>CM029281.1:11314971-11914971 GCA_016920895.1 Vaccinium myrtillus | reverse complement strand
GAGACGTGAAGAAAGGAGACAAATTCTCTAAAGGCACTACGAAAGATTCCATGATGGTAACCACAGCCCCGGTGAAGATCACGGCAAAGGACAAGAAAAGGGAAGTTAAAAGGGAATTCCGCCCTGTGGAGAAAGACAATCGTCCAACTCTGAAGGAATTACAAGCAAAGAAATACCCGTTTCCCGACTCTGATGTGCCCGGTATGCTAGAAGACTTACTTGAAAAGAAGGTCATTCAACTTCCTGAATGCAAACGTCCTGAGGAGATAGGTCGTGTGAACGATCCAAAGTATTGTCAATACCATAGGATCGTGAGCCACCCAACTGAAAAATGCTTCGTATTGAAGGAACTGCTCGTGGATCTAGCAAACCAGAACAAGATCCTCTTAGACCTCGATGAAGTTGCGGAATCCAACCATACCACCATCGTTGTGGGATCACAAGATTCCCCAAATTCTGATCAGAAAACAAAGGAAGAGAAGCTAACACCAACAGCAGGCGCAGTCGCAAAAACCATCCAATTTGGTTCGCTTGAGCCTGTGATCATTCAAGTCCAAAGCCAAGACGTATCTGCTTTTTCTTGTGCAGTCAAAGGTCCAAGCACAGAAGCTGATGATGGATGGATTCTAGTCACACGAAAGAAGTCGCAAAGGAACAAGCCCAAGGTCAAGCCGACGCATCCTAGAAGAGGTCACCGAAAGAAAAATCATCACCAATATGCCAAGAGGAAAGGAGGAAGAAAGATGAAGGCTAAGAAGGATGTGTTAGAAGTTCTTGAACCTGTCGAACAGAATCCTCTTGCACCAATCACTCTGCGAGATTTTTTCCCGACTGGCTACTTCAAGGATGACGAAGTTGAAGCTGTCTACATGGTTTCAACAAGTGAAGAGATTGCAGAGGATGAGGAACAAAACTACGCGGAGAAGGCATTTACAAACAAAGAAGTTAGCCTTCTTACAACTTTGAAAGAAGCGCCTCCACGGTTTAGTCTTCGAGAAGCATCGCAACTCTCTCAATCAGCCAGACTCGCACTTGTCCAAGTTTTAGCAAACCCTGTGGAGTACGAGGCCATTATCAATGAAGTTGGTGGTACCATGGAAGACTCCACCACTTGCGCTTCTTGTTGTGCAGCTCTCACTTTTACTGATGAAGACCTGCAGTTAGGTTCGAAGCCGCATAATCGACCGTTGTTTGTATCGGGATACATCAAGGAACAAAAGATTGGTCGTATTCTTATTGATGGAGGCTCGGCTGTAAACATCATGCCAAAGTTCACCATGAAGAAATTGGGGATCCCGGTCGATGAGTTGGCCAAAAGTCGTTTAGTCATTCAAGGCTTCAACCAAGGAGGACAACGTGCAATTGGAATGATTCGCCTCAACCTCACCATCAATGAACTCACGGCGAGTACGCTATTTCATGTCATCGATGCTAAGACCTCCTACAACCTATTGCTTGGGAGACCTTGGGTCCATGTAAATGGAGTAGTTCCATCCACACTCCATCAATGCTTCAAATTCTATCAAGACGGGATAAAAACCGTAGTAGCAGATGAAAAGCCATTCACGGAAGCTGACTCCCACTTCGCGGATGCAAAATTTTACATGGAGTCTGATGTCCTTCCTCAAATCATCCCGACCGAAATTCCTTCCATGGGGCAAGGGAAGTTGAAGATAGATAAGCAAATCACAACACCGCATCCGCAAGAAGATGCAAGCACCCCCGCAAAACTGGACCCACCTCAAAAAGAATCTTCATCTTCTGGAGTGCAGGTTGCAGAAAAGCGCTTTAGGTACATCCCAAAATCTCGACGGAAAGAAGGGCAATCACCATTTGAAGAGGTCATCACCACTGTTAAAGATAAAGTAAAGTGTCCTCAAACCTTGACCACAGAAGATGTTCAAGTGCTAAAGGGAGACCTAACGATGCCTCTTCCAGCCATGGGACAGCCTAGCTCTTCCAAGCCTCCGTTAAAAGGGTTTGTCAAGTCTGCACAAGGCTCTCATCAACATGGCTTTCTTCCCGAAAAGAGGACTGACGGTTTTGATCCAAAAGCTTACAAGCTCTTGGCTAACTCGGGTTATGACTTCAACAATCCTGCGCCCCTTGGAGAATTGAACCCTGAAATCACTGGTGAAAAAGTTCATGGCCTCAGTAAAGCTCAGGAAGAACTGAGGCGACAAGGACACAAAGTAAGCGCTCCAAAGATTGGTCTTGGGTTCGCACCGCCACAGCCTATCCTCATATCCGCCAAGAGCAAGGGCAAGAATGCAAATGTGCAGCATATCACGATAGAAGAGGTGGAAGAGGATGATGATAAAAAAGGTTCGCCGCGAATCTCCGTATTTGATCGCATTGAGGCTCTAGCGACTCGAAGTTCAGTCTTTGACAGACTCGGTGCTACAAAAGAGGCACGCAAGGAGAGCACTTTGCAAACAAAGAAATCAATCTTTTCTCGGCTTGGAAATAGAAGCACTTCATCAAAGGGAGAAAACGTCAAGGGAAAAGGCAAGAGCATTGAGATAGACTCTTCGAAAGGAGATAAAGAGACTCGAAGCTCGATTCCGTCTCGTATGAAGCGGATAACATCACTTGATGTCAATACGGAAGGCCCGCTCAAGGTTAAAAGACGCACCATCAAATTAACAGGCCAACCCAAGGGCCATGCGAAGGCTGCAAAAGAAGAGGAAATGAAGTACACTACATCTTACCATGTGGAGGTTGAGGAGCACTCAAGCTCGGACTCCGAAGACAATGATTTGCCTGAGGCTCCTCCTCAACTGGAAGATGGAGGGCAACCAACAGTCGATGATCTCAAGGAGCTCAACCTTGGAACTCTTGACGAGCCTCGACCCATCTTCGTCAGTGCACTTCTAAGCCCAGAAGAGGAAAAAGCATACTTTGACTTGTTGATTGAGTACAAAGACGTCTTTGCTTGGGCTTACAAAGAAATGCCAGGACTAAGCCCAAGAGTTGCAGTTCACCACTTGGGAATTCGGCACGGTGTTCGTCCTATAAAGCAAGCCTTTCGTTACATCCGACCTGAGAGAGTCCCGGTGATCGAAGAAGAAGTCAACAAACTAATTGAAGCTGGGTTCATCCGCGAAGTAAAATACCCAAGATGGATCTCAAGCATGGTTCCGGTAGTGAAGAAGAATGGAAAGATTCGGATATGCGTTGATTTTCGAAATCTGAATGATGCTTGTCCCAAGGATGATTTTCCTCTTCCTATCATGGAGTTAATGATAGACGCGACCACTGGCCATGAGGCATTGTCTTTCATGGATGGATGTTCGGGATACAACCAAATAAGGATGGCGCCCGAAGATGAAGAAGCGACGGCCTTCCGCACGACAAAAGGAATTTACTGTTACAAAGTAATGCCTTTTGGTCTCAAGAATGCTGGCGCCACTTACCAACGCGCCATGCAAAAGATTTTTGATGACATGCTCCATAAGATAGTTGAGTGCTACGTGGATGATTTGGTTGTCAAAACCAAACAAAGAGAGGACCACCTACAGGACCTTCGTACAGTCTTCAACCGACTTAGGAAGTTTGACTTGAAAATGAATCCTCTCAAATGTGCCTTCGGAGTTACATCAGGCAAGTTCCTTGGTTTCATCATTCGACATCGAGGCATTGAAGTTGATCAATCCAAAATTGACGCCATACAGAAGATGCCAGCCCCAAAGAACCTAAAAGGACTCAGAAGCTTGCAAGGTCATCTAGCTTACATCCGTCGATTTATTTCAAACTTAGCTGGACGCTGCCAACCTTTCAGTCGACTGATGAAGAAAGACGTACCTTTTGCTTGGGATGAAGCTTGTCAAAATGCCTTTGAAAGCATCAAAGGATATCTGCTCAATTCTCCAGTTTTAGGGGCTCCAATTCCGGGAAAACCATTGATTCTTTACATAGCTGCTCAAGAAGAATCTCTGGGGGCAATGCTTGCACAAAACAACGAAGAGGGCAAAGAGCGAGCACTCTACTACTTAAGTCGAAGACTGACAGAAAATGAGTTCAAATACTCCCCTGTTGAGAAAATGTGTCTGACACTTGTCTTCTCTTCTCAAAAATTAAGGCATTACTTTCAAGCTCACACAATTCATCTCGTGGCAAAAGCAGACCCAGTCAAGTATGTCATGTCCAAACCTATCCTATCAGGACGCTTAGCAAGATGGTCTCTCCTCTTCAATGAATTTGAGATCATATATGTCCCGCGAAAAGCAGTAAAAGGACAAGCATTAGCGGACTTCTTGGCGGATCATCCTATCCCAGCCGATTGGGAAATATGCGAAGACTTTCCTGATGAAGATGTTTTGTTCGTTGAAGTTCTCCAACCTTGGATAATGTTCTTTGACGGGGCTGCTAGATTGGAAGGGGCTGGAGCTGGTGTCATCTTTGTCTCTCCACAAAGGCAAATTCTACCTTATGCATTTTCACTTAGCGAGAAATGTTCAAACAATGTCGCTGAGTATCAAGCTCTGATTCTTGGTCTCCAAATTACGGCTGAGATGAAGATTCAGGACCTCGAGGTCTTTGGAGATTCCAAGCTAATAATAAATCAGCTTTGTGGAGACTATAAAGTGAAGAAAGACGACTTGATCCCATATTTCCAATATGCAAGTCACTTGCTGAAAACTTTTGAAGGAGTGACACTCGAGCATGTGCCACGAGAGGAGAATCGCATGGCAGATGCACTAGCTAACCTTGCAACAACTCTAGCATTACAGAAAGGAGAGAGTATCAATATCCCTGTGTGCGAGCGATGGGTATTACCCCAATTGTTGGATTGCCGCCATGAAGAAGCAAATACAATCACAGTCTTGCCGATTGAAGATGAAGATTGGAGGGTGCCCTTGATCAACTACCTCCAACATGGAAAGCTTCCAGATGATCGCCGACATAGGGCAGAGATAAGACGACGAGCTCCTCGTTTCATCTTCTTCAATGATACCCTCTATCGACGCTCATTCGAAGAGGTCTTTCTCCGCTGTCTCGGAAAAGAGGAGTCCAAACAAGCAATGGAGGAATCCCACTCTGGAATCTGTGGAGCTCATCAATCTGGTCCAAAACTTCACTTTCGAGTGAAAAGGATGGGATACTACTGGCCCACTATGGTCAAAGATTGCATGGATTACGCGAAGAGGTGTCAAGCATGCCAATTTCACGCAAACTTCATCCATCAGCCGCCTGAACCTTTGCACCCTACTGTCGCCTCGTGGCCATTTCACGCATGGGGATTGGATGCAGTCGGACCGCTTACCAAGTCCTCCGCTGGCCATTTGCACATTTTGGCTGCAACTGACTACTTCTCAAAATGGGCTGAAGCTATTCCGGTCAAGGAAGTGAAGAAAGAAACTGTTGTCGACTTCATCAAGTCACATATCATTTATCGGTATGGAGTGCCGCATCACATCATCACTGACAATGGAACGCCCTTTGTCAATAAGCTAATGGATAAGCTTTGCGAAAAGTTTGACTTCATGCAACGAACTTCCTCGATGTATAATGCACCAGCTAATGGGCTTGCAGAAGCATTTAACAAGACACTGGGGAACCTCTTGAAGAAAGTGGTAGCGAAATCCAAGCGAGATTGGCATGAAAGAATTGAAGAAGCTCTTTGGGCATACCGAACGACGCATAGGACTCCTACTCAAGCAACTCCATACTCTCTTGTCTATGGTGTTGAAGCTGTTCTCCCATTAGAGCGACAAATTCCATCACTGAGGATAGCTATCCAAGAAGGTTTGATTGATGAAGAAAATGCGAAACTCCGTCTTGCTGAGTTAGAAGCATTGGATGAGAAGAGATTGGAAGCTCAACAACAATTGGAGTGTTACCAAGCTCGGATCTCTAAAGCTTTCGACAAAAAGGTGAAGCCTCGCTCCTTCAAATTTGGAGACTTAGTGCTTGCACTTCGAAGGCCTATCATCACATCCAAACCTCGAATCGGCAACAAATTTACCTCAAAATGGGATGGTCCATATGTGGTGGTAGAAGTCTACACTGGCGGAGCATACAAGATAGCTGATGAACAAGGTTTCAGAATTGGCCCAATCAATGGAAAGTTCCTGAAGCGCTACTACCCATAAGACTGCCAACTCCTAATCGCATGAGCCTAAACTGCATGATGCTCCTGGCCCGCATGAGCTAAAACTGTGCACGGCCCAAAAAAAAAAAAAAAAAAAAATGTTCTTACCATCGAACTACGTTTTGACTTGATCCCTTCTAAAGGGTACGTAGGCAGCTTGAGAATTTTTCTTGAGTTCAGTCCATTCATCCATTCATCCATCCATCCAAAAAAAAAAAAAAAAAAAAAACATTCAACCAAAGTGACACTACTCCTGGCCCGCAAGAGGATAAACTGTGAACGGCTAAAACAATAAGAAAATCTCTGTCATATGATGAAGTTCTTATACTTTATTAAAGCATGACATTGTTTGCTACGAAAAAATGAACTTAACATTCATTAAGCAAATAAAATGAGTCCATGAATGGAGACAATAACTAAAAGCGATAAAAAAAGCAAAGTAAATTTCTAAATCCAAGGGGTTTGCTTGATCTCTTCACGTTCTTTCTCCAGCATGTTTTGCAATCTGCTCGCCACTTGAAGCTCCCCCTCTGTAACCAATTGAGCTTGTTCGATGGCTACCCGTTCCTTCATAAGATGATCAATAGTGGCTTGCCTCTGCGATGCTTGCGCCTCGATCTCTTCAGTTGATATCCCTAGCTGCACTGAACGTGCCTCTAAATTACCCAACTCCCTTCTAAGTTGAATACATTTAGCATCAATACTATTCCTCTCACGTCGCATGACCCGCAAACTTTCCACATTTTTTCCATGAAACTGATTCTTGAGAAATTTGGTGAGAGATGCTTGTTAAGTGCTCTGATTGGGACGCGGAAGTCAAAGATTTACTATACTCTGCCTGTATAGAAACATACTTGGCAGCATTCTCCATATATGATTCAACACGCTTCTGTAGAGGAGAGTAGTCTACCCCAAGTAAAGCAAACTCCTTGTAAAGCTCTTCGAATTTCGCCTGTAGTGAGGGAAGCTTCTCAAAAGAGGCTCGATCAAGCAAAGTAAAAATGTTACCAGCCAACATGATGGATGCTTGACGCCGAACATCGCGAATCACAATGGAGGTGTCAAATTTTGACACCCCGATATTTGCAACCTTGTCGACACTTGGAGAGATCTTCAATTGACCTCCCAAAAGAGGAAGTGAGGCACCTTTGCCAACAGAAAGCGGAGGATGAGAGCTCTTATCACTATTAGTCAATTGCGGAACGGCGGATGCGACTTCATCCACATTTGCTTGCTGACTTGATCTAGCTGCCAGGTCAAAGTTGTCCGGCCCTTGGATAGAATCGCTGCTGCCTTGAGGTTCCTCCACATTGTTCAAAGCCTCAAAATGCGAACAACTCCGTAACTGAAAATAAATTACAACATATAAATGAGATAGAAGAAGTTCGAAAACAAGACAAACATGTAAAAATTGCATGCTCAACCCACCTCACGGGGAAAAGATCGAGAAGAACTAAGAACACCGTCAAAGAAAGTCCCTGCATTGACTTGAGCAGTAAAAGGAGCAACAGGGTGCAAGCTCTTGGCCTTATCACTTGCAACATGCTTCCAACAACGATCACTATTTCTTTCAGCGCTCAATTGATCCTCGACACCATCCCCTTCCAGTATCTCTATGGATCTGTGATGAGTTCCATTCCTACCCTTTTTTTTTTAGGGTGTACGAATGATCATGGAAAATAAATCTACTTCCTTCCTTTTGTGAATATTATGTCTATCTCTCCTTTCTGAGTATATCTATTACCGGAATGATTTGAACATAATAAGAAGGAATCACGTTTTTTTTTACGACTGAAGAATCAATTGGTGATTAGCAAATCAAGAAAAAAAATTAGGAAGTAAAAAAAAGTGTTGTAGACATAGACATATGCACCTTATTGGAAAGGCCACCAAACAAGATCTCCCTTTACAAATTGACCACCCATAAATCTTGGGAAATCAAACTTTCCAATGATTGGAAGATTGATCTTGTGGGAAATCTATAATTTTATACACGGAAGGTATTCAGTCCCGCACCACGAAAGAGGAAAGGAAACACAGAGTTTTTCTTTTCCCATATGGAACAGTTTAGAAAGAAATTCAACCAAAAAATTTTCCATTGGACGGAACCCACATTTGTTATACTATTGGCAAGTTCTCATAATTCATTTATGATTTCCATAAATTCTGCCGAAGTCTGCAAACTTAAGAAATGGGATGATTTTGCCGTTGATTACGTGCCCAATATCCTAAAGTCAAGCTCTCCAAAAATACAAATGATAGGTGTAAAACGTGGAAGCATTACCATTAAGGGTGCTTTCACTTACAAAAAAACCTCGTGCGTTGGAGAATTCTTCTGAAGCAATTGCACCTTCCTGAACAAATGAGCTGACCAATTAATATGGGATATCGACTCCATAGCCAAATTATCACACCTTCGAAACAGGTCGAGCGCTTCAGACTCATCAAGATACTTAGCCACCCTTTCACCGGCATATCTTACCATTCTCGGCTTTTGAGGTGCTGATTTTGGGTCACTAGCAAAATGTGTTTTGAAATACTCTCCTAGCCATGCATAAACATAGTGAACAGGAAAGACACTGTCACACTTCCAAGGCTCAGGTGAGTTTGCAATATCGTTTAATCCTCTATAAATGCTGGCAAGTACCGGGATGGCAAGACTGAATCTTTCGCCCCGAGCCATCATAGAGGCCACCTTAAAGACCCCAGGTCTAATCACTTCACAACTCCCGATTGGCAAAACAAACTTGCACAACCAACAAGCAAGAAAGGCTGCCAAATACACAAGTTCCTTTTGTGTCTCCTTAACCCCCAAAACAACAAAGACTTGCTCCTGCTCAGCTCTTCGCAATTGGACAGGGCCAATGGCACCGGTAGGATTGTTGTTTTTGGCAAGTCGTTGAGTCTTGTTCCGTGCGGTCTTCTTGGTTGACTTGCGATAAGAAATCTCTCCCCTAAACCAAAAGTTCACCCAAGCATCAACTCTCACTTCACTTTTCTTTGACTCTGCTAGGAGACGATGATAGGCAAAAAGAGGTAACGACAGCAGTTCGGGAGGTACAACATGGAATCCTTGCCAACGCCCGGTCATCTCTTCCGCACTTGGGACAACTTCGTCATACATCAAGCCACGAATGGGAAGTCCACCAAGTCGCCGCAAATCCCAAAGAGAGATTGACCTCTACTTTGAAGTGTGCAAGGTATTGGTAGACGGACTCCAAAACTCGCAGAAATACCGCATAACACTTGCAAGCCGATCATATGAAAATAAAGAAGCATAGATTGCATCATAAATCTTCTTCTTTCGCAACATTTCTTCATGTCGGCCCAATATATCTTCTAGCCACTCCCAATACCCCTTGCAATAGGAAGGCTCTGTGATGGCTTTGAAAAAATTGCTCCAAGCAGCTTTTTCGTCTTGGGGCTTGCACCCAAGGATGGAGAACGGGGTAGATTGATCTCCTTCTTTATCATGATAAGGTGACTGTAAAAGGAACACTTCAGAGTCTGGCTGGCCTCCGATAATTTTACACTTCGTCTCAATAGCCCACTGCGGTAGATGAAAAGTGTCAACAATTGGCTCATACTGCAAACCCCACTCACCAATGAAAGATGGCCGCACTGCCAAAGAAGTCCCATCTTCCACCTTGTCAGTAGAATTGTCAAGGATAGTGACAAACCCATTCTTGAAACTCTTAAAGCAAGTCATACCTGCCATGTAAGACAAATTCAAGAAAGGACCAAAAAAAAAAAAGGGAGATTTTCCATACACAGATAAGATCATGCTAAAATCGAAGGGGTGTGATCGGCCTATGGTCTGTGGGTGAGGAGAAGTGTCTAGATATCCAGTCAGAGACCGGCCCTCTAGGCGCACTCTCCAAGAAAGTCAATCTAAACCACCTATGGTCTGTGGGTGAGGAGAAGTGTCTAGATATCCAGTCACAGACCGGCCCTCTAAGAAAGTCAATCTAAACCACCTATGGTCTGTGGGTGAGGAGAAGTGTCTAGATATCCAGTCAGAGACCGGCCCTCTAGGCGCATTCCCCAAGAAGAAGTGTCTAGATATCCAGTCAAAGACCAGCCCTCTAGGCGCATTCTCCAAGAAAGTCAATCTAAACCACCTATGGTTTGTGGGTGAGGAGAAGTGTCTAGATATCCAGTCAGAGACCGGCCCTCTAGGCGCATTCTCCAAGAAAGTCAATCTAAACCACCTATGGTCTGTGGGTAAGGAGAAGTGTCTAGATATCCAGTCAGAGACCGGCCCTCTAGGCGCATTCTCCAAGAAGAAGTGTCTAGATATCCAGTCAGAGACCGGCCCTCTAGGCGCATTCTTCAAGAAGAAGTGTCTAGATATCCAGTCAAAGACCAGCCCTCTAGGCGCATTCTCCAATAAGTCAAGCTAGCGTCCTAGTCACAAACTAGCCCACTATAAGAATTTCGCACTACAGACACGCATACAAGAAAGTGATGTAATGTGAAACTATCAAAGAAAATACTAACTTTTGCTTAAAGAAAATAATACCTCGTTATTTGATAATGGGGGCAAGAAGTGAAGAATGTGGCGGTGGCGGCTTCAAAAAATTATCCTGTTCAAAAAAAAAAAAAAAAAAAAAAGAGAGAAGACGTCACCAGTTTGGTTGGTAAAAATAACATGCTAATTCCGCGTGAAATTATGCAAAATTATGTTTGAGAGCAAACTGTGTTATAGCGTCACTTGTTACAACAAAAGAAAGACGTCGCACTAGCAAAAGCAAAACCGGGTGGAGTGTGTTTCAGAATGGGTCAATGTTATTTGCCCAGCATAATATTTTTTTGTTGTGGTTGCGAGACATACATGTACATGCATGATTATCATTTAGTGCTGACATGATTTCCACAAAAGACAAGGCCCATGCAAATTAGAAAAAAAAAAAAAAAATGTCTGACCAAATGCCCAAGATACTGCAAGAAAAATATAGCAACATGTTTAGAATGCATCATCTTGGAGAGTAAACAGGAACTCAAAAGTCACGGGGCATGGTAACATTGATTCGGCAGTATAAAAAGAAAGAGGCTGAAAGAGGTCTTCTTATTGCCGCAACATTTTTTTTTGTCCATAGCTAATGCAAGTGGAAATTAAGGGAAAGAACAACGTTATCAGTGGGCACTTCCCGTCATGTAGCGGTATAACCCGATCAATTGAAAACAAAAAAAATTGATAGCACAAATAGATTCCAAAGGATGGTCTGCATCGTCATACGTCCAGAATTCTCAGTAGCAATTTTTGGTACATGTATGATACATGTGTGACGATTACTTGCGCATCATGATCAGTTAAAAAATAATAAATAGCTACATCGTATAAGTGGGTTTCAAATAAAGAGGTAATGAAGAGCTTACCCACGTACAAAGCTGTGGTCGAAAACCAAGACCTCCTTGTTTCTTGACCTTCGGGATGACTCTAGTATGGGGCAATGGATGAAATTGGTCGGCTGGGTTGGTGCTTAGAGGTGTGAAGCCTTAGAGTCCATGTGATCAGAATATATAGCAGAAGAGGAATAAATTTATTTAAGTGTTATAAAACTAAGCAACTAATAAAAGAACTTTGCATAAAAGTAAGACAAATATTGAACACGATATATATGTGTAATAGTTCTTCAAGAACTATTGGGATCGATCTTCCAGACCGATCTTATTCTTATTACCTTTCTGTATGATTCTTTTCTTTCCCTTCTCTTGTTCCTTTCTGCTTTTCAATCGTACAAAGCTGATCAATTCGATTCAGCATTTATAGGCAGAGATATTTACAAAGCCATTACTACAAACACTATGTCAACTATAATTTGCCTATAAAGTCTTCCAAGATGTCTAATTGTGGGTCATCCATATTGATTTCATAACACTCCCCCTTGGATGACCTCACACTAAGAATATATATATATATATATGTCTCATTAAAACCTTACCAAGGAAAACCCAATGGGAAAAACCTTTGGTGAAGGAAAAAGAGTGCACTATTTTGTATATTACAAATGTCTTCAAATTGCCTCATTAAAACCTTGCTAAGGAAAACCCAGTGGGATAAAACCTTAAACGAAGGGAAAAGAGTACAATTTATATGACGACATTATGTTACTTGCTCCCCCTCAATATTGCATAACAAACCATTGAGCCGACGCATTCCAATATTGTGGATCAACCTTTTGAATGTTGATGTCGGTAACGCTTTGGTGAATAGATCCGCCAGATTATCACTTGAACGTATTTGCTGAACATCAATGTCTCCACTCTTTTGAAGGTCATGTGTATAAAAGAACTTTGGAGAGATGTGTTTAGTTCTGTCACCTTTGATGTAGCCTCCCTTTATCTGAGTTATACATGCAGCATTATCTTCAAATAAAATAGTTGGGCTATCTTTGATTGATGATAATCCACTTCTTTCTCGAATGTGTTGGATCATAGATCTTAACCAAATGCATTCGCGACTTGCCTCATGGAGTGCAAGAATCTCAGAGTGATTAGATGAAGTGGCTGTCAAAGTTTGCTTCACAGAGCGCCACGATATGGCAAAGTGCCATAAGTGAATACATATCTGTCTCGTGATCGAGCTTTGTGTGGGTCGGACAAATAACCAAAGATCAAAGCATATCCAATTAATTGTATCTTTAAGCAATTTGAGTAGAATAAGCCCATGTCTGTAGTTCCCCGAAGATACCGTAATATATGTTTAATACCATTCCAATGTCGTCGAGTTGGAGCCGAGCTGTATCTTGCCAATAAATTTACGGAAAAAGCAATATCAGGGCGAGTGCAATTTGCAAGGTACATAAGAGCACCAATTGCACTTAGATATGGAAATTCCGGACCCAGTGATTCTTCACCATCTTCTTGAGGACGATATGGGTCTTTATTTACGTCAAGTGAGCGAACAACCATAGGAGTGCTTAAGGGATGTGCTTTATCCATGTAAAAATGTTTTAAAACCTTTTCTGTATATGTAGATTGATGTACGAGGATTCCATTTAACAAATGCTCAAATGCAAACCCAAGCAAAATTTGGTTTTGCCAAGATCTTTCATCTCGAATTCCTTCTTTAGATAATCTGCAGCTTTTGTCGATTCACTGGAGATCCTACAAGATTTAAGTCATCGACATATACAAAGCAATAATAGCAAATCCAATTTGATTTCTTAATAAAAACACATGGACAAATAGGATTATTTTCATATCCTTCTTTAAGCAAATATTCACTAAGGCGGTTATACCACATGCGACCCATTGTTTAAGACCATATAAAGATTTTTGTAGCTTGAGAGAGTAAAATGACTCTGGGTTTTGAACTACATGCTTGTGTATTTTGTATCCTTCAGAATTTTCATGTATATGTCACTATCTAGTGATCCATACGAGATATGCCGTAACAACATCCATCAAACGCATATCCAAACATTCATTTACTACCAAGTGATCAAAAATCTAAACGTGATTGCATCCATTACCGGAGAGTATGTTTCCTCATAATCAATACCGTGTCTGCGAGAAACCTTGTGCAACGAGTCTTGCCTTATACCTCACAATCTCATTTTTCTCATTTCGCTTGCGCACAAATACCCATTTTGCCAACAACAGTCGTACCTCGGGGTTTGAACCATCGGGTCCGAATACTTGTCGCGCAAGAGAACTCATTCTCGCTTGAATTGCTTCTTTCCATTTCGACCAAATCCTTTCTACGTCGACATTCTTGACGGATTGTGGTTCAATTCCTTCATTACTTCTAGTAATGTTTCCATCATTACTCGGTAATGTCAAGAGCGACGTTAAATGAAAATACGTCATTAACAATAATTTTTGTTCTATCCCATATTTCTCCATAGTTAATTGAGATCTCATTATTATCACGTACGTTATCTTCTTCGGAGATATCTCTTCAAGAGATTTTTCTTCAAGAAATTCCTCTCTGAGGGGAGTTATTAGGAGAAATTTTGGGTGAATCAATTATGTGCCCTTACGGAACTTTTCTAGCCTCTGCAGAGCACTAATATATTTGCCTTTAACATTCCTCTTCCGGGAGCTTTATCTTTTGCACCGAGCAGGTCTTCGCGCTCGTCGTGGTGTAGACGTTTTAGCTACATTCTCGGTGGATTGTCCCGTAGGGATATCAATCCTTGATGGAGCATTAGCAATCTGGAATGTGAGACTTTGTCACTTTCTTTGTATCGGTAAAAGCATCGGCAATTGATTTGCAATACCTTGCAAGTGAATGATCCTTTGAACTTCTAGTTGATTGATTAGTGCGAGGATCAAGATAAGCTAACGAGGAGGTATTCCAAGTAATTTCTGTACTTTTGCTTTCGGCCGTGACTTTTCTCCCCTAATGGTGGGAACACTGTTTCATTAAAATGACAATCCTCAAAACGTGCTTTAAAGACATCACATTACGGGTTCAAGATATCTTATAATTGACGGAGAGTCAAATCCAACATAAATACCAAGTCTACGTTGAGGACCCATTTTAGTGCGTTGGGAGGCGCAATGGGAACATATACAAGACAACCAAAAACTCTAATATGAGAAATATTTGGTTGTTGACCAATCACTAGTTGTGATGGTGAAAACTTATGATATGATGTTGGTCTAACACGAACTAGAGATGCAGCATGTAATATGGCATGTCCCCAAGTAGAAACAGGGAGTTTTGTTTTCATAAGAAGAGGTCGAGCAATTAACTGTAGTCTTTTAATAAAAGATTCAGCTAAGCCATTCTGAGTATGAGTATGTGCAACAGGATGTTCAACATCTATACCAATAGACATGCAATACTCATTAAATGACTGAGATGTAAATTCACCAACATTGTCAAGGCGAATTGCCCTAATCGGATGATCTGAGAACTGTGCTCGCAATCTGATTATTTGACTAAGAAACTTAGCAAATGCATCATTCCGTGTAGATAGTAAACAGACATATGACCATCTAGTTGAAGCATCTATTAATACCATGTAGTAACGAAATGGTCCAGATGATGGGTGTATGGGACCACAAATATCCCCTTGAATCCTTTGTAAAAAGGATGGAGATTCATTTATTACCTTTGTTGGTGATGGCCAAATGATCAATTTTCCTTGTGAACAAGCATCACGGGGGATTCGCTTGGTAAAAGAATCTTCTCGGTTCTTTAGTGGATGCCCATTTGAATTTTCTATAATTCGACGCATCATTATTGATCCCTGGATGCCCAAGACGATCATGCCATAGCATAAATACTCTTGGGTTAGAACACTTCTGGTGCATCACTGCATGTGATTCAATAGATCTTATAGTCGTATAATATAACCCACTTGACAAAGTGAAAGCTTTTCTAATATCATCTTTTACCGGACTTCATAGAAGTTATATAGAGATATTCCTTACTTCCTTCATTTTTGTTTCAATATGATAGTTATTCGACGGATATCTTTAAAACTTAATGATTTCTTCCGGATCGGTAGAATATAAAGCATTGTCAATACATATATTTGTTCCATTAGGAAATATAATGTTAGCTCTTCCGAGCCTTTAATAAGATTTGATGTACGATATAGTATTGACACTAGCCTTAGTCATAACTAAGTGCGTGAAGTATTTTGTGTTTTTAAGAATGGTGTGAGTTGTTGCACTATCTACTAAACAAGTATCTTCGTCTTTCATCTTGGAAATATCAATAATATCCATGCGGCTACAAGGAGATACAAAAGTTTATAATTATAAAGTCTGCAACTTGATATTTCATAAGATTCAAACGATTACATAAATATGGCTACACACTTGCATAGAAAGAAACAAACACACTTGCATATTAAAAGAAAAACACACTAGCACACTATTTAATAATAAATACTAATTTAACCAAAGTGTGGTCTTTTCCATCACCGATTAAGAAATCAAACGTCTCATCTGAGTCAATAATATAGTCTTCTATATCAAGATAGGTATCATCAAAAGGCTCATCATGTTCTGCCAAATTCACTTCAACACCCTTTCCTTTCTCAACAGAGTTTTTGTAGAGGTCTATCCAATGTTTAGGCGTACGGCATGTACGCGACCAGTGGCCCTTCAACCCACAACGAAAACATTTATCTTCATAATTCTTAGGTGGTGGTTCGGACTCCCTTCCCTTTTCCTTTGGATGGTTCGAGTTATTATGGATCTTTTGATGGGAATGTGTGGCATATCTATGAGATGGCTCGGCGTGGTTGTTCCAATTTTGGTGGCGGTGGGGTATTCCTATTGGAAGGTTTCTGTATGTTTCCCCCACGGTTTTGACGATATTGATTTCTACCACGTCCTCGAGCATATCCACGATTGTATCCATGTCGGCGATTTTGAAAAGAAACCCTATTTGCCTCAGGTACAGGCATCGCACCAGTCGGGCGAATTTGGTGATTTTTTAGTAAAACTTGATTGTTTTGCTCCGCCACCATAAGACAAGAAATCAGTTCAGAAAACTTTGTAAATTTATTTGCTCTGTACTGCTGTTGAAGAAGCAAGTCATTGGCATGAAAAGTTGTATAAGTTTTTTCTAAAAGTTCCTCTTCGGTAATCGTGTCTCCACACAATCGTAGAGTTGAAACAATTCTAAACATAGCCGAACAATATTCTTGAACAGTCTTAAAATCTTGTATTCTTATGTGTGACCAATCAAAACGTGCTCTTGGAAGTATCACAGTTTTTTGATGTTCAAATCTGTCTTTTAGATATTGCCATAAAATCTTTGGGTTTCTCACCGTTAGGTACTCGGATTTCAAATCCTCGTGGATATGACGACGGATAAAAACCATAGCTTTGGCTGTATCCTCCAAAGATGCAAAATTGTTCTCCTCAATAGTGTGGCCAAGACTCATCCCATCTAGGTGGATTTCAATATCTTGAACCCATGATAAATAATTGTTGCCCGAGATATGAAGTGCAGTAAATTCCAGATTTTTGATGTTTGACATTTTCTATAAAACAAGAAATATGTCTTTAGATAAATTTTTAATAAGAATTAACCAAGTCAATAACATATGTTTAATAAAAGAACTGAGGTTAAACAGTAATAAAATTGAAAGGGCTAAAATGTAATGATCACAACTCTGCGGACTAAATAATGATTTCTTAAGTCTCAAGGGAGATAAGTGTAATATGTATAAAGAAAAGTCCAATATTGAGACTTTCAACAGAATACGAATCTTACAAAAATTTCTCTTTTCTTCTTTGATCCTGACTCATTGATATGAAGAGCAAAACAGATCCTTCCATAATAATTATCCGACAATCACATATGTAACTGTAAATAGTTTTTTTTTTATGTAATGTAATAAACATATCTTGTCTACAATTTACACTACTCATAATAATAATGAAGTAATGTTCCTTAATCAAACAAGTAATTTTAGCCCATGATATTTTTCTCCTAAGTACTAAGAGATAAGTGCACGGGTCAAATAAATAAATTATATAACAACCTGCACAGTACACACAGAGATTATAGTCTGTATAAATATAAAAATAAGGAAACATAAAAGTAACCACTGGGGTTAGCCTGGTGGCCAAACTCAGTGCCCTCCCTTAAGGAGGTCACGGGTTCGAAACGGGGTGGTGGATTCTTAATCGATGACCCGCAAACTTTCGTTACCTTTTTCTAGGTTTTTACCAACAAATTTTACCATGATTCTTTTAAAAAAAAAGTATACATGGATAAAATGAAATTAATAACAAAAACAAACGATATATCCATTTTTTTCTTGGAATAGAATACTGCAAGTATCTTTCAAATATAAATACTTGGTATTTTTACTTCGGAGTATTAGGGGTACACTACTTCCGGTAGGACACCCTTTCTACAGTTAGAACCGTGTCTTTGATAACGTGTTATAAAACTAAGCAACTAATAAAAGAACTTTGCATAAAAGTAAGACAAATATTGAACACGATATATATGTGTAATAGTTCTTCAAGAACTATTGGGATCGATCTTCCAGACCGATCTTATTCTTATTACCTTTCTGTATGATTCTTTTCTTTCCCTTCTCTTGTTCCTTTCTGCTTTTCAATCGTACAAAGCTGATCAATTCGATTCAGCATTTATAGGCAGAGATATTTACAAAGCCATTACTACAAACACTATGTCAACTATAATTTGCCTATAAAGTCTTCCAAGATGTCTAATTGTGGGTCATCCATATTGATTTCATAACATTAAGGAACTTGTTTCAGCTTCCATTTAAAGAAAGACGGGTACGGAAGGTTAATATTTGATTTTCTTTGCTTTTGGAAAATAAATCTGTAATGGGTCTAGCTCTTGTCTTTTACGAGTAAAGTGAATCAATCTATCCTTGTTAAGTGTATCCCACCAAGGAATGATCGAGGGATTACATACTTTGGTAGGAAAGAATCCTTGTTTACTTCTGACGAGTCCTAATCAATTGGTTATTAGTAAGCCGACAAAAGTTAGGAAACAAAAAAATGCTATAAACTTTCAGGCATGTTCAAAAGATTCACATGCCATTTTTTGGTTCAGATTGTATACCCATATGGATCTCATGTGTAAAATGGAAGGCTGGCCCAACAGTTTCCTCTTTCACGAATTAACCACCCATGGATTTCGGGAATCAAGTTGATTGCAAGATTGATCTCTATGGGAATTTTACTGCTGAATCATTTGTTTGTACGAAGCAAATATACACTTTGTTTCAAAAGCTAGCCTCGGGCGTCATGCCGCTTCGGAAAGAAAGTCCTTGGCCAAAATCTTTTTCCATCGGATGAGACCCACGTTTCTTTTGCTATGGATGGAAAGTTCTCAAGATTGATTTGCAATTTCAATGAAGTTTGCCAAAGTTGGTAAACCCAAGAAACGTAGGTGGTTTTGCCACCAATTATTCTCCTAACATATTAAAGTCAAGCTCTCCCATTACAATTTTGAAGCTATTTGGCACCAAATTGCCTCTACGGTTTCAAATGATGACTAAAAAAAAAAAAAAAAGTGTTTTGATGGACTAGCATTTTTGACGAATTCCACAATTCGTAGACCGAGAGTCATTTAGCGTTGGCGAATTCACATACATCCTATACGGCGAAAAAATTCAAGTTACTTCAAGCCTCACTCACAGCGCTCGCAAGCAAGCATTCGCCTGAGCCTCGAAGTGGGGGCAATTTGTAGACACTAAAATTTTGACGCGATTTAATCGTTGTCCAAATTAATTAAGATAAATAAAAATTGTCTGGATTAATTAAAGTCAAAGATGGTCAAAGCCTTCAAATATATTTGGGCCCGCCAAAATTATGGGCTCAATCCATTTGAGATACGGTAAATGCCAAAATGAGCTGGGCTAATTTAAATTAGTCAAATGGGCTCACGAAAACAGGGGCTCAATCATGGACAGGACCAAAAGAAGATGGACCGACTTAGCCTTTGAAATGAGTCATAAATCTGGGCCAACCCAAAGATACAGGCCCAAACTTATCACCCCTCTCCTTTGCCTATAAATAAAGGCTCATATGAAGGAGAAGAGACCCTTTTGCTGGCATTCTACAAGAGCTCTCAAGCACTCTCAAGAATCCAAGCATTCATAAGTCATTCTCTCTCAAAGTTCTTCCCCAAAAATCCCACACTCAACAACTTGCAAAGGATCATCAAGCACTCAAACTACGTGCCGATTTCTTCACAAGTTTCTACCTAAAATCACTCAACAAACCAAAACTCTTGAAGATTTTCAAAGATCAATCTCTTTTCGAAGGATTTCTTTGGAGTTCTTTCAAGTTTAAACCATTGTTCAAGCTTTGTTCTTCAGTTCATTCAACTCGAAGATTCAAAGAAAGTTACTGTTTGCGCGATTCAACAACAAGCATTCGAGCCGTTGGAAAGCCATCAATTTCGGAGATCGAATCAGAGGATTTTGTTCTTTTCTTTGTTGAAAGAGCATTTATTAGAGAATTGTACCCCTCGCATTCAATTCAAATCAATAATATTATTATTTTGTGCATCCTTTTCTTGTTCTTTATTGTAGGACACGAATTTGTGTGTTACAAGGGGGTAAAACAGTAATTCGGTTCAGGCGAAGGAGGAGGAGTAACGGAGTTTGGTCAATGGACGATTCTATGGGTGAGCGGCCGCCGCTGTCGTATACCATTGCCTCTCTCTCTCTCTCTCTCTCTCTCTCTCTCTCTCTCTCTCAGTACGTAATTGATTGGACGGCTGGAGGGGACATGGATATAAACAGTAGCCCAAATAGTTGCCTATGCTTATAATTAAGGAGGTCAACCGTCTCGAGCGAGTTCTGATGGCGTAATTTTGAAGCGGGGCTCGAATGGGATGATAAATAGTGGGCTTGGTTTGGCTCGAATAAAAAATAAAGCCGAAATCGAAATATGGACCTTGTACCAAAACCAAAATTAAAATAACTGGTTTTTACTTATTTTACTGAAATCACAACAAAAACTAAGGTTACGAGTTTGGTATTACACCGACAGTCAACGTTTTTAAAAGAGTTAGAGACGCGCTAAATGCTTTAACGTAATTAATAGGTAATTAAGTTAGTTGATAATCATATTCCATCATACTTAATCTTTTAACGGTATCTTAAAATGTAGGCTTAAAAATTTATAAAATTAAGTAACCTCGTACCTACTAAATTCTGATTGAATTTGTCAGAACTTGTATACCAACCCTTCTTTTACCACCACCACTCTCTACTGCTTCCACCACTCCACCAACACAATGTCACCTCTGTTACTGCCACCACGACCACTACCACCACTATTACATAGTCGATGCCAACACTGCCATTTCACCGCCGCACCACCATTATCGGCACCATAATGCCACCGTTGTCAATTGTCACCACAACCATCATTTCATCATCGCCACCACCACTAAAACTGTGCAACACCACCACTACCACCACCATCATGCCATCGTCGTCACCACTTTCACCACAACTACTACCCCCACTCCATCACCTTCATCATTACCACCACCACTTCACAATTGCTACAATTACTATCGCCATCACCACTACCATTGTCGTCGCTATCACTATCGCCAACATTACCACCACCAACAATGCCATCTATCCAAAATGATCACCACCGTTTCAACCATCATTATCTCTAAGGGTGTTCAAGAAAGTTGAAAAAATGGCAGCCGGGCCGAACCGATCTATTTGGATTGGTTTTATCGTTTAATGGATTGGTTCTGGTTCTTAAAAAAATGAGGACCGAGTATTTTGGTTTGGTTTAGTCCGTGGTTTCATAATTGTGAATTGTGGTTTGAACCAAACCGGACCATATATATATGGGGCCGGTTCCGGAGTCACAACTTTTGACACTCCACCTCAGCCATCAAAATGAGGCTGAGATTAAAAGAAAGAAAAATCGTTTTCTCTCTCCCCTCTCTCTCTCTCTCTCCCCAACACCCCCTCCCCGAGGGTTTCGCCTCCTCACTCTGGTAGCGGCAACAATAGCAAAACTCCAAAACCCCATATTGGAGGATCCAAAATCCTCAAAGAGAGATTCAATTCCAAAGGCAGACCATACGTGGGTTTCATTTTAAAATACAGAGCTTATGCAAACACATACCAGACGTGTAATTGCCCTTTTTGTCCCATGAAGGACGAAGGTCCAATACCTCTTAAATTGAAATTAAACTCAAGACAATAAATATTCCAGATTTGAGTTTTTAAGAATTAAAATGCGAAAAGAGTGCTTCAATTCCATAAATAGCTAGCGAGGTTTGAATAACCAAAATAGAAATACTAGTCTGATTTTGCTATGTTCTCAAACCAGAGCTTTGAATGGCAAACCCACATCCTCCCAAATAAAATCAATTGTAGTGACTTTGATGTTAACCGCTTATTACCTTCAAATTCAATGGTGAGTGAAAAGAAATTAGGTTCTCCATAATTGGTGAGGACCAACGATTCGTGATAATTAATGATATGTTAATTTGGGATTTCAGTGTCTTATAAACATAAACAGACAAGATGATGGGGTTGCCGGAGATGGGAGGGGAAATGTGAGATTGCTGGAGAATGGGAAAAGGAAAGGTAGGAGAGAATTTATTTTATTTTATTTTATTTTTAATTTCAGCCATTCATTTAGATGGCTGAGATGGAATGTCAAAAATTGTGTGTCCAGAATTGTGTCCCTGGAACCGGCCCATATATATATAGCCTCACTATATATATGTTGGTGCTTGCTTTTATTACTACTAATTTCCTATTATTGTTCAAGGTTTTGTTTCATAGTACTTTAGTAGTTATTTATTGATTTTGTAGGGCTTCTAATGGTAGTAGTTTTATAAAGAAGTTGCAACAATTTTTGTGGATAAGTTCAAGTTTCAAAACTTATGAAAGTTGTTGTTTGCTATTTTAAAGAACTAGTGGTATGTTACTCAATTTTGTTTTGTTTTTTTTTTTTCTTGGGGGGGGGGGGGATTGCAATTTTTGGATGTCAACATGGTTTAAAACCAAAAATTGAACCAAACCAATCTGGTCTAATGGATTGGTTGTGGTTCAGTTCCATATGTGTAATGGTCTGGTTATGATTCTCAATTCTTTAGGACCGTTAGTTATGGTTTGGTTCCTGATTTTATAGAATCGGTCCAATCCGGACTATGTACATCCCTACTTATCTCGATCTACATCTCTTCTTAATTCCATCGTTACATTCACCAGATACTTCTTCACAACCAATATTACATCACCACTTGCTATTGTCCTCGCTTGCACTAGTCTTCACTGCCATCGCCTCTTCACCACCACCATTTTCGTCTTCATTCCACCACACCACTTTTGTTACAACCATTGCCGCCACACTACCAGCTACTAACACCATTTCTACATTACCACGACTGCAGAAACTTGACATCCATTAGTAAAATAAAAAAAGAACAATCGCATATATTTTGAGCTAATTTATTCATCTTTTATCGAAATAGTTATCTTACTTCAACTCTTGATATTTTATCAAACAACTTTTCAGCATAAAAAAAATTTTGGTACTTAATTTTTCATCTTTCAGCTTTAGTTTTTCAGTTTTATCAAACTAACACCTAAATATCCAAAAAGCCAACAAACTAATCCACCACATGGTTCAAAGACAATGAATATCCACTATTCATCAGCAAAATAACATAAATTAACATTGGCAAATTTCGGCTTCCAATTATGGCTTTCGTAACGAATTGCACAAAAAAAAATAAATAGCAACACACATTGTTAAGACTACATAAATGTAAAACAAATTGCAATTATCCTAACCGAGGTGGACTCATGTTGTTAATTGTTACAGGTGTATATAATTGAAAGGAATCTACGTACAGTAATTATTTTACAGTCTGGCTCGATTTTGGGTGTGGTAATCATATGAAATCAGAATCGAAATCGGAACTAAACCAAACCGATTAAATTTCCTAACTCAAAAAATCCAAACAATTATTTTTCCTTTTTTTTTCCCCTTTTTACATCTCAGTCACGAATTAATCAGTCTCCAAAATCAAAAGATTAATCAGAAACAATAAATTTTATGAGGTTAGGGTGATGATCAATATCTTCAACTTGAGACTTGTTCCATTCTATATAGTTGGTATTACCATATTGGTTTGTTGCAACAAAAAGTTTAATTATGATCTAAGATGAAACCTTATGACTTAAGAGACATGTTTCTTTGATCGGCATGATGTTGTTTAAAAAATAGTAGTGATTGGTGGTAACTAGTAAGTCAATATTGATTGTCAATCTAAATTGACACCAAACGACTTAAAAATTAGGTTTTTTAGTAAAATGTGAAGTACGTATACAACTTGAATGTGACAACAATATATATATATATAGGTGGATTTTCTAGTCCACACTCCCGGAAATAAGGAAAAAATAGGGTTTTTTTGTGTTGCAAATTTTTTTTGGAAAATCCGATCCGTCCAATGTGTTCAGAAGGTGTTTTCAAAGGTCCAGGCGGAAAATCTTCAAAAAAAAAACACCGGGAAGGGCTTGATCCAAGCAGTTTTCGCAAAAACTGTATTTATATATTTTTGCGTAAACTGCTTGGATCAAGCCCTTCCCGGTGTTTTTTTTTGTATATTTTCCGCGAGGACCCTTGAAAACACCTTCTGAACACATTGGACGGATCGGATCGTCAAATTTTTTTTTTGTATAAAAAGTCCGGAAATCAAAAGTCCGGATTAGATCCTTTACCTATATATATATAGGAAGCCGATCTCCTAAGGGATCCCTTAAACAAAATTTGGTGCGGACTTGGCCCTTTTTCAACTTTCCGGATCAAATTTTGACGATCCGAACCGCTCAATGTTTTTAAAATGCATTTTCCAAGGCCTACGCGGAAAATCTTCAAAAAAAAATACCCGGAAGGGCTTGATCCAATCAGTTTTCGGTAAAACTGTACATATGCCCTTAAAAATGCATTTTAAAAACATTGAGCGGTTCGGATCGTCAAAATTTGGCTCGGAAAGGTGAGGTCCGCACCAAATTTGGTTAAGGGATCCCTTATTAGATCATTACATATATATATATATATATATATATATATATATATATATATATATATTATTTTTTTAAAAATTATTTTTTAATAGTTTATTCGCATGGTGAGTTAACTTAATGTGTGTGTGAGGAGGAGGAAAGGGTTTGATTTCCCTTGGGATTATGTCTTAAATTCAGACTCGTTCATTAGCTAGTTTTTTTTAATAATATGTGAAGTACGTATACAACTCGAATGCGACAACAATATATATATATATATATATATATATATATATATATATATATTTTATATATATATATATATATTATGGTTTATTCGCATGGTGAGTTAATCAATTGTGTGTGAGGAGGAGGAAAGGGTTTGATTCCTTTGGGATTATGTCTGAAATTTGGACTCTTTCATTAACTAAGAGCAAGTGCAAGAGCCTCAATAAACATTCTTTTTACTCTATTTTATTGAGCCAAAACACAGTTTAAGTCTTACAATAGCCTCAATAAAACACCTACCCAATATATATTTGCTACAACAACTCAATAAAACTCAACATATTTGTTGAGTTACTGTTCATTACCGACCCATTAATTTAATATTTTTTCCTTTTCTCTCTCCTATTTCATTAATACATTTTAAGAAAAAATAGGTAAAATAGAAAAGATTGTTGGAGTGTTAAAAGAGATGTGTGTAATAAAAAAAAAATGTACACAATTCACAAACCTTTTTGGAGAGTTAGGCTATGTTTGATAAAGCTGAAAGCTGAAAACTAAAAACTGAAAATTAAGTACTGAAAACTGAATGCTGAATTTATTAAGTTAATAAGCTGTTTGATATGTACTGAATCTTAAGCACTGAAATAAATAAGTTGTTTATCTGTACAAGGAGCTGAGTATTAAATTCAGTAATATTTTTTTTATTTTTACTTTGGGTTCATATTTTCATACTAAAATGTATAAATTAAAAAAATGTACATTTATCAAAATAATAAAAATATATAGAATATTGGCAAGATGTGGTATAGCGATGGTGATGGTTGTGATTGTGGTATTGCAGTGGTCGTGGTCATGATAGCGGAGTGGTGGCATTGTGGTGGTGGGGGACTGATGCTAGGAATAGTGGTAGTTTCGTGGTGGTATAGTGGCGGCAGTGGTGGTGGGGGACTGATGCTAGGAATAGTGGTAGTTTCGTGGTGGTGTAGTGGCGGCAGTGTTGGTGGGAATGGTGATCATGGTGGTGGTAGTTGTGGTGGGAGTAGCTGAGTTTTGGTGGTGCTGTACTGGTGGCAGTAGTAATGGGGGGAGTGGTGGTGTGGTGGTGTAATGGCGGTAGGAATGACAAAGTGTGTGGTGGTGTAGTGCCGGCGAGAGTGGCAGAGTGGTGTGGGGGTGGTGGCAGCAGTGGTAGTGGGAGTGGTGAAGTGGTGTTTATGGTGGTATGAGTAGTGGTGGTGTAGTGGTAGCATTGGTAGAGTGGTGGTGTCAGTGGTAGTATTGGTGAAAGTGGCAGAGTGGTGGTGGTGGTGTAGTGGCAGCGAGAGTGGCAAAGTTGAAGTGGTGGTGGTGGTGGTAGTGGTGGTGTGGTGGCAGCTAGAGTGGCGGAGTGGTGGCGGTGGCGGTAGTGGCGGTGGTGGCGGCTAGAGTGGCGGAGTGGTGACGGTGTAGTGGTGAGTGGTGGGAGTGGTGGTGGTGGCGGAGTGGCGGTTATGGTGGTGGGAGTTATGGTGGCGGTGGTGGTATGGTGGCGACAGTGGTGGTGGTGGGAGTGACAGAGTGGTGGTGATGGTGATGTGAGTGGTTGTGGTGATGTAGCAGCGGCAGCGGTGATGATGGTGGTGGTGAATTAAAACAACTGTAAATTCAGCAAAACTTAAGTAGCTCAAAGCTACTTAATTTTTTTCAACATTTTAGCTTACATTTTAAGAGCCACTTAATCTTTTAAGTAATATAAAATGTGGTTATCAAACCTACTTAATTACTTATTACTTAATTCATTCAGTATTAAGTGCTGAATCTGGATTATCAAACAAGGCCTTAGGGATGCTTTAACTATTGGCCTCAACAATGATGAGCAATTTGAATGGCCTATGCTATTTTCTGAGAATTATGTGGGTTATCATGTAATGGTCTGAAACCTCAGGTACCTTATTACAATTATGGTCAAGTAGTGGAAGATTCTATTTGGAAAGACTCATCATCAGATGCTTATCTTGTTCGCGGGTTATAATCGTAATTTCATACCGAAAGCCAGCAACTGGGGCATATAATAGGGTACAACCCGTAACTCGTCTAGAAAGCCCCAAGATACCATACGACCTCGATCTATTCTTCACTCAGACGCGTGTCACACTATCATTGGTTAAATTGGAAAGAACGCCAAACCCGGAAACCAGCGAAACATCTCTCAGCAACGGATAACGCCACGTGTAACGAAACGGAACAAGGAAAGGAAACAGGATGCAAGTAGAATAACCTGACGTCAACCGCACCGGAATATACCCACCGACGGGGTTACTCGATACCCTTATCGGTAGACTTTCGCCCTTTTCCCGAAAACTATAAATACTTCTCATTCTTGGTTTCAACCACTCCGAACTTTCGTGCCCTAGACTTCTCCGTCAGTCGCCGCAACATGCTTTTTCCACTCGAAACACAAGATTCCCCTTCTTTTTCCCACCAATCTGAAGCCAAATCCATGCTTTTGAGGTCGTCTTCGACTGGAAATACGTTTTGTTGTGCGGTGTTGTAATGCTTTGGCTTTTGAATCGAAGATGTTTTGGGGGATTTGGATCGAGTGGTGATGGATGAGGTGCAGTTGGTTAAGGTTATGGAAGTTGAGGCGCGCGCATCTGATGGGGTTTCTGTTGTTGTTGCTGCATCTTCAATCGACAGATTCAGAAAAGGTGGGCATTTTAACTTTAGGAAGTAATCTGTGTTATATGTATTTGGGAATATATCTGCTTCCAAATGGAGGCGATTATAAACGTTCAATTTCCAAAATACTTAGTCATTTACCTTTTTTGTTTTTGTTTTTGTTTTTTGTTTTTTTTTTCTGTTTGTGGAGTTTGAGGTAAGAGTCAAGAATCTTGCTGAAGGCAAGAATCGATAATTTCTTCCTTAAAGAGGCTCTTCCTTTATTTATTTCTTCCCCATGATGCGCTTATTTCTTGTGTTGTTGAGTTATTGGGCTTGGTTAGCTCTTGGATTCTCACAAAATTGATGTACTGTCCTGTGTTTCGTGTTTTGTAATTCATACATGATGTAGATGATATATTTTATGGATTGATAAAAAAAGGAGTAGAAAAAGATTAGTCATTTGATCTTTCGGCTATCTGAAAGGTTTATGAAAGGAAGTAAAGTAGTAAGTGGACATCAGGGAAAGCACAACACTTGGAGTGGCCTTGGGTAAAATTTTAAAAGAGCTCTGTTTTGTTGTGGATACTGAATTCTATACCTATAAGTTATAGCTGTTTACTAAAATTTCAATTTCCAAGTAAGATAGGTCTGCTAGCTTATGGATAAAAGAAGAAATGAGACTGTATCTACGGCTAGGCTACTATTGGTATAGTTTCCAATCCCAATCCTGGTGCTCGTAAGCTTGGAAAAGCTGGGCTTTTATGAGACATTTGGAAAAGAAAGGTTTTTTTTTTTATTATTAAAAAAAATTGTTAGGCCTTTTGATTTAGAGGATATGGTTTGGGCGAATTTGGGCCTTGAGTGGTCAAATTAACTCCTCTTTTGGGGGCCTACAGACAATTTCACATTGACGCGGCTTTGACCTGGGATCCTTCCTTTTCATACCAATTTTTTTCTGAAAAGTCTTTGATTATAATGACTTGTTTTTAGTTGGGACCTTGTGACAGTGATGAAAATATACATTTGGCTTCTCAAAATACGTGGGGGCCTTGGGTGAGTGTCGAAGTTAAGTCGGGTCACCTGAGGGCTGAGGCACTTGCCTATGCTCTTAGGAACTCTAATCGCAAATGACTTACAAATTGTAATTGTTAAAGCCAAATTTATGGTCTGCTTATCATTCTTCTCTTAATTCATTATCTTTTTCTTTCTAATTTAATTTGGAAAAATGCAAATGAATTAAGAATGACAATTATGCTGTTTAGGTTGGGAAAGTAATTGAATGATCCTATCCTTATCTTATCACCTTATTCGTATCGAATTCTGTCATAGATAATTGTATGCCATTCTTTCTACATTAGAGGCAAAGTGTCTGTTCTCCATATTGATTAAGAAAAGTTTTTAACCATTTGGGGCGTGGCCTTTTGGGATCATTATATTTTAGGTGCTTCTTTAGTGGCAAAGAAAAAAATGCAAGATGAAAAGAAATAGATCAAGAAAATCTTCTATGTATTCTTACTTCATGTTCCATTTTGCATGATGAAAATCTTCTATGTATTCTTATGATGCAAATCTTTTACAAGCTTCATTGTTTCTTGCTTTTACATGCTATTCTGCTACTAAAATTACTTGTGGGAATTGATTTTGACAGCTGTGATGGGTGATGTTAATACATCACAATCATCTTTTTGGACCAAGATGGCAGATACTGAACTTTGTAGTCACACTAATCGGATTTCCAGCTTTGATGGTAAAGTACAACGGAAATCAGGGAAGGTAGCAAGAAGTACTAGTGGTTGTGGTAAGAGATCGAGGGTGGCACAAATGAATGAAGTCACCACAAATGAAGCTGAAGATGATGATATAAAGGGTATGTTCTAATGAGCTTGCATAAGCTGCAAAATGCATGTTCTGACTGGGGAAATTTTTAATTCTAAAAGTTAGGCTTCAAAACATGCTTAAGGATTTCCAATTGAACCATTATTTAAATGTTGTTTCCTCTAGGAGAGGCTCTTTTGTTTGAAAGAACCATAAACATGACTGTTACTGAGATTTTATTTTTCTGACGGAGCCTCTACCTTTCGAGTAGTTTGATTGTTCTCTAACATGTTTCTTTTGGGGCGTGTTTGAAGCTTGGGGAAAGAAAGAGAAAGTTCAAGGAAAGGATATTTTCTGTCCTTTTCGTAAGTGGAAATGTCTCAAATATGGGAACATGTTTGGTTTTGGGAAGATGGACAAAGTGCTGATAAAAAGGTGGAAAATTATGAATGTGATGCGACCTACCATTTGTTTTCCTGTACTTCTATTTTCCCATCTGGTATAAAATGGGTTGTTGTAGAGGAAACATGTTGGTCCTAACCTTATTTGCACGGAGCGGAAGCGGGGGCGGGGTATGTAGAAGCACCCTAGGTTGGGAGCGGCGAGGTAATATTTTAATGAATGAATATACACGTGAATAAATTTTATATATATGTGTGTGTGTGTGTGTGTGTGTATTATACATATGTTTTATGGTTACAAAGGGAGCATGTATATGAACATTCCACACACACACACACACACACACATATGTACATGTATATAAACATGAGTGAGAAATGACATCCCAATAGATGTTTTTATGCCAAATATATGGCCTAAACACGTAGATGAGTACTAGTATACAAGACGAGAAAGATAAGAGTCCTAAATCTCTCTTACTTCTTTTTTCTTTTTCTTCTTCCTTGCATATATTTGGAAAAAGAAGTGAGAATTTCGTCCTTAAGAATAGTGTGGAAGCTCCCATCCTATTAAGGAGCGAGTTCCCGTTTGGATGAGAGCGAGCCCCCGTCTAGGGAGCGCACCCATTTTAGAAGGATCCTGCTACTAAACCTCTAACGTTAGATTTGGTGCAATTGGCAAAAGAAGGAAATGAGAATTGAATGCAACCCAATCACAACTTTCAGCTTTAGTAGAATCATGTCACCACAACTTAGGTAACATGTCCAAATGGCAGAATCCTTAGTCACGGTTGGGATCTAATATTGATTTGATTTAGCAAAACATAAATTCTGGCATAAGTTTCTCTTATGGAAGGGAATCTTAAAGCTATCTTAGCTGTTAGATGTGGGAAGGCAACATAATGTAGGCAGTTTGAAACTTCTTCTTTTTATTTTTATGGCCATGAGGCGTTAATAACCGCAATGTTTATTAATACCTATCTTTTTGTTCGTTGCTAAGTCAGATATTAAGACAAACACAAAAGTTTGAGTAGACATCTCTCTTACATGTAATCCATCTTTGTCTTGGAAAATCATTTCTATGTCCATTTTACTCCATATAATTGAAGCACGCTTGTTAATAGAGCAGCAGAGCTCCATCCGTTGGTGATTTACCCTTTTTGCGGATTTTGCAGAACCCAGGGTGATTTGGTGCATTTATTATTCTAGAGAAAGTTGTTTACCTTGATGCACCTTTATGAAAGTATCGTGCTTTGCGTATTATATCCCTAGACTTGTACAGACAGTTGTAATCAACAAATAATTTTACTCTTTGTTTACCATTTGTACTATGAAGGATTCATGAATTTACTAGTTTGGAGCTTGTTACCAGAATAAGTTCTGCTGAATCTGAAGGCTGAGTTAGTAGTTAATTTGTAGCTGTCTGATACACTATACGTCTGTACATGTTTTTTAGAAAAAAGTCAAGCTGCTAAGCAAAGGAACACAGTAAACGGCAAGCGTGGTGACAAAAGAAATGGTAAAGTTACGATGAAGGGTAAATATGATTACTTCTCTCTGAAGGCTGGCATGGTGAGCTTCAATTCAGGAGCTGGAGGAAACAACTTTCTAGGTTTGATGCTTCGATATGTAATTACTTCTTCATTATTTCTTTTGTAGCTGTTTTGATGCAGTGTGGCTGGATTTTACTATCCTGCCGTTATAGCTATGCATGTAACTGGGATGTGTTTGGACCTTGGCTGCCGTTATAGCTACGGAGGCTGAATGTGTTTCTACGTATACTTGTCAACATTCATGTCCATTTCCCATAGCACATGTTGTAGGGCCATCATAGTTCCGCTATATTTGTATAGGGCTGCAGATAAAACTTGGTCTAGCTGAATTCAGGGCCTTCAAGATTGTCTGGGTGAGAAACGTGGGTATTTGAGCTCAAGTGATGTTCAAATTTTACGATTCGAGCATCGCTGAGCAGCTTGGCCAAAAAAAAGAAAAGAAAAATGTACTGTGTTTGCATCCATCTGTCAAATGTTTATTTGGCTTAGGTGGAAGTTTAGAAAAGGTCAAAACTCAAAAGTATTAAATATTTGCTTGTAAGTTGCAGGTGAAAAGGTGACGCCGGCATGTTTGAGAAATGATGTCAATTATTTCTGACAGAAATCACACATCAATATCCTTAGTCGAAAAGCATGAGTTCCTCATGACATACGTATGCTGATCCACAAAAACGCATGCGTCCTATTTAACTTGCTCAGAGGCTCAGCTGAGCTAAGGTCTTGGCTGTCCGCTTTCACCTTGTTTCATGAACAAGTTTAAAAAGAGCTCTTAGATTGTAAAATAATGATTATGAATGAGCTCATACTGACCTCAGCTTCAGCTGATCATGAATAAGTTAGTTTTGTTTCTTGGGGCCTTTGCCCTAGTTTTTGTATTCAGTTAGCCTATATCTTGTATCTATTCCCGATCAAGATATCCATATTTTGTGCCCTTGGCTTGGTGAAGGACGAATGCGGCAGAAAAAGGGTAGAAAACAATCCTTTGAAAGGCACTTTAGATTCTAGGAAACATTATTTTTTTTTGCCTTGAAATAAACCCAACTTTTTTTTAGAAAAACTCAGGGGGTCCAGGCCATCTTTCCAGCATCTAATCCCTGGTGGACCAATCCCACCATCCATTTGTAGGGAGCCTAATAAAAGCTGGGGTAAGGTCCCATCGTGACTGGTTCTCACAAGAGTTGATAGCATCTAGGAAGTTTTGAACCTGAGACGTAAGAGGGATCAAACCTTCATGTCCCATGTCTTCACCGCTAGGCCAATCCCTTTGGTTGAAGTAAACCCGTCTGCAATTGTTGTTGGACAACATATTTCCGTAGATTGAGTAGAAAAAGATAACCCGTCACCATTTTCTACGCATTTGTAAAGATGGACTCTATAACACATTTAATCTGACTTGGTATATTTTATCCTTGAGGAACGTAACTTGGGTCGAACTTGGAATGTGTTGCCGAAGATGCATTACTTCGATAAATTTTGTTAATTGTACAACACACATCCCACTGCAATTATGGAGTTTGCGTGGATTAGTGTAAAACATACTCCTTCCGTCCCCATTTTATAGTCTCAGTTAGCACTTTTTGTCGTCCCAAAAAGATTGTCCACTTCAAAACTAAATGGGTGATAGTTAATGAATTCTCTCTTTTACCCTTCCATGTTTAAATTAGTAGTCCTAAAAAAGTAAGGAAAAGTAATGATTGAAGGGTAAAATGAGGAAAACATTTTCAAAAGTGCAATGATTGTGTTCCCTTTATTTAGTTGGAATTCCCAGAAGGGACTAGACTACTAAATGGGGATGGAGGGAGTATTATTTTCCGACCTCTAATTCAGTGGACATGTCTTTGTTTTAATTGATTAAGAATCGTGTTTCATAGTCATTGCCCTTTTGAGGCATTTATTGGCTGTAATCATATGCATCAGGCTCCACCTTTCTCCTCTTTCCTTGAAGATTTGTTGTATACTTTGGTGTTAATGGGCAACGTGTTTGAGCTAGTGAAAGCATCTGTTCTAGGTAACTTTTTGCTCGACCATTCTTAACTTTAGGTGTTTTCCTCTTACTTTATTTGTTACTCCTATTTTTTTTGTTGGAGCGGGATATGTGACACAGTAGTCAGTCTCATGTCTACTTCAGGATTTTCTTTTGTTGATATGCACAAACCATATGCTGTTTAATATTTGTCATACAGTCTGTTTCACTGGCATGACTTCTGATTATTTATTGGTAACATTTCTGTTTTTTTTTTCCCTTCCCCCTGGTGTAACTCCACCTCTTTCTGGGCTACATTGTTCAGCCATAGAAAGATGGCTGAAAGGTACTGAATCATGTTGCTTCTAATTTCTCATTCCATGACCTATGACACATTTTTTTTGATTTAGTTTTGAATTGAGTTCCTTAGAAATAGATGGCCGCTATAGATTGGGCTTGGTTTGGTTTGGTTTGTTTATTTATCTCCTTCACCTTGTTTGTTTAGGAAGTTTCATTAGCACTTGCACATGCATTAGCTCATATTGACTTACGTTGGTTTTATTTCAGGAGCATATGGTTTGAAAGCAGATACTTACGATGTCACAAAGCATCTGGACGAGTTGTCAGTAAACGAGCTCCTTGATGGAAGTTACAAGGGTCCTAGTTTTGCAAAAGACAAGGGAAAGAAAGCAGCAAATTTGAATGAAACTATCATACAGTCAGTTAGAAAGGCATGCTCTATTCTTCGGCTACACAAGCCTCTACAGAACCAAAACTCTACTGAGATTGATAATAGTTGCAACCGGAAAGTTTCCACATGCCCAGTGAGCTCTGATGCTTCTGTTGCAAGCAGAAATGCCGGTGATAAAGGAGATTCCAGCACTGTACATCCGTGCTCATCTGACATGGTTAGTTTGAAGAGAAATCTCGAATGATATTTCATTTAGTTCCTGAGGAGCTTCTTCATATGTTATTGTGTAGGAGTATGAATTATTAGGTTTTTAATTTTTTTAACATTTTACCAAATCTCTTGCATTAGAAACTTGATGCCTTGCTAGCGATTTTAGGAAAACTTCCGTCTCCACCTTGTCATTGCTGTCAACTACTATTTTTTTGGGAATTTGTTGAGTTATTATCTTGCCATAGTTTTATTTGTGGCTTTCGGGCTACAGTTTCACTGTTGACAAGGGGTGGTTGATATGGACTGCATTGGCCTCTGGCTTTGATTGCCCAATGACATAAACCATCATTCTCAGCCTTGTCAGCTTGAGATTTAGATTTGGAATTCGAAAGCAAGTACATTGCACGTGGTTATTTTGTATAGGGAAATTGTTTGATTCTTTTCCTAAAAACTTTTACAGAAACCTCTTGACTAGATATGTAATGCTTTATATTGGACATTCCTTGAGCCCTTCTGATAGGTTATTCTAAACTTCCTCAGAATTCACAACTAGTCTCCTTCAAAGCCTGAATATTGATACTTACATCTGTCCTCGTGCTTGATTTTGTTCATAAAGGTTCAAGATTCTTTGAGCAAGAACGAAGCCCCTGTCAACGTGCTAGATTTCCAATTGTGTCAACCTGAAGATATTTTGGCACGCCTAGCACTTCCTCCGCCCAAGGATTTGGATTCTTTGCTACTGGATGCAGCCAAGCCTAATGTACTTCAAAAAAATAATAATTCAGATTCACGTGGAAAGCAAATATCTCAACGAGCTAGCTTGTCGCCTTTTCCTTGGTCCCATAATTCTGGCGTGCATTGCAAAGCTAGTGCTGATGCAATTAAGTTATCTGTGAGCAGAACCACATGCCAGGGTAAATGGGTAAAAATCGGGAATACTTCTAATTCTCTAGAAGGGGGAGCTGGTTTCCTTGCGGATCTAGAGTCTCTCACCAAGGATAACAGCTTGGTCGCTTTGAAAGGTCCAAAGTGTGGCCCTTCAGAAAGTGAAATTGCCCCAGCAACATCTGTTAGCTTTCCTTGTTTTGAATTGGGTTCATCATCGTCTGCAGCACAGTCCATTTCTTCCCAGCTTCCTCCAGGTGAGCTGTTGAGAATGATGGTATCTTATAGTTGTGCATTTTCTGCTTTCCATCTGAAATAGGCTTTAATGTGGACTTTTTTTCTTTTTTCTTTCTCTTTTCTTTTTCCGTGTGCAGAATCTGGTAGCAGCCTGAACTGTGAAATAGATGGTAAGATATGGTAGTTGCATTCATACTAATAACTTGACAAGTCTACATCCTCTAGTTCTTCCATATCCGAATTTTGTTTCACTTCTTGTACTAGTATCGGTGTATAATTTTGACTTCATCCATGTCTTTGGACACTTCTGCACGTGAATGTTATGGAGTATGTGCAAAACCTATTGTTTAGTCAAACCTACTTTGAGAAATATCCCCTGCGTCTGAAAAAGTTTAATTGCGTGGGTTACTCTGGGAGTGGTCGGGATGCATTGTTCAACTTTCTATACTGTCACTTGTATTACGATCACTTCTTATTGAAGTTTATTTTGTTGAGGTTGAAAAAAGTATCGACAAATTAGAATAATCCAGGTGTAATATAACCCGCTCGCTCACTATTGTATTTTTGTTGGTGACAGCTGGGCATTCTCCTAGATTGTTTGCTGCTGCTCAGACACTATGTGACATTTCAACGCATTCCCTAAAGCAACATGGGATGATAAGGTGGCCAAAGAAACCTTCAGAAAAGACCATGAAAGCTTGCAAGTCAAAATCGAACGGCAAGTCTGGAGAAATATTTGCAGCACCAAAGCCTGTAATTGCAACTGATGACCAGGTGAAAAATACTAACGAGGTGTCGCCGTTTAAGAAGCCCAGGCTTTTGAATAAAGATCTCAGTCCTAACACCGTAACAAAAGCACCAATAAATTGGTCTATGCAGAGATCAAGTAGACCTTCTCCCAGCAAATCATTTAGAGACCCCATTGTGGAAATGAAACACTACAACAATGCCCACGTTGTAAAACAGTCGGGCATTATGCCACCGCCGCCACCGGCAAGGGTTTCGGACAAGGCTTGTAACAGTCGGCAGAAGTTGAGGAAGTTACTACCGGTGGAGTGGAACAGGGAAGGGGGAAGATAAATTGATACAATTGTATCAGACACTTCTTTCCTGTGCCATCTGTTGTTTAGTTCACTGGAATGCGGCTAGTTATTGTCGAAACTGGTAGGTCTGTATATATTGTGCTGCAAGAATTAGGGATTGTTTGTTGTAAGTTCACCTCTCAACTGAGGGAAAAGGGTTTCAATGTTGTTACCTTATTGTATTGTAGGAAAGGTGCAGAAGTTCACCTGTCTTTGCCTTGTGTAGAGCATTGGATGAGGCAATACAAATTTCTGTTCATCTCTATCTGTCTCTCTGTTTTCAAGTAGTGGCTCATGGATATTGAAACGTGTTTTATTACCTAAAAAAGTGTTATATATTTAATTAGCTGCTTGAATAACCATTTCTATGACGAAAATGTCCATTTAAACCCTAAAATGAAGTAACTATATGAAACCATAAGTTGGGAGTTAAAATGGCCTCTAAAAGGAACAAAAAAGAACCCCAGTCGAGGAAACATATGAAGAATGAGAATCCAAGTCGAATCAAACCAAATTAAGTACCATAATGGCCAATATCTCTGGAGCCTTCCAGGAGTGGAAAATATGGCCAGAAATGGCATTGATGTGGTGATTTACTCTTTAGCAAGAAGTGAGTAAATTGAATATCATCTTCCTTCTTTCGAGCGCGTAGGAAATCAATTCATCTACAGATAGAAAGTTTTTCATCCCTCTATATTATGGCAGAAACTAGTTGTGACTGAGAATCCCTGACGGCAAGGTTTGGCTCCCAGCTTGTTGCCTGGGAAATCTCATTGTTATTACTCAAACATGCATGCAGTTATTATTGGCCTAATTCTTGGAGACTCAAAACGATGGATATGCTCGCATGTTGCAGCCCTTTCCTGCTTCATCCATGTAAAGAGAGAGTCCATGCTTATGAGCCATCCCACAACCAATAACCCTAAAACACGCAAAAGGAGCCTTCTACAAAACTGACCAAGATATCCACAAGATATGCCCATTGGAGCCTTCTGAAATTTTCGATATGTGGAGAAGTCTATCGAAAAACTATTTAATGGTAGCATACTAGCATTTGCTGTCCATCCAAGATCATTCAATTGCATTTGTCATTTTAGACAAGTTTAAGCTTACAACACTATCGTCAGTCATAAACTCCACTTTACCCGGATGTCCATTCAAGGGAATGAAAACCACAGTGCAAATAAAAAATAAAAATAAAAATACAACCTTGATGGCTCTCCTCAAGCTAATTCAAGATTTGATATGAGAAAGCTTAAAGTTAGAAATATATTTCACAAAAAGGAATAAATTCAGGAGACACAAAGTTTGACTCAAATTCAATTGCTGGGAAGGTAAAAACAAATCGTTCAAACTGCTAGAGTTGAGGACCATTAATACAAGTTTATGAATGCAGGTTGAGATGGTTGAACCTGCAAGCAAAAATCCAGTCAACAGTAGTCCATTCAGGACGAATAGCCACAAACTCATCTTCAGAGTTATTAATTGATGACATTTGACGGTGGAAGTTGTTTACTTTAGTCCTCAAACGAGGAAGTGGCTTGTAAGCTTTAACAAACTCTCTCTCTGACACCCTGAGATATAGTATACAATAAACAATATGTAAGCAAACTTTCTTCTTTAGCAGGAAAAATTAGTCGAGATAAACAAGGTCCTTCATGACAAAAGAAATAATCAAAGGTAATCACTAATCAGTAATAACAGACTACCATGTGCAGTGGAGATAAGATAGTCCTTTCCACTCGACAAGATATTGCTTCAAAAAAATTGCTTTGAACCCGGCATAGAGGCATCACTATCGTCTGCAGCAATAGGGCACATTTCACAGTCTAAGATCTTTTCAATATCATTTAGAGGGCAAGCCTGCAGAGACAGCGTATCTTCACCCTTATATGGTATCAAGTATCAAAAAGTTACAATGGCATAAATATACAACAAAACTAGCAACATTCCCCTATCAAGACAAGTTTTATTAGCTCAGGTCATAACATAGTCTCTGATAATACTAACTCCACTCCAATCACCTCTCCACCAAACAATCAAACTTCTTATGCAATCGTGTCCAGATAGCCGTAGAGATGTACATCCACCAAAATAAAAGAATTAGTATCTACACCTACTTTTGAGCGTGTTGTGATACGAAGAAATATGGCAGACAATATGATGACAAAACACAAGCTATTGCCATGGCAAAACACCAAAATTGGAGACCATGTATTGAAAAACATAGCAAGAGAAGTTGCTAAATAATGATAATGTACACAACAAATGGCAACAGAGATAATAGTTAGTAGTTACTATATTTATCATACTCTACCAACGAAATGTCACATCAGCACACAACATCTTCTTGTCATGGATGGGCATTACATATCTTCTACGTACCTCCTTCTCAAAGGCAATTTTATGCATGTTAATGGCTAGTTCAAGGGCAATTATGAGAATGAATACCAAGAGAAAAGCCTGATCTCTCCCCTAATCAGCTATAACATTTAAGCTTTAAGTCTTTTTTGGGTCATAAGCTGCAATAAACACTGACAAAATTCACTTGAAAAATCAAGTATCAGTGGGATACATAAGTTATAACAAAGGCATGTGCAACTCTCAAGTGCAATTTTGTTCACCCTAACGTTACCCTCCCTCTTATTGGTTGAAAGTGTAGATCCCATCAAAAGTGATGTCATCCCACCGAAAAGTGATGTCATCCTTACCAAAAAAATGTATCGCATGGGTGGTACCTACACCATTGCCAATTGTTAAAGATTGCCACATATTGGTTAATTATAACCTCCAAAGCTAGTTTATGAACTTGGGCAGCCTCTCCACTCATTGCCAATTGGTTTTGAGTTGGATACTTTAACATGGTACCAGAGCCACCCTTAATCCAACCTTAATCCTAAACCAAACCCTAACCTAAATCCCTCCATCACCCTATTAACCACCATAGCCTCACCCTAGCCATCGTCATACTGTCACCGTCGTAATCTACAAAATTGCACTCGCAACCCTCACATGTGCAATTATCCTAGCTTTCAGCAATGCTATAGACAATAGAGCTTACAAAATTTATTCAGCAAATAGCATTAACATCATGTCTAAGCACATTGAGAAACCAAACAATGCTTGAGATGGTTGCCAAAACTAAATGCATTAATTAAACAGAGAGTGTGTTGTCAAGTCATTGTGCATATAAATGTCACAGAGATCTAGCACAGTGCTTCAACGGCATATTCGCATCAGAGAAAGTTCTAAAGGATGTGTTGAGTTTCCCCTTGTTCAGGATGCTCTTTCTGTGTATAGAGAAAGAAGCCACAAGTGCAAGAGCATATGCACGCAGACTGCACATGCATGCGCCTGTGAGAGAGTGAGAGAGAGACCAAAACACCAGGTAAAGATTTGAGTATAGAAAGATACAACTTGTGGACAATATTACTGAAAACGTTACAGGCATATTCACAATGACTTTAATAAATTTGTGAACAAATATCAAATAAAAATTGATAAGTTGATTATATTTGAAGATAATCTCTGCCACTTTCTTCATCAACTTAACTAACTGTAAACAAGGAAGTTGCAAGGAAAGCTGGGAAATTATATATGCATCTCATAACGTTGCCTTTGTTATTGTATTTATGTTACATTTTTTCTACTACATCCAGCTGCCAAACAATCACAGAACACAAAGTAAAGAAGACTCATCAATGGTACAGTAGATATCTTCAAAATTCCTCTGATTACTGGAAGATGGGAGGAAATGCTTACCCAATGTTAGGTGGTCACAGAACATTTGATAACCTGGAGTGGAAAATGGAGGCACTGCCATTTCCTCCAACAAAATAGATCTTCAATCTCCAGTTGATTAGCAATGACTTGCTTCAGAGGCAAACATTAGGATTTTCACAGTGTTAAGGCTATGTTTGTATGGAGGGATTTACTCTGTGAGAGAGAGAGAGAGAGAGAGAGAGAGAGAGAGAGAGAGAGAGAGAGAGAGAGAGAGAGATAAGATAATGAAGCTAAGAAGCTAAATCCCTCCACATATCCCTCCAGAAATAAGTTCCCTACCCTTTTCCTTGCCCTATCCTTCCCTGAATTCGTTATCCAGTGGGATATATAAGAGTAGAAGTCCATTCATCCAACCAATGAATAAGATATAATTTACAGCGACTGTCAACTTTGAATTCTACTCAACTCTGCTCCAAAAATCCCTCCACAATTCCATGACTCTAACCCAGCCAAAGTGGTTAGATGAAAATAGAACAATAGCTGTGTGGCAGATAGTCATCCAACCAATGAACCCTTACAACTTACGGGCTTTGCCAACTTCTGATTTGACTCAACTCTGTTCCATCCAACTACAGCCAGGAATCTTTTCCTGCAAACCCTTTCTCAAAATCTTGGCATCGTCCCACCTCCCAACAGAAGCGTATATACTGGAAAGCAGAGTCCGGTAACCACTTATATTGGGCTCTAAGTTAAAGCAGTGCTTAGCTGCAATCTCCCCTATCTCAACATTTGTATGTATGGTGCAAGCAAGAAGTAGAGCTCCCCAAACCCCAGCATGTGGTTGCATTGGCATGCTTTTTATCAGCTCATATGCTTCTTTCAATCTTCCCGCCCGCCCTAACATATCAACCATAATTCCGTAATGGTCGCATGACGGCACAAGTCCGTAAAGCTTCTGCATCGAGTAAAAGCAGTTATAGCCTTCTTCAACCAAACCAAAATGGTTATAGGCTGTCAATATGCCAGTAAAGGTAACCAAATTTGGATAAATTTGGGCATCAGTCATTTCTTCAAATAATTTAATTGCATCATTTGCCCTACCATTTAAGCCACATCCCAGAATCATTGCGGTATACGAAACCAAATCCTTCTTTTGCAAGCCATGAAACAGCTCGTATGCCTTATCAAAGCTTCCACACTTCGCGTACAAGTCAATTAAGGCAGTGGCCAAATGGTCATCTATCTGAACACCGAGTTGAGTCATACATGACTCAACCCAAGACCCAGATGTGATATCTCCCAATTGTGAACAAGCGGAGATAACACTAGCAAATGTCATTTTATCCGGCTGAATATTTACATTAGGCTGAATCATCTGGTTGAATAGATGAAGGGCCTCCTTTGATCGGCTATTTTGAGCATAGCAAGCTATCATGGCATTATACAACAGCAGATCTTTCTCACCCATCCAGTCAAATAGGTCCTTAGCGGACTCAACATCACCACATTTTGAGTACCCACTAATCATTGTAATCAAAGAAACGTCATTTCTACTAGGCATTGCATCAAACATACGCCTTGCAAGTTCTATATTTCCACAATCTAAATACCCACCGATCACCGCGTTCCAAGAAGCTATATTTCTCTGTGGCATCTGGTGAAACAAAGTGAATGCTTGCTCCATATTCCCTTCTCTCCCATATCCCGAAATCATGGAATTCCAAGAAATAACATCCTTCTCCGGCATCTTGTCAAATACACCACGTGCCATAGCTAAATCCCCTGATTTCACATACCCAGATAGTATTGAATTCCAAGAAACAACATTTTTGTCAAGCATTTCATCAAACACCTTCCGTGCAACTTCCACACGCCCTACCTTTGAATAGAAATCCACAAGAGCTGTTTGTACATAAACAACATTACAAAACCCATGTTTATGAACTTGAGCATGAATTGAAACCCCACCAATCTTATACACAATCCTACCACATGCCTTCAAAGAAGAAGTCAAGGAAAATGTGTTTGGACACAAACCAAATCTTTGCATCTCTACATACATACCAAAAGCTTCTCTAAACTGATTCTGCCGTGAAAGGAATCTAATGGTGAATGACCATGAAAAAACATCTGGGTTTTGCATATGAGAGAGAATCAATCTAACATATTGAGTCGTGCTGTGTGAGTAATTGAATTGGGTTGTGAGAAGTTGACAGATAACTCTGGGTTGGAGATGGTTAAGACCGTTGATAAGAATGACTGCATGGATTTGCTTTGCCTGGTTGAGTGTTAAAGGGTTGTTCAAGAAGGCTCCTAACTTTGAAACCACCATTTAGGGAATGATTAAGAACCTTCCATCAGACCATCACCATTTTTGTTCACCCACCAGAAAATTTACGAACATCATCGATCATCAATGGGTTCACAGTTCACACCCGATTCCATTTCAAGCCGTTAATTGTTTGTTGTGGGCAAACCGTTGGATTAACCCTCTGTTTGTTCAGTTCAAAAAGAAAAAAAACCCCTCTGTTTCATACCCCAAGAGTATTTCAATCTTCGATACCTTATTTCATAATCTAGGCAAATTGGAGTTGTTGGATTACGACTTGTGCGAGCCACCGAGAGAGATCCGACTGGATTGGTCCTCTTCTACTCTGTTCGTATCTGCTCTTGAAGTCTCTTGAATTTATCGACAGGAATTTTTCGGCGGAGTACTCTAATTTGGCAAACATATTGCCAAACTTACTCCTCTTTTGAAACTAGAAAATGATTTTCACACTCGCATTTTAAAATTCATACTTTTTTTTTGTCTTTATCTACGTGAATTTACAATATTACTTTTGTATGTATAAAAAAGTTGTATTGAAGAAGAGCAAAATTATAAATTCATGTAGATAAAGACAAAAAGGAAATGTGGATTGTAAAATGGGGGTGTGAAAATCATTCCCCTTGAAACTATTTGTAAAATTACTTTTTAATGCGATCATCTATTGCGTTTTTGTTAATTAGCGCAATATGAATTTGCGTTTTGTTTACGAAATCCACCAGGCAGACACGTGTGCGCCATGTGGACGGAAAACAAGGGTAAAAGAGCAATGGCAAATCGCGTTTTTAAGTTAGTAAAACGCAATCCAACATCGCGCTAGGGCATAAAAAGATATACCCAAACCCGATTACCAGTTTCGCTAAGTTTCAATCTCACTCTTCCCTCTCAGAGTCTCAGGCGATCTTCAAGGCAATTTGTCCGGCGATCTCTCAGGCGAATTGTCAGGCGATCTCTATCCCTATTTCTCCGGCGATCTCCTTCCCGTATGTACTCTCTCTCTCTCTCCATATCTATTTGTCTGCGTGTGTATGTATCAGTATGTATGTATGTATGTATGAATGTATTGCTGAAAATGAGGATTGGAAACTAGAGAAATGGGTTGGACAAAATGAAGGGAAGGAAAAAATGCCAAACTGTTAAAGAGAAAAATGGAGCAAAACATCATGTTTTAATGGAAGAGTAGTAAACTGAAGGGGGGGAGCGAGAGAGAGTTCCTTATCTTGTTTTACAAGTTTGATTTTTTTACTTTATTTTGAGGAAATTGGTTTTCTGATTTGGGGGATTTGATAGTGGTGGTTGTGGTGTAAGACAGCAACCCAGTTTGATGTTTGCATTACTACCTGAGTCTATTGGTTGAAACCCCAACTCTGTGAATATGTTCTTTACTATTAACCAATTAATTGAGTAATTAGACGAGCAAGAGTTGTGAATACTGCCCAAACCAGTAAAAAGAAAGCAAATTTAAAATGAACATCTAAAATCCTATTAAGTGCTAGATGTTGTTGGATACTTGAAAATTGGGGTTGGACATATAACCTAAGGGGTCTGGTACTAGAGAAAGCTAAGATTAAGAGTACAAACAAAGTAAAGACGAAAAATAAACCAAAATTTACATATAACCTAAGGGGTCTGGTTTAGCAGATTAAGAGTACCAACAAAGTTGAATTTATTTTTAAGAAAAAAAAAAAACCTTAACTTACAAAGCGCAATGGAAAATTGCGTTTCCAGTTACCAAGCGCTATTAAGCACTGTGACTGTGGCACCCAGTTAGAGTGCCAAATGGATTTCGGGGAGTGCCAAGTGGATTTCGTAAACAAAACGCGACTTGATATTGCGCTAATTAACAAAAATGCAATAGCTCATCGCGTTAAAGAATAATTTTACAAATAGTTTCAAAAGAGGAGTAGTTTAGCAATATGTTTGCCAAAATGTAGTACTTCGCCGAAAAATCCGATCGACAGTAAGCAGTCTGCCTCTACTCTATTTCTCTTCTCTGCAAATCTGGAGAACCTCCGCTAATAAGACTTCTTCCACTAACACTAGCATTTTAGTACAAATTAATTAGGAAAATGCTACAGGTACTAAGTAGTGTTATTACACTAATTGTCCATGTAGCACTCTTTTAGTGGATGAATCTATCCATGTATTGACTAATGCATTGATATGGTAATGTCATGTGTGCATTTAGTGTAATAGTTGGTACACTTGTTAGTGCATGTAGCATTGCTCAATTAATTATATTACCCCACTTGTTGGGGCCTGCTTTTCATTGGATAAAATGACATTCTCGTTGATTTTAACAAATAAGAAAACCGGTGATTTTAGTAAATTTCTCCGTACATCCAATCCGTTATTGGAGATGGGCTGACAACCTGATGCATGGCGCCTTATGAACTACAGAAAAGACGTGCAACAATCGAACACAAACAAGAAAGTTTAGAGAAAAACGCTCTCTAGACTCTTTTATCATTCAATAATACTCAAAAATTGCCTAGCCCTTAAGGCTTACAACTGATTATATAGGAAACCGGAAACCCTAATTGATTTGCTCCGAAAAGGAAGCCAAATCAATAAAAAAACGCAAAATTATCAAAAATGGAAAATTCGAAAATAATAGCAAAATAAAAAACTAGATAAAATTCCAAAATGTTTCCCGAAAGCGCAACTTAATTCGGATTTTCCTTGCCCAAGTAATTGGCAAGTCAAATCTTTCCTTAAACGGCAAATTTGGACATTCGGAGCCCTAAACAGCGACGAAAGCCCGAAAAACGATGTACGCCATAGCATAAGCAATGTGTCTTGACCGTTGGGCCGTTTCGGGTCCGACCCAAGTGGGCCCAACGCAAAATTTCACAGCAGCATAATCACGATTTTGCCACCCGAGGCTTATAATGCCGAAAATATTCTTCCTCCTTGGCTACTGCATCACAACCTCTCTTTGTGGTATGATAATTGGCACCATTGGGCCCTTTTGCCCAAAAATTTAGTGCTAGAGTCATTTATGAATCTGGTCTGCCTTCAGATTGAAAACTATCATCTATAATATGTGATCACCAATGGGCCTTCCCCATCACTCAAAATCTAGAGTTAAATGATGTGAGGAACAATATGCCCATCCTTGTCAGATAGGTGCCGGTGGACCATAACAGCCAATGGGCAATTCACAATATCCTCCCTCTGGAATGAGTTGAGGATCCATTTCCCTAAAATCATTTGGAGCCATGTTGTGTTTTTTTTTGAAAAATGTCAAGAATTTCATATCAACGCCATCCGGCAACGATTACATCAAATGACAGGAAAGAAACCACAACCACTAACAATTGAAATGAACACGGCTTAAAGCTATCAAAGGCTACCGGCTCTCAGACACACCTGCCGGAAGCAGACCCAACACCTTCGGGATGGAATGATGAATCCTATCAAAGGCTAGCAGTAGAGAATCCAACGGACACCCGGTTCAAACCATTGAACAATAAAGCGCAGATGTAATCAACAAAACAGACAAATAAAAACAGAAAAAAGAACAGCTAAACGAAACCCACAAAACACAATGCTTCCACACTGATTCTACCCACTGAGTCACCCCACTGAGTCGCACCACTGAGTCGCCGAGTGTTGTTGAGTTCACAATCCAGCCGCTTCTCCGGAAGAAGCCCAAGCTCCAAGGCCGGCCGCCTGCGGATCTGGAGCTTTATTGCATCGGAGGGGGGCCAAACCACCCGAGTTTCAACCCTACGTCAGATCTACCGAACAAGCCTCAACAGATGGCGAAGGAAGGTTCAAAGATGGAGGTGGAGATGTAGTACGATGGGGTTGGTGGCGGCTGACGAATATGGGGAACGGTGTTGGTGGGTAGCGGTTGGAGGAGGGAGGTAATTTTGAAAGAGGTTAGTGGTAGGATAATGGAGGGTGGTGGCGGCTGGTGGACATGGAGGACGGTGGAGGTAGGTGGTGGCCGGAGGAGGAAGGCCGATCTGAAAAAGCGTGCGGAAGACTGGCATGGGGGTTGAAAAACCGGTGGCCGGCACAAAAAAGTCGGGCGGGGTGGGGTGCGAGGGCGGCAACCCCACCCCCAAAGTCAGAGTTCAAGAAGAGGAAGGAGGAGAGGGGAAGAGGTGGATGAAGAAGTAATCAGTGGTAAGAAAAAGGAGGAGAGGGGCGGCGGCTAGATGGAAACAAAACCCTAGAGACTCACAAACTTAATTGGTTGAGGTTCCCATGTTGTGTGGATTCCAGCAAATATCCCAAAATGCAGTGTTATTGCTTGGCTTGCCATTTAGTACAAGCTATCCACGGGCTGATAGGCTTGTACTTTTTGGTATTATTCTTGTTTCATCTTGCAATTATTGTGGAGGCTGTGAGGATCGCGATCATCTATTCTTCAACTGCCCATTCTCGTCACAAGTGTGGGGGATGGTGTCAACTAAACTTAACACTATTTGGCAAGCACATTCTCTCTCAGATTGGGTTACAAAACGTCTTCTAAAAGTGTGTTTGTGTAAACACACTTTTATTATTTCACCCCCAAGTCTCTAGCTACTTTTCCATACAACAAGCACATATTAATCTATACCTTTAAAATCATTGTGACATTATAATTATTTAAAAACACATAATGAAGTCAAAGAATACATTAACAAGTAGACAGAAGATAAAGTCAATTGAGGGAAAAGGGTTTCAATGTTGTTACCTTATTGTATTGTAGGAAAGGTGCAGAAGTTCACCTGTCTAATTTGCCTTGTGTAGAGCATTGGATGATGCAATACAAATTTATTTTTGTTTATGTTCATCTCTGTCTGTCTCTCTGTTTTCAAGTAGTGGCTCATGCATGGATATTGAAACATTGTGTACTACCTAGTTTTCCAAATCTCTTCATTTCAAGGGGATCCGGGGTGCTATATGGCATCACTATAGGGCGCCCTATAGTGCGTCATGTGGAACGTCGGATGTGTTTTCAACGGTTTATCTTGCAGGTAAAATTAGTATTCTACTTGTAATATAATGTATGAAATCTTGACCGTTGCAAACACATCCGACTGTCCACACGTCACCCTACAGGGGCACCCTACGGCACCCCGTTTCCATTTCAAGGTGGCACTTGACCCTAGTATTGGGTCCTAAATTTTTGCTAACAAATGTTTTGCCGCATTAAAAACTCAACAACTGTAAAACGAACTGTGTATATCCATCAGTTACACAGGAAAAGAATTACTACTGTACAAATTAAGAGAACATTTGATCCAAAATCAAAACAATAGCCATAGCAAAACTGAGACTGAATCCTGGCCGAACGATCAAATGAAAAACCTCTAACCCAAAAGAAACTCCACCGTTCATCGACTCCTTCCTCCTGATCTCTGCTACCACCCGCTTCGACTCATCCAACACCCAGCATGATCTATGCACGTATGATCCTTCAATCGTGTATGCAAATTTCTTATCCGACGGCCCACAATACACTCGTGCGAGTACTTTCGAATTTGGCCGTAAGATGTTAATGTGCTTCTTCACACAGCCGATTATTGGTCTCTTGGATGAATGTTCACCATCTTCGCCTTCATACACTAGCCAGGTATCAACTAGCCTAAGCTTGCGGTGACGCAGGGTGAGGGTAGGCATGCCAGAGCCGTCCATGAGAGTGACTTCGTCGGGACGTCCGGTGTAATTGTCAACCCTAAAGACTAAACTACCATGGGAGTCGATCACCGTGAACCCTTTGCAACTGTAAACAAGCGATTTTCGCCATACTGTTAGCTTCGTCCACGGGCCGTCGGCTTCGCAATCTTGTTGATCGTGCTGTTGGGTTTCGTGAACTTTTCTCGATATACATTTCGAGAACAGAGTCATGATCTCTTGCCCCTCTCCGATGGTTTTATGCATAAAGGAAGTTAGAATGGGGAGAAGATATTTATAGGCAAGAGGGTAACAAGATTTTGATGACATGGGGTGGCTAAGAATTTTAATGCTAAAAGAGACAGCCTTATCTAATTTCTACCTTTGATTAATCATAGTGACAGCAAAGTTCTTGACAGTTTTTTTTTTTATAATCGGGCGTACGTCCGGCCAATTTACGCGTACTTCAACTGATCTTAGAAAATAATAAACCCACCGTCCAATGTTCCTTACAGTTTATAAGTATTTTTTTTTTCTTTTGACGAGTGATTTTACGGTCCTTTTTAAAATTTTATGAAGCCACTATTTTTTCTTTTAATCCTCTTAAAAATTAATCGTCATTCGTACGTAGATTTTTTTTTTACGTACAGAAGGACAACATTGTAAACTCATTAGTACAAAAGATAATAAAAGAGAAATCAAATTCTAGTACCTTTTAGTCAGATTACTATTCTTCATAAGAATCATAACGTGCTAAATTAGTGAGACTATTTTTGCATTGATTTCAAGATGCGGTTGAATATTTTGATGCCACGTATCTTGTGAAAGTAGCTGTCAAATCAACTGAATGGTCCATATTTTATGATCACATGATATTCCGTTTGATACGTTTTCTTGTAACCGGTAGTGCGAGTCAGCTTATGAGCACTTCGACTAATTTCGGAAGCGAGTCAGTTTACACGTACGTCAACTAATTTCGGGACCTAAAGTTAACGACCAGATAAATTTCCAGTAGTCCTAAGATTTGAAATATTTGACCTTTGTGAAAATAAAACATGTGACCCAATTGAATTTTCTTTCACAAGCATATAATCGATCGGTATAGCTATGCCACCATTAGTCATATGCTCTTCAAACACGTCTCTCTCTCTCTCTCTCTCTCTCTCTCTCTCTCTCTCTCTCTCTCTCTCTCTCTCTCTCTCTCTCTCTCTGTATGAGATTGAAAATGTATTTGTGTGATACTGTAACATGGTGGGGTAGATTTTCATCTGAGTACGTCGGGTTTCTATGGGATTACTTGCTAGACTGAAAGAATATAAGGCTACCCGTCCCGGGTTTGGCCGGAATACCCCTCATGATATCTAGCCCACACGAGACACTCTCTTATCTACGTATCTCCGAAGTCCCTGTTGGAAATTATCAAAATAAATGGGTTTTTATTTGGGGTTTTATCAAAATATTCCTTGTGCCTTTTAGAAAGCTTTTATTGTTGTGTTTTGGTTTTGTCCCACATTGGCTAGTGAGGAAAAGGTTGAGTGGTATATATATGGGAACATTCCTATAATGTTCACATAGTGTTAAGTGGCAAGGCACCTATGGTGCTACGTGTACGCACCCGCACCCGCCCGCGCGCGCGCGTGCGTGAGCGTGGCAGTGGGCTGTGTGGCGCTTTGATGGCGCACTTAGCACGTCGGCGCAAGGCGCCTTGTAGGCGCCCTTTCTTGTTGCCATTTGGCGGTAAGGAGTCCGGTATCGATACTAGGGAAACGATGTATCGATACCGGTTGGCTATGTCACGAACAGAATGTTTGGGTATCGATACAGCAGAATAGGTGTATCGATACCGGTGTGTTTGCACACGGATTTCAGACACTAGTTCGTGTACGGATGCAACTCTAAACGGAGGGGTATAACCCAAACTCAAGTCTCTTCACTAAAGGGCATGTCCTAAAGTGAAATGGTGCACTTCGTGTACGGATGCAACTCTAAACGGAGGGGTATAACCCAAACTCAAGTCTCTTCACTAAAGGGCATGTCCTAAAGTGAAATGGTGCACTTCGTGTACGGATGCAACTCTAAACGGAGGGGTATAACCCAAACTCAAGTCTCTTCACTAAAGGGCATGTCCTAAAGTGAAATGGTGCACTTGGGTCTATAAATAACACCCAAATTACATTCACAAATATACGAAATTCTAGCCTTGTTACTCTGCCAAAATTACTACAGATTGCTTTCTAGTTTTGCTGTACCGTTACTGCAGAAACGGTGCCAGCAATTCCTTGGTTCTTTCGATTCATTTGACTCGGTATTCTGTCTGTCATTCGTTTGTGCGGACGCAGGCAGAAGATCATTGAATTGATCGGGCTTCGTTGTATCCTCGGACAGATTCGCTATCAACCCGGTGCACACCAAACGGTGGGGGCGAATACTGTTTTCGGAAAGCGACATAGTAACGTGCCTCGAAGCAAGTTTCATCATCAACAAGTTCAGTTTCCCGAAGACTCCCGGATTTTGCACCAACAGTCCCATCCTTATCGTGATTTCGGTCCGCCTGTCCGATGAGTCATGCTAAACCACAGTCCAACCAGGCTAGTTTTTGCCTAATCGATAGCGAGCCCAAAACTAGCCGACATCATCATGTAATTAGCAACATAAAGACAACAAAGCATATGGCATGTTTATACATTCCACGTAGTGGCGAACGCAAGATATATCTAAAAAAGAGACAATATTGTATACATGTGCGTGGCCAATAATTAATTTTACACACGCAACCTCAAAAATGATTAGTAACTTGAAACATTAGGAATTTTTACCCCACATGTAGAAATTTTAAGAAAAAATTCCCACTCAAAGTAACTTTGCAGGGCCAATTCCATAGATTTTTTTTATTTAACTTAAAAATTAATATAATACGCAAGGATCCTTAGAGTTGTGCGCGTACGGGCCAACTCTCCCTTGCACCCCTCGAGACCGACCCTGATTCCACGTGTTCCCCTTACCACTTGGTTACTTTTCTTGGCAGGAGCACCGACTAAGTTGCACACCTACTATATATAGTACTATTAGCTTAATAGCTTTGTTTAAGTCAATAAAATGCACTGGAAGAATCATCAAAATGCCACCCCACCAATCAAATCCTAACACGCCCCTAAACTCACACTGCTCTTTGGACTTTTTGAATTCTTAATAGTTATAGTACTATAGTGAAAACAACAAGACCTCACGTCTTTATCTTCTTCTTTTTTTTATTTATTTATTGCGGTGTCCGAAATATTATCGACTAATTTATTGGGTACATGTAGTCTCCCGTCCCGCATAAACCGTAGTTCCTGTTGTTTCTTTGGCATGCACTACGCAGTATAGTGCCTACAGAGACTCCGTTTCCATCCCATATGTACCGGGTAATTATCGGATCTACGAGTGCTTTGTTTTTTGGTATAGTATCAGAATGTCTAGCTTCCTCTATAAAAATACTATTACTGGTAACATATGCCCATCAAGTCTCCTAAATCCAGACAAAAATTAATCCACCTTTTAATGAAACAAGAATCAATAATTAGGGTGGACACGCGGCTGCATTATCTCAGCTTTTGTGGACCCTTCGGAGATACATTTTAGTATTCCCCTCCCCTTTGTCGATAAAAAAAAAAAAAAAGAAGCTACCTCCGGACAATAAATATTGTAAATGAAAAAAAAAAAAAACTAAATAGTTACTTTTCATGTCTTTATCATCAACATAAAAAGTTTCGTTCAAGAAAGCTGCCGACACTTGCTGACTTGCATGAGGATTTCATAGCAGCAGTTGAAAACCAGAGGCGGACGAAGGATTTAGTATCAGCGGGGTCAAGTATACAGTAGATTCAATATAATACTTAACCAAACTTCTAGTCCAAACCTCCTGACAATAATAAGAAAAAAATGATTTTTTTTGTGTTGCAAATTATTTTTGGAAAATCCGAGCCGTCCAATGTGTTCAGAAGGTGTTTTCAAGGGTCCACGCGGGAAATCTTCAAAAAAAAATATTTGGATCATGGAGGTCCGGATTAGAAGTATACCCTATATATATATAGATATATATAAGCAAAAGTGGTATGTCAACCATAACATATCATATCGTTTACAACTCGCCCCGACGGTTTTTCATACTCCCTCCGTCCCTTTTTAAATGTGTTACTTCGTAAATCCAACTTATTAAAGAAACATCATCATTACACCTTTCACATCAACTTTTTCCTCCACTTTACACTTATCACATCAATTTTTACCTCTACTTTCCAAAATTATCCTCCACTTTTACCCATTAACTCTTTACCCACTAACTTTTCAAAAGGGCAAAATGATAATTGTACAAATTTTTACACAATAACTTTTCAAACCACACATTTATTTAGGGACAGCCCAAAATGGAAATGTCTACATTTAAAAAGGGACGGAGGGAGTATTTTGAAACCGATTCATGATAGCTTCATTTGAAATGGTATCAAAAATCTCTCGCTCAATGTACACAACCAAACTATCTTGCATCCATTGGTCACCCATTCTGTTACGAAGTAGGTTCTTCACAATCTTCATTGCAGAAAATGTTTTCTCCACTGTAGCGGTCGCAACTGGTAAAACTAAGGCTAATTTCAAAAGTTTGTATACCAATGGATATCCGATATCTCTTTGGGCATAGTTATATTTATTTTTTGTTACTTCGGGCAAGATTAGAAAATTATTTAGGCATAGTTATATTTATTTTTTGTTACTTGGGGCAAGATTAGAAAATAATCTATACGGTATGGGGGCAAAATTACTAAAATACCCAAAATTATATATACACGGCAGTAGGAAATTTCCGTCCAAGCGGGTTGGTTGGGGCCGCCCTTGTTGAAAAGAACCCAAATCACTAGGGTTAACTAGGCGCGAACCTAGCTCATACATGCGTGGATTCATAACTAGGGTTAACTAGGCGCGAACCTAGCTCATACATGCGTGGATTCATAACTGCATAGAACTTATATGTGTGGTTTAAGAAGTGTTGGGTGCACTAGGTCAGAAACGGAGTTAGGATTTAAATTCGGAAGTGTAATGAGGAAATATAGATTTTCGACTGCTCACAATAAAATTTATGTTAAGTACTTCGCAACTAATAAATAACACCGAATTTCGCTTTGGTTGAATAGGGGAAAATGCACATGTCACCGACAATAAATACTCAAAGGCCAATGTCGACGTCCAACGACAACATGGCAAAAACGAAAAGGTCCTCCAGAAGAAAAAGGGCGCTCAAATTTAGTGGCGTAGGCGCCAGAAATTTTGCTCGATAGAGCACTATTAAACGTAGCTTAGAATTTTCTATCTTTTAATTGTCGTAAACAATAATAATGTAGTAATAGAAATGGCTTAAAGCCCAAAATTTGCTACAATGTACATGTAGACAGCGGGTCTTTACATAAAATAGTTAAGTTGAAACTTGACAAAGATAATAGGGAAGTAAGTGATGTAAAACAGAATATATATGTATAATGTTTACAAATGTCATGACCTTTATAATTTGAAAGTGAATTATAAAAATAGCAGTGTGGGCCGGTACCCACACTGGTTACATGGCCTAAAAAGTCAGTTGACTTATTTTTTTGTCTTTATTTGATTTTTTTCTCGTTTTTTAGTTTTGCATCAATTTTTTTGTGTATTATTGGTTCGTCTCGGCGAGAGGAATCGAAAAAATAAAAAATTATGATCGGAGCTTAATTTTTTTTGAATAATGACAAAAATAAGTCCAAAAGACAATTTTTTACACTTTTTCGATTTTATTCAAAAAATTGAGAGTTCTAGTCATAATCTTTTACTTTTTTGGATTCCTCTCATCGAGACGAATTAATAATACACAAAAAATCGATGCAAAATTAACAAATACAAAAAAAAAATCAAAATAAAGACAAAAAAATAAGTCAACCTTACTTGTTAAGCCAAAACTCACCGGTGCGCAATCATGGCTATGAGAAGACCAAAAGAGGAGCACCGACAAAAGAATGAGAGAGGCCTATACATCATTTTCAGTGGAGAAAAAGGCGGAGATACTTGGGAAGAGGATGGAGCACAAATGTGTGAAGATAAAGGATAATCCTACGGGTACAGAGGGAAAAGGCGGAGTACTTGGGAAAATGGAGCACAAATGTGTGAAGATAAAGGATACCCACTTTTGGGTCCCACACGAGTGATCCGAACCGTTCATTGTTCTTAGAACATTTTTCCGAGGGACCCCAAAAAAAAATCAGCTCAATCGGACGGTTAGAAGTGCTTGGACCAAAGTCCCACCGTTTCAAACAAATTCTCGGAAAAATGTTCTAAGAACAATGAACGGTTCGGATCACTCGTGTGGGACCCAAAAGTGGGTCCCCGAGAGGGCTCGGTACATTTTCTGTACCAAACCCTCTGTACCCCCAGCAGGGTCCGAAGATAAAATGATCCAACAAATCTGATTGCGTAACAAGCTCCTGCCCCACGGAAAAACAGTGGGGACAGATGGTTATGTACAGACAGTGTACAGATGGGTCTCGGGGACCCACTTGTAGATCCCACACGGACGATCCGAGCCGTTCAATCATCTTAGAATAATTTTTCGAGGGGCCTCGCTAGAAATCAGCTCAATCGGACGTGTGTAAGTGTTTGATCCAAAATCTCCCCTTTTCATTCAAACGTCCGTGTGGGACCTAGTCCCATCTGTACATTGTCTGTACATATGTATCTGTACATATAGAAAGGTCCCCTGCCCCATACAATATTTTAGGAATAAACATTTGTTGGGGTGCAGACAACCTTCAGCAGTACCGGGGGTGTGGGAGCGGGAGCCCTTACGGGACACGAGTGTCCCGCAGTCAGGAGTTCGCACTTCTGACTGCAACGAAAACAATATTTGAGGGACCTCAGTGTGTAATTTTGGCTATAGGCCCGACCTAATTATTTCGTTGTTAGCTTGTAATTAGGGTAACATGTTCTCAGAGAAAAATAGAGACAGAGAGGCGAGAGAAAACGAAAATCTCAGAGAGATTGCGAGAAGACTTGTTCTCTTAATTTCGATTTCATAGTGGACTGGTGTGGCTCCCGTAGTTTTTTCCTCCCGTTGAGGTTTTCCACATATATATGTATCTCGCTTTCTTTTCCGTTTTTCATTACGCACGATTACTTGTTTTTTTGTTCTGTGATTCATTGTTTCCAAGATCCGTATGGGTGTTGTGGGGTTGCGAAAATCCTAACAACATTTGTGCATGTTTAGTTTTCATATAACATCCATCGAAATTTGTAGGTCATGTCGAAGCATGAGCACTCGTGAGTCTGTGACCCACTAACCAATAATTCACGAGAAATTACTTTCTTGCGAAACGAAGGTTAATCAATTGTGTGAGAAGTGAGAACTCAGACCCACTAACCAACGCTGATCAATTACAGTAGTGTTCGTTATTAGTCAACAAAATGCACTGGAAGAATCATTTGGAATGCCACCCTACCAATCAAATCCCAACACGCCCCTAAACTGTCATGACTCTTTGGACTTTTCAAAACCCCTAAAAAGTTAGGATTAACCTCGTAGTCTAGTGACCTCGTAGTCTTGAGCGTAAACAAAACTCGTTGTCTATTAAAAACAATTAACCTCGTAGTCTAATAATCAGTGTAATCAACTCTCGCCTGAAAAAAAAACCTCTTTTAAAAGTCTTTATTTTTGAAAACGAATAGCGTAAAGAAATAAGAAGGTCTTCTAAAATCCAGACAAAAATTAATCCAACGTCGTTGTCTGCAAAATTAATCCCATGTAACTCTTTTAAAAGTGCTTTATTTTTGGAAAAGTCTCGAATATCTTCCTCTGTAAAAGAACATATGCCTAACGAGCTCTTCCCATCAATCAAGGTCTTCTAAAATCCAGACAAAAATTAATCCAACTTTTAACGAAGCAAGAATCGCTTATTTAGGGTGGACACGCGGCTGCAAAATTATCTCGCTACCATTCGGAGATACATTTGAGTCCTGTTTGGGAACCTATTTTTCACGTTTTTACCCTCGGGAGGGTATTCTTATTCTGTGTTTTACTACGATAATCAAATCCGTTTATTTTGTTAAAATTCATTTGTTAGGTGACTATGCAAAAATTCAACTTAATCAAATATTTATAAGCATTTGATCTACGAGTTCCAATTTTCAGTCAAGAATTTTAAAGAAAATATAAATAAACTCCTAGATAAAGCAGATATCGATATTTGATTGAGCTAAATTTTGTCAAGGTCTCCTAGAAAATGAATCTAAAAAAATTAAACGGTTTTTATCTGCAATGTGAGATAGTGAGATTATGAGGCAACAGAGTTTGGGGGGAGATGACAAAGAGAAAGAGATAAATACCTCTGTTTAATTTGTCAAAAGTACATTCTCAAAAGCCAAAAAAAATTCTGAAAACATAAATAATCCAAAAGGCAGCATTTTTTGATTTGTCATAACATAAAAAATATTTGTGGAAAACAGCTTTTGAAAAACATTTATTTTGAAAAAAATTATTTTAAAAACAAATAATTTATTTTAAAAATTTATTATTTCCAAATAATTTATTTAAAAATCTTTTATTAAATATTATTTCCAACTAATACCAGGATTAACAATCCCCTAGCTTGTGGGCTATTTGAGTGGGCTCTCTTTGCAGTACGGGCCGATACAAAAAAACAAATACTCCCTCCGTCCTAATTTTATAGTCTCTTTTGGGAGTTCGTGCCACTTTTCAAAGTGTTATATCTTATAATCTACAATGTTTTAGTTGATTTTGAACATTTTGTTTATTAGATTAAATCAAGATCTATCAAACAAGATCCATATTGCATATAAAATGTATTACCGATTGAAAGATATAATCGTTTTTTTATCCGGTTAGGATAGAACGAGGGACTATAAAATTGGGACGGAGGGAGTATTTATTACCATTAAGGTCAGTCATTCTTTTTTAATTACCATTAAGGTCAATCACACTTTTTTGGGATTTAGGCACTTAGGTTACACTTTCCTATTATAGGATTTTTAGTGGTTTAGGCATTTTCATAGGGTACCCTAGGGTTTTAGGCACTTTCATAGGGTACCCTAGGGTTTAGGTTTAGGCCATTTCATAGCGTAACACTAGGGTCTAGGTTTAGGGTGCATTTTGCTATTATAGTGTTTTTAGTGGTTTAGGCACTTTCATAGGGTACCCTAGGATTTTAGGCACTTTCATAGGGTACCTTATGGTTTAGGTTTAGACACTTTTATAGGATACCCTAGGGTTTGGGTAGGGTGGGTAGAGAGAGAGCCGGACTGGAAAAGAGTTTGTGGAGCTTTTTTCCGCAAATAAGGGAGTGGGACGTGCATGGCCTGTAAAAAACAGAGCAGCCTGTACTTACCTCTTCATTTCAGTATGTTACATTTGGGCCAATATAGCACAAGCAATTATCTGCACTTAAACTGTCCAGCCCAATAATAGTGTTGTGTAAAGGTAATCAATGGCCCTGAAACAATTATGGCCCTGTTATATACTACTCATTGCAAATGCCAAATGGCAATTAATTTAACAAACGTCTATTTGTTGCTCGCTCTCCTTGACTTCTTGTGTGCCTTCTCAATCAATAAGTTTATACAAATATGTTTTCCCAAAAAAAAATATATATATATATATACAAATATTAAATGGCTGGTGTTCCGAGTAGGGCTGATAATCAAATCAAATCGTGTTCGCTCATTTAAAACTCGTGCGAGATTGATTAGTTATATAAATAAATCTAACTTGAACCATCTTTCTAAAGCTTGTTGCGTTTTTGAATCAAGCTCGATCAAGCTACTAGCTTGCTCGTCCTTATGTCCAATAAATTTAAGCTACTCACATGTGATTGATTCATGTTTGGCTCGATTAAAACTTATTCGAATTTGGTGGTCTTATAGACAAGACAAGCCAAACTCAAACATTTTTTTAACTCTTTAAGTTTCCAGATTAAACTTGAAGGATAAATTGTTCGGCTCGTTTGAATCGTCTACCAATGAGTACATGTGTCATCAACATCTATGGAGGTTTGGTTTAATATGTTGATAATCCAGATAAAACCAGTTTTATTGTAGCAGGGAAGATTGAGTGTCACTTCCATGACACTTTTTTGTTGCGCAACATGGCAGCGGAAGTTTCAAAGCTGTCTTTTTGTCAAATCTCAAAAGTTGCGCGCCACATGGTTCAACGAGCTCATATTCTAGCCAAGCATGCTCTGAACTCTTTTGTTCTACGCCCGAACAACAGTGTTGGAGTCTCATTTCAGCCTTCTACTTTTCCTAGTGTTTGAGTAGCCCTGTTTTGAAAACAAAACTTGACGCAAAACTAACAAATGTAAAAAATTTGAATAAAAACAAAACGAAAAAACTATTTTGTTCTTTTTTGCTAAAATCACCCCTTACTCAAGATTATTGAGAAGCATGTTATGGTGAAGATGAACTTACATTGTTTCTTTATTCTTATCATTTTGAAATTCTAATCACAAATACCAACAACTACCCCAAATGAAATACCAACAACTAACCAACCAAATTTTTTGAAGATTGAAATTGGAAAATACGCCCGGATTCATTAATGAATCCGGGGCTTTAATGAAATTGCGTTGATTTGGAAAATCGGGCCGTTGATTTTCATTAATGAATCCGGGCCGATTCCACATGAATCACGAGATTCTTTTATTTTAAGTTTCCATGTGATCAAGTTCGATGCTTGGTTGACTTTTGGGTAAAAAACCATTGTGATTTATTTTTGTCTTTATTCACAAAACTTTAAGTTTGACTAACAATTTTATCACGAGATTCTTTTACTATTTAAGTTTCAAAAAAATGAATGATCAAGTTCGATGCTTGAGGGGACTTAAGCCAACTACAAGACGATCATATAAAATAAAATAAAATAGGAGTAGTTCCCAATTTGCAGGGCTGGCAAAATTGAAACAAATTGAGATTCTCTAATGTTTTAATCGATCGATAGTGGGCCATCAAAATCAACATATTCCCGCCGTTCAAAAAAAAAAAATCAAAATATTCACCCAATTTCCCAAATGATTATTAGACCGTTGAGAGAGACACTGCATAATTGCATAAAATACTGGTAAAACTGCGCATAGAAGGGGGAGAAAAGGAGAGCACGCACGGGAATTATGGATACTTGAATAATTCCACACTTGAATTGTATCGGGGAAGCTCTCGAGTTCGAGTCTATAGAGAAACATCGAATCGTTTTTTATTGTTTAGCTCACTAACTAACTAATTTCCTATCGTATGACAAGAGAGAGAGAGAGAGAGAGAGAGAGAGAGAGAGGGGATGTAATCTTCATTTTATGAAAATAGACTAATCAAATAATCAATCGTCAACTTGGCGTATTTTGTGGGCCTTTTTCGGCTTATTTTGATTGTCTAAACTGTTTATATTTTAGACGTTGTTGATGATACTATCAACTATGCTAGAAATTAAGGATACACATTGATGTAATTTTGGAATACAAGTTGTCTTGAGATAAATAGGATAAATAAGTTTCAATTTGGTATTGCAATCATGTTATCTTCTAAGACAAATGTGTTTCGAAATTACATAAAACATCCTCCGATGAACCTGATTTTTGTGTTACTATTGTCTGAAGGACCCATAAACGGGCGGTTCAGTATGTTTTTATGCCCGGAGAGGAGATCCACATTCACATACACATTTCCACATTTTCCTACCACTACAGGCTGAAAGATTTGAATCTCCACTCCTTTTTACATGGTAAGGTTTTGTTTGGAGCTTGTAGAAAAGAAGAGGAATGAGAGGAAAATTCAAATTTTTTTCCTCATATTATTTGGTTTGGAGTGAAAGAATAAAGAAAATAACATAAGCGGTGCTACATACACAGAAATATTACCCCGGAAAATGGAAATGAGTGAACTCGTCTTTGCATTTCAATTACATCTGATTTCAACCTCAGACCCATCTACTCCATTGCCAGCCTATCTGAGTTCCGCTGAGCAATTTTCCGACAGATTCGACGACTCCGAATCTGACAGACCCAACAAAAAAATTCAATTTTTGGATTCGAATTATTTGAAAAAAAAAAATTCACTTTCCATAAAAAATAAGAAGCCAAAAAGACGGATGATATATCGGCATACCTCGGGACCCATTGAACGATCTCTTGCAATGTAAAATGGCGCTCCGAATCCCATCCTCTTTCTCCAAAAGCGAGTCGTCCCGCAGTTTCTCCCGACTCAACCCAGGACTACTCGCCGACGACCTCCTCTTCCCCAAATTCTTCTTAGGCATCCTCGCCGGTAAATTCCCCTGTTTCCACGTCTTCAAAATCACCGGCGGGCTCTTTACCGCCATTGACGACGTCGAATTCGACTTACGCGGCGGCTGAGATTGCCCAGACCTTAAATTTCTGGGCGATTTTAACCTCAGTTTTTTGTCGTTGTAACGCTTCGAGACCCGAATGTACATGGGTTTAATTCCTTTTAAGTACTTCTGCACCAAATCCGTGGAAAATCGAGTTTCGTTTGGACCCGATTCGGCTGAAATCCGCTGCTTATCTGAATTGGATACGTTGCTTCTCCGATTCGGGTTTAATATCCTCTGCTTTTGATTCGCAGTGGTCGAAACAGAGCCGTTGGATTCCGTCTTCTCTGCTCCATTCGTCTTTGATTTCTTCAACCTCGACGTCAGCACACGAAACACCGCGGCCGATTTGATGGCGGATGCTCGCGATTTCTCGTTCGGTTCGGAACCGTTGAGGAAGAGATCGACTGGTTCGGTGAACTTGAAAAACTCATCGTCTTCGTCCTCGTTTCCCATATAGTTAGCACAGTCGAGGTTTGATTTTCCGTAGGACTCGATACCGTCGGCGTCGGTTGATGATGGGTGGTGGCTCGCGGCGGCGAGAATGGTTGAGGTTATGGTGTTTGCGGTGCGTACGTTAGAACCGCAGTTGACGGCGAAGGCGCCGTGGGTTTTCCAGTATTTGAGGAAGCGAAAAGTATCCATTGTGGGAAGAGCGAGAACAGCGCAAGCTGGTAATATGGTGGTCTCGACAGAGAGATTTCAAATTTACGAGAGAGAGAGAGAGAGAGAGAGAGAGAGAGAGAGAGAGAGAGAAGGGTGGAGGAGAGTAGAAGAGAGGATAATGTGGAGTGGGCTGTTGGTAATGGAGAGGCAGAGTAGTAATGGAAATGGAGTCGAGCTGAGACAAAGTGTAGCTGAGGAGTAGCAGAGAAGGAAGATTTAGCAGAGAGAGAGAGAGAGAGAGAGCAGCGGGGAATGGAGTGATTATTTATGCTTTGTTTAGGGAAGGGAAAGTGAGAAAAGAAAAGAAAAAGAAGGAAAATGAGAGAAAATTTTCACAATTCACAATGCTTGTTTTTTTCTCCCATTTTTCTCTCGAATCCAGTGCAAATTTTCCTCGTGTTTTGGACAAACCAAACAAAAGAAAATAACAAGTTTTTTAATTTAATTTAAATTTATTTTTCTCTTAAAAATCAAAATATATCTCTTCCACAACTTCCAAAACAAGCCTTTAGCAGAGAGAGAGAGAGAAGCAGCCTGGGGAATGGAGTGATTTATCTCATAATCAAAAACGACAGGGAAACTATTTTAACTTGTTTTTTTTCCACAAGTTCCAAACAAACAATAGTTTTCGAACGAGCTCCAAATTTCAAAATTTGTTTGGTGGGAATAAAAAACAAAATAAAAATTAGAAAATGGGAAAATTTTTTTAACTCTTTAATTTTTTAGACTTTTAAAAAGTTCAAAATTACACAACTGTCAAAAAGTTGCAAAGGATTAAACTGAAATCACCTTCCCTTTATCTCATAATCAAAAAGTCTACTTTGCTTGTTTTCTTAAAGTTTAAAAGTTCCAAAAAACAAAAAAAGGGTTGTCCAAATTTCAAAATTTGTTTGGGGAATAAAAACAAAATAAAAATTAGAAAATGGGAAAACCTTTTCTTCAATGTTTGTAAACCCCACTATAACCCATTAGCACTTTGCCCCCTTAAAGTTTAAAATTCCATCCGTCCAACTTTCCAAAGATGGTAGTAAATTTTTATTTTGGAATGTTCCACCTTCCCAATTGTTTTTGAAAAGTTATGTTTAAAAGGTGTTTTCAAGGTCCATTCCCATTGATTTGGCAAAAACACTTTCAATAACTTAGGGTTTTTGAAACATTTTCAAGGGATCGAAAAAATTGGAAAGTTTTTAAATTACAATGCAATAATTATAATGTTTTTTTCCCCCAAAACATCGGGTGATCGCAATATGTTAATGCATCGGCTAGTTTGGTGAGTAGGTTGCTTTGTAGTTTATGGAAGAAAATTTAATCATATTCATAAGAAACAAGTATTCCGTTCCGCCGCCCCGACATGTGATTGTGCAATTCTATCGTTAAATTATCGTAGCACGAGCTTAGTTCCCAATAATATTTTTCTGATCATTTCCCCAATCATCTCTCTGAGAGAATCCAGTTTTTGTACTCTTATGTTATGGCTCCAAATCATTTTAATGTTTTTTTTCCCCCCATTATCAAGATGATGATTGATTGATCTTCCACGTTCTATTAATTGTTTTTCTTCCATTTTGTTTTTAATAACTTAACTTACGCGTATATATCATCATAAATTTAGAAATTAGTATCGTAGTTTGTTGGAAGAGACCTCAATCAAAAGTCGGGACAAAATCTTATATAAATTGTCCAGGAACACAAGAGTTCAGTTGCACTCTCACGCCGCTTTCATTGCTGGATGTTCGTGGTTCTTGGCCTAACGGCCATTGTTGCTTAACGGCTCGTCGGTTTCGTGTTGCACTCTCACGCCGCTTTCATTGTTGGATGTTCGCGGTTCTTGACCTAACGGCTTCGATTGCTTGGCCTGGTGATGGTTGTCTCGGTTGCGGTGGTGGTGGTCTCGCGGTTGAGGGTGTTGGTGGGCGGTTTTTGCTTCTTTGGTTTTGGCTTTCTTTCTAGCTCATTGGATGTTTGGAGGACGCCATGGATGTTTGGTTGCTAGGATGTGACGGTTGGTTGGTCTTCTCGGTTCTTTGCGACTCGGGCGCTTTATAAGATCCGTTTAGGCGGCGTCTTGGCCGCCACTCATGGAGTTTCGCCGCTCATTCGGGACGCGTCTTTCGTGGTTCATCTTCCGGGTTTGATTAGGTTTTGGTATAAAAAAATACATGGACATCGTTTTGGATTCAGTCATGGTGATTTTTGATAGGGCTTTGTTTTGGTTTCTCGTTGGCTCATTGCCAACCATTGGGGTCCGATGTGGTTTGTTACGTCTTGTGGTTGTGAGGGTGAAATTCCCTCCTCCGGCGTAACAACCCTTCCTCCCTTTTAATCTTTGTATTATTTCAGAGATTAATAAAGTTATTTGATTATAAAAAAAAAAACACAAGAGTTCAGTGAATATACGAGATTTAATTTGAGTAAATCTCCAAGTCTCGGGCATTGACTATCACGCAAACACTTAGATTGTTTTCTAAACCACGTTGCATTTAATGTTAAGAGTTGGAGACAAGTATACCAGGCACTTTTAAGGAACCTGGGGGGGTGCTGTGCATCCCCATGCACAGTCGTGCTGTGCAGCCCCGTGCAAGATAAGCCCCATTTTTCAAATCGATCGATCGGAGACGTTCACCGTGTAGACCTCGTCGAATACTACAAGTGTGCCAAAAATCAACTTGATCGGATATCTTTTAGTGCCTCATCGGAACACAAATAACATGAAAAAGTTTTTTTTATCCAGTGTTTGTGTCCATATGTGTTCCATGTGTTTTCAAAGTATTTGTGTTCCGATAACCTACTTAAAGATATCCGATCAAGTTAATTTTTTGCATACTTGTAGTACTCGACGAGGTCTACGCGGTGAACGTCTCCGATCGTCGAAAAAATGCCGGATTTAATGTTAAGAGTTGGCACAGACGGTGCTGTGCATCCCATGCACAGCACCCCCCCCCCCTCAGTTCCACTTTTAAGAATCAATCTTAACAAACAAGAAATGGTCCAGATAAATCTCATTACTCAAAATAAAAATAAGTCTTACAAAATTTAGTATATATTTGTTGGGATAAGCTTAAACCACTGAACTTGTGGGTTTTGAGCACACTTGGGTAAATCCTTAAGATCACTATCCAAGCAAAGGCAGCTCTTTGTAAGAAAAGCTGAAGAGCTCCCATCCAAACACAAGTACATCCCCTGTCCATCTTTAGCTGCCATGTGAAACTTGGAGGCCGAAACCAATTCCCACGTACTCCGCTGGCTCGAGCAATCATCGGAGAGCGTTGGAGGGAGCCCGTCACCATCAATCGTTAGGCACGAAGAAGAACCCGCTAAATGGATTGGAGTTCCGTTTCCGCCGTAACTCCATAAGCTCGGTGTGCGGCAATCGTTTAAGTGGATGGCGCCATCCGGTAAGAGCAGGACACATTGGCCGCTTTGGGGATGGAACATTATGTATTCTGTAGGCGACCTTGAATTTGGATCTGCAAGGAAAGAACTTTCTAGTTTAGGAAGTAAGTATGTTGCATTAACGTCTGAGATCCCCTGTTCCGGAGAAATGGTGTATCTCTGTGCCGAAGTGTTTTGGATCGTTGGATTGTATGTATTCTATTTTTTATTTTAAAATTTTCATTTGTTCCAATGGCCGAAAATGCACCGAAATAGAGAAATAAAGAATTTCGGAACAAAGGATTTGATTCCCTACACTACACATGCATACCCCCCATAGTCATACCACGTGTGTACTGTTGGAAAAATAAATAACATGTATATTAATTTTAAATGTGGTCCTATACACTATGGTTTTTTCTAAAATTGCATTGCAATGTGATTATTAGACTTAATAGATTGGGTCGCTAAATAGTGACAGTTCATTATTTTTAATGGTCTTAGAGGTTATACGTTGACATGACATGTTTTTTAATCTATAGAATAACTTCAAAATTTGGGTGGGCAGGCTGCTAAACAGAAAAATTAACTCTTTTTGAGGCTACCGTCGACGTTTCGGGGCTCCCTAACTTTGCTGTTGTAAATAATACATGTTGGAAATTAAAACCTTAAAGAATCAAAAACTAAAAATAAAAGGACAAATTACCTTGATTCATCTGTTGAACAAGTAGCAGCTTCTCTTGCACTGTCGAATTCCTAAGATTGGCCCAATTAGCATCCACAACCCCATACGTCTCTTCCATCCCAACTTTCCCTTCCCTAAGCATGTAACTCCCTTGTAGAGTCCACAAAGCCCAATCCAAATCTCTCTCAGCCAAAAAGCCCAACAAGCAGACCAAGTAAAGGTTGTCCCTCTCATTCACCCCTCTCTGATCCACACCAAACTCACTCAAAAACAGCGGGACGGGGTTCGGGCCACTGGCCAGGAACCCGGCCGCGTTCACGAACCCGCTGGTGACGCTCGCGCAGTACGCGTTCGTTTGGAACTTCCACTTGTCTATCTCGTTGCCGAACGAGTACCAATGGGCCTCGTAGACTAACTTGGGTTTCAAAGTCGAGCCCAAGGACAAGGGCTTTTTCTTTAGGAAGCTGAGGTTGGTATCATAGTTTAAGCCCGAGACGATCACTAGAACATCTGGGTTTGCTGTGTGGATTGCTGTTGCGCCCATTTGGATGTAATTGTACCAATCGGCCTCGTTTTGACGCGGTCCTCGGAGCTCGTTTCGCATGCTCATTGCTACTACCTGTTTGAAGTCTAAACAGTTCGAAACAATTAGTTGATGATGCTGTACGGGTTAAATATCAACTGATTTTAGATAAATATAATTCTTGGCGTGGTTGATATTTTCAAAAAACTCCAAAAAGCGAATGGTCCCATAAAATGTCCAATACGACTATATAGAAATCAGAGCGGAATCAATTCCAGTTTAAGTAATCTTTTTTCTTTATCTTTTTTTCATTCCAAAAAGCTAAGGGCAGAGGACGCAAAAATATGTGAGGACTAGGATTATGATTTTGGAGAGATAAAAGCTTAAATTACTAATAATACAATGAAGAATACCCATTAGAGGTTAGTAGCTCAAGAAATCGGGGTTTCTGTAGTGCTCCATCATCGCTCAACGGTGTAACATCCCATTTGTCGTAAAAATATTTTCAATATTTTGACTTTTAGAAAAGACTTTTCAGGAAAGAGTAGTCTCTTTATTAGAAGAGTACGTTGAAAATCCGAACCATTAATTAGTAAGATGAACAACTGAGATAAACGTTATACCACAACGGGCGCGCTATGGAAAACCCGGGTCGGTAACTCAAGCCCTCGTAAAAGAAGAAGGAGATGTACCAGCCCGATTTATTCCCTTTTGGTTGACTTACGAGTGCAATAAAGCACCCTAATTTCGTTGACTTCCCATTTAATATGGGAATGGACTTTGCCAGCTGGGAGAATTTCAAGTGCTGAGATTTCTCAAATTCACAAGTGGATATAACGAATATTGATTTCCATTTTTAATTTGTTGAGTTCTTGGATTAAAAGAAAAACGAAAGCAATTTATCAAAACTTTGGGCTAAATCAATAAGAATAATGACGGAAGATGAAATCCCAATAAGACTTTTCCAAACTTTTTTTCTGTCTTTCGTAAAAAAATTGTGTCATAATTCTTTATACTTTTCAAATTCCGCTCATAAAAAAATGATTGATCTTCACGTGAATCTCCGATCGAAGTTTAGGTTAGAGTATGTGAACTTACCGTAGGTATGCCTCTATAATGATTAGCCACCATACTCAACCCCTGCACCCATTCATTAGGATCAAAATACTGATCCCCAAAGAACCCATTTCCGTCGTCACCACCACAGCACCACTTAGGCAAACTGACATGATTATCCAACACCACCATAATCTCCTGAGCCCCAAGCTCCTTAACCACAGCCTTTTGGGCCTCAAAAGGGGTCAGCCCCAAAATCCACGGATTATTCTTTGCCATACCATTCCTGGCCTCTACTAACCCCCACCGGTCCAGAGCCTGTGTGACAGTGAGGCTAGAATAGTTGGACCTCGTGAACATGTAAGTGGCCCACGTGAGTCGCACGCAGTTGTACCTGTTTGATGCCACGAAAGCTGCGATTTGTTGGAGTGGCTGTCTTTCGAGCCCTTCTGGGACCATAACATGGAGGTGTCCGGCCCAGTTGACGCAGGTTAGCTTGACGCGGTTGCCAGAGTTTTGGTCGATGATCCATCTTGAGCTTGTGGTGAGAGGGAAGGAGCGTGAGAGAGAGGTGAATGTGAGGAGAGAGACAAGAAGAATGAGGGTTTGGTATGTGTTTTCCGGTAATAACTTCATTGTTTGGTTTTGATATTGTTGGAGGAGATGAGAGAGAATATTAGAACCCTCTAGTTGTTTTTGTGTTGCTTCATTTCACTATAAATAGATTTTTAAGATAGGTGAGAGAAGATGTGAGGAAAAAATAAAGAATATAATGCGAGAGATGAGTGCTAAAGTATGTCATTTTACGCATTCTGATCACATTGTATTCTTTATTTTTGTCACACCGAAATCCCTCTTTCGCAATCGAGGTCGAACTAACTAACATGGTGACTTTTACCCAAAAAAGCTAACATGGCGGTTCTCTTTCTCCTTTGCGTTTTTTTTTAAAATTTTTGTAGCTGCTTTCCTTAGTTTGGATGAAATGAAATTTTTTTGAGCATGTAACTTTCAACAAAACTCACTTTTGACCTAAATTTGTTAAAAATTGTTTTTCACTCACTTTACATTTGCCCCCCAATCTAAAATCCCGCATCCACCTTAGTGACACCCATATTTCTCATTCACTTTATCATCACATATATATATACACACACTTACTTTCTAGTCCGGTTTTTTTTTGGTGTTTTGAAGTTTTTAAAAAGTGTTTTGGTGTTTAAAAAGTGTTTTCAAGGGTCCCCTCGAGAAATCATCCAAAAAAATACCGGGAAGGGATTGATCTGAGCAGTTTTCCACAAAAACTGTACATTTTCAGTTTTATGAAAATCTGATTAGATCGAGCCCTTCCCGGTATTTGTTTTTGGATGATTTCTAGTGGGAACCCTTGAAAACACGTTTTAAATACATTGGACGGTTCGGATCATGAAAATTTGATCCGGGACTATGAGTCCCAGACTTAGGGATCCCGGACTAGAGAGTTCCTATATATATATTTCAAACGATAAAGAAGTTGGTATGTTAGTAAAGTTACATTACTACAACAACAACAACAGGCCAATATGATCTCATTCACTTGAACATGAGACCTCAGAAACTGACACCGGCGAGCCCACTTATGACCGCTTGAGTTACTACTCTGGGTTCACGTTATCATAATTGCTACACTTTGACCGCTTGTGTTACTGCTCTGGGTTCACATTATCATAATTGCTACACATCAAATCTTTGGTTGGCGTTGCATGCAAATCAACAAGCAGGTACAAGAATTTATGACAGTGAAGAAAAGTTGTGGTTGATGATCGATGTTGCGTCCGACTATATCCATTTGGAGTATATGAAATTGGAATGAAGTCAATTAAGTTAGAACAACTTTTGATGTGTGTGGTTAATTAAGATAAAGTTCCCCAGAGAGTAGTACGTCGGTGGAGTGACATGCACGTCAAGTCGTCAAACTGGTGGTTTCTACAAATGAGGCAGTAACAGAGTGTGAAAAGAATAGTTGAGGTTGGACACTTTTTGAGTCGCAATAATTCTTCTGGATGTCATGATCTGTCTTCTTCTTCTTCTTTTTTTAATTTCTCTGTCAAAATGATAGGGTTTTTTTTTGTCCTGTTTTTCACGGGTGGCTCTACTGCTATCGCAACGAGGTTACTGGGTTCAAAAAATGCACTGAAAAAAAAAACTTACGTATAAATTAAATTTTTTTAGTATTGTTAGCATTGAGTTACTCATCCAACGACAATGCTGTATATTTTTGTCAACGCTGAAAAAAAATTCTGGAGCCGCTTCTGCTTGTTTTATTGTTTATTTATATTGCAATACCGGTTGCCAATGGGATTGAAGAGAAAATAGTGATATGTGCAGAGTTTTCACTTTGGTGTGTTTTGCTGTTTATTTGAAGTCCAATCATGATAAAAATTGATATTTTGGGCATTAGTGGAATGGTGGGAAAAATCAACAAGCTTTTTGCATTAGTGGAATGGTGGGAAAAATCTACTAATTGTTTTAATTTATTAAAAATCAAGAAGTTATTTTTACATGTATTTGGTCGACTTATGGAGCATAATCTCCACACGACACGAAAGTGTGCATAGAATGTTGAGGGTATAAATAAGGAAAACGATTTTTTCTCTCCACTTTCTTATAAATGTCCATCGAAATTTGTCTTTTAGTGCTTGTATTTTGCGTAATTTTAAGCAATAAATAACTAATTTTGAAGTGCATTTCTAAAAAATAAAAAAATTACACTCTTTACTACTACTATTTATTTTTTTTAAAATAATGTCATGGTGATAGTACTAAACAATTCACCAGCATACATAAGGTAAAAACTAAAAAGAAATAATAGTCACAATCCTTTCGATAAGATAAGAGGTGATTGTAAATTAAAATAGAAACAAATTTACGCAATTGTGTGTGAATGTAGACTTTTTGTCAACGTGTTTACACTTAATTATTTGCGTCCCTATTATTTTTGTACACATAGTGTCAACTCATTTATGTTTTCTTCTTTAATCAGTATTTCCACTATTTTTCGGTAGTGAAGAAAAAACCTCAGAGCTACTTTAGCTTAAAAGCAAAAAACTGGATTATTAGATTATTCGTTTTTTCTTTATTCAAATTTTTTTTGCATTTGTTAGTTTTGCGTCAAGATTTTTTGGTTTCTGGATTCCTCTCTACGAGACAAATCTAACAAGTATAAAATTATAGTCAAAACTCAAATTTTTTTGAATAAAGACAAAATACGTGGATTATTGGCCCAATAGGCCCGTTCAGATGCACAGAAAAAGTGAAAAATGATGGAAAAATTAACTTTTTTTCCGTAACTTTCTTTGTGCTTAGTTACAAAGAGAGCTAGGAGGATGAGACCCACGATTTCAATTTTCTCATTACGAAATACTTTTCTGCAAAATACATCCTGCTAAAAAAGAGGAACACATCTGGGAAAATAATTTTTCTTTTCCTTTAATTCATTTCATTTCACTTCACTTTTTTCGAGAACATTCGCGACAACTAAACAGAGCCTAAGCAAAACCACATAAATCCTTGCATTCTTTATCTGATTTTTTCTGATAACTAGATGTCCAGGCCAGCTTGCGCGCACCTCGACTAATTCCAGGGCCGTAAAGGTAACGATTGGGCATGACCCCCAAGCCCCAGTGGCCTCAAGAGTTTGTTGGCAAGGACAATCGAATTTGAGATCTTAGGTGGGAGCTGCAATATTCATGTGATTGGTCCACATTTTTTAAAATGTTTTCGATTTTCTAAATTTTCCATAACAATCATTCATCATGTATTTGATGTAATAAAAGTAAACCATTGCCTCTGCGGGTTTTCATCACACATGGGAACATCTGTACCATCATTTCCCAAGCAAAGACACTTCTTTGTTACAATTGAAATGCCGGAACTGGAAGAAGAAGAATCCAAATCTAAGCACAAGAGGCTCCCCTGCTTGTCTTTTGCAGCAATGTGAAACTTGGAGCCAGAAACTAGAGTCCATATCCTCTGCTGGCCCGAGCAATCATCGGAAAAACCCACCGGAAGCCCATCACCGGCCACCGATAGACAACTAGGAGTGCTACCCAATAACCTGATCGGACCACCATCTCTGTCGTAACTCCATTTGCTCCAGTTCTGGCAATCGGTTAGATAAACAGGAGGCTGATTACCATGCACACATTGCCCTGTTTGTGGATGGTACATAATTTGGTAGCTTGGATTATTTGACTTTGGATCTGCAAAAATAGAAAATGAAATAAAGGAGTCAGATATGTTGATGTATTGTGCAATGCTACGTAGCCTGAAAAATAGGATAGGTTTCTTGAAAATAAAACACGTGGATTATATTTATTTCCCAGTCTTCTGTGTGGGCAATCGCGCAAAGTTGTAAATGTAACAAATCAACATTACTAAAGTTCCGAAAAAAATTTACCAAACTTGTTTAAAACGCGAATGGTGACATCGCAAATTGTATGCATCATGCAAGGGCAATTGACAATAAATATTCAGTTCACCTTTGCGTTTACGAACTATTTCGAATTCATACCATACACTTCTTGTACGAGTAAAAATTGCGAATGCCGAATGTTAGTAGGTTTATATTGTTTTTCAATAGAGCAATACTAGGTGCTCCGAAAAAGTACCCGAAAGTGAAATCAGTGATTCAAACTCACTTGAATTTATTTGAACTACTACTGATTTTACTTTCGGGGTACCGGGTACTTAGCATTTTTCTTTTCAATATCTAGTACACTTGTATTTTAGTTTGAAAAAATAGAATCATACCATAGGTAATCTGTTGGATTAGCTGTATCCTCTTTAACATTGATGGATTTCTAACATTGCCCCAATCGAAAGTCAACGCTCCATAAGTCTCTTCTGGATCAACCTTCCCTTCCCTAAGCATGTAACTCCCTTGCAGAGTCCAAAAAGCCCAATCCAAATCTCTCTCCGCCACAAGGCCCAACAAGCAACTCAAGTACCGGTTCTGCGCCTCGTTCCAGCCCGTCTGATCCAGCCCAAACTCGCTCAGAAAGAGCGGTACCGGGTTCGGCCCGAAACCCAAAAACCCGGATTGGGCTAAGAACTTTTGGGTCACAGTCCCACAAAACCCATTCGTTTGGTTCAACCATTTCTCTGTTGGGTTGCCGAACGGGTACCAGTGGACCTCATAGACCAACTTTTTACCAATATTGACTTCTAAAGGTGTGTACTTTAGGAAGTCAAGATTAGTGTCGTATGATAAGCCTGAGACAATCACTAGTACATCTGGGTTTGCCCGGTGGATAGCTTCAGCACCCTGTCGCATGTACTTGTACCAATCGTGCGGAATTTGGCGAGGGCCGCGGAGCTCGTTTCGCATGCTCATTGCAACTACCTGTTTATGTAAAAACATATGGGAGCAAGTCAAGTTTCTTATGAGATATCAAGTCTTGTGCATTCAATGGAATTTACAAGAAGATTGTTTCAATAATCAGGAGCTAATACACCCACAAGTGGACGCAAGTCTCATTAAGTATAGTAGCATAGACATCGATTAGAATCTCTTGTGGCAATTTAATGTATAGTAGCAACAGACATTTCGACTAATTTTATGAACTCCACACAATTGCGTAATTTTTCTATGGACTTGCCCTAACTAAAATCTCACTCCTATACAGTGCAATTTATAATATGGAATGTAATTAATTTTATAAACTCTTGATTTAATTTTTGTTTAAAACCATTTGTCCTCAGAGATTCAAACGGTTTTTATATACAGTAGTTAATTAAGCCCAAGGCATGGAAACCATAATGGACGTGATGATAAACATGATGGACTTTTTTGACTAATCGTAAAAGACGATTTGCAAAAATGTGTTTAAAAATAAAACTCTCACTCCATACAGTGCAATATGGAATGTGGTTGACATATATAAGTATTATTCAAACTACAATTTCCGTAAAAACACTTTGTTTCAGAGATTATGCAGTATCTTCTAAAAGATTTGAACCTCCAACCTCCCAATTCTTATCCTAACACTCCAACCAGGTCAAGTTTTCACATTTTTCAAAAAGAATGTATATGTATTATCTTTTCATTTATTGAAAAAAACACAAATAAACTAAAATATATATTGCATTATAATTATATCATATATATTATATTACATTAAATTATAATATTTTAATTTATAGAAATTTTTCTTCTTTTTTTGACACCAAGTAATTTAGTCAAGTCATGTTTTCGGCGTTAACAATGTCTCTGCTTGAGTCTACTTTGGCAACTAACCTTATTTTGGTTGACAAAGGCATCAATAAGGCAACAAACATTTATTTCTTCGTCAAAAGTGATGCATAAGGCAACAAAATTAATAAAAAAACCTAAAATAAATAATAAGTATTTACTAGTCCATCACACTTGTAATCGAAGTATGATTAAAATAGCAAACACATTTTATCAAGGTCGGAAAATGATGATTTTTTTATCACGAGTTGTAAAGAAAGCTGATTATATGATCCTAAAGTTGTGATTTGTAGGATTAAAATTCAATTTTAATGAAAAAGGAACACCACAAACTTCTTCTTCATTTTTCTTCTGTTATATGACCGTGATTTAAAAATAAAGTTGTGATTTGCACATTTATAGTAGAAAAATTGATTAAATTAAACAATTATAATCAAAAAACTGTGATAATTATGATTAATACTGTAATGAAAAAGTGAATTGCACCCAAACTTCTTTCTTCTTTTTCTTTTTTTTTTGGTAGTGACAAGGTATTATTCGGGCAATTTTTATCTTATAAAATGGACTTCAAAATTTTTTGGGTGGTAATGATAGTTGGCAATAATATCTTTAAATTTGAGACGTTGATTATTAACAAACCTGATACTGCTCGGAAAGTCAAACTAATTATATGACCTAAAGTTGTGATTTTAGGATTGATTCAAGTAATGAAAGGAACACCACAAACTTCTTCTTCTTTTTCTTCTTTTTTTGGTAATATTTAGGTGTCTCGGGTTACGCTTCAAACTTTTTTTGGGGGTAATGATGAGGTGCGTTGAAGTGCACCTCAAAGCTCAAATAATCAAAAGCAACCCATCTCCACATATATGATATATCTCCATTTTGGAGAATCAAAAAAACTCAAAAAACCCATCTTATATCTCCATTTTCAAAACTCAATTATGGAGAATCAAACCATTCCAAACTATTTAAGTATATTTTGAGTCTATTTTATTCTCCACATATGGAGACTCCTCCAGAAACTGGAGATCAATCTCTATTAAAAGTGACCCTAAACGGCACTTTTGCCCATCAAAAAAAAAAATCTCTATTAAAAATGCATAGCTTTCAATGTAGTATATAAATGTATTACAAAATTGAAACCGCTGGAAAATTATTGATAATATCTTTAAATTGAGACTAATGTTCGATATATTTAACAAATATTTGGAGTCATTACAAGTACGATTCTGGAGGAAAAGTTGTATTTTGAAAAAGAATGAAGATGTATTTGAAAAATGGAGAGAAGAAAAATAAAAATTTTGATTGAGTGTGTGAGAATAAGTTTATGAATAATGACCTATTTTGGCAAACAAAAAAACCAACCATAATTTCATACTTTTGAATCGGGGTGAAGGAAAAAATGTGATTTTTTAAAAAAACAATCAAAGTGGGGTTGAATAAGGACAAAAGTGATTTTTAAAAAACCACTTTTTTTTTTGCCAAAGGAGTTCTAAGTTTATCCTCCAAAAACTCTTTTTTGAATAAAATATAATTATTTAAGTCTCTATTTTGAAGAATTTCTGAGAGATTTGATTATAAGATGTTGTAAGTCTCGGGTCAAGACGACTTAGCCAACCCTTGCATTGTGTTAGAACACCTCTAACTTGGAGACTAGTTCCAAGTAGTAATAGCAATAACAATAAAAACAAGTGCGGAAATTAAGCTTTGATAAATCCACTCACCGTAGGGTTGCCGGCATACCGGGTAGCCACCGTAGTCAACCCCTGCAACCATTCATCAGGATCAAAGTACTCATCCCCAAAAAACCCATTTCCATCAAAATCACTACAGCACCACTTAGGCAGACTCACATGGTTGTCCAAAACCACCACAATATCCATAGCCCCAAGCCCCTCAACCACCGCCTCCTGGGCCTCCCAAACCCGGAGGCCCAGGAGGTTCGGGTTGTTTCGGGCCATCCCGGCCTTGGCACCACAAAGCCTCCACTGGTCAAGAGACTCTGCAACAGTGAGGCTAGAGTAGTCTGGCCTTGTGAACATGTACGTGGGCCAAGTGAGGCGCACGCAGTTGAAGCCCATTGAAGAGATTGCGGACGCAATGGTGTTGAGTGGCTGCTTGTGGAGGCCCTCCGGTACCATGGTGTGGAGGTGGCCGACCCAGTTGATGCATTTCAGCTTGTATCGGTGGCCGCCGGTGGCCGGAGAGACGATCCATCTTGAACTTGTTGAGAGAGTGAGTGAATGGATGGGAGAAGTAAAGGTTGATGAGAGAATGAAAATGAAGGCTAGGAAAATGGTTTGATGGGTTATCATGACTGTTGCTTGCTGAATGCCTCTTTTGCTTTTTACAGATACCGACATTTTTCTATGTGTCCAAGTTTAGGCATCTTTAATCTGAGATCTTGAGCGGGTGAAGTACAAAGCAATCTTGACTGTCCGTCAAAAATCGATGGCCGGAAATATAAGAATTTAAAAAACTGAATCTTTTAATGTAGAGAGGACCACTCTTATCATATATGACATAATGAAGATCAAATTATAATCTTTTTGTTACTCTCTCGCATGACGTGCTTAACCGACAGTTGACCCGTGTCCAGAAGGAGGGATTTGCAAGCAATGATGAAATTATAGTAAAATTGATGGTCATATCATGTGTATAGCTTGGTAATGTTGGAAGTTTCAATGACGTACTAAAGATTTGAGGCTTATAATTAGGCCCACTCTTATGATGTTCTTATATTGTTGCAGGCTGCAATTTTTTTATTTTATCTCCCAGTCATAAATCAAAAGGGCAGGTAGACAAGAATTACGAAAGCAAAGTTGTAGTCAAGGAGAGGTTCGGATAATTTTCACTTTTTTCACTAACAACCCATGAGCCATTATGTTGCAACTTCCAACCACCACCCATTACTTATCCCATTCAATGGAACCTGTCTTCATCTGCCACCATCATTAAATAGTGCTAGTACTCCCTCTACCATCGATCAAAGGCTATGTAAAACGAATCTCGAGATCCTTTTTATCTTGGCAATGGACGTACGTCTCGAATCATGCAAATGCCGAGATGAAATCCAGACCATTGATTGCGTGATCAACCGCTCGGATGTCGCATTATAACCCTGTAGTGCGGCTCCGCACTACAGGATCCCCAATTCCATGTAAACAGGTACCATTGGATTTTCCAATTGATTTTATGGAAAACCTCGTAAAATCATAGGGTTGGTAAAATCACTTTGTGTTCTCATTAGATAAAATCACTCAAGTGTGTAAGAGTTTTAAGGAGGGTTGATAAAATCACTTGGTTGGATTTTAGCAAATGAGGAAAGATTTTGATAAAATTATTGATGAAATTAAATGGGTCCATCCAAGTTATTTTGTTATTGTTCTACTAGAGTTAGAGTGAGTTTTCACTAACTTTATCGTCTTCCACTAAAGTTAAAAGTGAGTTTATTTATTGATCGCCCAATAATATTTTTGTGATATATGCAACGAGAATTACTTGTCTTAATTTACGTTGCAAACAATTGACAAGAATACAGAAAATACTATACATTGCGGAAACTTTCATCTGCCACCATCATTAAACAGTAGTACTCACCATCGATCAAGGCTATGTGAAACCGGGTAAACCATTTAGGGGTGTTTTTCCCTCTACCCCATCCAATTTTTAACTTATTGTCTTCAAACTTTTGAATTTTACTGAGAAAAATTTGCTTTTTAGTGTTTGGATGAAAAGTCAAAATGCATTTTGCAAATCGATCATCAAGTAGTGTTTGGGAGATATGTGTAGGATAAATTTTGCAGGTATTTTTGTTAATCAAAATGGGAAAAGTGAAAAATGAGAAATCAAAAAGCTCCTCCTACCCTCTTTTTAACTTCTCTTCTCCTTTCTTCAAAATTGAGAAGTCATTCTGCAAAAACAACTTCTACATTGAGACAGCCAAAATGTAAAAAAGAGAATTAGAAAAATTGAAAAGGAGTTTGCCAAACACCCTCTTATTTTTCCCTCTACCCCATCCAATTTATTCAGTTAGTGTTCCACTCAAACTAGAGTGAATTTTTACTAAAAATATCGTTTTTTACTATAGTCAAAAGTGAGTTTACTGATCGTCAGATAGTATTTTGCGATTTATGTAATAAAAATGACTTGTCTTCACGTTATAAACAACTGAAAAAAAAATACCGAAAATACGGTTGCGGATCTGCTGTCCCGAAAACCCTGTCCCAACTCTGTGTCCCGTCCATCTAAGCAATCAAAGGCTCAGAGTCGCAGATGAACATGTTTGGCTCAGATTTGTTTGGGGTGAGATGGAATCGAAGCCATTGATTGCACGGATGAACGGCTCGGATGGACGGGATAGGGAATTCGGGACAGCGGATCCGCTTCCCGAAAATACCGTTCAAACAACAGTGGAAACTCACCCTCACGGTCTCTTACATGAAACAAAGTAGCATTCCACACAAAATTGATTGAGAGCTTCTTAACATTGATGGGATTACGGTATTGCTCCAATCCCAATTTTCCAGTACACTTCAGTGTAAGGTATACAATAATGCTATAGACCCGAAAATCTTACCCTCAATTTACCCCGAAAGCAAACGGGGGACCCACCAACCCACCCCATCTCATCAGTAACTTTTTTCCCTCTCTTTCCGCTAGCACCACCCTTGTTACTCTCTCTTCTCTCTCTCTCTCTCTCTCTCTCTCTCTCTCTCTCTCTCTCCCCTTTGAGGCAAACCTTTCAAAGCACAAGAGAAAGGAAAACCAGAAGAAATCACCTCCGATCAATGCCGCTTGTTTGAGTTCCGTGAATTTGCTTCTTGCCGCCGGCCAAAAGTTCGGTGGCAAACCCTGAGGATGTCGACGTTTTCTTTTCTGGAGCAAAGTCGAACAATGAAAAGTATTGCGATCCCAACAAAAATCTATCCTTAAGTCATCTTCTCTCATTCAACGAATCTCTCTCCTTTCATCGTCTCCAAACCCAGAAGATAGTCTCCGGAGTGAACTTTGATGGCCAACTCATAAGCTACATAGAGATTATAGAGAACTTTTCGGAAATTTAGAATCAGGATTTTTTTAGTTTAGGGGATTTTTTATTTTATTTTTTGATCTGGAAGTTTAGGGGATTTGATCTGGGATTTTTTTTTTATGAAGTTTTGCTTCTTGTTGGAAAAGTAAGTAGTCAATTAAATTGTTGTTGCTATTGTCTGAAATAGATGGTGGTTGGTAGAATTTGAATTGCTATGGGGCAAAGAGCAAGTGTGTTCCTCCAAAAACAAAATCAATATTCGCAGAATTTCTTGAACTCATTGTAAGCTTGTTTGGTTCTTGAACTTAGGCCTCGATTGGATGAAAAATTCGGGGATAAGTCCTTATAGGGTTTGATATGGAGCAAGAGCAAATTTTATTTCAAGTGGGTAAAACATTTGTGTTTAAAAACCCGATGCACGTGTCAGAATTTGGTCAAATCCGTCACTCTCAACACTCTAACAATACTACCCATTTTACCTTATCTCTTATTAAAATATTACTCCCTCCGTCCCATTTTAAATGTCCACCTTTCTATTTTGGGATGTCCCAAAATAAGTGTCCACTTTCTATAAATAACCATCAAAACATACCAAACTTTCAATTCTACCCCTAAAAAGTACTCATTGATTTGACAGCTTTTGATATTCATATCATTCTTAAATTGAATATATCTTTCAACATATAATATTTTTCATGATTTTGAAAATTTTGTATAATAGAATTAATTGAAACCTATCAAACAAGATCCATATGACATATTTTTTGAGATCCATATTGAAGGATATAATCAATTTAAATACATTTAATTGACTTCACAGTTTTTAAGGTTACTTTTGGAAATTATCACCCCGCACTCAAACCCACCATGGTGCTCGGTGTGGGTAGACTAACTGACCACACCGCCGATCATGGCATGTTGATCCTCACCACGTCGCCGATCACTGTAAAGTCCCGTTTCGCCTCGATCGTTCATCGTTCGAGAATAAATCGTTGTGTTCGATAAAAAAATTATCGTCGTAGCTTTGTTCGTCGTTCGTCGCTGGGTTCGATCGTCGATCGCCGTCGTCGTCGTCTTTCGTCGATTGCCGCCGTTGCCGTCATTTGTCTATCGTCGTCGTCGTTCGTCCCATACCCATCGCTGTGTTTGTCGCCGTCGTTCGTCCCATACCCATCGCTGCCGTCGTTCTTGTATGCAGGGGAGAGAGAGAGAGAGAGAGAGAGAGAGAGAGAGAGAGAGAGAGAGAGAGAGAGAGAGAGAGAGAGAAGAGAGAGAGAGAGAGTAATAATAAACAATTGATGCCAGGTGAAAAGTACTTGGGCATTTTTGGCTAAGTACTGTAGCAAAATTAGGAAAAAAATGAAATAGCCAAGCATTTGGCTAAGCTGTTGGAGGCCTAATTTAGACTTTTGGTTAGCCAAAATGGCATTTAAGCCATTTTACCCAAGCTGTTGGGGATGCTCTAAGACAAGAGGGGGTATTATTTTTAGAGGATTGACCCACATTGATGTGATGTTTATGGAGGGGGATAAAAAAAGTAGATGGTTTGGATGAGGATGTTTTTAAATTAAAACTTTTGGTGGTTTGGATGATGATGGAAAAAACTGTTAAATGACTCTTTTACCCTTTCTACTGTCTCAAACTTGATTATGCATTAAATTAATGATATAATGTAAAACCTAATCTATTTAATTAATTTTGGACAATTTGAAGCTATAACAATTTATTTGATTGAAAATTTAAATTTTTTATTAATATTTAAAAAAACGTTTTTTTTTAAATTAAGTACATTTGAATGGTTGGTTATCCAATTTTAATTTTTGAATTGTAAGTACCCAACTTTTATTTTCCATTTACCTGTTAGCGTACATTTGATTTGTTTTTTTCTATTTCATATATTTTGGTACTACAAAAAACCATAACCATCACGCTTAAATTTTATTAAAGGACGTGATTATTTTGAAAGTTTTAATCTCACTTTCTTTGTAAAATAGTGATTATTTATGAACATAAATCACACTTTCTTTGTAACCAAATTAAACTCCAACTCAACTTATTAGCCAAATTGAGCAAAAGTTAAGTCATTTTATTGCCAAGTTCTATACTTTGTACTCAGAACCAAGTTTAGTGAATAATATGTGTTTCTATTCCCTTTTCTACTATGGACTATGGAGCATTATTTCCAAATTTTCATTTCTCAAGATGTCCGGGGAGGTATAGAGAGAAAAGACATCACCGTACCTTTTTTTTCCAGTAGTAAGATTTTGTTAAAAGTTGACAAATGATACATTGAGGATATGGCCAGGCTAACATATCCATCAAAATGCAATTACATAGATGGCCAAAGAAAAAAAAAAATACAATTAGAAAAAGAAATAGGTTGGACTAAAAGTGTGTTACATAAAATATTCAAGTCACCACAAAAAAATAAGAAGGGAATTTAACTGAAAAGGCTACACGACTAAGTCGAAAACATAACACCTACTTTTTTTAGGGTTTTCTTGATGTCAATTTCTATAAGACAACGTCTTTATACATGGTTTTTTAGATTTCTTTTCGGAAAAGACAACGTCTAAGTGACAGGTTTATACATGGGCATATTAAGCAGAAGCTTTAGAGGGTGCACCAATGAATGGTTTATACATGGTTTATACATGTTTTTTTAGGATAAGCCAACGTCTTTATACATGGTTTTTTAGATTTCTTACCGGGTGTATAAGGGATGTTTTCAGCCCTTTTTTAAACACCTAAAAACACAAACACAATATAACTGTTTAAGGACTGTTTTTCAAATTTTTTTTTAAAAAAAAAAACCTCACAAAAATGAAAAATATGAGTACAAAACCACTTCAAATACGAATATGTGAACATAAACCATACATCACAAGCATAAATCTGTGGAACACACTAAAAATCAAACAAAATCACAAGCATAAATATGTGAAACACACTAAAAATCAAACAAAATCACAAGCATAAGTCTGTGAAACACAGTACCATCACTTGAACGCTAGATCGATAGAAACAAGATCAAAGACAAGGAAATCTGTTTAACCCCATTCGGGAAATGCAGTTCGTAACCATACCTGAGTGCTCAAACAAAATCGCACCGAAATCGCACAAATCGCACATAGAAACCCTTCTATGGTCGATGTAATGGCAACACCACAGATATGGAGGTGTGAGGCTTGCTCAAGGGGGATAAGGAGGGCTAGAAACGTAAAAAACCAGCCCTTTATAAGCAGGATAATTTTTGGGAGCCCTGAGGGTGCCCGAAAGTTATCAGGGAGAAAAAGGGAGACGCGAGATAACGAAGAGGGGGTGAAACTAATGAGGGGGGAGTTATTTTCGTTCCCAAACCTAGCCAAAGGACTGGGTCCCACCTTTTATACCCGGTCTAATTTTTTAGGGGGCATTTTGGCACCATCCAAACAAGGCCTTATTGTTTCGCGAAATACTCCTTAGTCCTTATTAGTACTCTCTCTCCGTCCTTTTTAAGTGATCCATATGGAAATACGTGTAATTTCAAACCCCTGAAAAACATATTTCTCTATGTAACTTTTTAATTTGGTGCAAAAAAATTTAAAAACGAAATACAAAAGTACATTTTTAAACGTCCGCAAAAATACAAGTTTCCCAAGTGGATCACTTAAAAAAGGACGGAGGGAGTATTTGTTTTGTGTGGGTTGAAAAGTTCATATTGCTCAACTTGAGGATGCAAAATTATGTACCTTTTTGTGCTTCCCCTGCTACAATTTCCAAAATGAGTTCTACTTCTGGGTTTCTTTCCCCTGTGCTTTGGTTGGAAGGTTTGCCCCAAAGAAGAGAGAGAGAGAGTAAAACGAGGGTGGTGCTGGCGAAAATTTCCAAAATGGGTTCTTCTTCTTAAGGTGGGGAAAAAGTTTGCTGATGAGATGGGGTGGGTAAAACGAGGGTGGGCCCAAAGAGAAAGGGGAAAATTTTCTGATGAGATGGGGTGGGTTGGTTTGTTTATTTTGTAGTAAATTGGGGGTAAGATTTCCGGGTCGGTAGCAATTGGTAAGGTACATGGTCATGGTGGGAGTCTGGTAGACCCCACACACGGTTTGTGACGATGACTTCTTTTTTTTGTGTGGTGAAATAGGCGATAAAAATACAACGATATTTTTATACGTTAGACATTAGGAGCAGACATGTCTAATACAAAAAATAAAGTGAGTTTATATAATTGAGCTACAAATAAATATTTTATGAATAACTTTATACGTTAGACATTAGTTCGATGAAATGTTAAGTAAAAAAATAAAAATTTAGCTAAAAGTATGACTTTTTGACATGGCATGACAACACGACCTGAAATGACACGAAAGACTTGATGAGTTGAAAAATGTTATGGGAATTCATAAATAAAATTTTGATTCATAACAAAAAAATGACACGAAATTACACTTGTTGTCACATCTATATGCAACCCCTACAACATCATCATGTACAGTGGCGGAGCCAGAAATCGAAGTCGAAGGGCGCCAGCCAAATTATGAACGAAATCTTCGTATGATGATTTTTCTAAAACTAAATCGAGTTTTAACGGGATGATTTTGAGAAATTAAAAAATTAATCTCGAGAATTTTTGTTATCACATCCTCGACAAACTTAGTATCATTATCGCATGGTATCATTCATCATAATTTAGTGTTCTCGAAATGAAAATTATTTTACCTTAATTATTTTTGTAATTGTATATTTTTTTTAAAGAATAACTACAAAAAAATATACAAAATATACTAAAAAATATGGAATTCGGGAGGGCCAGGGCCACCCTGGCCCCTATATAAATCCGCCCCTGGTCATGTAATTATTGGAACATAAAAAGAGGAGATTATTGGAGCATAAAAAGAGGAGAGTCGAGGATGACTTGACTTGTAAAAGGATTGGTTGTTTTGTGCTTCCTGTCAATTAACTACTGTTAACCGTCCTTGCTTTTTTTATTACAGGGTATGTCACCGGTTATTATCTTTTAATCGGAGAGACTGTCTGTCATGGTGGAGTTAGGACTTAAGAGACGGTGACTTGTAAATTTCCTTACGTGTTTAGGATTTAGTATTGGAATTTAGACATCAACCCGTCTATGGTAACCCCAAGTGCACATCAATCCATTTCAATTGTCCAAAAGCGTTTTTGGACGTTCCGGATTTTTTACCAACTATTTGTGCAAATTGTTTAAACTATTCACGCGAATAGTTTGATTAAAATCCGGAACGTCCAAAACGCTTTTGGACGATTGAGATGAGTTGGTGTACACACCCAATTGTGGTGTACACACATAATTTTCCTTTGACTTGTAGATATTACTGCTAGGGAGTAGTAAATTGTCCTAGAGATCCATAACAAATTTGGGAGGGTAAACGAGATGGCTCAAGCTTGGATTGTTTAGTAAATGAGCTTTAAAAATCGAAGCTTGCTCAACTCGCTAAGCTTGTGCTCGCTCAAGCTTGGATATTGTTTAGTAAATGAGCTAAAAATCGAGTTTCGTTAAACAAAACTTCGGCTCGTTCGTAAAATGATCGATCCCTTAACAAGTTGAACACCATTTACAATATGTTTTACTTTTGTTGTAAGGGGGTGTTTTATGTTTGTCTTTTTTTTATTCTGGTTCCGTTCTGTGAGCTAAAATTTATTTTTGATTTTCTGTTGATGTAGTACGTTAATACTAAGGGGGTGTTTCACTAATAAAAAAAGGTTGGAGATCCTCTGTTCCAAATTTTAAAAAAAATTTATGTGATCCAACGACCCAAAACCCCTTGCAACAGAAGCACAAGGACAATTTGGAACAGATGATCTCGGGCCACAAAAAATAGTTTTTTTTCCAAAAAATAAGACATGTCATTCTCTCACAATATATCACATAAAAAATTGTGAAAAACCAGTTTATTCTAAAAATACCCTTAGCAGAACATCCCATTTAACACAATACTCCGGAACATTGAATAGTTACTTGACCGCAACAGAGAACCAAAGATGGAGCATCCTCTCGGAGAACATAAAAAATTTACCCCATGCGTCCCAAAATCAGGGTTGGCCTTGACGTTTGGATTGCCCAAGCACAACTTCAATCTTCGTTGCCCACATATTATTAAATGAAAAAACTAAAATGACATACAAGTCAAAAATAAAAATAATAAAACAAGATTACATTGAACTTTTAGCTTGATCATCATCAAAAAAATCACAATCAAAATGTGATCCCAGTTATAGTGTTTTGTGATGAGGAAGATCTGGTTTTAAAAAAAAACTTCTCATTGCATATTTTTAAGCAAATTCTTCGATTGAGTCATCTTACGAACTTATCAAGAACTCATTTTCAATTAGCAAGGGACTAATCAACATATATCAACCAATCATAAAACTAGGAAATAATGCATCTCATAGACAGCTTAGCATAGCTAAGTGGATCCAAAACCACCTAATCACCTAACTAGTGGTTCACACATTAGCACCACTTCAAGCATTATTACTTCCATTGAGATTATATATATATGGTTGACATCAAGAAACTTTATATTTTTTTTTAACACAAGTACGTTATATTTTGATTCAAAGATTGAACATATTTTTTGTAGTGGGGAAGAAGGGAGTATTTAAAGTCACTTTTGTTTTTCATCAAAATGGAATAAGCCGGTCAAACCGAGCCACTAAACATCTAATATGGTCTTGTTTCCAAAATAAAGAATTAAATGAAATCCCGTTTAATTTGAAAAAATGCCCTGAACCAGATTAAACCGAACCGTTGACACCACGATTGAATAGAATTACTTGGTGCGTGGTGAGAAAGGATAATATTTTTCTTTTAAATAAGATTTGGTGAAAGAATGGAAGAAACCAACTACAAAAATACATATATTTTAAACTACAATAATTTCTTGGAACATTTCTGGTCCTTATTTTTTTTGAAAATTTGATTAAATTTTTTGGGAAATCCATCCCATTTCTTCACTCAAACATATACCAAATTAAATTGAGTGTCGCTCGTATTTTTACTCTGATCAAGGAATACTCATATTCCAGTTTTTTTTAAAAGGGACACTCACTTCACTCAATTTTGCAACACTCAAGACTATTTTCTCCGCTCAAAATTTCAATCATACCATTAAGAAAAACTATAGGTAATTGATTTTCACACCCCAAATTGTTATCCACAGTTCCACACCCCTTTTAAATTATTTTTGTCTTTGGTGAACTTTTTAAAAAAATTTATAATAATTTTTTACTTTTTAAATTTCTCTAATCGAGACGAATAAATAATACACGAAAAGAATTGACCTCAAACTAATAAATGCAAAACTTTGTTGAATAAAAACAAAACAATAAATACATTTAAGATATTTTTGCCAAAACACCCCCAAAACAACAGTGATCCGCCGTGCTCTAAAGTAGGGCTGCTAAAAAAAATCGGCGAACAGTGAATTCGGTCCGGACCGAACCAATCTGCGCGTTTTGGATTTTAACCGTGGATTAATGGTCTGGACACGGATTCAAATAATAAAAAACCGTGACTCGCGGTCCGGACACGGATTTGGATTTTGATTTTGAAACCGTGGATTAACCGATCCGGACTGTGAGATTTTTATTATATATAATTTTTTTTAATATATATATATATATAGGAACCCCTTCACATCCAAACCCCTTTTTACGGACCTAACGTCCGGACCTCCACCCTCCCAATATTTTTTTGAAAATCCGAACCGTTAGATGTGTTTAAAACGTGTTTTTAAGGTCCAACGCGAAGATTTGGCAAAAAAAAATACCCGGAAGGGCTTGATCGGGGGCAAAAACGCTATGATCGATTTTATGAAAAAGCGCGATCAAGCCCTTCCGCATTTTTTTTTCCAAAAACGCTATAAAAATCACGTTTTAAACACATGAAAAATTTTCAAAAAATATTGATCAAGGAGGTCCCTTCCGGGAGTTTTTGGAAGTTTTTTTGCCAAATATATATTCGCGTTGGACCTTAAAATCACGTTTAAAACACATCGTGTTTTGAACTTTTAAAAATGTTTTCAAAAAATGTCTTAGGTGTTTTTGGGAATCTTGGAGGTCCGGGAAGGTTATAAAAGCATTTTTTCCGGAGTAAATTTAAAGTTTTGGAAAAAAGTTTTTATATATTTTTTATATATATATATTCCGTATATAAATATATATACGGTTCGTTTCAAAAAAATATCGGGAAGGTGGACCCGATTCGGGACTTTTGTCGGGATCTAGGACCTTCTATATATCGTGGCCGTTTTCTCAGATCCCGTTTTTGCATCAAAGGTCATCGTGGGCGTTGGATCTCATCCAACGGCTCAGATCAAAGGTCACTTAAAACAATTCTCGCGGGTCAAGGGGAACCGGGTAGTACCCAACATCGCGGGTCAAATCCTTCATTCGGGTTAAAACAAAACCCCTTTGTCTCCCATTTTTCCCATTTTCACAGAACGATCAGAGAGAGAGAGAGAGAAGAGAAAAACTGTCGATCTAAGAGAGGAAGAAGAAGAAATCGCAACGAAGAAGAAATCAAGAGTGGGTTTCGAAATCAAGGTATCTCTCCCTCTCTAGAGCTGTTTAAACAAATGTAGCAATTACATCATCCATTGGACATCGGAACCAATAAGCAAGATTCAGCAAAATAACGAATGGGTTGGGGTTTTCCACAAACCCTAAATTGGTACACATCGAATCGAACGCGAGAGAGAAAGAGAGGGAGAGATACCTTGATTTCGAAACCCACTCTTGATTTCTTCTTCGTCACGATTTCTTCTTCTTCCTCTCTTAGATCGATAGTTTTTCTTCTCTCTCTCTCTGATCGTTCTGTGAAAATGGGAAAAATGGGAGACAAAGGGGTTTTGTTTTAACCCGAATGAAGGATTTGACCCGCGATGTTGGGTACTACCCGGTTCCCCTTGACCCGCGAGAATTGTTTTAAGTGACCTTTGATCCAACGGCCACGATTAGAAGGTCCGGATACTGTGCAAAAACGGGGGTCCTGATAAGAAACGAACCGTATATATATATATATATATATATATATATATATGTAGTTTTTTGATATTGGACTTTGATGTAACTACTGAAGTATTTATATTCCACTCAACTAAACTGTCTTTGTTTGTGAACTGGAACTATCTACGTACTAGAATGGAACTATCTACGTAGTAGTATAAGTTTGTAGTCTTAATTGACTTCTATTTCTGCTAGTGCCTTTCTTTGTGAATTGGAACTATCTATGCACTAGTATAAGTTTGTAGTCCTCATTGGTTTCTATTTCTGCTAGTGCATCTGCTACTTGATTTTCTTCATGTAGGGTACAAACAGAGGCAAAATTTGAAATTGAGTTGATGATTTTTTTTTTCCTTTTAGAATAAGTTGAAAATCCATGGACAAATTCGGAACCGATCCGTGACTCGCGGATCGGATTGGAACTGAACCGTGAGACTTTTGGATCAGACACGAATTTTATTTTCAAAAAACCGTAACTCACAAATTAAAATTGGATTCATGCCAATCCAAACTAATCCGGACCGTAAACACCCCTACTCTAAAGTTAAATTTTTGAATATACGGAGCAGGAAGACGCTCTTTAAACCCTCTTTACCAAAATCATTCAAGTGAAGCGCCCTTAGCTATTGTAAAAAGTTCTCAAAGAAAACTTCCCCTGTACGATACATGCTACTATGCTAGTGTGCGTTTGCAAACCCATAAACAGTATCTGAAGCGGTAGTGATTACTGAGTAGTCGTAGAGCATTCAACACAGCGTCTATCTGAGCATTACGATGGAGTTGGACCCAGATGACATATTCCGAGATGAAGACGACGACCCAGAGAACGAATTCTTCCAGGTCTAAATATGTTCATTAGTATTTTGTGGTTCATGATTTTTTGGGTCCTATATAATTTTACCTTAGAAACGATGGATGGTTTTGTCCCCGTGTATTCAATTCAATGTGTTTCAGGAAAGAGAAGCGACCAAAGAAATGGTGGTTTACCTGGTGGATGCTTCCCCCAAAATGTTCAGCACTACTTCTCTCCAGGTGGAAATCTCACTCTACTCCAACTTTCCCCCTTACTGTATATGTTTGTTTGTTTATTTGTGTCCGTATGCGGACGTATATTATCTGAACATGCGAATGGTTAGTCTTAGGATTGTCAATGTCTGTGTAGCTTCAGTACCCGTATGGCCGTATGCTAATAGAAAATAAGTGTTGTAATTGTTGTGAGAATTACACTCCGTAAACGCAAGGAGCGCCCCTTAATTGTGCAGGAACCTTCTATTGGGGTGGTGAATGGTTAGTCTTAGGATTGTCAATGCCTGTGTAGCTTCAGTACCCATATGGCTGTATGTTAATAGAAGATGTGTTGTAATTGTTGTGAGAATTACACTCCATAAACGCAAAGAGCAACCCTTAATTGTGCAGGAACCTTCATTTGGGGTGGTGGATACACCTTTGAACAATGTTCCTGCGCTCGTAAGTCTGACTCTCCTCGGAACATTGTTCCCGTCCAGAAGGAACCTGTTCTCAACTAGGATAGAATCCCTTAGGCATGTAAATCTCAGAAGAATGAAGTATTGATAGTAAAAGTTGCAAACCAAAAAAATTATGAAGTAATGATAGATACTAGAACAATATTTACTCAAGTTTGCTCAAGTACTCAGTATGAACATAATATTAACTTATATTCGCTGAACCAATAGTTGCAGTTGACATACAGTGTTTACTTAGATTACAAATTGACGTCTTTGTAAATTGTTCCTAAATGCTCCCCCAGCACTCCCAAACAAGGAGCTTCTGTAATACTTCGCTCCTCTGCCTCCGCCCCCCTCTTCGTGCAACTAAGAAACCCTGACATGTGGCAAAGAGTGAAAGGAGATATTTACACGGCTTGGTACTCGAAAGCGCTTTCGGAGATAGTTGTGGAAATTATAGCAGATATTTACACTGCAAGTAATGGACCCCACTAGCCTAGTATTCACTTGAACTTTTTGGAAATAAATGATTCTCTGCAAGAATTGCACTTATCTTTGTTGTAGCTGAGTGAAGAAATTTTTGTGGAGGTGTCAGGAGATTGGTATGGTACCTGATGCAACTTCTTATTACTCCCAAACAGTTCCATTGTGGATTTTTCTTTCTGCTCAATTAGCATGCGACTGTTGTAAGATCCTCTATAATCCATGGGCAATGCAAAATTTTTGCCATTGGAACTCAAAGAAGCAAACGGCCTAGATCATTGCTTCGGAAATTCTTTAAGAATATTTCTGCTGTTCATGTTGCCAACATTTTGGGTCAAATGTCTCTATCAAGCAAAAGAGGAGGAAAGTCCTCTAAATGGTTGGTTTTCTATATGTCTGGGTGAAATAGCATTTGATTTTCACACTTCATCGTACAGAGAAAGGATGTATAAGTATCCTATTGCCTATGGTTTGAAAAATTCTGGTGATTTTCTTTAAAGGGATGTGCAGAATATGCTGGAGATTTATTTCGAACAAGATTTGACTGTTGATATTTTTCATTTTGTCAACACATACAGGAAAATCAAGAGGAAACACACTTTCACGTTGCCGTCAGCTGTATTGCCCAGTCACTGAAAACTCAAATTATCAACAGGTCTTATGATGAAGTTGCAATATGCTTCTTTAACACGGTAAGATATCACTGTGTTAAGCGAGGCTCATCTTCTGTTAATTAGCTAAACCCTTTCTTACCCTGCCTTACGTTTCACCTCCTTGTGGACTAAATTGAAACGTGATATTTTCCGTCCAACTAGAGGTGTAAGTTGTAACTGGCATATCTTATAACAGATTAGGTCATTTTTAACTCGCAGTTCTGCAAAATCACACAAATCCCATTTTCTTCCTCATGCTAAGTTCTCCCCCTGCAATGCCCCTCCCTCACAACCCCACTTCCCATACCCAACCCCTCTCCTCCCTCTCTTTGTTGTCCCTACTTCTACACCCCTATCCTGAAGCTAAAACCCCACCCCACCTCCTTACTTTCATGGCAAGGTACGTTTTGTTGCATTTATCGATATGATTACGTACTTGTCAAGTAATGGTGGTGAAGCTGTTAAAAAATGGGCTAACAAATATATGTCAAGCTATCATACACACTGTCACATTAGTCCCGTCTTGCACTTAAAGATGCAAATCCAAGCGAAACGGAATACGAAGGAGAGAAGCAGATTGCAAACGGGGAACACTAGCACACGGAGAAACTAACACATGATCTCTTCAAACCTGAGCTTTGACGCCATGATAAGTTATCAATTGTTGCAAAAGCTTACGTTAGTATGTTCGTAGTCCGTCAACCAATTAAATGCTCATTGTTGGAAAATGTCAAGTACCTCTCACTTTATTCATTTATAAGGGGTCTTATGAGTAGAAATGCATCATTATCAATGCAGAACATGATCATGCACGTCAACCAATTAGATGCTCATTGTCGGGAAATATCCAGTACCTCTCACTTGATTCATCTATAAGTAGTCTTTAGTTTGTATCAAGTGATCTTTTTACCCCTATCTGTGACGATTGTGGTTACAAAATGGACGACTAGTGGGATCTATTTAGGTTGGCTTGGTTGTTTTGGCCATGGTTTGTAGCAGTTCATCATTGTTGTCGATTTCTATTCTCCATTGTGTGTTGAATTGCCATCGATATTAGGTCAGCTGTGGTGCATAAGTTTTGCGTTTGGCTTTGTTTTTGGGTGGAGTTAGACAGTGTGGTGTTAGGCAGGCACACACGCGCACACACACACAGAGGGACAGACCTTTGGGTACTGCTCCATTTTGAATTATCTGTACATAGACAAAATCATGTATAGCTATCTGTATTCTAGTAGACACCTGCAACTGAAATTACCAGGTGAGGGAAGGGGGTCGTTGGGAAGGTAAGGAGGTAGTTGGGGGAAATGGTGTTTTGGTGAATTTTTCTAAGGAGTGGCGATTTTGTTAAAGCTCTCAACAAAGAGGTAACATACGTTTATCGGCAAAGCGTATAGTGGGAATTGAGGAAATTGGAGGTCAATGTCTAATTAAAACGTAAAAGCATATGGTGGGAATTGACGAAATTGGAGGTCAATGTCTAATTTGTTACTTGGGTTAAAATTTGGGGGTTTTATAAATTTTCCCTCATGTCCATTAATGTGAAGACATCCATCAGAGACGTGCATTCTCGGTCCCGCCTCTATATATGACTGCCACTTTATTGTAAGTAGCATGTAAATATTGGCTATATATGCCCGAATAATTTCCTTGCGAGGAAACATTTTAACGTATGCGCATGAAATGGTTAGGAAGGTATTGACACTAAACGCTAAAGACCTTGAGATTTGTATTTCCATCTCACATATCTCGATCTCTATTTCCTCCATTTGCAGAGAGAAAAGAAGAATTTGCAGGATTTAAATTGTGTTTATGTTTTTAATGTTGCTGAACGAGATGATCTAGACCGGCCAACAGCTAGACTTATAAAAGATTTTGATTGCATTGAAGGTAAGCCCCACAACCTTAACTGGCTGGCATATCTTTGGTTCTAGGCCTTTGTATCTTCAAATCTCAGAGACTTGCTGGCTTCTTCATATGAAAGGGAAGATAAAAGATCACATGTTCCTTTGTAAACAATTTAGAACGTTTTGCTAGATACGTTCATCACTGGTTTTGATTGAAGTAAGTTTCCAACTTAACGGTTCTTCTTGATTTTTTATGGGCTGAACCACATTGATCTATGTTTTTCAGTTTTTGGGATTTTTCTGGTGATTCCATGTTTTTTTTTTGTGTTGTATAGTATCTTATTGCTCTGTGGTCACAGTATAAGTTCACATCAAGCAACAGTTTCTACTGTTTCTTCAAACCTCACTGGGAAGTGGGAACCCTTTTTGTCTTGTTTTCCATGCAAAGGATAAAAGTAATGGTTGAAATGTAGTCCGTCTTTTTTTTTCTTTTTCTTTCAGGCAGAACATAAAAATAATGAGGTGAAACTTAACAAAACGTGTTTGAAGTCTTTAACATGCTGCTTGAAATAAGAACACGGGAATGCAAAGATTCCCTCCCACCGAGTGTCGTGTCTTTTATTTTTACATTCACTTCACTTTCACATTTGATTTTTTGGATTGCATACTTATCTTCATTTTTTTTTTTGGACCATTTCTCGATTTGTGTTCATTCTTATATATCGGATGACAGCTCTTGGTTTAAGTGCTAAACATGATCATTAACTAAGAATTTTTATTTCCAATGTTTTCTCAAATTTCTATTTTATGTGTAAAACTTCAAATGTAGTTTTAATAAGGCTCAATTTCGTTCCTATTTTTCATTCCCCAAAGAGCTAATATACTTCATTTTTATCACCAAAAGTTCTGAGGCTGAAAAGCATGATGCATTCTAAAACATACAATAAATGAATCAACGAAAAGCAACCTTGGCCCGGCGCCATCTTTTCCAATAGATTCGCACATACTCTAAGTCCTCTAAACGGAATTTAGAGGAAGGAGTAGGATAGCAACATTGTTGATACTTATACGATTGAGTGTGTATGGATGGCTTTTGTAGTTGTACAGTAGTTTGTAACTACAACAACATATATTTTTCCTGTTGGTATACTTATATTTCTGTATATTCATTACGCTGTATTTACGTACCTTAAGAACAAAACTGCTTTCAAACTTTGGAAGTGAATTTGCTGCTACTTGCCAGAAACCCTCTACTTATAATCAAGTGATAAATACTTCACTTTGCACTGCCATTTGTATTTATAGTCTCATGTTTGAAATTCATTTAATCTGTGGTATGTGTGTTCACCATACAGCACTAAGCTAATTGGCCCGAGCACAATTGAACTGCACAATGTCTTGTGTTGGGGAATAAAAAAAAGAATTTGTACCAGCCAATCAGTGTTTGAATTCAATGTCTTGAATCAGTGAATTGGAAGAGTTGAATTCAAAATTTGGTGGAAATCAATTCAATATATTGTTGAAGTGACTGCACATTTGATTCCAATTAGTGAACTAGAGCTTGATTTTCCTGCCTTGGTGGTAAATAAGAGCCTTGGAGGACTTGGCGCATATGACAGTTTTTGTGAAGAGATTTGTTTATTTTCGAGGTAATGACAATTAATGGTCACGTAAGGAGTCTTTTTCATGTGCACAATTACTGTCAGCTCTGATTATTAATTAATTGGAATTGCTAGTTGCACTCATGAGTTATGACCCTAACAACCTTTAAGGTGATGGTGAATTTGGACGGATTGCCTCTTTGAGGTTGTAAAGTTAATAAATGTAATTCAGCCCTGCAGCACTCATCTTCTAAATCTATGCAGAATCATTTACTAAAGAAATAGGGAGTCAGTGCGGTATTTTGTCTGGATCGCGTGACAATTCTCTATACAATGCTCTGTGGGTTGCACAAGCGCTTCTGCGTAAAGGGTAACTCTTCGGTGTTTAGTTCTATAGTTTAATCGTGTCTTTTACTAGGTCAACGGTGGAGTTGACCAATTTAAATACCCATCAATAATGACGGAAATTGATCTACTTCAGATCTGCAAAAACAGCCGACAAACGAATTCTTTTATTCACAAATGAAGATGATCCTTTTGGGAGTGTCAAGGGTGTTGTGAAGATCGATATGATGAGGACAACATTGCAGCGAGCTAAAGTAACTATCAGATGTGTACACAAGTTTCAGTTACACTCTTGAAATATATGTTCGTGTTAGAATAATTGCAAGTTACTGTGCTCTTTTCCAGGATGCACAAGATCTCGGCATCTCAATTGAACTTCTACCCTTAACTAGGCCAGACGAGGAGTTCAACGTATCACTTTTCTACACTGTATGTCTATGCTTATTATTTTGTCTTTAGGAAATTTGTTGTATACAGTACTTGTTTATGTCAGTAAATCCCTCTCTCCTGTGTATCAGGACTTGCTTGGATTGGAGGGTGACGATCTTTCCCTGTTTTTGCCCTCAGCAGGACAGAGGTGCTTAATTCATCAGACTTTTTATTTCAGTTACGAAGTTTATATACATGATTTATGTGGCTAGTTTAGTGTTTCAAGTTGGTGGAACACGTTGGGGCATATCATCTCTTACATTATTTTCTCAATTTGCTTTACTTTTTGTGCTTCGTGTTCGTTTTGGATATGCTCGGGAGTAGCCAATATTGTGTTAGATCATATCTTGGGCCTAGGGATCATAACATCGAATGTTACGTGACATTACTGCTTTTTAGAACCCTATATTCACTTTTAAATGGTTTTAATTTTTATTTTGAGACATTTCTATATATTCGCGTGCCTGTGCGCACACATATTTATTGTAAATTTAATCTTTATTCTCAGGTTGGAAGATATGAAAGATCAATTAAGAAAACGTATGTTTAAGAAGCGTAAAGTGCGAAGAGTCACATTTTCAATTGCCAATGGCATATCTTTAGAACTCAATACCTATGCTTTAATTCGCCCGACAGTTCCAGGTATGTGTGCCCCTATTAGTAGCGTCCAGGGTTGTCAATGCCGTTGTCATTCTTTTGAGTCCCTCATGATTCATGATCTGGATGCCTTGTTGCCAATGTAGTTCATCAAACCTTGCTTCTGTTGTTATTGATCTCAGGGACCATTACCTGGCTTGATTCTGTGACCAATGTCCCTTTACAGGTACTATATATCCGTACATTGAATAATCCCTGTCAATTTCCCAATCGTGCACAGATATTGTAGTGGTATGGATAGCTCTAACTATCAATCTACAGTCTAGACACGTTTGTGATGCTTTCTACCCCTGGGATTCGTCAACTAGAGATCCTCAGCTTCCCTTTAACATGAACTAAAAGTCCCACGCTTTGAAATTCTTGTTCCTGTTATTGTACATTGCTGACTACTAACAAAAAAATTAGCTTACATGATGAAATTCATATCGAACCATTACATGCTTGGATATTACCTGTTAGACTTACCTAGTCCCATCAAAATAAATGTGGTTCTAGGATTACTTGATCTAACAGGCTTTCAAGCTCCAGCTGACTTTAGTCTTATCTGTTCTTTTTCTCTCGAGTTTCCTGGTTTCCCCACTCCTGCATGGATTGTTTGGTCCTATGCCTTTTCCTTTCTTTGTATATTTTGTAACTTACATTTATAGAGAACTGCATAAGCATGAGGTGTCTTGCCATTTACACCCGCTTGACCAAGCCTATGAATCTTGCACTAATCCTAATCCTTGTTCTTATCAGTGGTTTAGTCATTCACCTTTTTTATGAGATTAATTGTCACTGACTTAATTGAACGTGTATTAGTCTTAAGTGCATTCCGGAGTCCCCTATCATAGGCGGCCTTCAAATTCCCTGTAATTTATAATACCCGCCACACAAAAGCTCTCTCCTCTATAGTATTGTGAAAGTATCATACTACAAGTGGTGAGGTCGCGCTTGCAAAGCACTTCATCAGCCGACATACCTTAATCGGCCAAGAGCTTTCTCAACAAGGCAATGCTCTGAACCCCCATGGGCAAATATGATACCTCACTCCTTCATAATCACTCAAAATAAAACTTAAATTACGTATTCTGCAATTTATCTTCATCTGATTTCTTTTCTGTCCTCGTCAAATTTGTCAAATTTATGGTGTAGATTAATATCAGAAGGTTAGCTATTAACTCAATCTCAAAGCACTGATCACGATAAGGAAGCTATCACGATAAGGAAGCTACGGAAATTATAGAACACGAATTGCAGAGACATAATGTCAGGGAGAGAAGACCAAGAATACGGGTAAAGGACTAGGAACTAACTACTCGATGCAACCATGTAACCTTAAAATTTGACTTGATTTGATCTCGACGCATAAGAATCTCAAACTAATATCCTTCATTGAACTATGAACATCTCCAATTACTAAAACCTATTTAACTTTGTCACTTAACCTTTAAGTAGACTGCATGAAATACAAGCTTTGGACTAGTTAATATCGAAAGTCATTCAAAGCTTGGGAAACACATTATTCAGCTTCCAAATTCCATGTTATGTTCACACCCGATTCCGTTGCTTGCCAAAACTTATTAGTAAACTCCACACCCGCTAATTACTGTCATGGTCACAGATAAAGCATAATATTCTGTTACGAGTGAATTTTTTTTAAATTGATATTTTGACGATGCTTGATCTGGGGTGATACATACTCAATTGAAAATCTTTTCGCTCCTTTTTATGTCATTTTTTGTTTTCAAATGGTAAGGTGGTTGTAAGAAATAATTTGACTTAGTTCTGCCCCTTGACATGGTGCAGTCTGAAAGATCATTTCTCTGCGCGGATACTGGTGCATTAATTCAGGAGCCTGCAAAGCGTTTCCAATCTTACAAGAAGTAAGTATGTGTTGTTACTTCAATTGCTATGCTTATTAAATTCATTGTCCATTTATTTTCTGGTCCTGGGTATTATAGATCTTAAATCTTGTTGGATATATGACATAGTTTCATGTAAGTGCCCAATTAGATATTGTTTCTGACATATTAAAAAGATTGGACATTGTTTTCATGTATTATGGGCTTATTTTTTTTTTAAAGTTCTATTTCTGTCAAAGGCCAATAGCTCTATCATGTTCCATCAAATACACTAATCCCATAAATCTATATAGTTACCTAAGTGAAATATTTAGCTTATTATTAACCAAGGCTTTATCATTTGCGAGAACGACCCTCACAAATTGCAATCCGGAACTTGTTAACAATTAATCGGATTGAAGCTCTATTGTCATTGTTGGTAGGGTTGGAAGGTCTCCAAGATCGAGGTCAAGATTTGAATTGCCAAAACTAATCTTTGGAATTCCCTTAGTTATACATTCTCGAAGAGCCATATCTTTGTTCTTGTAGATCAAGATAATTGCGCTAGAGGGTGATCCCGCCATATAATTGATCCAACCCATGTTGTGCCCAGTTCCACAGGTTTGCCCACACACCCACGCACCAATCACACAGAAATCAGAGAATTTCACTCGTATATATATACACAATACACAAGCTACAAAAACTCTCCGGGAGCCACAAAAAGACTCACCGCCGGGGAGCCACAGACCGGTTCCCCCACTCAACCTCACCCACTCTACATTGCTACCACCCACTCTCACACAGAGCACATCACAATATAAAGGGGAGGGAGTAATACATAAACGTCATGCATGACCTCACTCTCTCAATCAATATGGGTAGGTCTGTCAACAGTGTCTTGCCGACACTCCACGGAAATCATCCCCTGCTACTCAGTCACACCTCAACCACATGGATGAACTCCAACAATCGCCCCCTTTAGCCATGTGGGGAAATCATCAAACCCTGCAGCAGCATCTGGCTGCAATCCACCACTCTAGCATTTGTCCGTCTCGAGAACTATTGCAGCACCCCTCCGCTCACACCGAAGGCTCACTCCACTAGATGGTCTCACACACCACCTGAGAATAGGCTGACGCTTGTCTCCATTGATGCACCGCATTTCCCCTCGAGCATCATTGCACCCCCAAACCAGGAGACGCAAACTCTGGAACGTCTTCGTGTTATGCTAGATCTCCGTGGCTCATATCAGCCTCGTCGCCGATATCTGCACCCCTTGATTAGAGTGCCCGCACCCCCTAACCGGAGTGCCCGCACCCCCTAACCGAAGTGCCCGCATCCACACCTAGGTGCACTCTCTGCATTCGCCAAACCCCGAATGCCCATGCCCAATCACCAAGACACGATTTAGTGACACCATCTCTCCTCCGTCTTGAGTACTCATGTCTAGAGAGGAACCCGTCACTAATTCACAGAAGGAAGAGAACTTGCGATGCATCGTCTCGTCACCATCTCAATTCCTCTGTCCGGAAGCTTCCGTAAACATCTCTCAACAACCAGTTGCATCCCATCTGTAGAACATATCACACACTCTTCAATTCGGTACCCGGCACACCTGTACGTCTCAGGTCGCGACTTCTCGTACTCCCATGCCCTTTTTCAGCGTGTCTCTGCAACTGTTGCTTCTCCTATTCACCGTCACAAAACACTCATACTACTCGTCCCGTAACTGACATTAGCTCCGTCTGTCAAAACTCACCACGAGCCTGTATAGATTGCCCATCCTCCTCCTCGTGTAGCCCGAATTACCACTGCAAATCCCAATGATAGGTCTTCCGATTGAACTAGACTTCCTCCGATCCAGTGTTTTAAAAAGCGCGCTTAAGCCCAAGGCGAGGCGCATGTCTAGCGCTTCATAGGGGTACGATTGAGCGCAAAACCATTAAGCGCAGAAGCGCAAGGCGCAAGAAGCGTGGGCTTTTGTCTATTTTACCCAAAACTCATCCTAACCCTTCATCTTTATAAAAAAAAGGGTATGTGCCAAGTGCACCAGATAAAATACCTACACTTATCAACATAACAGCAGTCACTAGAGATCGATAACTCTAAAATTTCATTTGAAGGGCTCCAGTTCGAAGGGCTCTAGTCTGATCAATCGACTAATCAGGTAACCCTAAAACTTCTTCTTCTTCTTCTTCCTCCTCCTCCTCCTCCTTCTCTTTCTCCCTTCTCCTTCTCCTTCTTCTTCCGGCTCTTTCTTCTTCTTCCTTCTTCTTCTCTGCTTCTTGGTACTCTGTTTCTTCTTTTTATTTCGATCAAGAGTATCAAATATTGATTACTCTGTTTCTTTCTTTTTTCTTTTTTTTTGAATCAGACTTCATTTTTTTTTCATGTAAAAAAAAAAAAAGGTTTATTTTTGTAAAAGAACTCCAGTCGGCTCAAAAACTTCAATTTTTCTTCTCCCATCTCTGTCTTTCTTTCTTTTTTTGAATCACTTCTATCAGAACTTCATTTTTTCCACCTGCTCTGTTTTTTCCCGCCCTGAATTCATTTTTTCAATTTGTTCATCTTAGATGTCATCTGAAAATAGTAGTAAAAGGTTGGATCCTGATTGGAAGTATGTGCATCAGGTGAGCCCCAAAAAGTATCCAAGTTGAAGTGTAATTTTTGAGATGAAGTGAAAAATGGTGGTGTCTTATAAATGAAAAATGGCGGTTTCCTAATTTTTGTGACATTTGAATGTTTTACAAGTGTTTGCTTGTGTTGAAAGTATTACCTAGATTAGAATTTTACTTGTTCTAAAAAATTGCGCCTCGCGTTCAAAAGGCGCGCGCCTCGCCTTGCGCCTTGCGCTTAAAGCTTCAGGGGACCATGGTGCCTCGGTGCGCCTATCGCTATTTAAAACACTGCTCCGATCCCGGTTTATCATCTCCGATCTGTCTCTCTAGGAAGCGCATGTGTCATTAACCAGACGAGCTTATTAGCACCCCAAAAACCGGGTACACCGCTCGAAAGGACGTCTCCTTGCTCACTAGAACTCCGACTGATCACAACCAACCTTTGATCTCTCTAAGTCTGTCCAATCCCTCCTTGGTGGGTAGCAATCCTCCTTGTGTCTGTCTCTCCACTGTAACTCCGAACAACTGTACAAATCACCATTTTTTTCTCTCTCTGTGTATGCTCTCCAACATGACCCTATTTGTTCACCCCCGCAACTCTTGACCTCCGTTGGATCGCATGGTTTGCCTCCGACTCAACCACATCCCATCCGATCGACCTTGACCACGTCCGATCATCCTCGATCTCTCCGGATGTGTCTAGGATCACAAAATCCGACTCGAATATGCCAAATCCGAGTCCGCCATTGAATTCGGAATGGTCCAAAACTTGTCCAGGGGCTGAACTACAATTTCCTGAAACTTCGTGACCAAATTGCATAGAACGAAAACTCCAGGGGGTAAACTGCAATTACCACCCTTTGGTCAAAGTCAATAGTTGGCCTTTGACCAGTCAACGGTCATTCTGAGTTAACCAGGTCGCTGTGCCGAGTCGATCCACCAATTCGGATAGAGTCCATCTCATCCCATTGAGTCCGATTTGATCCGGTTGCATCACCCTTCTGAGGTACCTGCCACACTGGATCATTTCCTAGCCTTTGATTCCTCCAGAAGCTTTTCCTTTTCTTTTCTTCTTCCCCACCCACTCTGCTTGCATCACCCTTCTGAGGTACCTGCCACACTGGATCATTTCCTAGCCTTTGATTCCTCCAGAAGCTTTTCCTTTTCTTTTCTTCTTCCCCACCCACTCTGCTGACATTACAGAGCCCTCGAGGGAAAAGAAAAAAAATGCAAAGCACGCTCTGCTCCGGCAACTAGTGTATGCACCTCGGTGGTCCGTTTTCTGCACCAACTGCGCCGTTGAACTCCTATCATCGAGCGGCTCTCATTGGGGTGAACAAAAGTTGGATCCGACCAACTTTATTTCCGGGCAAAATCTGGCAGTGCACCCATTTTCGCTCCCTGGAGCTCTGATACCATTTGTTGTGTCCAGTTCCACAGGTTTGCCCACACGCACACACCAATCACACAGAAATCAGAGAAATTTCACTCATATATATATACACAATACACAAGCTACAAGCACTCTCCGGGAGTAATATAAAGGGGAGGGAGTAATACATAAACATCATGCATGACCTCACTCTCTCAATCAATATGGCGTCGTTTGGATGCCGTTTATGGGGGATGGATGAAGCAATCAGGGGGGATAAGGGGGTGATTTGATGTTTAGCCCATGCTTCGGATGTAAAATACAAACCCCGGCTAAATAATCCGGGAGAACCCGGACTAAATAGGGGGGGGTGGCTCTTGTGTTTAGTCATGTGGGATGGAGTTGTCATTCGTCATGGGGGATGAGAGTGGTCGAATGACATCCCTACCCCCACAGCTCTGCAATACCGATCGGATCCAACAAGTTTCGGCCTACTCCGGTGAGTAATCCGGCGACAAAAACAAATACTAAAGGAAGGACGAAAAAAGGAGAGAAAGTAGAACGAAGAAGAGAGAAGAGTTCCGATGAAAACTTGCTGGTCGGAGAGTTCTGATGTTTTGTTGCGTCGCCGATCGGGGAGCTCGGCTCACTATTCATGCCGATGCAAGTTCCGGCCTTCCAAGAAGAAGAAGAGCATTTTGACTTGAGAATAGGAAATGGCTTTTTGGACTGGGTAAAGAGATAAAGTAGGGGTTTTTTTTTTTTTTCCCGTTATTTACAATGAAGTGGAGTGGAGAGCATTTAAAATGGTTTTTTTTTTCTCGTTATTTACAATTAATTGTTGACAAACATAAAAAATATATAACTTAATTGTTGACAAATAGAGCAAAACAATTAATTTTTATATTTTTATAGTTATTTTAAATGCATAATCTAATATGGGCATTGACAAGGGCAATATAGTCAATTTGATTGTTTTTACATCATCCACCCTCCTTAACCCTTCTTTTTAATCACTCATCCAAATCTTGGACTATTTAATCCCCCTTCTTAACTATCACATCAATGTGGGCCCACCCTTCTTATTTAATCACCCCTACTATTTTATTCCCCTTACTTTTTAATCCCTCTCAAACTAATACGTCATCCAAACGGGCCGTATGGGTAGGTCTGTCAACAGTGTCTTGCCGACACTCCAGGGAAATCATCCCCTGCTACTCAGTCACACCTCACCCACATGGGTGAACTCCAACAACCCAGATATGCTTTCAAGTGATATAGTTGTGTTTTCGACATAGTTGGGTCACTCCGATAAAAAAAAGCATAGTTGGATCTCTGCTTGGAAGACAGTTGAGTATGCCCATTTTTTTGTTCCATTATCTTGTATGACTTTTGAAGTCTTATTTCTGTACTAGACCAATTCGTTAACATTCATTGGAATTACATGAAATGAACTACATAAGTTTAGAAGAGTAGATTAGACAAAATAGGTTAGGAACATAATGAGCCCCTACCACTGTACGTGTTTGTTGTAATGTCCAGAGAAAATAGGAAGAAAACGCATAAGATAGAAAGAAGAGATAAAGCACTCTCTACTCAAGCTAGAGCATAAAGATCAAACATGTCCAACTCTAAGGAAATCTGCTGAAAAGGAGAACGGGCTAGGGGCTTCAGTAGACCAGCACCCAAGATCCTCGGAATGAATGTAAGGAGTGACATTTTTCTTCTTGAATGAAGTGAAAATCAACCTAACATGTTTAGAATGTTCATGAAGGACATGATTGTTGGGCGTTAGCAATATATATTGTTGGTTAGTTATCATAAAACATCTGCATAGGAGCAACAATAGTGATGCGAAGGTCCAAAAGAAGAGAGCAAGTTAGGGCAACATACAAAATACATTCATCCACTGTCAGAAGCTTGTATTTTTCATGTTCGTGTACTTGCTTATTGAGGTTAATCTTCTGTTATTCTCATACTTGTCATGTCTTTGATTTGTATGCCTCATCATGTCATAAACTTAACATTCATCTGATTTTGCCTGCCCATTTTTCAGTGAAGATATCAAGTTTTCAGTTGAGGAACTTTCGGAAATCAAAAGAGTTTCAACTGGACATCTTCGTCTTCTAGGTTTCAAGCCATTGAGTTGCTTAAAAGACTACCACAACCTGAGGCCATCAACCTTTCTATTTCCTAGTGACGAGGTTGTTCGATTGTTGTTAGCCTTCCTGCTCCTTTTTTTGATTTGATTCTATAAATCATTTTCCTGGCTTTCGTTCTTTTATAAGTTTATGGATAGCTAAACTTCTTCCAGGTTGTCGCATTTTATTTGGTGCCTTTAATAGTTTATATACTTTACTGCTTTGAATTTGTGACGCGGTCTAGGTTAAACTAATAATGCAAATGGACAAAACTTCTATTTTGTTTCGGGTACTATTTTTGGATAAAATATCATCTTGGCATTTCTTTTCACAAATTTATCCCATGATAAATATGGAAAAGAATACTTTCTTCCTTTTTCGTTCTCAGAGCCTAAACAGAGGTGTACTTTACAAGATTGATAAGTTATTAATGTTCACATTCTTGAGTTAGTGTGTCCTTGTATCCATGTCTTGATCTTTTGTGAATTGGCTCATAATGCCCATCCGAACTTCATATTTTAGTGTAGAATGAGTTATTTACCATATGGTATGTTGTGCACTGGGCTTTCTTCATTGTAAGTAGCAATCTAATGCAGGAAGTTGTTGGAAGTACTTGCATTTTCATTGCTCTCCACAGATCCATGTTGCGTCTGAAGCGGTTAGTACTTGAACATTTTTTGCTCTGCAACTCCAGCAATAGTCCAGAATCTTAATGCTACCCAACATACTTAAGAATTTAGTTTTTTGTATACCTTGCATATTTTCAATCTTTATTATGCTTCAGCCGTGGATATACTTTATCACCGTAACAGGCATAGTAGGGTATCTGATAGAAAAAGAAAGGCATAGATTAGGTAATTGTTCACCAGGTTTACTTTCTCCCTGCCATAACTGTGTTGCTCTCTCTCTCTCTCTCTCTCTCTCTCTCTCTCTCTCTCTCTCTTCATTTCTATTGGTTGACTATGATTCTGTCCCGTCGCCCTTAAATGCTTGTTCCATAGTTCTTTAGTCTTGCCCATCGTTACACCATATGAACAACTGTAGTTCGTAGTTTTAACATTACATCAGATGTACTTTAAGCTTACAATTCTTTCAGTTTTCAAGTTTCTAACGTTATGCTATGAGTCATTGGTGTTTTTGTTAACCGCATATGAGTCATTGGTCATGATGTGTTATGGAGCTATGACCAATGGGCGAACATTTGAGGGAGGAGAAGGGAATTCCAAAATTTCTAAAGACAATACTCTTAACACCAAGGATCAGCACGGGCTCCAGATATCTTGTCTTGGTAAGAAATGAACAAATTATGCATTTCCAACCGGATTCTCATGGTGCTGATGTTTGCTGTAAAGTTAGACAGAACAATTGAGAGGCAAAAAGTTAGGGTTTTGTTCTCATTACGTAGAACTTATACAAGAGTGAAAAGAAGAAATTACACTATCATCCTAAACTATTAACTTAATTGCATAAGTAGACATATACAATCTAATTACACATTTACACCCACAACTTAACACTCCCCCTCAAGTTGGTGCGAAGATATCAATCAAGCCCAACTTGAACACAATGGGGTGGAAACTCTTGCTGCCAAGCCCTTTCGTGAAAATATCAGCTAATTGATCTTCGGATCGCACAAAAGGCATACATATCAACCCCTTGCTCAACTTTTCCTTGATGAAGTGTCTGTCAATCTCTATATGCTTCGTTCTGTCATGTTGAACAGGATTGTGAGCAATGTTTATGGCAGCCTTATTGTCGCAGTAGAGTTTCATAGGACCATTATCAAAAATTCCCAAATCATGTAATAAAGTTCGGAGCCATAAGAGCTCACAAACTCCATGAGCCATAGCTCTATACTCAGCTTCTGCGCTTGACTGGCAACCACCGATTGCTTCTTACTTCGCCAAGTCACCAAATTTCCCAAGAAACATGCAACAGCTGGCAGAGCGTCTATCATCCCTGAGAACCCCATCGGCAAGATCAAGTAAATGCCTCCAATTGTAGGTGACCATGATTAGAGAACAATATTCCTTTTCCTGGAGCGGATTTGAGATATCTCAAAATGCGATAAACTGCATCCAGATGTGAAGTACGAGGATCATGCATAAACTGACTAACCACGCCCACTGCATAACTAACATCTGGTCTAGTGTGAGCTAAGTATATCAGTCGACCCACAAGCCGCCGATATCTCTCTTTGTCGATGCGCTCCCCATATCAAAGCACTAAGGTGATGATTTCCCTCGATAGGAGAATCTGCAGGTCTACAACCCAACATACCCGTTTCTTCCAAAAGATCAAGAATATACTTCCGTTGGGAGATAAAAATACCTCTATTAGACCTTGCCACTTCCATACCAAGGAAGTATCTTAGTGAACCCAAATCCTTAATCTCGAATTCTTGAGCCAGACTAGACTTAAGATTAAGAATCTCTTCCACATCATTGCTGTCATTATTTTATCATCAACATAAACAATAAGGACAACAATCTTACCAAGATTACCTCCCTTGATGAACATAGTATGATCGCATGGCTCTGCATTTCGGTAACCAAACCTCGACATAGCCTTTGAAAATCTTCCAAACCACGCTCTAGGTGACTGTTTCAACCCATAAAGAGCCTTTTTCAATCTACACACTTTTCCTCGCCCCGAGATGAAGAAAACCTAGTGGGATAGCCATGTACACCTCCTCCTCTAACTCACCATGGAGAAATGCATTCTTCACATCAAAGGCGATGAAGAGGCCAATTCAAATTGGCAGCACAAGAGAGTAGAGCTCGCACAGAGTTCATCTTTGCTACGGGGCAAACGTCTCCTCGTAGTCAATACCATAGGTTTGAGTGAAACCCCGGCAACAAGTCTTGCCTTGTATCGCTCAACTGTACCATCCGCATTCTCGTTTTTGTGATGAAAACCCATTTGCATCCCTTTGGTTTCTTCCTCCTCCCGGAAGAGATACTAGCTCCCAAGTGCCATTCTTTTTCAAAGCCGTCATCTCCTCTACCATAGCTTCTTTCCACTTAGGTATTATGAGTGCATCCTGCCAATTCTGTGGAATAAATATAGAAGAAAGAGACGAAACAAAGGCATAATACGAAGGAGATAAACGATCATAAGAGACAAACTGGGAGATAGGATGCTGAGTACATGATCTAACACCTTTCCGAAGAGCAATAGGAAGATCATCAGAATTAACAATAGGAGGTTCATCAGAATTAACAAGAGGAGGTTCAATGGGAGAAGAGTTATTACCAGATGAATCAGCTGAGGAGGCCGGAACTGGAGCAAGTGATTGTGATTGACAAGGTGGTATTGCACAGGAGGACTTTCCTTTTTTCCTGCTAGTGTAGGTCTTTAAGTTAGACCCTTGCAGTCGCTGTATACCTTTTCCCTTATCACCACCAATGTCATGTGTAGCTCGTTCGACAGATATTGGTTCCTCTAGACTTTTCATTCTCCCCCTTACCATGATTATTATAAAACAATGTCTCCCCCTCACCATAAAACATCTCTTCCTCCTGTCTATGCTCCCCCTGAAGAGATGGAGTGGAGGGAGAGAAAAACGACTCTGTTTCCCAAAAAGAGACATCCATAGAGACAAGAAATTTTCGAGAATGAGGATCATAACATTTATAACCCTTCTGGGTAGGAGAGTATCCAATAAAAACACATTTATGGGCTTTATGACCTAACTTGCCACACGAGGGATGAGGAGCATGAACAAAACACACACAACCAAAAACACGTGGGGGAAGAGTTGTGGCATGAAAACTGCTAGGAAGACACTCAAGTGGAGTTTTAAAGTTAAGAACACTGGATGGCATGCGGTTAATAAGATAAGTTGCAGTCAAAATGGCTTCTCCCCACAAATATTTGGGAACATTCATGGTGAATAAAAGAGAGCGAGCTACCTCAGCTAGATGACGATTTTTGCGTTCAGCAACTCCATTTTGTTGTGGAGTGTCAACACAAGTTGTCTCAAAAAGAATACCATTTTCATCCAAAAAAGCCCGAAAACTCTTATCTATATACTCAGTACCATTGTCACTCCGGAGAATTTTGATATGCATATCAATTGAGTGTGTATCATCGCATGAAAAGATTTAAAACAAGAAAAAACTTCATTTTTTAATTTAAATAAATAAACCCAAGTGGCACGAGAATAGCAGTCAATAAAAGTGACAAACCACCGATGACCTTTTAAAGAAGTAACAGGTGAAGGACCCCACACATCAGAATGGATAACCATAAACGGAGAGTCACTCCTTCTTTTGATAGGAGCATAAAAGGAACGTCTATGTTTACCAAGCTCACAGGCTTCACAAAAAAAATGACTCCGAGAACAATGTTTAATTAAATTAGGAAAAAGTTTTTCCAAAATCCCAAAAGAAGGATGACCTAACCGACGGTGCCATTGATGTAACATAGAGAGAGCAGAACCAGTATCTGCTTGCAGAGCTAGACCACATGATTGGGATGAATGAGATGGGTGAGGTGCAGTTTCCAAAAAATAGAGGCCACCATGTGCTTTACCACAGCCAATCACCTTCTCTGTATCCAGTTCCTGAAAAACACAATGGGTAGGAAAAAATGTTACGGAGCAATTTAAAGATTGGGTAAGACTACTAACAGATAGAAGGTTAGTAGAAAAATTGGGAACATGAAGAACTGAAGAAAGGGAAAGGGTTGGAGAACAATGAATAGAACCTTTCCCGGAAATAGCAGATAGAGAACCATCAGCAATTCTGACCTTATCCTTACCAGAACATGTAGAATAAGAATCAAAGAGTGATGAGCAACCTGTCATATGATCTGTTGCACCAGTATCTATTATCCAAGGAGAAGAGCTAGAGGCAGTAAGAGCATTAGCAGGTATGCCCTTGTGAGCAAGGAAATTAGTAGCAGTGGAAGCAGAAGCGGTGGTAGATGAAGCATCAAGCTTTGCCAGAAGGCGCCTAAGAGTTCGTAACTCCCCCTGAGATAAAACATCAACCTGGGCAGTTGTGAAAACCTCCATCATACTAACAGATAAAAAGGTAGTAACAAACTACTACAAAACCTCAATAAGGAACCCAACAACAATATAACAGTCCCAAAAAGCTAAAACGGTATCCCAACTTCACAAATCAGTACCCAAACATTGTGAAACAGAGCCAAACAGTGCTCAACAGTACTCAAACAGTCTCACACAGTACCAAACAGTACCAAACGATATTCACCCAGTTGATTTAAACACAAACTGAGAGTACCCAGGGGATTTCGAACAAGAACCGAGAGTACCAGTCAATTTCGAGCACTGTAGAGGCTGTACGATGGTCGTATGGTCGTCGTCGATAGTTGTCGAAGTCTGGCGAGAGGAGTACAGCGGTCGGCGGTGGCTAATGAAGGAAATCCAGGATGTATCAAGCAGCAACAGTGCCAAAAAAAATAGCGCTTGTTGTTGAGAAGCAGTCGACCTGTCAGAAAAAGTTGTCGGCAAAAACGAGATCAACTGTTGGTGTGTAGATCGACTGTTGGTTGGTAGGTCACAGAGTCAACTTCATGGATGATTGCACAAGGTAGTTTGTTGATGCTGTTTAGGTTTTTGTGGAGAAACACTCAACACAGATGATGACGATGATGAACAAAAGCTGCGATGAACAGTAATGCAGTGAACAGTGCACTCGATGAACAGTAACTGATTTTAGGGTTTTCTAATCGTGGGTTTCGTTGATGGTGTTTGTGATGACTGATGGGTTTAGTCGTTGAGGAGAATACTCACTCAACTCTCAACAATGGTGGAGAATACTCACACACGACAGCTTAGCGATTAGATCGAAAGCTCTGATACCATGTAAAGTTAGACAGAACAATTGAGAGGCAAAAAGTTAGGGTTTTGTTCTCATTACGTAGAACTTATACAAGAGTGAAAAGAAGAAATTACACTATCATCCTAAACTATTAACTTAATTGCATAAGTAGACATATACAATCTAATTACACATTTACACCCACAACTTAACATTTGCCAATGTTGGGAATTTCGGTCCCACTCAAATAGAAGCACACCTGTATGATATAAGGCACACACAGAAAAATGAGTAAGGGAAAAATTTACATAGTTTGGCACCCAATTACGTCCGCGGGACAATGAGAATTTTATTATATTGGAAGTGTTTCAAACAGAATAAAAAGAATACCCAAATCCCGTATCCTGCTAACTTGTAGTATTTTTTTTCTTCTTCCTTGCACTCTCAATATTTTCCCACAAAATTATACCTTATTCATAGCCCCTTGGGCTATTTATATAGAGAACCAAGACTCTTGTCTTCTCTAGCCAAGAGAATTCCTCTTCCCCTTTGCATTGTTTCCACTTGCAGCAAAGCACATTGGATAACTCTTAGCCACCTTTTTTACAACATGGCCAAATACAATATGTCTTATTCAATGATCCAGCCATTGCAATCTTTGGATTCTAAACAAGACAAATTTTCTCTTCACATTGGTAGAATTCAATAGCCAATGCATATATATAGTGAAGTTAGAAGTTGTAATATTGAAGATAAAATGAGAGAAAGTCAAGTAAGCTTCTTTGACCATGGACGAGGAAGGCAAATTAATGTATGGGTTACGGCTGATGAGATCCGAGGAAAAGAGGCCCAAAAGAGATGGGGAAGGCAAGAAAAAAGTGGGTTCAAGGTGGTGAGAATAGACAAGATTGCATTGGATACTACTTCAGAAATAGAGCCATTGTATAGCCTACTTTAAGTGATTGAGATTAATACTACTCATTGTTAAGGGTTATTTCATTATTTGATAGTCCAGTCAAGGGGTATTATGGTCTTTGTTGCTCATCTTTTATTTCTCTTATTCATATATTATTAAATGATGTGTATTAGGATTAATTAATACCCTAATGGCCTAATATTAGTTTCTCCTCATGAAAATGGTATCAGAGCTATCAAATACCACCAAACCACCATTGCCTCATTTCTTGTGGGGGCTGCGATCCTAGGGTTTAACCTCGCTTGAGCCTTCTGATCTGCTTGTGGGTCTAGCCTAAGTGTCTCGCATGAGCTCCTCACTTGCACACGAAGCAGCGCCGTTAGTGCCTAATTGGACGGTGGTATGTTTGGGGAGGCACTCCGCGGATCAAGTTAGTGGAGCAAGGAGATGAAAAGTACATGCAAGAGTTGGGGTTTAGAGAGATAAGTGAGGCGTACCCTTTAGGGCTGATCTCTGTACCTTTAATAGTGAACTCGACTTATCCTCCAAGTACAGTCGCGCCTATTACTCGGGGTAACCGCTCGGTTGACGTGACTCAAGTGCTGGTGCTATAGTTATGCTTTGTGTGACGATGTTTTTTTTTTTTTCCAATGATGAGCTGCCCCTGCCTCTCAGTTTCTCAGTCTTCTTGTGTGGTGGTCGCGTAGGACTGTCTCTTGAACTTCTGTTTGGTGCCTGCTCTTTTTGGATTTCCAAGTTGTCATACTTATGAATTTGAAGACTGGGCTTTCAACTGGTTCTATGTGGTCACCTGATATGTTTTCAATTACTTGCATTCATCTAAATGGAGCAATTTGCCCAATGGGCTCAGGCTGTGGAAGTTTATTTTCTTTGGAAGAAGCAAAATTCTATTATTTGACCAATAATGCACCTCAGAGAGAGATCGTAACTATGCTGATTGTAAGGCTAAGGATACTCGAATTCGAACTCCTTCATGGAATAATAGTATGGACCTAAAATTAGTGGTACTGGTAAGACAATAAATTTGCTGGGAGTAAGCTGTGATCATGCTGCTTTGTCATTAACTCAGATACTTCAGTGATGCATTCCACTTATTTATTTGTGTGTGTATTGTCCAACGTATGCGTGTGTTTGTTCATCTTTGCATGATATCGGTAAACATAAAAAGCGTGATTTACTTCCTTTCTCTCCAGTTATGCAGTTGCATTCTATGGGAGTTCTACTCATCCTCAATTGGTTGCTCTAGTTGCGCAAGTAAGATTTCATTTCTCTTATTATGTCCATTGTTGGAAAAGCATTTGTGTACATTCAATTGTGGGGCATGTCCTTTTCCAACATATAATGTGTCCTGGACTGCTTTCATGTAATAAATAGCATACTTGGCTCGACTTTCTATAGACTACTTGTTAGGCATTGCATGCAACTTGCTGCATTAAGTAAATGTGCCAGTAGATAATCGAAAGCTATGCTTGCAGCCTAAGAAGTACTGACATGTTTTCCTGGCTAACGTAGAGGTGTCCCAGACATTTGGGACACAAACACATCTCGACACGTCCCAAAGATCTGACCCTTCAGCTGGAGGCATATCCATTTGGGAAAACTCAAGGATTCAGTTCTGGTCTTAAACTGGGCCTTCCAGCTCCAAGAACTGTTCCCTTTAACTCACCCGTGATATAAAACGTGGGAAATCTGAAGAGTTTGAGATACCCTTCAGCTCTTGGACTATCAGATTGCACATATAGTCTATGGACTGAAAGCCCAAAGTCCAATTCTAGGCCCAAGCCCAAGCCCAAACCATTTAAGGTTCTGGGGAATAAAAAGACAGAGACTATTGGGCCCAAAGCTTAAGAACAAACTCGCAGGCCCACAAGTCCCAGCCCGGTCTAGGCTGGGCGAAATCCCAAATACCCTTGGACCTCCACTCTTCATAAAACTCGGCGCCCCTTGGGGCCAAATGTATTTTCTAACTTGGCCTTAATACCCACTAATATTCACATCTTCAAGCAATGCAGGATGGAGGTGTCTTCCCACGTTCTTAACCATGCCAAATTAAAGAGAGAATTTCTCATTCATCTCTTAATGGATTTTGTTCAGATTTTCCATGGTTTAAACCCCTTATTTAGGAGTATCTAGATCCACTTGGCCCCATCTCAAAAGGTGTTTGGGTTTCATTTTAATTTTGGTTCAAAGTCACCGAAAACTCTTCAACAAAATGTCTATGTCCAATGATGGATTTTTATGGATGATGTAGGACTTACTAGGTGGAACCGTAGACCGTCATTCAAACCTGAACCAAATTGAGGACCGGCCCGAACCAATTAAGCCATGAAGTCTTCTACTCTATATTGATGCTCGGCTCCTCGTCTGTAATTTTCAGTCATAATACATATGCTGCATTTTCTGGAAGGGTTGATATTTATCAAAGCTTTCTTCAGGAGGTTGGCAATAGTAATAGAAACCTTGCATTCTGATTATATATAGAACTAGTTACTCTGCAGTGTGTGAACTGAGAAGCAATCTAAAATTTGAATGAAATATGAGCAAGTACGCTGTTGTTGGATTAGATGTGCACTGTTTGCCGCTTGATGCTTTCACTCTTGACGTGGTAAAACATGTGTTTCTCGGCCTGTAGAGACTGTTGGATAAGTCCACCGTGCACCTGTAATATGCAGGCACAAATACTGAAGCGGGAAGTTTTTCTTTCACGTTTTGGTGGTGTTTGTGATTTATGTATCAGCGCACGTTTTGTTGTTTAGGACAACTCACTAATGTTTGCCTGTTGACGCTTGAAAACTTGCGACGTGGTCATTGATAAATGCAATTGGTTTAGTGTGTAAACTGTTTGTTGAGAATGAAAGGAAAGCATGTTATCCTCTAAGAAACCACACATTAGACATGATTGGCTGATCCCTGGAGACAATACCTCCATTTGCTAGTTTCTTTCGTCAACTGCATCATGATGTTGCTTCAATTTTGCTTTCGATTTTCATCTTTACATTTATCATAGTTGGAATAATGCCCCTATTTTTTGGAAAAATTGCAGGACGAGATAGTAACTGCTAGTGGTCAGGTTGAGCCGCCTGGATTGCACATGATATATCTTCCTTATTCTGATGACATCAGACACATTGAAGAGGCACGATACATTTTTTTGAATTTTCGGAGTGGAATAAGTTTCATTCTGCTACTGGTACTAAAGAATCTTATGGTGCAGATCCATTCAGATGAAAATAATGAGACTCCTCGTGCGAATGATGATCAAATTAAGAAGGCTACTGCTTTAATGCGGCGTATCGACTTAAAAGATTTTTCAGTGTGCCAATTCTCTAATCCTGGTAAATCACTAGATCTTGCATTACTAGCTATGATTTTGAATCATTTGATCCTCTGTGTGTATGTGTGTGGAGAGTTTCTACAAGTGTAACCATTTGCACTATGCAGCCTTGCAGAGGCACTATGCAGTGCTACAGGCATTAGCCTTGGATGAAGACGAGATGCCGGAAGTCAAAGATGAAACTGTTCCTGACGAGGAAGGCATGGCTAGGTAATGATGATTCACAATGTCGGGGTCCAATCTCTATCTATCCAAATCCTTCTCAATATCTTCGTTTCACCTTTTTCTCTACCCTACTGTTTTATGCAAATATTAATGAAGAAACACATCTCCATTGGCTTTACTCATGGCAGAACGGGAGTAGTTAATGCTTTGGAAGAGTTTAAGCACTCCGTCTACGGTGAAAACTACGATGAAGAAAAGGAGTTGGAGACCAATGGGAAAGTAACCGAGGCTTCCAAAAAAAGGAAAGCGATTGCTGAAAATGCTGTCCAGGAGTGTGCAAACTATGACTGGGCCGACCTTGCGGACAATGGAAAGGTGACATTTTATAGATTTGTTCTGAACAGCTTATGGCTATTGAATTTGGAAGTAGTTGCATGAGTTGGTGGTGTTGATTGTCAAGCAGGATGCTTAATTCAAATTGAGGACCGGTTTTCATCTTTGAGAGTAGGCTAGAAATGGATAATCAGGATGAAATGGGAAAAGATGGCATTTTACACCAATGCCATCATATAAAGGGTGAACACTACCCCTTTGTTACTTTCATTTGAAGCTCTACCATGGTAAAAAATAAAATTGAAACAAAAAGGACAAGGGTAAAAAGAAAAAACAGGTAAACTAAACTGTAAAGCATTGTTCTGAATTTCTCCTTTGGATCATCAGTGATTTGTTGAACCTTTTTTAACGAAAGAATCAATATCAATATCCCACATGGAGTTGTGAGAGATTGGGTAATTTAGGGAATGGTTTGGGGAACAAGGAGACTGGCTTTATAATCCGTTGGGTTACCTTGAATTTGTGTTTGGCGTGCGGAAAGGATATTAAATAGTTAGTATCTGCCTACCAGTTCCAATTGCTTTGGATTCTTTCAAATAAAGTAAATTGCCTGAAATCTCAGAAGTTAAAGATGTTCATAAGCTCCCCTTTTTAAATCTGGTTCATAATCCTTATTTGTGACATATGGATGTGTTTTGCAGCTGAAGGACTTAACGACTGTCGAGTTGAAATACTACCTGACAGCGCACAAGCTTCCTGTCGCTGGGAGAAAAGAGGCTTTGATCAATAGGATTTTAGTTCACTTGGGCAAGTAGCTGAGAGTAGCATAGCATATGTAGTGCGACGCTTTTATGAAGAAGGATCTTCTTCCTCTTTCCCTTTTCTTTTTCTGCAATATACAGCAGCAATGAAATCTGTGTATCTGCAGCTCCGATCTTGTGTGTAAGCACTGGCAAAAAATGACAACAGTTACTGTGACTTGTAGCACATCTAGTTGCACAATCCACATGTTAAGTTCTTGAATCTGATTTTGTTCACCTCACCTTGGACCGACCTCACATCAGTTGAACCAATCGCAATAGATGGTGAATTTCATCTGCGTTTACGGCATGGTAGGTATGATTTCAAGAGGTTCGGTCCAAAAGCGTTACTTTACAAGTTCGCCGGGGTAAAATGTCTGGAAAAGAAAATGAATTTACGTGATCTTCAACTCTATGTTCACCCCTTTGTAGCCTGCATTCGACAGGGAGGCAGGCTTTCGGTCAATCCATTAGATACAATTAAGGAGTAATTATGGCATCATCTTTAACCTTATCTTGGACATAATTGTACTGGTATGGAAATGCACTCATCAGTTTCTATAATCAAGCCGTGTTCTCCGCCTTTTTCTCTTTTCCCAAATGATGGAGCTAATTGTTAGTGGTTACAACGGGAGTGGAAGACCTCCATACAGACTCACTCTCAGGACCTCTTAGAAGAGGGATAGTAACGAAGTAACCACACTAAGTGGTGTTCCACTAACAAAACAACAGATTTTTCCAAAAATCGAGACATGTCATTCTCTCACAATACATCACATAAAAAATCGTGAAAAATCAGCTTATTCTAAAAACACCCTTAGCGGCATACCACCTAATAGGATTACATGTTTGTGTTAAGAGAGAACATTATTTACATTGCCGGTGTAAAATCCCACTTTTCCACCACCACTTTTGTGGGCCTCATCGTCAATTAAATGTTGATCTGAACCGTTCATCTCGTAGGGCCTGCAAAGTACTTCATCCCTTTAAAAAATCATCTTGATCGGACATCGACATGCATATCAAAATTTGAATTTTATTTTGTAAAATGGGTTGTCATAGATTTTAAAGTTAAGTTGTCCTTGACCATCCATTTCCCCAACGAAATTAAATATTTCATATATCTATTGAGGTCCGATCAAAATGATTTTTTGCATTAAATATTTCAATAAACTCACGGTGGAACCCACATATGGCGGGGGTAGAAAAGGGGGGTTTTACACCGGCGGTGTAAAGAATGATTTCTCGTGTTAATGAGGGTCCTCCATACTACCCTTTTATGCAAGGGTTAAGCTTATCTCCAACAAGGGCCTTATTTAAAATGCTTGGTCCAAAAATTCAAGAGAACCATATACCAATTCCCAGGGGCAGCGTCATTGAAAACCAACACAACTTGAGCCATGCCTGAAATAAATTACTCCAACCACCACCAAATTCATTCACAAACAAAAAGAAAAACTAAACAAAAGCAAGCACAAACAACATTATTACTCCATAATACTATCCCCCACATAAATCAAACAAAATCACGACACAGGCCTAACATGTATTAGCTTGATGATGTCTCATGCCCAGATGCAGATTTTGTTAGCAGGGCTATTCCAAAAAAGGGAAAGAAAAAAAAAGGAATCAGGTGATTATTTAGATTTCTTTTGTTGATCAGAAACTCTCGATCCCATAATCTTACAGACAGGTTGCTCTTTTGGCTGAATAAGCTTTAAATCCGGATGAACTTTAAGGTCTCCCATCACCAACTTTTGGCCCACGTCCAACTCGCTTAGATCAATGTCGATATAGGGAGGGATGACATCTGCAGGGCACAGGTACTTGACCGTCCTTTTGATTATGTTCAAATAAGCACCTGCAAGTTGAAGAAGTTTCTGTAAATATGCCACAGCTTGATGCTTTCGTCTTAGCATACCATATTTTCTCTAGTTCCTTCTGTGTGTCCCAAAGCTTAATCCTAACACAGTTTGTGTCCAATTAAATTTTGCCCAGCCATGACTTAACATGCTGATGAGCAATGGTCATACTTCATATCCTTGCTTTACAGCAATCACAGAACAAACAACCTAACAAAACTTCAAAATCAAGCTCATCATCCTAAAAAGTTAGTCACAAAAAAAGAATGTGGAACAAAATCAAACCAAGTTTCCTCAATAACAAGAAAAGGGAACCATCAAAGATCACAAACCCCGAACATTTTGTCAAGAAGCACACAAAACTATTAGGAACCACTTTCAAGGTTCAATTCAGTGAAATAGTTCAGAGTCTTCAGACAACTCTTTTGCTCAGCAGCTAAACTTGCTTTGCCAAAGCTTAGCAGAAACTGCATGAGAGAAAAAAATAGAAGCCCTAAAAAAAATGCAATATTGGAAGAAGTCAGTCTTCTGATTAACCCTAGTTAGTAATTCTCTAATATGGAAGAAGTCAGTCTTCTGATTAACACTCTGCAAAGGAAAATCATCAGTTTAAACATGCAACTCATCTTGAGAATATCATTTAAGAAGTGTGTGCAGCCAATTGTAGAAAGACTATGTTTCCAATACAACCCCTACATTAAAACAAGCAGGGTATTCAAACTTTGGCAAACACAGAAGCCATATAAGTTGAAAAGCACATGCATACTAAAAATCTTCACAAGAAGCACCACCTCACTACTTGCTACTCACGGTTGTGTTACATGTAACTTTGACAGTAGAGACTTTCACACAAAAACTAAATTACCACCCAAGCAACTTGAGAGTTTATAAAGACAAGACAAGAAAAGCTTCACCTGTTATCCAGATATTGCTTTTAAACAAAAAAATTAACTTTTATAGAAGTCATGTGAGAGAACTCTTCACGATACCTTTTTTCAGTCCAGGCGAAATGTCATCTCCTCTAAAAACAAGAGGAACCTCAACCTTCAACAATGCATGTGATGGGGCCCTTATGAAGGTCACATTGAGAACTGCATCTGTACCCGCATGCAGATGAAGCTGACACAATTAGAGGAAGACAATTCAGAAAAGAGGACAAACTGTGGAGGAATTCAGATCATGAATCCATCTTAAAAGAGTAGAGTAATTTTCAAAACTAGAAGAAATGAGTAAACAAGTCTGAAACTAAATTCAAACTTTGCAAGCATGATAAGCACCTGTAATATCAGTAGTGGCATTTATTTTTCACCGTGAGGCAGCTCCACCTACTGTCAAGTACTTCTTTCTACCTTTCAGATGATGGCACACTAATCCAAACTTAGGATAGGGTTTCACTACCAAATGTTACAAAACCCGAATACCCATAAACTAACCACATGGAGTAGCATCCACAGAAGTAGCCAGCTATTGTAGATATTACTGAATGAACTGCTTGAGAGAGATAGAGATGTATCATATACCTAACCCGTGATTCTCAGTTTCTTTTTTGCTCTTGTTGATATTTCCCCATTGGTTGTTTCAATATGAATTGAATTCAAAATACAATTGTTTCTCACATTTCTGGTCAGAATCACAACATTAAGGCTCCATATGGCTAGAATAACTCAAATTTGGTATTAATGTAGGAGACTTCTCATATGGGATTCGAAATTGTTAAGGCATGATATAAATGACCAAACCTCAAATTCTTCTTCCATGCTAGTTTCACAAACCCCAATCTACAAATAAGCCTCCCATATAGGTGTTGAAATTCAACCTTAAATCCCTTCTTTTGGAATCACCATACACCCAAAATTCAGAAAATTTTCTATAAATGGGTGCATATTGTTGGGTTTGTAAAGCCTTATTTAGTCTAATTCACAGTTCACTAACTACAGCCTGATTCAGTCTAATTCACACTTTGTGATGATCCAGGGTTCGACCTAGACAAAATTATTACGGTAATTGATGAGGTAAACCTAGATTATAAGTCTATTCTCCATCGGATACACGATAGAAACAGCTGTGAGCGGTCAATTTAATCAATTACACCGGTTGGAGACCACCTAAAAATGCGGATGTACTCTACTACAGGATGTGTTGGAAAACCATGTAAAAATAGGGATGTACTCAACTACACAATTGCGAAACCACGTAGTAACAATGTGGATTTCCTCAACTACATAGTTGGGAAACCAACTAAAAATGTGGATGTACTCAGCTGCACAATTGGAAATCTACGTAAAAATGTTGAATATACGGAGATGTACCCATGTACCCAACTATACAATTGAGAAACCATGTGAAAATGTCTTGCGTTCTTTGTTTCTTCTTAATTGTTCTTCGTGTGTTGTATATATTTGCCCGATTTCTCAACACATATTCCCACACACAACCCAGAAGGCATTACCTTTCGGGGCAACACGCGAACCTTCTCGATGACATCTTCCGACTCGAAATCAGGCCGAACTTCAAGATCAAAAAGTCTGGATAAAAAGAACGAGCGTCCGAGGTGGGTCACGAGCTTCTTGATCTGATTGGTCTGGACGGAGACGAGGCGCTTGTTGCCGCCGTGCTGGCCGTCCTCCTGCTCGAACACGATGCTCGGTACTCGCCCCGCCTTACGTTCCTTGGCGGAGATGTTCTTGCCGGAGGCGGCGCGTGGTACGGCCCGTATGGTCTCGGCATACTTGGGGTCCGGTTTGGGGAAGTCGTCGAGGATGGGGATTTCGGGTTGTATGAGAGCAGCGGCGGATGAGTGGGTGAAGTAGCGGAGGTGGAGGGTTTTGGTGAGGAGTGGACGGTGGAGCCACATTGGTTGCAGAGGGAGAGAGAGAAGGAGCAGGGATGCACAAAGGTTAGAGAGAGAAGGAGCAGGGCCGAGGGTTAGCAAGGGTTTTGGTGGATTACTAGGAAATGGGAGAGTTACTCGAATTGAACTCGTTCGTGAGTCAATGAGTTTGCAAAGTTTTTCCTTCTTTTTTTCTTTTTTTCCCTTTTTAAGAAAAAAATCTACATTTGTTTGTGTTGCATCAACTTTTTCCAAATTATTGGTTCGTCTCGACGAGAAGAACCTAAATAATACAGAATCATTAACCAAACTTAATTTTTAATAAATACAACAAAATTGATCATAATCTTTTTGTGGATCATTGCTAGTTTTTAGTGAACTTGTTAAAATTTTGATTATAATTTTTTACTTTTTAGATTCTTATGGTCGAGACGAACCAATAATAATCCATAAATAAATGATTGCAAACCCAACAAATTCGGAAAAAATTGAATGAGGAAAAAAAAACCAGCATAGCCTTTTTATTTAGCCAAATGAGGCCCTATGTTTATTTTTTTTTTATCCGAATATGCATATTTATTTATTTCTCAATCTTTTTATATATCTTTGTATATACCACAGAAAAAATAACATACAATAACCATTTTACAACATATATCTATATATATACACATAAAGTTAGACCGAAACGTGAGCGAAACCAGGGTTGGCAAACGTGAAGGGTTACGGGGTCTTGAGGTGGTGAGTTGAAGGGGCGGCTATGGTGGGTTGAAGCGGCGGTGGTCAGGGATGGAGTCAAAGAGGGGCCAGTAGGAGCGGTCACCCTTGCAAGAATGGGAAAAAAAACCACTAATATTATATAGGAAAAAAATTCCCTATGAATTATATTAACTGGCCCCTGCAAAGTATTTTAGAAAAAAAATTCACTCTTGCATAGTGAAATTTCTGGCTCCATCCCTGACGACGGTGGTGGGTGATGGCAGTTGGTGATTGCGAAGGTAAGTTGCTTACGTGTGGTGGGTGATAATTTTGTAATTTATTAAAGAAAAGTTTGGATGATCGAAGAAAAATTTACGCAAAAAGAAATAAATGTGAAAAAGATTTTATAAACCATATCAGCAACAGTCCTAAACGCAAAATTGAAACATTGGGGATAGTTTATAGAATTGATATGGTGGGGACCAAAGCGGCATAGTTTGAGAATATAAATAAATGTCAACAAGCTAGTAAAGACTCATGCTATCAAGCGTTTTTTTTTTGTCATTCGTTATTCCTAATTTATTACGTGGGGAGGGGGGAATAAGACTCGATCCCGGGATGCAGTGTGACGCATCCAAGAGCTCTACCGCATGAGCTAGCCACCACTTGCTCATGCTATCAAATGGTTAATGGAGTCGTATAGTGTGGCTTGGAGACGGTCTAACTTATATCAAAGATTTTTACATGTGGGTCTTCATATTTAGGGATGGGCATGGAGACGGATCGGGGCCGGAGAGTACTATCTTCATCCTCAATCCCCAAACCCCTTCCCCATATCCATCCCCTACCCGATCCCTAACGGGACTTTATTTTCATCCTCCATCCCCACTCCAAATGGGGAACGGGGATTTCGGGTTCCAGTCATTTTAAAATAAAATAAAAAGATTACTAAAAATCTAGAATCTCAGTTACAAATTAAATGCTAAAATCAAATTACAAGTAGAGGTGTCATATGGGCTGGACCGGCACAGGCACGGTACGTTTATCGTTGGCATGGTACGGCACGGTATCCATGTGTAAGCGTAAGTGTTTGTCAGCTTCAATTCAAATTGTATCAAGTCAGGGACGGAGCCAGGAATTTCACTGTGCAGGGGCGAATTTTTTTTCCAGAATACTTTGCAGGGGCGAGCCTATATTATTCATAGGAAAAATATTTGTTTTCTATATAATACTAGAAGTTTTTTTCTCTTTGAAAACCCTCCGGCTCCATCCCTGTATCAAGTATCAACTAGATTTCTAATTTGAAAACTAAAGGAACCTCAAGCAAGATAGCATATTATGGTATCCATCAGTTGTAGAAAAAATTAAGTGGATCGCGTATCAATAGGCATTTAATCGGATGAAAAGTATCATTAAAAAAACACAAATTGGGTCCCGATCGACAAGCTTTCTAAACTCGATCGAGAAGAAAGTTTACACAATTGATTTCATCAATAGGAACAACAAAATCAACGGCTCGATTGGAAAAATATTGTTTTTATTTTGCATTTTTTTGTGTTTATTTTAAGGAATGCAAATGATTGATAGGTTGAGTAGATGTCAACCTAGTTGGGATGTATTCAAATTATAGTGATGCATTTCTTATCTAATCACATTTATTGTATTACAAAGTTCAATTATAATAAAATGTTTGGAGAAAATTTAGTGTGACCCCATGTGTTCGGAGAAAATTTAGTGGGACCCAAAAGTTTCATAACTCATGAAAAGACCCCTATATTCGGGGATTCGGGGATGGGCGGATCGGGGACGGGGCGGAGCGGGGCGAGGATGGATCGGGGAACGAATTCGGAGCGGATTCGGGGCGGGGACATGCCTATCTCCACCCCTTACCCGATCCCCAAACATTTTAAAAAAAAAATCCCCATATCCTATCCAATCTCCAAACAGATTTCCATATTGCCGACCCGTTCGGATCGGCGATCGGATCGGATTCAAATGGGTCGGAGGAAATGGCCAACCCTATTCATATTACTCATAATCAATTAGATTTCTCCACTTCTAATCTAACTAGAATTTGGGGCGAAATCGTCTATGGGTACCGATCATTGGTGTAGGCATGAAAAATGCCTACAAATTTGCATAAATAAAATAATTAAAGAAAAACCCAAATCACTAAAACTATGAGTGATACGAACGGTGTGGATCAATTGAAGAAGAGAGAGAAATTCAGAGTCATGGGGGTTTGGGTATATAGTGGTGTACTTGAGAGAGATATTGGTAGTTGGATGCCTCTATGTGGTGTCGAATTAGATATTTTTCTGTGATTGTGCGATGGCAGATTGGTAGGCATTGTAGAGGTCATTGCCATTAGTGACTGTAGGTCGGTAATGTTCCAAGGGGGGAAAGGTGAGGTGATTTTGCTGAGTGGTATTAGTAATTTATTCAAAGAATTTATTTTGGGTAGTCATTTTTTAAAATTTTTGGATTATTTTTTTGAGGCGAACCAATAATTCAAAAAAAAAAATGATGAAAAGCAAACGAATGGGAAAAGAGATTTGAATAAACCCTGTAGAAATTGGGTTGGGGCTTAACTGTTATGTAAATATAAATTCCAAGGGTCATATTTGTAATTTATCCAATCAATTTGATGGAGAGGGGCGACAACGTCAGCAACAACAGTGACCTTTTAAACACAAAATCGAAATGTTGAGGACAAATTTTTTACAATTGGTATTTTGGGGATCAAAACAACACGCGAGTAATACTTTGGGGACCAAAAATGTCAATAAGCCACTCTTCTCTCAACTAAATGATGTTTTTTGGTCGAGGATGATACTCCATTTTAGAGGATGAAGATTTTAATCTTCAAAAAATGTACATAACTTTTAATCAACATGTTTATATTATACAAAATTAGTGTTCTTGAAAATGTCTCAACATTAGCGCCAAAACAAGACCATATTGAATATATCGTAGAAAAACTATTAAGTTTGTAAATTCAGATTTGAGGAAAAATGCAAAACTATTGAGTTTTTGAAAGAAAAATAGATGAAAATATCCAACTTTTTAATGTGATTTATGTATTTTCTGATTGTTTTAATGCCATTATACAGATAGCATGGAGGGTTGAGTGTCATCATCATGACATGTTTTTGTTACGCAACCTAGCAGCTAAAGTTTTGAAGCTATCTTTTTGTAGGATCTCAAAGGTTGCACGCCAGGATGTTCAACGAGTTTTTGCTAAGCACGCTTTGGCAATTTTTTTGTTCCTCACTGGGACACCAGTGTTGTTTGTTTTTTGTTTTATGTTTTGGATGTACTTGTTGGACTCGCTGTAATGTTTTATTGTCTTAATGCATTTTCTTCCTATTTCTCAAAAAAAAAAAAAAATATATATATATATATATATATACAATGTACTTCCAATAAGGGACCCTTTTTGTCGGGAATACCATTCGGACTCCATTTTTCGACAAAAATTTTAAAAATAAAATAAATCAATGTTTTAAAAGGTGTTTTCCAAGGTCCACGCGGAAAATCTTCAAAAAAAAATGCCGGAAGGGCTTGATCAAGTAGTTTTCGATAAAACTTTATATTATAGTTTTTATCGAAAAACTACTTGGATCAAGCCCTTCCGGTATTTTTTTTGAGATTTCGCGTGGCCCTTGAAAAACATTTTAAAAACATTGAGCGGATCGGATTTCCCAAAACAATTTTTAAAAACATCAAAAGTCGAAAAAACCCTTCAGGTCCGCATGGAAAGTTAAATAAGGGTCCTTATTAGGATCGGGGGTCCATATATATATATATATATATATATATATATATATATAGGATGGCGGTCTAGTGTGGGATCCCGCATACAAAATTTGGTGCGGGATCCCCCCTTTTTCAACTTTCCGGATCAAATTTTGACGATCCGAACCGCTCAATGTTTTTAAAATGCATTTTCCAAGGCCTACGCGGGAAATCTTAAAAAAAAAATACCAGGAAGGGCTTGATCCATGCATTTTGTATGGACAGTTTTGAAGATTTGAAAAATGCATGGATCAAGCCCTTCCGGTATTTTTTTGAAGAAGGCCTTGGAAAATGCATTTTAAACATTGAGCGGTTCGGATCGTCAAAATTTGATCCGAAAGTTGAAAAGGGGGATCCCGCACCAAATTTTGTATGCGGGATCCCACACTAGACCGCCATCCTATATATATATACCGGAAAAGGGCTTGATCCACACGCGGTTTTGGTCAGCGTACATATGTACTGATTTTACCAAAACGTGTGTGGATCAAGCCCTTCCGGTATTTTTTTTTTTGAAGATTTTCGCGTGGACCCTTAAAAATGCATTTTAAAAACATTGAGCGGTTCGGATCGTCAAAATTTGATCCGGAATGGTGAGGTCCGCACGGAATTTGGCTAAGGGAGCCCTTAGGAGATCATTCTCCTATATATATAGGTTCCACTTCTTATCCGGACTTTTGATCCAATTTTTTTTTTTACGATCCGATCCGTCCAATGTGTTTAGAAGGTGTTTTCAAGGGTCCTCGCGGAAAATCTTCAAAAAAAATACCGGGAAGGGCTTGATCCAACGGTTTTCGCAAAAATATATAAATACGCTTTTGCGAAAACCGCTTGGATCAAGCCCTTCCCGGTATTTTTTTGAAGATTTTCCGCGTGGACCCTTGAAAACACCTTCGAACACATTGGACGGATCGGATTTTCCAAAAATAATTTGCAACACAAAAAAAACCCATTTTTTTCTTATTTCCGGGAGTGTGGATAAGAAGTTTTCCGTATATATATATATATATATATATATATATATATATATCAATTATCCAATCAAGGATCCCGGATGCGAGGTTTTTTGGTGTTTTGATGCTTTTAAAAATTGTTTTTGGGAAATTCGAGCCGTCCAATGTGTTCAAAGGTATTTTCAAGGGTCCACGAAAAATCTTCAAAAAAAAATACCGGAAGGGCTTGATCAGCGGTTTCGCAAAAGCGTATTTATATATTTTTATTTTTGCGAAAACCGCTTAGATCAAGCCCTTCCCGGTATTGTTTTTTGAAGTTTTTCCGCGAGGACCCTTGAAAACACCTTCTAAACACATTGGACGGATCGGATCGTCAAAAAAGAATTTGGATCAAAAGTCCGGAAATCAAAAGTCCGGATAAGAAGTGGAACATATATATATATATATAGGATAATGATCTAATAAGGGATCCCTTAACCAAATTTGGTGCGGACCTCACCTTTCCGAGCCAAATTTTGACGATCCGAAGCGCGCAATGTTTTTAAAATGCATTTTTAAGGGTCTACGCGGAAAATCTTCAAAAAAAAATACCCGAAGCTTGATCCAAACAGTTTTCGGTAAAATCAGTATATATGTACAGTTTTACCGAAAACTGTTTGGATCAAGCCCTTCCGGGTATTTTTTTTTGAAGATTTTCCGCGTAGGCCTTGGAAAATGTATTTTAAAAACATTGAGCGGTTCGGATCGTCAAAATTTGATCCGGAAAGTTGAAAAAGGGCCAAGTCCGCACCAAATTTTGTTTAAGGGATCCCTTAGGAGATCGGCTTCCTATATATATATATACGGAAAACTTCTTATCCACACTCCCGGAAATAAGGAAAAAATGGTTTTTTTTTTTGTGTTGCAAATTTTTTTTGGAAAATCCGATTCGTCCAATGTGTTCAGAAGGTGTTTTCAAGGGTCCACGCGGGAAATCTTCAAAAGAAAATACCGGGAAGGGCTTGATCCAAGCAGGTTTCGCAAAAATGTAAATATATATTTTTGCGAAAACCGCTTGATCAAGCCCTTCCCGGTATTTTTTTTTGAAGATTTTCCGCGTGGACCCTTGAAAACACCTTGAAAACAACACTTGAACGGATCGGATCGTCAAAAAAATGTTTGGATCATGAGGTCCGGAAATGAAAAGTCCGGATAGGAAGTGGAACCTATATATATATATGGGGAGCACTTCTAGTCCGGTCTTCCCGTTTCGGACCTCCATGATCCAAAATTTTTTTGACGATCGAAAGCCGTCAATGTGTTCAAAAGGTGTTTTCAAGGGTCCCATGCGGAAAATTTAAAAAAAAATACGGGAAGGGCTTGATCAGCGGTTTTCGCAAAAATATATAAATACAATTTTTGCGAAAAAATGCTTGGATCAAGCCCTTCCCGGTATTTGTTTTTGAAGATTTTCCGCGTGGACCTTTGAAAACACCTTCTGAACACATTGGACGGCTCGGATTTTCCAAAAACAATTGGCAACACAAAACAAATCAATTTTTCCTTATTCTCGGGAGGTTTGGACTAGAAGCTCCACAAGATGTATATATATATATATATATATATATATATATATATAGATCTTTAGCCCAACTAAAATGTGCTAAAATTAGATTTTGGTCATAATGTTTTACTTTTTTGATTTCTCTTGTAAAAGACAAACCAATAATCCACAAAAGTTGAAGCAAAACTATCAAATGCTATAAAAATTTAAATAAAGACAAAATCTAAAAAACACTTTTAATCAAGTGACTGAGAGCCTCATTTTCAGCTTTTCATTTTATGTTTTTTAGCTTTTTGAATTATGATCAGAATGTATTTTGAATCTGATAGAAGTGTTTGAGAGAAATGTGCAGAATACATTTTGTAACATGATTAGTGTTTGAGAGATATGCGCAAAATAGATTCTATAGGTCTTCTTATTAATCAAAATGAGAAAAGTGAAAAATGAGATGTCAAAAAACTCATTTCCCCCTATTTCTCACTTTTCTTCTTTAAACATAAAAACAGAAAAACTCATTCTGCCTGAATGAGTTTTGGAGAACATTAGCCAAATAGCCAAAAGTTGAAAAGGAGAAATGAAAAATGTAAAAACATGCCAACCAAACACCCTCTTAGGCCTTGTTTTATAATTTAGATTCTGCACTTAAAACTGAATGAATTAAGTAATAAGTAATTAAGTAGCTCTTAAAATATAAGCTAAAATGTTGATAAAAAATTAAGTAGCTTTGAGTTACTTAATTTTTACTGAATTTACGAGTGTTTTCATTTATCACCCCCCCACACACACACAACTGTCGTCACTCTCGCCACAACTACCACTATCACAACCACTCCCAGTGGCGACTCTAGAAATTCGGGAGCGTGGGGTCACTCATAACCATCAAAGCTTTTACCATTTATAAATCTAAAAAATATACTCCCTCCGTCCCTTTTTAAGTGATCCACTTGGGAAACGTGTATTTTTGCGTACGTTTAAAAATGTACTTTCGTATATCGTTTTTAATTTTTTTTGCACCAAATTAAAGTACTCAATGAGCACTTTAATTTGGTATAAAACAAATTAAAAAGTTGTATAGAGAAATATATTTTTTAGGGGTTTGAAATTACACGTATTCCCATATGGATCACTTAAAAAGGGAGGAGGGAGTACAATAATAACAACAATTAAAAATCTAGTTCCAACGAAAATCACATTTAAAACTCGACAAGCGTGGTTGGTTCATTACCCTCAAAGGGATAGATCCAGAATTCAAGTCTTTATGAATAAGGAGGTGCTCGACTAAGTATTGTACTAACTCATACCATCCTATCCTTTAGAAGGTTGAAAAATTATCTCGTGTGGTATCACCATTAATTCAGATGGAGTTATTTATATATTTTGATAAAATTTAAGTATGGTAATAGTAATTTTTTTTCCTGTGGGGTCGCCTGACCCCACTCCATTGGCTGTGGCGTCGCCACTGACCACTCCTACCATCATAACTGCCACTCCCACCGCGACTGCCGCCACCACCCCACCACCACCACTCACACCACAACTCTGCCACTCCCGCCGCCAATACACCACCGCCACTCCCGCCACCACTCTGCCACTCCCACTACAACTACCACCACTCAAACCACCACTGTCGCCATTACAGCACCACGACACCATCACTACTCCTAGCATCTCCCCCACCACCACGATGCCAACTCTACTATCACAACCACCACCACTGCTATACCACCATCACAACCATCGCCATCGCTATACCATTATCTTGCTAATATTTTGTATATTTTTATTATTTTGATAAATGTACGATTTTTTTTCCAGTATAAATATATGAAAGGCAAAGTCAGAAAATTAGTGAATTTAATACCACCATCGCTATACCACTACCTTGCCAATATTCTACATATTTTTATTATTTTGATACATGTACGTTTTTTTTCATTTATGCATTCTAGTATGAATATATGAAGGCAAAGTAATAAAAAATTAGTGAATTTAATACTTCAGCGCTTTGTACAGATCAAACAACTTATTTATTTCAGTGCTTAAGATTCAGCAAATATCAAACAACTTATTAGCTTAATAAATTCAGCATTCAATTTTCAGTACTTAATTTTCAGTTTTATCAAACAACCACTTATTTTGGGAAACTTGCTCTTTCTTTTATTTTTGGTAAATAAACTTTCCCTCTTCCTCTCCTTCTCTCTTATGCGGCTATGCCGCAGGAGAGCTAAGCCTGGCGTCATATTACTGGTGTGCCCTCCCTCGCGGCTCTCCCTCTCCCTCTCCTTCTTCGGACCAGTGTGTTCTCTCGCACTCCCTCCCTCTCACAGTTGTAGAAAACAATGGGGATTATATCTTCAAATAGATCACGGTTTTAAGGGGAAAAAATGATATCTTAACTATTACTATATTAATCAGGCTTTTTGAAGTTTAATCTCAGCTAAAGATTTTTTTTTTTATCACAAATAAAAAACGTGATCAAAAGTAAGGGAAAACAATAACACCTCCATAAACCACAGTTTTAAAATTGCGACTAATTGATACTAAAGATTACGGGTAAAAACTATGATCTTTTTACCTTTTTGGGGAACTTGCTCTTATTTATCTCTTGGATTATGAAGTCACTCTCATGATACACCGTTATCTGATTAATCAATGTGTATTAGCCACCTGTCGCTCTAATCGAGGGTCTAAGTGTCGCATTTTTTGTCTTGCCCTTGCTAGCATAAATGTCCAATTCATAGACGGAGGTAGATAGGCAGATGGTATTTTTTTGGGTGGCTCTAACAAATAACAATAAAAAAATGTTTGACTAAGCTGTAGCATGAATATATATACCTGCGTGCAAAAAAAAATCCATTCGTGTCTCTCTATGGAGAATGACAACTTGTGTCAATTACATATCCTTCTTGAATCCGGAGGAGACGCTGTGTGGTAGGTGTTGTGCGCCGTGTTGTGCGGCAAAACTACGTAATTTTGCTCATTTTCTTAGTACATTCAATGGTCCTGTTTGGAGAGTTAATTTTGGGGTTCAATTTTAGGGGATTTAGACTCTTTGGGGTAGGGTATAGTGGGTTTAGGCACTTTGAATATATGTACCCCGGGTTTAGGATTTAGGCACTTTGTAGTGGTTTTTTCTTCCTCCAAACAAGACTCTTGGAAGATTTGGAGGTGTGCACAAAAATCAAGCAAAACTACGTAATTTTACCGCACAACACGACGCATAACACCTACCGCATAGTACCCACACCGGATCCATTTTTCTTACGAGAATACATATAGGTGTCGACATTTGTATTTTTCTTGAAAAAAATTAACTGTTGTACTAACACAAGTTACACAATTGTATAAACTCTCTCATATTAGATATGTAGAACCCATTTGTGGGTGTTGGGGCCCCTGCAGTGACCCAAGTCACTACACTCCCGTAGTGACCTCAATTGGGTGCCCTCTATAATCTGTATTTGAGTAGGTCATTCATGTGAAAAATCAAATTAATTGGATATTGGTGGTCATATGGTCGGATACCATTTACTTTAAGAAAATGGATGACCAATATCATTTAGAGAATAAATTTGTCTCAATTGTGTGTCTACTAATCTCCGATATTCATAATTTTTGTACCTATAATGTGCTCAACATTCTTAAAAAAATAAATGGTCCTGATCCCAAATGAAGATTTCAGAGGAGATGGTCACTACGGAGGTGTATTACAATTGAAGTCACTACGGAGGTGTATTAACTTGGGGCACTACGGAAACCCGAGAATTTATACAATTGTTTGTGGTTCTAGCAAATATGTTTTCCTACAGAAATACTAGTAGTAACATTCTAGAGAATTCATTCTTTGTGAGTAATGGGTTTACTTGGCCTCTAAGTATTCCAAGAGTAAAGGTGTGAAATTGTCAAAATAAACAAACCAAAAAGTTTTGCGTGGCAACTTCGGAGTTGAAAATCATTTTCCCAAAATTTCTTTATTCAAGCTAGGGATAAAAATTGTCATAAATTACGCCTATAAAATAAGTGGAGCATTGACAAATAACGAAATAAACAGCGACAACGGGACCCACTCCTTCAATTATATACTTACCACTATTTGGCTTTAGTGGATGGTAAGCAACGGTTTTTTTAATAAAAGATTTTAAGGAAGGTTCTTTTGGGAACCTGGGGGGTGTTGTGCAGCCCCGTGGCGCCACCGCACCGGCATTTTTTCGACGATTAGAGACATTTACCGTGTAGACCTCGTCGAATACACAAGTGTGCCAAAAATCAACTTGATCGGATATCTTTTAGTGCCTCATCGGAACACAAATAACATGAAAAAATGGTTTTTATCCAATGTTTGTGTCCATTTGTTTTCAAAGTATTTGTGTTCCGATAACCTACTTAAAGATATCCGATCAAGTTAAGTTTTTGCATACTTGTAGACTCGACGAGGTCTACGCGGTGAACGTCTCCGATCACCAAAAAATGCTGGCGCGGAGGCGCCACGGGACTGCACAACACCCCCCTCAGTCCTTTTGAGTAATTAGTTGAGAGAGAAAAGATAGAGATGTGAGGTTCTAGAAACCCCAAGTGAACAAACTAACACTTACAAAAAAAAACAAAACAAAACAAATAGACAGATCAACAGGTTCGATTATGTAGTGACTGTTTAAATGTAGTAACGCAGTCATGAGGGCATTGTAAATGTCATTATGAGGATTTCTTTTTGTTACGCAACATCGAGCACGAGATCTCCAATGTCTTTTTTTGCGGGATCACTAAAGTATAGCGTAATGACATCCACCGAGCCCATCATCTAGCTAGGAAGAAGGACTTGTTATCGTTCATGCAGAAGGAGATGGTCTCCTGGTCAACCTCTTTTGTTTGTTGTTTCATATTCTTGTGAACTGCTTTTATTTCAACATATTTCTTGCCATTCCGCTATAAAAAAAAAAAAAAAAAAAAGAGAGGGAAGGTTGGATTAATGGAGAAAGCCGTGAACTCTAACGTCTGTTTATCCTCAAGCTGTCAATGGACACACGATTAAAATCTTTAGAGCTGTTAAACGAGTTGCAAGAGTTTGAACTCGCATTAGCTTCTTAAAAGTTCGATTAAGGATCAATTTGATATATAAAACCAAGTTGTTATAAAAATATATAAGAGTATTATGTTTTGGTTCCGAAAAAAATTCGTTAAGTTTTCAAATCAAGCTTGAATAATCTACTTTCAACTCGTTTGACTTGTGATACAGAAAAATCCAAACTACTCGAGATTGTCTTATTTTCAGCTCAATTAAAATTCGTTTTGAAATTCGGGCATCTTGTTTGGTTTTTAAATCAAAGTTGAATAAAGCCTCGTTTTGCCAAGGGGGATTTTTTTAGTTTTTTTAGTTGATGTATTATGAGAAAATAATTTGTCTCGAAAAACGCAATAAATTAAAAAAGCTAAAAAGCCTCTTAGTGATATGGAACCGCTCGATTCGTTTGCTTGTTCGTCACCCTCAATGCCGAGAGACTATTTAATTCTTTTGGAGCCCCAGGCTTCGTTCACCTCACATTTATGTAGAGCCCTCCATAGCTTCTCCCTATCATACATTTACGTGTGATGCATAAACTTAATCTTGGGCCCACATACACGTGTGATAAGGGAGGCTTAGAACACCACGTGACGATGTCACATTGACACTGGATAATTGGTTGTGTATTTTTTTTTTATAACCGGTCGTCAATGCCAGCTTGCGCGCACCTCGACTGATCTGGGGCTCTGAAGTCAACGATCGGACACAACCGCTATCTGTCTCTGTAGAATGCAAAGCACTTATTGCTTTCTCATTCCCATTGTGCGCCCTCCACGGAACCCCGGGTTCGAATAATTTTTGCCTGTTACGTAGCATCAGCTTTTACATTAGCCCATCAATGAGTGCAATTTTGTTCCTATTCCCTAAATGGGAGATAAACAAAATCCTCCCTCTTTTTTGGTTGAAATATCGTCAACCTCTACAAAATGATGTCATGCTTACCGCGCAATACTACGTGGGATGTGCACCATTTCAACCAATAAGACCACTCCCCATTAATACCCCAAGCAAATAAAGGTGACGCAGTTAGCTGTTACATATTCACACAGAGAGACAAAGAGAATCAGTGTTTGCTTCGCGAGCGTTTGGATCGGAAAGGTTGAGAGAGAGAGAGAGAGAGAGAGGAGAGAGAGATGGCGGATCGTGGGGAATCACCGATGGAGAAGATAACTGAGAAGTTTCACGAGGAAGATTCGTCGTCGTCGTCGTCAGATTCCGATGACGAGAAGAAAACTTCGTCGTTCCAGTCGAATAAATTTAGGCTATTCGGTCGACAGAAGCCCGTTCACAAGGTCCTCGGCGGTGGCAAACGTACGTTTATCATCTATATCATCACTAAAGTTAATTTCTTTTCTATTTTTGCTCACCCTGTCTTTATTTTTTCCTGTTTTATAAATCCATTGTGGATGAATCTAGATCGTAAAATTTAATGGGATATTCATGGGACCATCTTGTGCCAAGCATCTATTACTTCGATTTGCTTTTGTACTCTGGGAAATTTCATTTCCTAAAATTTTATTCTATTGTGAAAGATAAAGTTTTCCGATCAAAAAATAAAGTGTGTTTGTTTATAATTTTTTTCAATTTTTTCTCATCAATTTAAAGAAATAATTGAGATATTTAATTTGGTGAAAAATTATTCAGAAAGTTGTGCTCGATCTGAAAAATTACAACGTGGTGTACTAAAACTCTGGGAGAGGGAGTATGATTTATACGTGCACACGGCACACAATTGTTAGCAGATTTTTGCTGTATATGAATCTGAGGATGTTCAAGCTAATGGGTTATGAAAACAAAACCCTAATTGTTGGTTGTGTTTTTGTTCTTTGTAAATTTGTTTTATGGACCTTACGGTAGCAGAAATGGCACAAGTTTCCCTTCTTCTTGTGCATCTGTTGTGTGGGTGTATGACTGGATCTAGATCTCGACTGTATGGAGGTTTGAATTGAATAATTGTTGTTTAGGAGTTAAAAGTGGTGGTTGGTTATAATTCTTGGCTGTGTTGGTGGGATAGGTTCTGGAAAAGCTGACTTTTTTAGTTTATAATGTTTGCTGGGGTCACACGCCTTATTCCAAACTTGAAACTAGACTTTGCTCACATTTGAGTAGACTATTTTGACATAAAACACTCCAATTGGAAAATTTAAATCTGATCATAAATTTGATTAAAATCTTTGTTTAGGGGAGTTGTTTAGATTTTATAGACACAAACTGGCCGTTGAGAATTATAGAGAAACGAGTAAGACTAGTTACTTTTGTGGTAGATTAGAGTCAAGGGGTTGGGAGAGTTTTAAGGGCTTTTGTAGTCAATTTTCTGTTCTGATTATGGATTGAGATAGGGCTGGAGATGCTCTGATGATTTCACTTTGCTGGATTTGGAGTTCTATATATACCATCAGGAAGGATCACTTGCTTGTTGTCTTTCTTTATGATATAAAGTGCGGAGTTTTGATCTTTGGTGCAGCTGCTGATGTGTTTCTGTGGAGGGACAAAAAGATATCTGCTGGAGTTCTGGGTGGGGCCACTGCTATCTGGGTTTTATTTGATGTGCTTGAGTACCATTTCATTACATTAGTTTGCCATGCATTGATACTGGTTCTGGCCGTGTTGTTCTTGTGGTCTAATGCTAGCACCTTCATCAACAAGTAAGACATTCAAAGTATAGGCTAAAAATATCCTGGTATTTATCTGTGTATGTTTCGGAGTCTTGACTAGGTTTTTCTATTTTTCAGATCTTCCCCTCATATTCCAGAAGTTCACATTCCTGAGGAGCCAGTTCTAGAGATCGCCTCTGCTCTCAGGATTGAAATCAATCGGGCTTTCAGTATTCTGAGGGAAATTGCTTCGGGAAAAGATCTCAAAATGTTTCTCTGTGTATGTTTCATTTCCTTCTACTTGATTGAGTTTTACGTTGGTGCTTGTATGTTATGGGGATTAAAATGCTGGTTGCAGTAGAACTTCAGTATATTTCATCTATAAGCATGGGTGAGATTGAAGCACAAATCATATATTTTATGGATCCTGATGTTCACATGTATATTAGAATCTATAACTCATAGTGCCCCTATGATATGGAGACTTCAGATTTACATTTTTAGGTTGACCGTTTGTATGGGTTTGTTAATCAGGTGATAGCTGGCTTGTGGATCTTGTCAATTGTGGGGAGCTGCTGCAGCTTCTTGACTTTGTTTTACATAGGTAATCAATCGCTACCGTCAGTAGACATATTCAGTTATTAGGTATATTGTGTAGTTTTTATATTTTGACGCTTATGATGTTGGTGACAGCATTTTTCCTGCTCCACACTGTGCCTGTGATTTACGAGAAGTATGAGGATCATGTGGACGGTTTTGGTGAGAAGGCAATGATTGAGATCAAGAAGCAGTATGCAGTCTTTGATGAGAAGGTTTTGAGTAAGATCCCAAGAGGGCCATTGAAAGACAAGAAGAAGGATTAAGAGCTTGGGGAGTCCCCAGGTCGGCCTTGCTAGCCTCAAGACATATTTGGTAGCCATGTTTTGTCAAGTTCTTGTGGATTGTTCTCTGTTGTTCGATAGAACCCTGTTGTTAATGTCTTTTTCGGTTTCTGGGTTCACAGTGTGGATGAACTGAGTAGTTTCTTTACTTGCATTTGGTAGGGCAATGGCGTCTCCCTTTGTGTGATTTGGTGATGAAGGGTGATCAAAGTTATTTATATTATAATTGCATGTCCAATTAGTGCTTGACACATTTGGTTTAAACAATGTTGTGGCTCGTTTAGGTTTTAGATAGATGATGAAGTTTATAGTTGGTTGAACTTTGAACTTCTTGTTCCTCGACAGATCAGATCAAGTTTACTTGGTGTTCGTTGATGCTCATTACATCAATTGTTCGCCTTTGAAAAATTAATGCTACGGGGATGTCCACATTCATTTACACTAGTTTCAGGGCCACATTTGGGGGGGCAAGTGGATTGTAGTCTTTCTTGGTGCTTCCATGTAACGTGGCCTGTGGGGATTTGGGAACGTTGTGTTTATCTTCCTCTTCATTTGTGCTACTGATTTTGCTTGGAAAATGACCTTGAGGTGTCCCCCCCACTGGCAGACAATCTCTACTGAATTCTGCACAAGTTGCTCTCACAGCCTGAACTATTAGAGAAATTTTTTTGTGCCTGAGGACCTAAATCGCATTGTTATGTTTTTGTCAACTAAGAAAAAGGTTGGACTCCATTAAAGATTCAGAGCATTCCAATTGTAAAGCCATTTTGGGAGCCAAAGCCATATTTTGGCTTCAACGCCAAATTCCCGAGCTCCAAGGGGAAGCCATTTTAGCAGCCAAAATATGGCTCAGCTATTTTGATGTCCAAATTTGACGGAAACAATGCATCCAGATGTGCAACAATCTATTGGTTTGTGCAATAATCTACACTGGTTGATCATGATCCAATGATTGTGATTCTTTGAGAAAGATGTTTGCTGAAAAACAAATGGACCCAAGGGTGTTGGTGTGCGGTTCTGGTGTGCGCATCCGAGCCGTTGATCTCTTGCAATCAACGGCCTGGATTTTCATCTTGGCAATGGACAGCTCGGATTTGCAAAGTACCGAGATGAAATCAAGACCGTTGAAAACACATCCGACGGCTTAGATGTCGCACACCAGAGAGCGCACAAACACTGTACCAAGCCAAAATTTGGGTTTGGCAACCAAAATATGGCCAAAACCATTGGAGTTGATCTCATAACCACTCCAGCAACAAACAAGTGAAACATACCAAACAAAAAGGCAAGACACCATATGTTACAAGACAGTGAAAATACATCACAAGGACACAAGTATTCCAGAACAAAAACCAGTGACAAAACACCGAGCCCACACAGTGATGAGGTACGGTATCAATTTTGTCAAGTGGGCACCTTCAGAACTCAAGTAACTCTCTCCATTATTTGCCAAGCGCAGAGGTGTGTGACTATGTTACTATCACAGGAAGTAAGTTAACTGCTCCTTCTTCCTTGAGCCGCCTTCTCCATACAAATCATTCCATTGCTTGAGCTCATTCATTATAGATCCATCGGCTGCAAAGCTTGCAGCAACCTGCAACAAAGACATCCACCACGCAATATGTCCATCCATCAGCAAAATCCAGAACAAGAATACCTTCAATTCTCGGTGCAATAACCATGGGAAAACTAGTTTTAACTGCACCCGAGTTAAGTTGCTGGATATCACAAGTGCAACGGAGTTTAAGAACTGGAAAGAGAACCAAAGGCAGGAAGGAATACAGAGTAAATTTAACACGAAACAGACAAGGCAACCAAGCCAACTCTAGAACAAATAAACTGCTATTCTTCCTTCCTTTCATTTTCTCTGTTTTGTTACCTTGTGCAGCATATAAGATTTTGAAATGAGCAGCAGCCGCCGAGTAAAATTGGCAGCTTGTCTTATAAAAAAGGGTTTAACAAGAAAAGACGAAGAAAGAGGTAGACAGCAATTTTAACGATTTCTTGCTTCCCTTGAATCCTCCTCCAGAGAGAGAGAGAGAGAGAGAGAGAGAGAGAGAGAGCAATTTACCTGATTTCTAGCTTCCCTAAAGTCCTGCATGTTCAATGGCCTGATGGTGATTACTCTTTCTTCTTTCTCCACATCTGTATCTAGAGCATCTTTTAAATTTTCCCCTTCCTGAGCTCTCCGCTTTTTCTCCTGTTAAGTCAACAGATTCATTAAAAAGTTGGTGGAAAACCAAATGCTCAGGCAAATAGGTGAACAGTGTAAAAGATTTAAGATCAAATCTACATAAGATGAAATGATATTCTTACTAGATCCTTTTGCCTCTCCTGTCGAATTAATTCTCTAACAGGCCGGTAAGCAGCTGTCGTGCACAAGTTCTGGTTACAAAAAGGACACGGTTAAAATCAGCTTACTACACATCTAAAGGTCAGTAAGACAGTAACATATCGAAAACATACAACCTTCAGATCGCTTCCGCTATATCCTTCTGTCATAGTTGCTAGCTCCTTAATGTCCAGTCCTTGGTCAACTTTTTCTTTTGCCAGAAGAGTTCTCAAAATCTTCTCTCTATTCTCGGTGGACGGTAGACCAACCATGATTCTGTTGACCACGAGGATCAATACAAACACAGGAAAAGATCAGCTATATATTGCTGATCGAATTCGTGGCCCCTCATAAGTTAATAGAGAAACATAATGTTGATAGCTTATGCATTTACATAGAATTACCAAAGTGGCTATATGCGTAAAAGTACCTCCTCTCGAACCGTCTGATAATTGCTTCATCGAGATCAAACGGCCTATTCGTGGCAGCAAGAACAAGAATCTTTTCACCTTGCTTTGTCAAGAGTCCGTCCCAATGAGACATGAACTCATTCTTTATCTTCCGCATGGCTTCATGCTCTCCTGCCCTTGAACGTTGCCCTAGCATGCTATCGACCTCATCCATGAAAATAATAGTCGGGGAAACCTTAGCTGCAACAGTAAACAGCGCTCGTACATTCTTCTCATCTTCGCCAAACCATTTTGAAGTGATAGTAGACATAGACACGTTAATGAAGCTTGCTCCTGCCTCATTGGCAATGGCCTTGGCCAACATAGTCTTCCCCGTGCCTGGGGGACCAAATAGCAATATTCCTTTGCATGGCTTCAGAAGGCCTCCTTTGAATAGGTCTGGTCTTCGAAGAGGTAGCATCACTAGTTCTTGGAGAGATTCTTTGATTTCATCCAAGGCACCAATATCACTGAACATCACGCCGATTTCACCAGCTGGTATGACTTCTGGCCTTATGCGCTTCTCAAATTCATTGTCAGGAGGAACTTCCTGGCAGTGCAATAAACAACCTTTCGAATCAATGACAAAAGAAGGGAACAAGAGTATGGATTGATTCAATACGGCAATGCTGGTGCAGACAAAAGAAGGGAACAAGAGTATGGACTGCTTGAATACAGCAATTCTGGTGCAGACGCAGGCATATTTACATAACTACCCTCTTATCTAAACAAGAAAAGGCTAAATGGTAAATCTCATGCACACTGCTGTAGTATGCATTCTTTACCATGAACCTAATTCCTTGCAGTCACCTTGTCCAAAGAGATCAAGATGCCCCTTCCCACTAAATGAATATGGGTTGCTATCTCCGAAGTACCAAAAAAAAAAAAAAAAAAGAATATGGGTTGCTACAAATACGAAAATTTGCAATAATCAGACAAATGTTGCATGAATGGTATAAGTGTAAGTCATCAAACTTTCACACAAAAAAGTGCTGTTTAACATCAGAGATTTTACAGGGTGCAGAATTAGAGAGAGGTGTAATAATTTTTGATAGATGATTGGATGGAAACCCTTGAGAAAATGATTTTTACAAACGATAGAGAATAAGGAAATCATAACAAAAATATATCCCCCGTGAAATCTAGCACAACTAACTTACTGGAGCTTTTGATGCTGGTGCTGGATTGTTACCATCCTTCACAGCTGAAGCTGATGCTTCTGCATCACTGGTATTTTCAGGGACAGTGCTTCCTGGTTTTGTTTCTGGCATCACTGGTATTTTCAGGGACAGTGCTTCCTGGTTTTGTCTCTGGCTTCACAGCAATAGCCTTGTCTTTTGTGGCATCCTATGAAACTTAAAGAGGATAAGATGCCATGAAAATTCTTCAAGATCCATTTCCTAGATATTTGAACAAGCACACAAAAACCTTTTAAGGTTCAACCTTTGCTTCTAGTTTCAAAGTGTCCTTGCCGGCAAACTTGCCTTCCTGGAATATGCTCAAACCATGGGACAAACTGTTCCATACCAACAAGAGTCAATTAATAAAAGCTTCAATGGTCCGGAAACTACTGAAGCAAGTTGCTAACTTACCTTGCAGATGAAATAACTAGCTTTCCGTTTCTATATTCAGGGTCCTTTATATTCATCAAATGATAAGAGATTGCTGATACCACAATTTCCTCTATATTAATATAGTTTCCGAGAACCATAGTGTCCGGCACACAGATTGAACCCAGATCATCACATTCAAGGTCATTAGCTGCAAGTACTTCGTTGATATGATTTCTATCGTCCTGATATTGCATCATTTTCATATCCTCCGCCAGTTGAGACTTCCAGCTGACAAGATGGGTTTCATCTTCAGGTGCCTTGATTTCAATATTGTAAGGGAATAGAGCACTAAGCCTCTCATCCACTTCTCCGTAGTTAGAACCCGAATCCACGATCCGTGAGCCAAGGATCAGAACAGGTCCTGACAATCTTTTCAACATCTTTTGGAACAAGATATAAATCCTTTGTGACCTATAAAGAGCTTCTCCACATCCCTAAGATACACAACAATGGGATTGGTTTTTGATATTGATAGCAGGACCTGTTAGGGACATCAAAATCATGTCAGACTATCAATATGTTAGAAGTGCAAATACATCCAACACTGCCTCGTATGCTGATGTCACCTCCGCTTTTTGATATGTAAAATTGAAATTCCAATTTTATGACATTATTGATATCTCCAACACTTCTCATTATCTGGTTGTTAGCATGACCCTTATGTAGGTAGTGCATATAAGTTAAAGAGAAAATCATTTAGCAAACTGTAATCAGACAAAAGCTTTGGGACCTCTATATAGATTAGTCCAATAAATACTTCACAATGTCGGCCCTTCTGTAGGCACCAACCTGGCCCTTCTGTAGGCACCACCCATTTATCACTTTTAAATCATTCCAAAACATTTCTGATAGATAATTTTGGACAATTACAAAGTTTAGGCTTTGACTTTCAAAGTGGACATGCCTTTGAGGACCTCCCAACTTGGAAAGGTGGACAAACAAAATGGGCCAGCTGGAGTACCTTGTAAAGTGTCTGTACAAGAAGCTTCTCATCAAAAGACCAGCTGCTTGTGCGCTTGAGAGGACCTACAGATCAGAATAAGAGGAAGAAGAAGATACAGTGAGTGTTATTGCCTGATGATCTCAAAAAATATATCTCATGTTCATCAGCCCAAAGTCCATGATTCATTCATTGTGAAACATGAAGGCGATAGATTTCAATTATTTCCTCCTGCCATTCAGCATTTTTCCTGAAAGCAAACACCAATCACTGGACCTGCTACCAATTTCTACCGTTTCTCACTTCTTGTCATGCCAGGGATACAATCACATCCTATCACGCCAGTGTTTCTCTTTAAAACTTTGATTGGTCAAAGTTTGATTAATCTCTTATTAGAAATCCTAGTGGCCCACCAATAAGGGTATGTTCTTAATTCCATGGACATCAAGAGAAAAAAACACCTTGTAGCTAAAAAAATATATCAGGAAGAATTTTTTTTGAGCGTTTCTTTTCTTGGATTGATTTGGAGATATCATATAGCAAGATCTTGATACATATTTAGCTGGAAACCATAAACCAGAAGTACTGCACCATGAACTATGTAGGGTTTTGGAAAAGAATTAATTAGATGGATAGAATATCATAGGCTAACATTTAACGGCAAAGAGAATTTCCATATATCACGCATCCTCCTAATATTAAACACTCCATAAGAACCTGGGTTTGAAGAAGTGCAGTGTGATGCAAGAAAATTCAAATTAGCCGAGTCAGATGCATTTCTGCGAAGCTTTGGGGGATCGGAAGAACATTCTGTTTCCCTGCAGCTGAAAACAGAAGAGAAGTAGAAGGATATGAAGCAACCAAACAGGTACAACAACCAACATTTTTACCATTTTGAATCAAGAACATACACGACGTCATACCTTGATCCAACATCTACACCACTGCTTTGTCTATGTATATGGCCTGCAAAAGAATCTACTTAGAGCTCACAAATTCATCATGTTAAAGAGCATTCACAAAATTGAGTACTTAAAGAAGCCCAAATCATTTTTGCTTGAAAAAATTAGAGCTCTGGGTGAAAAGAGTTTCAGATCCTAGAATCTACTGTCAACAGCAAATATAGCCTTTAAGGCAGGAAGAAGCAATGTGGCTCCCAAGGTAAAGCTCAACTTCACCCTAAAACAGGAAAAGAAAAGGGGGGGATTGGGAGAAGGAATACCTATCTTTTCGTCCTTTGGCTGAAGAATTGAAAAAGATCCAAACAAACCAGACATCCGCTCCAAAGTTGATTCTGAAATGGACCTTTTGAATGGCTTCAAAACAAGACTTGAAGTTAGCAAAGAAAATAAACAGCATGTAGCGTTTCATTATTTGATCCCGCCAGCATAATACTGTATAACAGATGTGCTGGGTGCAAAACAAGAAACAAAACACACAAAGCATACTCAGTACCAGTCTACCAACCCTCCAAAATCATATATTCATAACCAAGACCAGAAGGTATCTAATCTAAATGCAGTAGTAGTAAATACTGAAAACTCACAGATTCATTGTTTGAACCCCCATATTTGCTCTGGACCTGTAAAGACCAACCACGAAATGTTAGTATAAATTATAAAAAAAAAGAAACAAAGAAAAACTTGAATTAACCACCTACCTTTAATAGAAAGTCCGTTACATCCAACAACAGCAACTTGGCTTCAAAATAATTTGCTAAAGCCTTTGCAAGCATTTGCTGGTAAAGTTCTTCAAAATATGAAATATATCGATCAAGGTTGGTGAAGACAGACACACAAGGACGTAATAAACTGAAGCTAGATTCAAATAACCCCTATCAAGATAACCAACCAGTAGGTCCCGATAGCAAAATAGCCCGACTTGCAGGAGAAAGGTTCCGTGTGTGCCTAGAAAAGTCAGCTTTCTTCAAATGGACAAAAGCCCCACTTGTCAATAAGATCCTTGTCTGCTCACTATCATCATGATAAACAAGAGTGCGTCATTAATCCAAGGCAAAAGGCACAATAAGATAGCATTTCGATAAACGGAAGATATTATCCATTTATTATGGATTTAGGAGTAGGTATGGCTGTGAAAGTATCCAGATACATAAAATTCCTCAGATCTTGAGTTTGAATGCACATGCATTTTAGATTGCTGATGATGATACACAACGTAATATAACTTTTGATAAGATTAAAACCATTGTCACTTAAATTCTCACAACTCAAATTCACTTGTCTAACAACTAAGCAACAAAGGATTTCAAGAGTTGAAACTAAGTAATCAATGCTAACTTGTGGTGGCTTTAAGTAACTTGTACATGAGATGCAATAAACTGATCCTCAATACCACTTACATTATCAGTTTCGATTATCCAAATTTCAGAAATCAGAGGACACTGCAAAGTGCACGACCATGGATAACACGTAAAAAAGCATGCACACAATCTATGGTTCTAAACACAACACTAAGTTGAGGCAATGGAAAGTGGGATCCCAGGTTCACATCACAACCACTGCCATTTAACTTTTAAAAGGGTGTATGATTTTCTCTCTTTCTGATGACTGAACATCCAAGACCCAAAAATTTTAATGATACACTGGGGTAACTTCAAGACAACCGATGGAGCTCATCTCAATAAGGGTTCTTTTAACACGAAATACAAGCGCCAGCTAATTCGTCCATGCCTTCTAGGATTCATCTCCTTGTTAACATAGGGAACTGTACAACGAGAAACCACTTATGTCTCTGACAAACCAAAGTTTCTTGACGGAAAAAAAGAAGGAAGAAACCTATACCAAAGAAACATCAGTTTCTCACATCAGACGCGTGAGTATGTGAAAGGGACATTACAGCTTAATTTCAAAGCAAACACAAATCCTGGCTACATGATCTTACCCTAGTGGCCTAGTCCCTAAATTGGTCAATTCGACGCTATATTAATTAATTTTTTTTTAGCGAATCTAAAAGCTCATGAGAAAGCATCTTAAGGCTGTTCCTCAAAAACTGCTGAACCCCGCAACAGTACTTTCATGGGTTCTTATCTTAATAATACCCAATGCTCTTACGGGTTCTTATCTTGCTACTAGATGTTAAGCTCCAAAATCTCTACTAACAACGATCTTTAAACTTAGGAACCCAACCATTAGCTCAAATACACTCAATGAACCCTTAGTTCAACTTATTGACATTGTTCAAACTATAATTCCAAAACTTCCATGTATCAAATAAGTAAAATCTTCTTGCATGAATCAAACACAGTTTCCTTGTCACATTCTCTTTCCAGACATCTTGTGCAGCACAACACCATTTTATACACATTGGATACAAGAGATGAAATGTTTATTCATGCTGCTATTTTACCATACATCGTAATTATCACAGCTTTAGGGTCATATCTCAAAATAAAACAAGAAGTGAACTTTCGGGTGTTACGGTTCAATATGATCAGTAGTTGAAATATCTGGCCATACATCGGATGCTTAAGTTTTGAATCGCTTAGCATCATTTTCATCCAAGCACCAAAATACAGAAAATTATCTAACTCGTAAATACAACTTAACAAAGTAAATGGACACCCAATAATGCCCTGCTTCCCATAGTATTCAGTCTATTCTTAGGATGGGGCCAAAACTAGTGTAAGTAAAAATTATTACACCCATTTAAATATAGGTAAAAAACCATAAGCAAGTGAGAAAATCAAGTGGTTCAGAACTCAAAAACCGGAAGCACGTGACAGTGAGACATCAGACACGTAACTTGAAAGGTATTGAATTTCAACTGGGACATAATCATGCACCGGAAATATCTTGAATATTATATGATGATATCCACCATGAGTCAATAAAAACTGCAATAAAAACAGTATAATACTGGGAAGAGCGATGACACATATGGGGACACTTCACTAGACAGGTGGAATAAACGTCAACTTAGAACATAAAATACCAAAGTTAGATAAGCATGTCCTACAAAAATCTATAATAGTGAACGATGGTATTCATCTTCAATCACTGAAATCTATATCAAATACAATACGATTCTGGACACAAGTATCACACACAAGAAGGGCTCCCGACCTCCCGTAGTGCGCCAATGCACTACGGGGTGTTGGGTGCCTCAGTGTGATAAACGGATATTCACTGTTCAGTTTGGAGAGTTCGTTTGACACTATTCAGAAAAATCAAGTTAATCGGACTTGTCCGAAAAACACATACTTTCTTTCACACAATAAATGTAGGAAAAATCGAAGAAACAGAGTGCGAAGAGAAAGAAGCCTCAAGTAACCTGAGATAATAGGGAAAATCGTCGAACGTGACCTTGCTATCTTTGCCATCAACAACGAGTCCAAACATCTCGTGTTCCATTCTCTCCGGCGTAACGGCGTTTGTAGAAGAAGTGGAAGAACCAGTCCATTTGCTCACGGTTTGCCCTGAAGCCAACCCAATCCCTACTCCCACTCCTATCCCAACGCCCAAAGCGGACATCAACATGTGTTTCTGTTCCATTTCCCTTTTTGAACACAAAAATCTAACACTTTCCAACTGATTGGAACAGAATCGTGATCAAAACGGGTAAAATTAATACAATTTACCCATCCACTTTCAAACATGAACAAAGTTGAAGGGATGGAAAAAAATATGTTTGTGGACCAATAAACACACGGACGGAGAAAGTATCTCACAACAAAATTCAAATATAAGTCGAAATCAGAACCTGAAGCGTTTTGGGATGTAAAAACAGAGAGAAAATGTGCATTGTTATCTTGAAATTCACAACCGCTACGCAAAGAACAGAGGAAAATGTGAAGACGACAACGAATTTCCCTTTGATTTTCAGACAAGAAGCGTGTGGATATATATGTGTTTACACAAATTTCTTAACCGTCTCTCTCTCTCTCTCACTAAAAGGTTTTCGGACCTATATATATCTAGACACCCGAGACAAGCGGATCTAACGTCCCTGGAAACGCGCCGCGTAAGCAATAAAGAAATTACCCTCCGGTGACCGTAGACGTCGGTTCGTGGCGGTGAAGAAAAGCGGTTACTCTCTCTCTCTCTCTCTCCCCCTCCGCCTCGTTTCTAGATTTTAAAGAGCGAAACACAGCGTTGGGTGGACCAGTGCCTAGGTGTTTACGTGGCAATTAAATATCTATAACGTTGGTTATAGTCTACTTATAGACAATCCAGTCGGTGCCATAAATTAAATATCTATAACGTTGGCTTGCACTATCCGGGTGCAAATCCGGCATCCAAACGGGGTGTATGTGTGCATATTTCGGAGATGTCTATTTGTGAATATATACAATTTCGTCCGTCTCTATTCACAAGTCTGCATCCTCTTTATTGATTAGTTTAAAAAATTGTATATTTGTGAATATATACAATTTAAAAAATTTTGGTTGTCTTTATTCAATTTTTTTTTATTAGTTTTGTGTCAAACTTTTGATGATTATAGGTTCGTCTCGACGAGAAGATCGGAATTAGATAAAATTATGACTTTTACCTAAATATTTTGAAAAATATCCAAGAAAAGCAGCTGCTTTTTCGTACTTTTTGTTGGATATTCCCACGTGAAGCAAACACTTACTTTTTAATTACTCATGTATCACATTACTCCCAATAAAACTCCATTCCTGATCTTTAATTTCTGTCTTCCAAACACAGCACTCCAGTTTTCAAGTTACTCCGACTTACTTGTTAACCGCCACTTCTCTTATTATTAATTCCCGTGCACCCGTGCAAAACACGGATACCGGATAGTGCAAGCCAACAAATTTAATGCAATCTGTCTTACGCCTGATGGCGGCGAAGTTGAAAACCAATAAGCCCTCATAGGCTAAAAAGGGAAAGATGTAGATTCCTTCCACAATGACGTACCTACCCCTTGTCCCTTCCCAGATTCTACTGCTGGTCTTTGAGATTCTGGACTTTTGCACACAAATTCAGTGCTTTCAGTCGTCAAATTAGACCGTATAGTTGGCCAGTTTCTTGCACCCTTCGTTAGTTTAGGAGTTCAACAGGTCTTTCCAATTTGGAAAATACGGCAGTTGCTTTGTCGGCTTCCCGTTGTGGTCCAAGATAGGAAACGCATGGAACGACATGTGCTTGTCACAGAAAGGTTCAGGGATCGGGAGTGGAAATCTCCAGGACAACCAATTCAAGATTAAAATTCCCCTATTTCGGATTGTAGTCCGGTTACTTCAGCTACTAAGGAGATATATGCAGAGTTAAAGACTCGGTTAAAGTACTAATCGAAAAGATTTGCGTTTAAGAATTTGCCTTAATTTCAGCGGGAACACAAATATGTATATTACTAGAGGTCTTGGGATTTGAGATCACAGCTCCGCGAAACTCAAATCCCAAATCCAAATGTTATCTCATGTACTCCAACAAATATCACTGAACTTACTTTCATTCAAGTCAATCCAAAACTATTATAAAAAAGTGTGATAGCTTTGACATTAAATAATTTTCTAGTGTACACAATATTCATCAAAATACGGATAAAATTATTATAAAAAAAAAAAACTGACCTTTTGATCAAGCAAAATACATTAGACAACGTCACTATACTTGCTTGCTAGACTTCCTTTGGCTAGGGCGGCAATCTTCTCTTTTTTACCATCTTTCCAGTGGAAAACAAAGAGGAAATGAAACAGCTGATTGATTTGTGCATAGCTCATTCCCCAATGTAAATCTACTAGGTGAGTCCGTGCTGCAGTTGGCAGAAATTTGTTATTGTACCATTTGCAGAAACTCTCCGAAGGTCATAGCCTACAAATCTGCCAGATTTTGTCCTTCATGGAGGCAGGAACCAACCGAATTTGTATACAACAAGAATTCTATTTCATCAAATCTAAGAAAACGAATCCATTCCAAAGACTGTGCAAGAGCATAGAAGGCAATAAGTTTCTTGATCGCGCAAAAATCAACCCCATCACAACCCCAAGAAAAACAAGAGGCAACATCCTTTGTACGTTGAAGTGCGCTAGAGCAAATGCAACTGAACTCACAAGGATTGAACACCACACGGGCATGTACTTGGTCAAGGAGGGGAGAAGGAAACCCCGGAACACAATCTCCTCCCAAACCGGAGCACACACTGAAACCACAAGTGCATATAATGCCATTGCAACTGGGTCGCGTGCCACAATTGATTGCTCGACGTTTGAGAGAGTGACTTGTGTAGAAGGTAGAAGAGGCAATAAGTCGAGGTTGAACTGTGAAAGCCGGTTAACCAAGGGAAACATTAGACACCCAAGGGCTACATCAAACAGCCACTTTCCTTTCAGGCTAAATCTAAACCAGTCAGATGGAAGGGGACGGAAGCGAGACAGGCAGCGATGCAGAATTGCAATCCCAGCAAGGCCTTCAGTTATATCGGTTAGGAGGCTGTACAAGGCTTGCCCTCTGTACGTTAGAGATTCCTTGCTGAAACCTAACATGTGAGCCCCGAAGGGAATCATCCAGGAACCCACAAACCAGAATGTGCCAATCCAAAGAAGCGTCACCTGCACCGCCACAAGTTTTTCAAAAAACAAAATCCTTCTATGATCCATTTACAACAAATAAAAAAGAAGAAATAGTGAGCAGCAGCACGTCATTTTTGGGAGTTCAACACAACAATCTATGAGCAGACATCAGTGCATAGCATTTGTCGATATCCTTAAGAACCTAATTCGTAGTTACAAGAAATTGAAGGTAGCAGGAGGGGCCAAACACAAGTGGAAGTCATTCAGAAAATCAGGCGAGTGCAATGATGACCAATGAATGTACCAGTAATAAATATGTATTTGGTCAAGTTAGATATATGCAGTACAGAAAGGAAAACAAAAGAAAGCGCATCAAGCTGTCAACGAAAGATTTGAATGGTTGAAAATGTAAGGCTGTACTCACCCTTGATAAAGCATAAAGGAGATAAATAATACTAATTGCAATGCATTTCAAAGTAGTCGGGTTGGTGGTATTTCTCCATTTGATTAGATGCCATACTTTCACAACAAGTAAAGAGAAATACTGCATTTAACAACAATGAATAAAAAGCTTTCATAATTGGCATCTCTTGATTCGCGAAGAAGCTTACATTCATTTCACTTTCCCATGTCCTTGATAACAAATGACATGATAAAAAGTGTCCTTTTGAAATCCACTTAATACCTCTTTCCAAAGCAGTTACCAATATTAAGAACAGAAAAAATAAACTTACCTGGAGTATGGTCTCAGCTGTCCATGGCACGGTCCACGGTTTTCCAATAGCTCTAAATACTGCATCTGCTGCCTAACAGAAAGGAAGAGGCCAATAAGTGAACATCTTGACACATAATCTGATTTTAGCAATAAGTTGATCTCAGGCATGATATCTTTTTCCACAAAAATGTTCAGAAACTGCAGTCACAAGTAGACCATATTGCATATATCATGGTTTCGAGCGAAGGCAAATAAGCAAAAGGATCAATTGGGTTTGAGAAGGTGGAATAGGAAGACTACCCCATGGGCTATTGGTATTGGAGCTTCAGGATATGTTTTTTTACTTGTAATTTAGTTAAGGATTACATTTTGTTTTCCTTGGTAATTAGTATTACATTTAATTAATTTTGTTGTTATGTTAAAAGGTATGTTGTTTTGAATCTTAGAAAATATTGCTAGGTCACATTTTCTCTATTTTTTTTCGTTATCAGTTCAAATAGCCTATATAAAAGACTCGACAAAGGGTGTCTGAATAAATTGATGGAATGAATCTAGTTTTGATCTGGTATTGGCAAGGGGATGCCCGATTACTTCCGAAGGAATGGAGATGAAGAGGCTTCAATGCGCTAATAAATGTTTGAAGATTACAATTTTCCGTTTGTTTTACTTGAGCTTGTGGGAACACTACTAACACATAAAAGCATATCCAAAATGATCTATTCATCTCTATAATGTGCAGAAGCTATTGTCAAGCCTACATCGTCAAAGCCTACCTTCTTTACTTTCTCACTCTTGCCGTATATGTGTTGTAGTCTGTAGAGTTATCCCAGTTACCATTCTTAATTTCCCTATCACGTGTAAGTTACCACATGATACAACTGGAATTAATTCATACGATGGACTCAACAAGTCAAATGCTGCAGGAAAACAAATCTATCTCCAACGGTTGTAACAGGAAATTGCATTGAGTCAGCTGCATCTAAACTCCTACTTTCAGATAAAAAACAACTCGAAGAACAACTTTATGGTTTGTATGATTATTGGGGAAAGAAAATGAAGAGAAGAGAAGAGAAGAGAAGAGAAGAGAAGAGAAAATAACTACGAATGAACGAATGAGGAAAATGTAAGCTAAATTGTACCATACTTAATACTATATCTTGTTGATTTCCTCCCTTTTTCTACACAAACTATACAATGAAAAATGATTTTCTCTTAATTTCCCTTCTTTCCCCTCACTTTCCTCAAGTCCCAGACAGACTCTTAGAAACCCAACAATGAGTAGTAAAGGATTACTAGGTTTACTACTTAGAGCAAGTCCACCCTTGTGCTAAATCTCATACCAAAGCGAAAATTTAGCATCAACAATGGCAAAACCATCTCCACCCTTGTGCCAAATTCATTCCTGGTGCCAAGTTTGCATCAACTTTGGCGATTGCCAAACTTGTCACATCATCCAAGCCATTTGATTAGCATCAGATGGGTTAAATCCAATGGCCTGGTTTTGAGATTGTGCCAAAATGACACCAAAACCAGTGCAGTAACATTCCTATTCTTTTGGCTTCTTACATTGTAGCGAGCTAAAAATAAGTTTGAAATTGCTACTTTGCACCAATGGGTGGACTTACTCTTAGTGCTTTGAGAACCTTACCTTATGAGACACTGATTTGGTGAAATGAATATTCCTCTTTAGTACAATTGCTATTATTAGAGTTGCTGATCAAAAAAACAGTAGAAGAGTTGAAAACCCAAGGACATAACATGTTTCCTCTTCGGCGCAGAGCTTATTTATGTAACAAATACAGCTTTCAATTCTTCCGCATACATGAAAGGCCACAGAATACTAACATCCAGAGAACTCATAAATCACAAAATTCAAAACCCATTAAAAACAGACTAATTAACCCACCTACCTCTCGAAGACTTGAAATCCAATCTCTTTTTCTGTCACTTGTTGGATCCAATTTGGGCTGCGCCAACTCTTCATGCACATTATCTTCACTAATCTCAGGTTTTGGGTCTCCAGATGCAAAATCTTCATTCCGAAAACACAATATTTTCCATTTCTGCAATACAATCAAATAACATGAAAACCAACATAACAAACACAGTTCCAATATATGAACATATACATAACACAACTGAGACAGCAGGATTGAAAGTTTCGAGATTTATTACTTTGCTCGAAGACTTTTGAAGAGATTGAGAGACCCGAACGGAGCGAGCGACGGGCAATGAAGTGCAGTGACTGCTCAAAACCCTAACTCGGGAGCGAGAGGGAAGAAAGCTGGGGCGTTGAGCGAGACAGTGAGAGTAAGAGCTCAACATGGTGAATGGAAGCCCTAACTTTATGCATCTGAGAAGTGATAAACACAACTATTGAGCGTAGACATATATATATGTATATGTATGTATCACCTTCACTGTACGAAGAAAATTGGAAATCAGAAAACCCTAGGTAATATTCGATGGATAAATTAATTTTAGAATTTTGATGGAGTTTGACCGTTGATACGAGCTACTCTTCAAAGTGAGGGAAATTTTCAGATTTCTGGTAGAACACAAAAACATAATGGGTCCTGGGCAGAGTACGGAAATAATCCAGATTTTCCTGGAAAAATAATTTCAGCGGATGCCTCTGTGTACCCGTAGCATCTCCCTTTGAACAAATATCCATTTTGCTTTTACTTTACATTTTTCACATTAATTTTTGGGAAATAATTTTCACACTCCCCATTTTACAATCTACACTCCCTTGTTTGTCTTTATCCACATGAATTTACAACGTTGCCCTTCCTTAATACACCTTTTCCACACATGCAAGGGTAATATTGTAAACTCATGTGAATAAAAACAAAAAAGGGAGTGTGGATTGTAAAATGGGGGGTGTGAAAATCATTTCCTAATTTTTTTTTTTGGTACATAAGAGGGCGGGCCTAGACCCTAAGAAACATAAACACTTGCCGCAATAGCTCGAGGAACTCCAAGACCATCACGGTCGTTGCGTAAATCATCCAGCACTTCTAGTGGCGCTTGATCAAACACTTGCTCACCTCGGTCCCACTTAAGACCCAATCTAGCTAGATTATGTGCACAACTGTTTGCCTCTCTCCAACAAAAAATTAAATCACAAGTCCATCCCATCTTAAGTTGCTCATTGATCAACTTAATTAGATTATAGTTAGGATCAAAGGAATGCTGATTCGAAATCGCCCGGAGAGCCACTTGAGAATCCGTTTCCAACACTACACGGCGCAACTCCAAATCCCACACAAGTTTGAGACCTCTCTAAATACTCCAAAGTTTAGCCCTTAGAGCATCCACATTCCCAATTCTACAAGCAAAAAAGCAAAATAATAACTGTGCAAACTTTTATCTATTAGTAACTTTTCAAAAGAGAAACTTATCAAGAGACAACTCAAAATGGAATACTCAACTATTATTTAGGGACGGAGGGAGTACTAAGGACTTGCTGGAAGAAAAAAAAACATTCATTAAAAAAAATGATAGCTTTATTAGACATCAATGATATCACAATGCAAGGATTATTTAGAAAGTATGAAGTGCATTGTTACCAATCGATGTTTGATCAAGATAATTTTTTTATCAAATGTTTTCCTCAACAAGCCCTACAATAAATTGAAAGATTAGATCAATTACCTAAATTCATCCGATTGACCTGATTTTTGCAAGGACATTCGAAAAATTAGAGGCTCTATGTGGTTCTGTTTCTGAGACTCTTGAGGCATAAATAGAAAAACAGTGGTGATTGTAGATGTTGGACAGAGGCTAGGTGGGCCAAGTCCAGCATCCTGCCGGAGTGGAGGCTAGGTGGGTCAAGTCTCAGTCGACCTGTTGGCGCTTGAGCGCGATAGGGAATAAGGAAATAAATTCACTAATACATGCGGGCTTTGGTGAGATGGTAAACACTTGATCGTAACAAGTGGTATCAGAGCCAATGTCAATGGTTCAACTCTCCTTGATAGCATGCTATTTGCGGGTAAGTGCTGGAGGGGGAGATTGTTGGGCGGAGGCCAAGTGGGCCAAGTCCAACATCCTGTCAGGGCGGAGGCCAGGTGGGCTAAGTCTCAGTTGACTCGTTGGCACTTGGGCGCAATAGAAAATAAGGAAATAAAGTTGCGCCTTCACTAATACTTGTGGGTTTTGGTGAGATGTTAAGCACTTGATCCTAACAGTAGAGAGAAAAGAGTGAGAGACGATGTGTTTGGTCGTGTAGATGAGTTCACCAGCTTTGATCGCCTGAGTCGTGAACATAACTCCATCGGCAGACTCAGTGATCGGAACTTGAATCGGAGGTGGTAAAGGTCGACTCGGATGCACTCATAGCAAGCATCGGTGGTGGTGGTTGAGAAATGTTCAATATATTGTGCCTCTATCAAGTGTGTAAACCTCACAGCATCCCAAAATCTCTTCTCTCACTATGTTTTTCTGCATCTAGGGTTTCCTAAGGGGGTGGGGTTTGGCCCCCTTCCTCCCTTAGTTGTCTTCCCCTTTAAGTGTGCCCCGGTTTCTCTACCCCTTCGCTTTTCTTGGACCTTGGTGGTCCGGCCCTCTATGGTGATTTCCGCCGGTGGTGTAGATCTGGCGTATCCGGTTCAGACCGGGGTGGTGTAGATGGCGAGTGGTGGTTGGGCGAGATAGCTGGTGTCGGGATAATAAGATTTTTTGGTTTCTCCTGTGAGTTGTAGTCCTCGGAGTGGTACTTGCCATGGTTGCATGGGTTCGTCAGCTTTGCTTTCTCGCATTCAGAGCCCGCCGTGGCAGCGGGGGCTTACCTCAGAGTAGCTTCCATTGTTCTTGTCAGCGACGACTCATCGGCATTTTCACCGTCGTTTGTTCTCTCTCGTCACGAGCCGCCCGATGCCTGGCTTTGGATAACACATCCTTGGAGTGGAAAAATTGGAAAAATTTCATTCTCCCCCTGAGCTTTCACCAAATGTCCCATAAGTACCTATACTTCATGTTATTGCAGTTGAACATTTCAACTTACAAAACCCCCCAAATCTATGCACCCGCTGTCTAAATCTGTCTAATTGCTAACAGAAACTGTTAATGCCTTCTCTCTCACCCCATTCATTCTTCAATATTGTTGTTCGTCAGGTAGGCCTAAGTTTTTCAATGGAGCTCGAAAAATTTAGCCCAAATTATTGCGCGGCATTCAAAACAAAGCTTCTAACTATAAAAATTGGATAGGAGATAAACATTTTCACCGACGCGGCACAAACCGTTGCGGATCTCGGCCGTCCATTCCGAGATCCATCGGCTCGGATCGGTGCTAAGGTTTTTTTCTTACACTTGAAAATGCATTGGATCTCGAAATGGACGGCCAAGATCCGTGCAACACAAACCCCCCGTTCGCGCCGTGTCCGTAAAAAAGTTTTTCTCAATTGGATATTTCATTATTTGATTATTTCATCCCTGGTTAGGTCAACTATGGTTAAGTCTGAACATTCCATGTCAGGTGGATTCCCTAACACACTTTTTGAGTAGCCCAAAAAAAAAGAAAAAAAGAAAAGAAAAAAAAAACATACAATTGGACTCAATCATGTTTATTGTTTTGCATTTATCCTAATTCCATATGACAAAATCAACACTTCGATGGCATTGTCACAATGTCGCATTCGAATAAGAATACCCGATTTATCACTTGCTTAAAAAGGGCAGAGCAAGAATCCCCGATGACATTGTAGATTTTGAACCAATCTTATTCCAACCGTGTTGATTTTGAATGTAATAAGCGTCGTCACGATGTCACATTCGAATAAGAATCCCCGATGTCACGATGTCACTTTTGTGCCAATGAGATGCAGATACACACTCTCATTGTTGATCCTAACCTGGAACTGTCAGGGAGCCGGGCGTACCTTGACGGGCCAGGCTTTAGGTGATCTGATTCGCAAAAATCGCCCCTCCATCGTCTTTCTGATGGAGTCCAAAAATAATAAGGTTAAAATGGAGACCATTCGCCAACGATTGGGGTTTCAGTGTAGTAGTTATGTCGATCCGGAAGGCCTTTCGGGAGGGCTTGCTTTATGGTGGAATTTGGATGTTGATATCGATGTGGAGATGGCTAATAAAAATATTGTGCATGCTATAGTTACGGACAAGTCGAGCAGGAACGTTTGGGCGGCTACATTCGTGTATGGATGTCCGGTTAGATCAGGACGAAGGACAATTTGGGAGGAGATTACAAGGATTGCTAAGTCAGAATGTTTACCTTGGTTATGCATGGGTGATTTCAACCAAGTCCAGAGTATCGCTGACAAAATGGGTGGTATGTGTCCTAGCCAAAATGCAATTTTAGAGTTTCATGAGATGATAAGTGCAAGTGGGTTAATTGATCTGGAGTCTAAAGGTCCTAGATTCACATGGCGGAACAACCGTAGTGGGGATGATTTCATCATGGAAAGGATCGATATGGCATTTGCTAACTACAAATGGCGTGAACTGTACGATAAAGCGATGGTCTTTGTTGAACCGGCCATTGGATCTGATCACAACCCTTTGGTTTTAAACACTGAGGTGCCTTTGGAAAAAGTAGGGCGGCCCTTCAAGTTTGAATCATTTTGGGTGACTGAAGATGGATGTCATGAGGTGGTGTTGGAATCGTGGAATAGGCAACAAGAGGGTTCTTGGATGTTTTCAATCCGTAAGAAACTCAAAGTGTGTAAAGAGAGGCTAAAGGAATGGAGTAAACAAACTTTTGGGGATCTTAGACTCAAAATTGATTCTGCCAAGGAAGAATTATCTGAGATTCAACTTCAATTGGAATCAGGTTTTAATCCGGATCTCTTTGCGAAGGAAAGAAGGATCAGACATGAGTTAGAAGATCTTTGGCATAAGGACGCAATGTACTGGCATCAGAGATCCAGAGTCAAATGGCTTCAAATGGGGGACAGAAATTCGCGGTTTTTCCATCTCTCAACCATCCAAAGGAGGCAGAGAAATCAGATTGTAGGTTAAAAGACAACCAAGGAGTTTGGAGGGACAATCCGAAGGAAATATCAGGTATTGTTAAACAGTACTTTCATGATTTATACAGTGAACCTCCTGCAAGGAACTTTGACGAGCTGGTTAGTCTTATTGACCCTTCTATATCAGCTGATTGTAACTCTAAACTTACAAGGAGTGTTACCCGTGGGGAGGTGCAACAAGCTGTTTTTCAGATGGGAGCGTTAAAAGCCCCAGGTTCATATGGTTTTCCAGGGTTATTCTATCAACAATACTGGGATACGATAGGGGATGACGTGTTTATTGCGATTCAAGATTTCTTTCAGGATGGGGTGCTCTTGAAGGAAGTTAATCAAACGAATGTAATTCTGATAACAAAAACTCCTAGCCCTGAATCGATGAGCCAACTACGCACCATTAGTCTATGCCGCTTTCTCTACAAGATAATTTCCAAAGTGCTGGCTAATAGATTGCAACCCCTTATGAATGATTTGATCTCAGAGCAGCAATCAGCATTTGTAGCTCGAAGACAGATCCAGGACAATATCATGATTGCCCACGAAGTTTTTCACTTCCTCAAGCATAAAAAGATGGGACCAAAGAAGTATGTGGCAGTCAAGTTAGATCTTAATAAAGCTTATGACCGGGTCTGTTGGGACTTTCTTTTCAAGGTGTTGGATAAAATGGGGTTTGATGCTCGTTGGATTGGTTGGATTAAGCAGTGTGTCTGCTCAGTAAAATACTCTTTTGTGTTGAACGGAGGTCAGATTGGTAGTGTTATCCCAAGGAGAGGCATGCGCCAAGGAGATCCTCTCTCCCCATATCTTTTCATGCTAGTTGCGGATATTTTCTCTAATCTCATGACAAAAGCAGCTGCAAATAAATTGATTTTGGGGATTAGGATGAAAAAGAGGTGCCCTACGCTTTCACATCTGTTATTTGCAGATGACTCTCTTGTTTTTCTGGAAACAGAACCAACCTCATGCTCTAATTTCAAGGACCTTGTGGAAGAATTTAGTACGGCCTCAGGTTTATCTCTGAATGTCCACAAGTCCAGCCTGTTTTTCTCGGCTAACTCTGATGAAGAGACAAAGGTTGCAATAAAAGGCATATTGGGAATGGGGGAAATGGAGGAGTCCACCCAGTACTTGGGATTGCCAGCCTTTTGGGGGAGATCGAAGAAGGAGGCTTTGGGTTTCATTAGGGACAGAATAATGAGGAAAACACAAGGTTGGGGCAATAAGCATTTGAATCAAGCGAGCAAGGAGGTACTTATCAAAGCAGTTTTACAAACTATTCCTATGTATTCCCTTATGTGCTTTAAATTTCCCCTATCCATTTGTGCGTGTTTGAACTCTGTAATTTGCAATTTCTGGTGGGGTGATTCTTGTTCTGGCAAGAAGATACATTGGGGTGCTTGGTCAAAGCTTGTGGAGCCTAAAGCAATGGGAGGAATGGGCTTTAAAGATTTTGAAGCTTTTAATATTTCTTTACTGGCCAAACAGTTTTGGAGAATGATTAATAGCCCTAATTCGTTATGGGCTCAAGTGTTGAAGGGCTTGTATTTCCCAAACAAATAATGGCGTGAAGCTGTCCGTGGTCCAAAACCATCATGGTTGTGGACAAGTCTTTTGGAAGGGAGAAGTCTCATCAATGATGGTATACAACGGAGCGTTGGAAATGGTGAATCTATCCAATTCTGGCAAGATAGTTGGGTCCTCGGCATCTCTGGCGGTAAAGTATCTTCCCTCCAACCCGATTTATGTGAAGATCAGTTGGTTGCACAGTTCATCAATCCGAATACGAAGATGTGGGATGAAGTCCAACTATGGTAGCATATCCCGAATTCTCAGGTTCAGGAAGTTTACAAAATACCTATCAGCTTGACTGGATCCAATGACAAACTCGTTTGGAGGGACACAAAGTCTGGTGGTTATACAGTTAAGTCGGGGTATGCTCATCAGATGATCAAAAAGCATGGTATTCAGGTATCTAAACCTTCTTGTTCTTTCTCTCCCTCGCCCTTAATGTGGAAGAAATTTTGGAATATTCCTACTCTGCCTAAGATCCGTGTTTTTATGTGGAAAGTGATCAAGAATTGGATGGCATGCAAAGTTAATCTTGTGAAGAGGCAATGTGGATCAAACCCGTTGTGCCCTATTTGTGAATCTGAAAATGAAACAATGGAACATCTTTTATTCCATTGTTCTTGGAGCAAGGCGGTGTGGTTTGGGTGTAATAAGGCTTACTGGGTTTTTCATAAGGGAGTGGGGGCTGTGGGAAAATGGATGGAGGACCTATTATGTGGGGACATGGCCAAGGAAACCAGGATGGAGGATTTAGGGGAAATTCTCCAAATTTGCTGGGCAATTTGGATAGCTAGGAATAGCTTTGTCTTCCATGGTAAACCTCTTAGACCTGAGGAGGTGATTGAGGATGCATTTCGGGCTAATAAAGATTACCTTTTTGCTGTTTGCTCGGGTTCTAATAACAGTTTCTCAAGACAAGTTGGGGCATTTAAGTGGGTTCCCCCAACAAACTCTTGTATTAAGATCAATTCGGATGGAGCCTTTAATTCCTCCCGCGGCTTTGCTGCCTTTGGCGTTATCGCTAGAGATAGTGGTGGATTGGTTCAATGGTGGAGTTCTGGAAAGGTGATAGTCATATCTGCTAGTGCAATTGAGGCTTGGGCACTTCGGATAGCATGTATTAAGGCGTTGGAATGGGATATTGATGAAGCCATCTTTGAATCAGATTGCAAAAGCTTGATTAATTTGATCAAAGATCCATCGCAGGATTGCCCTTGGGAAATCGCAGCCATAGTGGAAGACATCAGAACATGGGCATCAAGGCGGCAGTGGACTTTTAGATGGTGCAAGAGAGAGTGTAATACTGCGGCACATTGGATAGCTACTAATTGTCGAGATAGGAAATCTTTACTTCATACGGGTTGTATTCCGCCCATGTTAGAGGCTATTTTGTCCAAGGACTTGTGTTAATTTTCTGGCAATATATCTTGACATTTTCAAAAAAAAAAAAAAACTTTCGGCAATAGCCTGAGAATAAATAGGGCAGTGCCTCCTCAACACAAAAGTTGGGCTCTACCTATTTATATTACAGTTGCATTGTAATTATGTTTAGAGTGTTTGCAGATTAAAACCCCGAGAGGAGGCGAGATAACACTTCTTTGAGAGAGAAGAGAAAAGACTTATCTTCGATTATAGTGGACTGATGTGACTTGTGATTTTCCTCGCGTTAAAATTTTTCAAGTATATCTATGTGTCTTTCTTTTTTTTTGTTTATTACACTTTTTCTGTCTTGCAATTTGTCATTCTTAATTTCCAAGATCCGTAGGGGCGTTATAGATTGAACATGTTCGATTCCTAAGAGACTTCTTTTGCCAGTACAATCATTAGTGCAACCAATATGAGAGAGAGAGAGAGAGCTGCAACTGGAGGCAACATAAAAATCCCAATTGCGTAAATGACAAATATTACCATTTTAGTTATGAAACATGTTGCCTAATTTGAAGTGTCAGCCGCAAATAGAGTACAATTATGCGAAAAGTTAGGCAAATCTGGCTGATAAATATCTATGAAAGCAGGCATAGAGAAAGTGAGAAACCACAAACAAATCTAGAAAGCAAGAGCTGTGCTGTGGTTTCAAGGTAGCTGAACTGAAGACAACACTGTGATTCCAGTTACGAAACGCCCCGGTTAGACAAACAAATCATCATCTCAGACTGGCCAAAATAGGTGTTTGATGTTGGATCTCATCTGCGGCGTCTCATTGTTCCCAAATCTGGACTGCCTTTTCTCATCATGGCAACAAACTCTTCATAGTTAATTTTCCCATCCTACAAAATGAATAGAAGGGTAAACATTTTATTAGGTTGCAAATCATGAGTTTCCAACATGCATTCTTTGTTAGACCAGAAGAGAAATCCGAAGACACTCGGGGAAGAATGTAGAAAAGGTCTATTTACAAAAATGAAGTTTACGTGGAGGAAACAAAGGGGTGCAGAATGTTAGTATTATAATCCCAAGTTCCTGTCAATGGAGAGAAGCCATACATGATCTGTGTCAACTTCTGCAATGATCTCCTTGATTGTTTTCTCACCACCCATATTATATTTCTTCAGGGCATTCTCCAATTCTTCCATTGTTATGTACCTGAGTTAAGAGGGGCAAGAATGACGAATAATAAAATTGCTTGAGAATCCATCCTACAAATATGTTCGATAAAATTATGGGAGTGTGACCAAAAGGTACTGGAATGATGAAACATAAGAAGATCACCACTGATTCGAGAGCTTACCCGCTCTTGTCCTTGTCAAAAAACTCGAAGGCAGTGTATAAGTGGTCTTCTCTCTCCATCCTATTCATGTGCATCGTAGCAGTTATGAACTCAATGTAGTCAATTGTACCATTTCCATCAACGTCGGCCTGAACAAACACGATATTGTAGTTTTTACAATGCAATTGCTTTGTGAAAGTGCAAATAGAATTCAATTTTACCTAGAAGCATCTCTGCATGCAACAACAGCTAAAACTAACAATATATTCAAATCAACCAGCTTGTCTCCAGTCACTCTCAACATGTCATAATTGAAGGATTTAGTTCGAGTGAGTCAGTGGCCAAAAGTCAACTACAACTGAAAGGGAAGTTTATAGGACCAGCATTATTTGCAATATCAAATACTTGAAAATCAAGAACAGGAGGCACCAGCTAGAACAATGAGAGAATGTTCATTAAGAAGGACAAAATCTTGTAGTACACGTTAGAAGGAGAAATTGTTTGAAGTTGGAGGTGCTAAAAGGAGAAGTGGGTCCCAAGGAGTATGAACCATGGCCATATCAAAAGATAGTTTGCAAATGCATGAAATTGAGATGTAAACTTCTGAGTTGAATGGCAATAAAGAACCTGCAAAGTGGGGTTTAGTAGAGTTACATTTTCAAGCAGACTTTTAATAACACCGTTTCTATGCAATGCGTAGATATCTATTACGTGGTAACATATTTAAACCTGTAGAACAGCGTTGCCAAGTTTCCACTAAGGTATTTTTGGTATTTTTGATATTTTTGGTATTCTTTCTTGTCTTCACACTGTAGCCACGTTATTTTCTCCTCACATTTTTTTTGATCGGCGGTATTTTCTCCTCACATACATCAGAAAAATACCATTTATCGAAAACGACGCCCACTTTTAACTATAGTGGGAAGAAGGTATTTTTCGTGGAAACCCAACCTAAATCACGGTATCGGGATACGTATTGCATCTGTGATACAAGCCCTCTATTGGCCAATACCAGAGGTACCGTGAATGCATAGGTAAATATTGGTAGCGGAGGTCCAAATCCCGTTAAGTAATGGCTGAGACGATACGTAACAGCCTACATGTATAAAAATGACAGAGAATGTCCATCAAAAGGTTTGGGAGCCTTCAGTACCTTCTTCAGCTATGTCTCATCCAGAGGAGTTCATCACTGAATATGCCAATGCTTGAACAATGATGAGTCACCCCAACCAAAAAGTAAAAACTAATGCTGAGCCACCAGGATATACCACATGTGCAAGTAGGAAATGAAGCAATATAACTTAAAGCACCCAACAATATATTCTAAAGCACCCAGAAGGCTAGTGGGAAACAAAATAGGAAAGAGGGGAAGAAAAAGAGAAAATACCGCTTCCATCAACTGTCTCACTTCCGACTCAGAAAGCTTGGTACCCAGTTTTGGAAGACCAGCTTTTAATTCTTCAAAAGTAACGGTTCCACTGTTGTCTGTATCTATCGATTTGAACATTTCCTTCAAGCCAACGATCTCTTCTTCAGAAAGATTTTCCGCAATGACCTAGAAGTGCAAGGAAGATGCCCTAATTAAACTCCGCAAGTTTAACCAGAACCAAAACCCGACCGAAAAAATAAAGTTCCACGAATAAAATCAAGAAACAAGAAAATACTCTCAATCCTACCTTTAGTGCTACTTTTTTGAGTTTGTTCATTGCACGGAACTGCTTCATTCTACTTAAGACAGCAATATCAATAGGTTTATCAGGAGCATCTCCATCTTCTCTCATCCACGGATGATCTGCATCCCAATCAGTTGGTTGAGCTTTTTAGTTTTTATCACAGAACGTACAAAATTTTCAACAAAATTTCCCACTTCATACAACTTGGTATATCAAAGATGTATTTCCTGCTACTTACTGACCAGGACGTTGAATCAACTGGTGATATAATCATCATAATTTGCCATCCATATCGTTAATTCAAACTATGTATGATGCCTTGTACAAGAATATTGGAATGCACAAAAGAGTGCACTAATGCAACTTTTCAAAGTTAAGTGTAGTATGCTGAATCCTAATTCATAATGTCTGGCGCAGGTACTCGCATTCCAAATAATGGCCAAGCATGATGCAGAAGTAACACATCTACTCAACAAAAGATAACATTTATAAACATAAAAAAGGAACTCCATTGTCTGTTTTCATTGTCCCATTATATCTCTTGTTTTAAGTTTCTAGTGGTATAAAGTTCAAAAATCAGAGGGCTCCTATACTGCGAGGCAAAACAAACTGTTTTCTGATCATTAACAAGGATAGAAGAAATTGACAGAGACAGCAATTACTCTTCGACATGTAAGCATGTCATAAGTTGTTAATCTTCTCATGACACAAAATCCATCGTAGACATGGTAAATGTGTAGGCATGCCATCAAAATAGACTGCCCAGGGTCAAACTTAAAAGGTTATGTTAAACCCTACCCTATGATGTTTTCAATTACTGTAAACTCACAAAATTGGTATATAGGATGGCAAAGCAACTTTACTATATGTTGAAACCTGAAAGTGATCCATGGGTCCATTCTGCAATGGACAGAATACAGATAATCATCAAGTGCATTACTCAAGGCTTACAGCAAATTGCTCTTTAATGACTCGTCTGGGTCTTGTGTGCCTAGGGCACATGAACCCCCCCCCCCCCCCCGCCCCAAAAAAAAAAAAATTCTCCCTCCTATTCTGCTTTGGTTCCATAGCCAGGGGCTATGTTACTGATACACTATAAAAAAATCCTTCCACGTTTAAACTTACTCAATACTTCAACTGCAGAAAGCCTTTCTTTTGGATCACTCCGCAGCATCTTCTTAACAAGATCTTTGGCACTACTGGATATGGATGGCCAAGGCTCAGATGCAAAATCAAGATGTCCACGTAGAACAGCATCAAAGATACCCTGCTCATTTTCTGAGAGTAAAGAAAGTAACAAGAATGAGAAGATTGCAACTAAGTAAAGACTTACCGTTCAAAACAAAATAGCAATGTCATGTGGAATTCCCAATGAGACGTAATATAAACTGCAACTAAGTAAAGACTTACCGTTCAAAACACAATAGCAATGTCCTGGGGCATTCCTAATGAGACGTAATATAACCTTTAGGCTGAACTGTAATAAGCCATTTCCCTATATTTTTTCTTTCTTAGTTACTCCCTCCGTCCTAATGAGACGTAATATAACCTTTAGGCTGAACTGTAATAAGCCATTTCCCTATATTTTTCTTTCTTAGTTACTCCCTCCGTCCCAAAATGATAGTCCGGCAAAACGGTAAGTAAAAAATGATACATTTTTTTAAAGATAACTTTCAAAAAAAAATTCATGAATTGAGCTCATTGATATCTAGTAAATTGCTAAAAAAACATTTGAATTTTTTCTAGAAAAAAATGCATTATTTTAACTTATCGTTTTGCGAATCGGACTATCATTTTGGGACGGCGCGAATATAATCTACCCATATTCTATAACATCCAAGACTTTATTTGATGGTAACAATCCTTCAACTATTTCTTTGGCCACTAAGAGCATCTCCAACCTTTTGCTTTAGAATTGGGGAGTGAAATTCTTTTGAAGGCTTATCTAGCTATTTGACATGTTAAATTTGATATCTCTAAAAATGCCCACTTCAACAAATAAACCAAATTTATTGTTTTGGTATGTTTTCACATTAGTCTTGTTTCTATCTTTTACTTTATTAGGGTTATTTAGTTTTATAGAGTAAAGTAATTTTTGTTTAGAACAAAGAATAAAAGAAAAGATTTGATATCACATGTCAATTTTGACATGAAAGAGGAGATGTCAAATGACACCTAGGCAATTGACATCTTGGTTGGAGTTGGCTCAAATGCTAATTCATCCATTTGGCATGCCATGTCAAATTCGGCATCCCTTGTTGGGGATGCTCTAAGAACATGATGAAAGCAACAATGTAAATTTATAAAAAGATGGTACTTGTCAAGTTTCAAACTTATGTTATGTTTAGTAGCCAGAAAAGAGAAAAAAGAGAATGTAAATAACAATGAAACTTACCTCCCCAAAAAGGTGGGACCCCACTAAGTAATATGTATAATATCACCCCAGCACTCCATATATCAGCCTCAGCTCCATAATTTCGTTTCAATACCTCAGGAGCTACATAATATGCACTTCCAACAAGGTCTTTAAATACATCACCTGCACCCACAAGATAAACTGTATAATTAGAAACACCACCAATAAGTAGGAAAAATAGGGACTTAAACTGGCTGTAGTTTTACCACCAAGTACAAAACTTGGCTGAAGATGAATGGCAATGAAAATCATAATAATTGTCCACAAATGTTGGTCATTGATTACAGAAAATAACACGTCAGAAAGTAAAAATCAGAAAGGGACTTCCAAAGGGACTAATAGCAATTAAGTGTTCGAGCAGAGGGATTGGTAAGGGCATAAAATGATTTCAACGGGTGATTAAAACAAGGAAACATGGTTGCCCCTCGTTTATTTAACACTTCAGTGTTTGATGTAGGGAAGAGTGTACGAGAGAAATACGCATCTTTAAATTATCTTTTCTGAGAGATTTTTATTTTTTATTTATTTTTAAAGGAAATGGTAGCTACAAAAGGAGATACTCCCTCTTCTTTTTCATTCCCATCTCACAAACATGGAAGCTCCTCCATCTTCTCCACTTCTTTGTTCTCCTTTCCTTTCACAACATGTCCTGACTCTTGACAAACCGACCATTATACAGAATTTCCTTTCAATTTCTGAAAATTTATTCTTTCATTGACAGGGGTAACTTTCTTACATTTCCAGTCCTAAACATAGCAAAAACAAAGTTGAACACATATGCACAAAATTTCGCAAGTATACTAAATCACCAAACACAAAAAACCCACTAACAAGGGCTACAAGCAAACAGCCCAAGTCTAAACCACCACATCAACATAAACTGTCGATATGGACCTTATGAATTCTAATTTGGTGATTGTTCATTGCAATCTCAAGCCTTAATAGAGTCCACACATTTTTATTGCATTTCCAATAACATTTCTCACCCCGTTGACGGGAATCTTAATAAAAAAAAATCCTAAATGAAGCAAAAAAGTGTCACAGAACCATAAATGCGGACCTAAATGCAGTTGCACGTGAGGGGGTGTTAGAGTAGTTGTCCCACATTGCTTTAGTATGGAATGAGATATCACTTAATAACATTTGAGACCTCTCCACTCATTGCCAATTGGCTTTAGGTCAGATATGCAGTTTCTACATGGTATCAACGTGGGCCCATTCCATCCCAAATTTTATAACAATAATTAAATCAAGTCCACCACACCCCAAGATGATAGGACCCAAAAAGTTGCCACAAGTGACAGACCTAAATACGGCTACACGTGATGGGGGTGTTAGAGTAGTTGTCTCACATTGCTTGGATATGGAATGGGAGATCGCTTAATAACATTTGGGACATCTCCACTCATTGTCAATTGATTTTGAGTTAGATATAAAGTTTCCACATGATATTAGATCGGGCCCATTTCATCCCAAATTTTACAACAAATATTAAAAACTGAGTCCCCTGGTGACAGAACCAGGAAAGACTGCACGATGATAGGACCAAAAAAAAAAAAAAACCCACGTGACAGACCTAAATGCGATTGCACGTAAGGGGGTGTTAGAGTAGTTGTCACACATTGCTTTGGTATGAAATGAGAGATTATTGCCAATTGGCTTTGGGTTGAGTATAAAGTTTCCTCAATATATCACTATATCTCAAATCAATCTATCATAGGATTATATGATCCGGTAGCCTCTCCGCTCGCCCTCTCAATCTCGCCTACGCTCGTGCTCTCAATCTTGCTCTCTCTATTTGATTTGCTTTTCTATATTCATAAAAGACTTTCTCAATCTCGCACACACTCTCAAATTTCCGAACGCAACCGCTTGCGCTCGCGCAAATTTAAGTACTCTTGTTACAATTTAAAAAAGAAAAGATGAGTCAGATCAGAACTCTCACCTGGCTTGAAAAATACAGACAATCCAAAATCGGTAGCTTTCAACGGCGAGTTCTCATCGGCACTCAACAACAAGAAATTCTCCGGCTTTAAATCCCTATGCATAACTCCCATCGAATGACAATTATGCACAACTGTAACAATCTGTCGGCACAGATCCGCTGCGGCGCGCTCCGAGTAATGCCCCTTGGTAATAATCCGATCGAAAAGCTCACCGCCTGCACATAACTCCATGACCAGGTTCACCGAGTGTCGATCCTCATACGCTCCTTTCAACTCCACGATGTTGCGATGGCCGGTCAAGTGGTGCATGATCTGGACCTCGCGTCGCACGTCTTCAACGTCGTCCTTGTTGACCAGTTTCCGAGTGGCGATTGACTTGCACGCGAACTTCTCGCCTGTGGTTTTGTGAGTGACTAAATAGGTCACGCCGAACTGGCCCCGGCCGAGTTCGCGGCCGAAGGTGTAGGTGGAGCGGACGTCCTCCATCGGACGGCCGAGGACCCTGCCGGTGCCGGACACGTGGCGGTGGAAGGAGGAGGGTTGTGGTACTTGTTGTTGTTGTGGCGGTTGTGGTTGGTGGTGACGTGGTGCGGAGGAGCTTTCTGCGGCGGATTCGCGGTGGCGGAGGCGGCCGTGTAAGTTGCCCATTGGGTGTTTGACCGACGGTGTGTCTGAGTGAAAGGGTGTCGGAACGCGAAAAGAGGGGAGAGAGAGAGAGAGAGAAGTGCTTTTTGGTCTGAAGAATAGAGAATGGACTCAGCTCAAACGGAGGTTTCGTTTTCTTTTTTGTGGAATTACGGTAATGACCCTGGAAGGGTAAATGGTTCTCGTTGAAGTTGGAACAAGGCAACAAAGATGTCTGTGTTTTTCCAAAAGATTTTAGTAATTCAGTTGCTAAAATCAACCATGATTCAGTCACTTTCCCATGTATCCATCCGGTCGTCTGTTGCGTACACGGCTTAGATTAAATTCAACCTCGTGAAAAAGTTATTGCTGAAATTTGATCCAAGTCGTGTATTTTCACAACGAAAGACTGGATAAGAATGCGTCGTAAATACGAAACCTGCAAGAAAAAAAATGAGAGGGAAATAAAAGAAAATAAGATGAAAAATGGTCTTGTGCACAATACTAAATTTTTTTTTATTCTCTCTCATCTTTCTCTCAAAACTAAACAATAGAAGATTAAAAAAATTTAATTTTCATTTCATTTATCTTCTTTTTCACCAGTTCAAAACAAACCCTTAATTTTCTAATTTCATACTCTGAAATCAAAATTGTAAATAAAGAAAGTTCCTCAGTCCAGTCCATTTGGACTTTCTAATTTTGCTTATTTGTGGTCCTTCTCTGGTCCATTTTGATGATCCAAATAGTTTATGTTTAGAGTACATCAAGAACGTTAACCACGCCAAAAATCAGGTTCAAATAGCAGTTGATGTAATTCCGGAATGCATTTGTCTTAATAAATGAAAATAAGTTCTGATTTGATGTTGTAATCTTATTTATTCTAATACAAATATGTTTCACAATCATATCAAATGATATACCCGATCAGCTTGAATTTTGCACGGCTTCTTAGTTCTTGACCAGTTCTAAAATGTGAATGATTTGGATTATCAAAGTAGGCCTTGAAAGGACTCACAAACGACTAAACTGGACAATACAGTCCATTTTAGTGGACTGAAAAGGAGCTCTTTCCCCTGAAAAAAATTGCTACTCTAGTTTACATTTTTTTTTTGTGCTTCCAAAAAAACCAAGATTATATATTTATTGTTATGGAGTTGAGCTCCTATGATAAATTGGAGTCTTTGAAGTGTCAATCCGTCAATGTTTAAAGGTTTATTTTAAACTTCAATGTCATATTTGTACCCTTTCGAAAGCAGCGGTATAGTAACCAAGATCTCACAAGTTACACAAAAAGAAAAATGGCATACATCCTACATATATACAAGATTCAAATTTAATGGGATGAGCCCAATTCTATATTCTATTCCTGTGTCTGTGTATGCACATTGTTTGAATTTTAAATTCTCAAGAGGTTTTAAAGTATAATTAAAATGCTAACAAAAAGTAGAAAGATAAATTTAGCATTATTTAGAAGGGAATTTGATTGGATTCAAGATAAATTTAGCATTATTTAGAAGGGAATTTGACTGGATTCAATACGAGTAAGTTTTTTTTATTTTTTATTTTGCATCGTAGGGTGTTTCGAGTCCGCTTGTGCACACCTCAAATTAATCCTTACAGTCCCTCTCACAGTTATTACCATGCTTGTACGTGAGGTGAGGTGAGATGACCTCAAGAATATACTCGTAAGATTAGATCCTTTATCTATTTGTTAAAGAAGTAAAAAAAACTCATCTAGATAGCATTTACCCCTGACATCTGGTTAGGCCTGCCAACGGATCGGATTTGATCCGGATCCGATCAGAAAAATCCGGATTCGAATCTGGTATTTCTGATCCGATAATCCGATAAACCGTAACCGAAAATTCTAATAAAATTCGGATCGGATCCGGATCAGATCCAAGCTTATCGGATCCGGATCAAATCTGACTCGTAAGCATGCAAATTGCAAGCTAGCTGGAAAGGATAAAAAAATTAAATTACCAGATTGGATTCGGATTTTCGGATCGGATATCCAAAATTCGGATCCGGATTAACATTTTCGGATTTGTGCTTATCGGATCCGGATTCGGATCCAAGATTATCAGATTTGGATCGGATTTGGATCCCCTCGGATCCAGCCCGTTGACACGATAACATCTGGTATTGTCATATGACTCATATCTGCCATATGGCAAATTAGAGTAATAGTTGGCATTGACCATTTCTCATATCTTATATGAATATCCCACCACCAATCAAAATTGACGATTTCGAATATTATCCTATACAATCAGGTTATCCCATGGGGAATTCAATTTTAAAAACAAAAACGCGGTCTCGGATTCTTGTTTTGAAAAAGAAAGAAACAAGAAAAAGAAAAAACGCGGTCTTCAGTTCATTGTCGGGGTAATTTTAAATTTGTAAGCTATTCATCCGGATAATACCGTGCTATTTTTTTCTTCAATGAAAGATTTAAGAGTAAATGATTATTAAGCATGGTACCCAGCACCAGCAGTAAATTATTTTCCATTGCTGATCAGAATTCTTATTTTTATTTATTTTCCATCACCATATATCCGATTTTTTTTTTGAAATATGCACATATTTTCAGCCGGCCATTTATTGGATTCCTGCCCAATAAATGCTTTAGTGTGAGATTAATTGATCATGAAACAGTCAATTAATTACAATATCCTTTAACTAAATTGAAAAAACTGATTTTTTGGTTTCTTTTCGTTATGTCCTTGTTCAAAAAAAATATGCATTTGTTAGTTTTGCGTCAAGATTTTGTGATTTCTGGATTTATCTCGTCGAGAGGAATCTAAAGAGTATAAAATTATGGTCAAAAGTAATAGTTTTTTGAATAAAACCGAAAATAAACCAAAATAAACTAGTTTTTTGGATTGTTTTTCGTCTTTATTCACAAAACTTTAAGTTTGACTAACAATTTTATACTTTTTAGATTCTTCTCGTCGAGACAAGCCAAGAAACCACAAAAAATCGACCGAAAACTAACAAACTAACAAAGCCAGTTTTTTCAATTTAGCCAAATCAGGCCTATAAGTAGGTAGTATTATAAACGTTAATGTGAACTAACTGGGGGTTTTATTCACTTGGTCAGGACTCTTAGATCTCACTATAAGGTTATGAGTTTGAATCTTCTCATCCGCATATTAGTGTTGTTGTCTTTGTATTTGTTGGACTATTTCTCTCCTGACGCTATTTGTTAGTTTTTTTTTTTTAAGTTCAAACAGTAAGAAAATACAAGTATGAATTGCATCAAACTGAAACATAAGTTCATAATCATTAAGCCCAAGACAACTAATAGTCCATTAAGGGGAGAAATAACCTAACAAACTGGAAATAAAGTCCACAATAATTCTAACCTCAACCCAACTAATAACCCCATTAAGGAGAGAAATATTTCAACAAATATAGAGAAAATAACACCAACACGCAGATGGAATGATTCGAATTCCTCGTCTCCTACTGAGATGCAGTAGTAGTCCTGGCCAATTGAGCTAACCCTAGTTAGTTGGCCATTAGTTTAGATTAGTCTTATACTGATTGTGTACTTTGTTTTGAATCTCTCTACGTGCGTGCGTGTGTTTTCAATTTCATATTTGTTCTCCTAGCATTTAGAAAAAAAGAAAAAATGTCAATGTGAAGGCAAAAAAAAAGAAAAAAGAAAACCTTCAGTGTGAGAAAAGAATTGAAATGCACATGTATACGTGTCCTTCGTTTCTCACGTTGTCAACGCTTGATCTTTTTTTTAACAGGATCATGTATGGCCTGAAAAATAAAATGTATCGTGCGTTTGCCGGGAGTCGAACCCGGGTCTATTGCTTGGAAGGCAATTATCCTGACCGTTGGACTACAAACGCTTCGACGTTGGAATGGCAACTTTTATTAATTATATATGTGACCACTTAATTTAGGAAACTGATTTTCCTTCATAAATGCACTTCGAAAATTTGCTTCTATTGTTTGTGTTTTGTGTAATTTTAAATATTATATGACAAATTTTGAAGTGCATTTATAAAAAGTGGAGTGCTATAATCATTACCCAAAACTTAATTTGCAAAAGAACAATGATACATACACACCCACTCGGACATACTCTGCCACACCCCCTCTCACATGTGAGGGGACCCACCAGGGAGGGACCCACACCACATGTGAGAGGGGGTGTGGCAGCGTGTGTCCGAGTGGGTGTGTCTGTATCATTTTTGTTTGCAAAACTAGTGAATCAATGAGGGTAATGTGAATTGAATCTAAGATTAGATAACCTTAAAACAAACACCCAACCACTTCTACCTAGCAACTTGCAAGTTCACTAGTGAACATGATTGTGCAATAAAGTGACAGGAAATGGCCATAGTACCTTTGAATCGGAACATGGTATTTTTTTAATAGCTCAAGGTGTTCGAATCAGCTTACGCGCACCTCAATTAATGTCCGTCTAAGCAAAGACTAATTTCACCGTTCACAGAGAGCCCATTTATTACAGCCGGGAGAGCAATTTTGTTCACCCTCCTTAAAAGAGGGTGAACAAAATTAAGATTTTTCCAATGTCAATTCAATCGAAATGATACCTATGTAAAAACATCAATGACCTTTTGAATTAGACCATTAGTTTTTGATTGAAGAAAAGGGCATTTGTCAATTGTCAGTTTCACTAACCAAAATATAACAGAAAGTTGTTTTTTTCTTTTTCCTTTTTTGTAATCTTATTAACCTCCATTTGAATTAGATTGTGGACCTTGGGGGGTGCTGTGCATGGGATGCACAGCACCGTGCTGTGCAGCCATGGCAAGGTTGCGCCGGCTTCGTTCCAACAATTCGAGACGTTCACCGCGTAGAGCGAGTCGACTACTACAAGTGTATCAAAAATCAACTCGATCGGATATCTTTAAGTACCTCATCTGTATACAAATAACTTGAAAAGAAATGGAACACAAATGGACACAGACACTATATCAAAATCACATTTTCAAGTTATTTGTGTTCCGATGAGGCACTTAAAGATATTCGATTGAGTTGATTTTTGGCACACCTGTAGTGCTCGACGAGCTCTACACGGTGAATGTCTCCAATCGTCGAAATAATGTGTACTTGAGTGAAACAAGAACTGCAAAAACACTTCAAGAAACATAGTCAATTTTTTTTTTTTTTTTTGTTTCAAATAGATAAATTTGGAATTCAACTCATAGTCATAAACATTAAGCAAAGAGGCCATAGTGGTTAATTAAACCCCGACGACACATTTTCAATCATTAATTATTGGAAACAACACAAGAAAAATAATGGTAGTTACCAACATTCATACAACTTAATATCAACACGAAGCCTGAAATACACTTCCCCCTCGAAGGCATCGGTCATCAAAGTGGCCACCCCTCTAGTCATGAAGAAGTCACCGGTGCCACCAATCACGGAGACATCCCTAGTCTTGTTCATCAACGGATCGGCCCCTGCAAAGTTAATACTCCCATTATGCTCCCCGGAGTAGAAAACAAAGGAGAACGCTAGCCACGAGGTGAAAATCTCCTTCTTGTCGTAAATGTAGAACCCCTGCGCGCGCCCAATTGCTGGAGAATGCAGATTATTGTCTAGTGTAATGGGGTCATCGAACACCACCAAGTCGCCAAAGTGGCTTTGCCCTGCCAATAAGGTTCGGTTGCCCCAAGCCGGTGCGCCTACGATTGCAGAAGTTGCATTTTTTGAATTCTTACCGTTATAGATTATGTCGTGAAAGTAGAATGTAAGCCTTTTACACGGGCTGTGAGCACGGATTTTTTTGGTGGTATGTGTAGTTGAGGATGCGAGGAGGAGGAGGGAGAGAAAGAGAGATGAAACAAAAATTTTAGCTGCCATTACTGAAATGTTGTACTAGTGTTGAATGATGATGTTGGTACGATCCAACTGCATGCTTTATATAAGGATTTTTCTAAGTTTTACCTTCTGACTAAATGGTCCTACGCGTAACGCCTTGCCTTGAAAGTGAATTCTCATGCACGAATTTAAAATGGATTGCACTTTTACCCCACTCCCCACTCTTGATTAGATAGAAAAGCCTATGGCCCCGTTTGATACGAGGTTTCATTTTGGAGGGATTGGTAATGAGGTGGGATTGGGATAGGGATTGATAATGTGATGAGATTATTAATGAGGAGATAAATCCTGGACCACATGTTTGTTTTGCACAGATTAGATCATGGGATTATTAATAACATGTTTGTTTTGCTTAGGATAGGATTGGGTAAAATAATTTGTTTCCAATTCTACCCATCCATTGAAACACCATTTTTATCAAGAACCATTTGACCGTTTATTACATATTCATTTGGAATCAATTTTTTTTTTTTGTCATTTTTTTTTTCAAATTTCAAATGGAGAACAATATTTTTTTGTTGTGTGCAATCGTTTGGTTTTTTTGTTTTTTTGGTGTGCAATCGTTTACCAAAAAATTGCAAGCAAATGAACAACACAAAATGGGATGGATCTTAACTGGGGGTAGCGACTCCGATTTCAGGAGAAAAAAAAAAAAATGGGTAGCAATTTTTTTGGATTTTGTTTACTCGGCACGACCATTTTGTTTCAGTAACAACAAGAACTCATCCACCATTGTGTTATATCTGCCCAATCCCTTGGGATAGGATTAGCAATACCAACCCCCCCTTGGGTTGGTGAATCCTACCAATTGGGGGGTTTCAAAGTCCCAAGCCTAAAAAACAAACCAAACACCAATTTAAAGGGCCCACCACCTTAACAATCCTAATCCCACCCCCGAAACCTGGTAACAAACACGCCCTATGTGCATAGACTTGAACACATCTGTGTCTTGAAAATACGGCAAAATTCACCAACAAACACAAAATGCGCAAAAAATAATTAAGAACAAAAAACAAGAATGCAAGACGCACAGATTTTATGTGTGTTCCCCAAAAGAATGTTGAGTACGTCTATGGTGCACCCACTACTTCGGCTGCTGCGTACAGAAAGTATATATGTGCAATATGAATTTACATCACTATCGTAATACCGCCAATCTTAACAGGTCGCTGAAACCCAAGTCGAATTAAGCTTCACAAGCCCAAGTCTTTGCACGTACGTACCATTAGATTTGCTTTTGTTTGCTTAAAGTCGAAGACAAAGATGACCATTGGGAGGCAGTAGATATGGGAGGGACCAGTCCATCTGTTAATAAGGGAAGTACTGTATCATTTGACTTATATATCAAGCAATAGCCAATAAGGATAAGGTAACGACGTTATACCAAACTTCAGCTATACACAATACAACTCCACGGTATCAGAAAAGGCTGCTTCTTCAAATCAATGATTCGGTTGGTAAAAGAGCTTAAAGCATTGAAAAAGAGCTTTTAGAATATCAATTTTGTTACAGCTTATTTAAGCTCTTTTTTGCCTCGTAAATTTACCCAAAAAATGAGCTAAAAAATGGCACAAGAAGAGGTAAATTAATTTACCAAAATACCTCAAACTCCGGAAATGCTGATTACCTCGTCATTCAATAAAAAAATGTGGGTAATGCTACAATGCGCACCCTCTAAAAATTACTCAATATGAGATTTTGTGACTCAAAATATGAGATTTTGTGGGTGGAGATACGAAATGCATATGGTATGCACACTCATATGAATAGTCACAAAATCTCATATATTTCCAGAAAATCTCATATTTGGAGCCACACAATCTCATATTGGATCCATGCGGACTTTGATACAGTGCGTGCGGACTTGCTACAGTGTGTGCGGACCTCATATTTGGAGCCACAAAATCTCATATATTTCTAGAAAATCTCATATTTGGAGCCACAAAATCTCATACTATTTTGGAGCCACAAAATCTCATATTTGGTGCCGCAAAATCTCATATTTTAAGTCACAAAATCTCATATTTGGTGCCACAAAATCTCATATTTGGATCCACAAAATCTCATATAGTCAATGGTCAAAGGTGGCACAAATCCCCAGACGTCATACGTGGCGCAATCTCGGCCGTCCATCCGTATGGGGTGCATACCGTATGACATATCATATTTGGAGCCACAAAATCTCATATTTGGTGCTACAAAATCTCATATTATCTCATATTTGGTGCCTCAAAACTCAGATTTAAAGCCACAAAATCTCATATGGGGGGGTGTGCATTGTAGCATGCCTCAAAAAATGTACTAAAAATTGCATGGAGTGCATAGAAATAGTATGGTTGTTTCCCTCTCAAAAATGAAACTTATCCCGGCCCCATTGTCTCACTGGCCAACCTTACTCCTGTTATTTGGAGATCATATATGTGGTGTTTTTATACCTCTGTCCAGAACTTGGGGTGCTGCAGTGCAGCCCCATGCACAACATGTGTTGTGCAAGATCAAAAAGTTTCATTAATCTTCGAATGGAATAGATTTTATCAAGACTAATAGGTGCATGGAAATAACAAAAATTGTTCAAAAGGACCGGAGTAAACCAACGATTCGGATGGATGGTCCAAATTTTATCTTGCACACACGACACCTGTTGTGCATCATGCATAACAGCAACCCCATGTCCCTTTGTCTAACCCCTTCTTTTCCCTCATTTCTTCCCGGGTTTTCTCTGACCTTATTGCTTAGATTACCAAACAATAATTATAAAAATATTTGGCTGCAGAAACTGGTATGACCTAATCACATAAGGAATGGTGTTTGCCTTTTACACCCAGGAATTGGTTTGGCCCAAAATTATAGTTAATTTAGAGAAAGCAAAGTTAGTAATTTATTTTGTCTACTTAATATCTTCCTTTTTCCACGAAAAGAATGCTTAGCTTGCATTTTCATCAAACTCAATTAGACAGTGTAGTTTAGGCAAAGCCAGCTCTTTTACCATTAAAAGTCAGACTTTCCCCTTCATTGTGAAGTACTCCATTGCTCAAAATGAAACCCATGTTCGCTTAACCATGAAGGTATCTACAAATCCACTTAAAAAGATTAAACAAGTGTAGTAAGCGAGTTTAGGTTCGGGGTGGCGCTTTTTAACGGAGGCCGGTCTACTGGCATTGTTGTATATTTTTAATAAAAATAAGAAGAAAAAGATTAAGTGTAAAGTCAAGTTTTGTCCTGTGTTTTATCTTTTTTTGTTAAAATGTAAGAGAGGCTTGATTCGAATCTCCCATGGTATTTAAATTATTCTGTATTCCAGTATGCCTCCTTTGGCAAAAAAACTTAAACCAGATTATTGGTTTTTTGGGATACAAAAAACCAGGGTGCTTTGGGTAAAAAACTTAATCCAAAAAACCAGAGTGCTTTGGGTAATAATCCAATAATCCAGATTATTTGTTTGTCTTTATTCAATTTTTTTTTGCGTTCGTTAGTTTTGCATCAAGATTTTGTGGTTTCTGGATTCCTCTCGACGAGACGAATCTAACAAGTACAAAATCTTGATGCAAAACTAACGAATGCAAAAAAAATTTGAATAAGGACAAACGAATAATCCAATAATCCATAATCTGGATTATTAGCCAAAGGAGGGAATAATCTGGATTATTAGCCAAACCGGTTTTTTGGATTATTTGAGAAAAAACCAAAAAACCAATAATCTGGTTTAAGTTTTTTTGCCAAAGTACCTAAACCATAGTGTAAAATTTTTTTAATTTTTTTTGGGAACCAAGGGTTGCTTGTGCCACCCCGCCCCACCAACTAACTCCGCCCCTAGAATAAAATATGGAAGATATCACTTTTTTTTTTAATGAGTAGGGACACCATGCATCTCGTGATATGAGAACTATTATGAAGGAATCTATATTAAAACTCACTTCTTCCGCCCGTGTTGTATAGTGTCTAAAACTATATAGCGAAGAGTTGAGTGGGTCCATTATTTAGAGTTCATGGGACACTGTCACGCCTACAACACTACACATTTTTACATGAGGCCCAACGTAAATGTATAGTGTTGAAGGACTTGAGGCACCACGTGACGGTATTCTAGTAGCAAGTGTGTGTGACCAAGCTAACAATTGATTCTACTTGTGAGTGGGATATAGGTCGAGGCTTGGGATAATAACGGACTTGGGGGGCATGATGTGCACAACCATGCTGTGCATGGTGCTGTGCACCCCTCGGTCGTTGGATCGAGTTTTGGACGGCTCGGATGCGTTCGACAATTATCCTTTAATTTTGATTTAATTTTACGGTAAAAAATCAAAACACATTCGAGTCGTCCAAAACACGATCCAACGTCCGAGGGGGTGCACAACACCATGCACAGCATGCCCCCCATTTCCGATAATAACGGGTGGGCCTATCTAGGCTCGAAGTTAAGGCGCATATTGAGTTTAGCTGAACACCAGCTGAAATGGGCCTCGGAGCCCATATTGTACCCTCTGTGCAGATCACATCATTTACAAAGTTGCATGCCCCTGCTCAATATTGTAAAGTTGCATTAATGTTTACATATCCAATTGCACCTAATAAATATTTATGATGGTGTTTGAAAAAAATTGCTCTTAATTAATTCCATCTGGATAGCTATTTGTCAGAATATTTCTTAGAATAAACTTTCACAACCTCTTTTTCTTCAAATTTCCCTTTCTATTACTTAATAAAGTGAAATTACTATATAGTCACACATATATGTTATTTTTATTTTTTTGTCATTCATCATTCCTAATCTATTTCACGGGAAAAGGGAATGAGACTCGATCCCTGAATTTACGTAATTTTTAAAGTGAACAAGGATACCTCCTCATCTAAACTTATTATTAAACCTGCTTCCGTCCAGTTAGGCTAACTTTGTTAACGGAAGGGATTGTAATTACATAAATTCCCTTTGTTATACTAGGGCAACTGATTTTCCAAAGTAATTAGTCCATCTCCTCTCTCGAACTGCTCCTCTCTTGAACTGGCCACCTCTCTCTAAAAAAACTCTCTATCTGTAACTCTGATATCTGTGATAGGAAATGATTACAATACACACCCATTAAAGGTGTGTACCATATGCACCTATTGTATGGTCCAGATTGTGCCACCTCATTGGGAACCGTAACATTTTTTAGTTTTTCGTAACTTTTCAGCAATATGATTCGTAACATTTGAGTTTGTCTCGTAACTTTTATAAAAAAATTCGTAACTTTTATAACAAATTCGTAACTTTTATAGGGGTGTGTATGAAACACACCCAAATAAGGGGTGTGTATTGTAGCCTTTTCCCTGTGATTGAACCAACTTTGCGCAACGAAATTAGCAGATCAAAACTCTAGTTTAATTAGTACAGTATCTGCAAGAATCAGAACTTGTGTAAGTGATTTTTTATCCGCAATGAGATGGGCAGATCAAAATACTAGATTAACAAGATCTGACTTGGGTTAACATTCACCGCTCTACACTCCGCTTCTCCCTCACTGGACTCTGTTCCTCTCTTTCGATATCTCTCATCTACTCTCTACTGTCTACTACTTTATGGGTATTAGGGTTATATATACATATGTATTTACTTTTAACAAATCAACACTCCAAACACACACACACACTAACACTAACACTATCTTGGCCACTGTGGTCAGTCGTCAGCCATGGCTGCGGCAAATTGACCCTCTGGTGGCCCTCTCTAACCCATCAGCCGCTGACCTCCCTATTTCTCGCATTTATTTTTTTCATTGGTGCTCCAAATCTATTACCTTTTCATTTAAGTATTTCTATGCCGAGATTGCTGCCAAGGAAATTATTTATTACTCCCTCCGTCCCATTTTAAATGTCTCATATGTAAAGTCGTGTCATTTTGACTTTAGAAGAAAATGTATTTCTAAATTTTTTTTTTCAAAATTTTTTACACCAAAAAAATTTAAAAAGTAATTTCAAAAGTATTTTATTTTTTAAAGTCAAACTAGCCCGGTCTCCCGTAGGAGACATTTAAATTGGGACGGAGGGAGTAATAATTAACGAGATCTGAGTTGGGTTCATAGGTCAACGTTCGATGGTTGAAGAAGAAACATGTATACCACATATATATATATATACGGAAATTATCCAATCAAGGATCCGGGATTCCCGGATTAGATCGGAACTCTCTCTATATATATATATAGGGAGGGCTTCTAGTCCGGACCTCCCGTTTCCGGACCTCCATGATCCAAAATTTGTTTTGACGATCCGAACCGTCCAATGTGTTCAAAATGTGTTTTCAAGGGTCCCACGCGGAAAATCTTCAAAAAAAAATACAGGGAAGGGCTTGATCCAAGCAGTTTTCGCAAAAAATATATATATACAGTTTTTGCGAAAATTGCTTGGATCAAGCCCTTCCCGGTATTTTTTTTTTGAAGATTTCCCGCGTGGACCCTTGAAAACACCTTCTCAACACATTGGACGGCTCGGATTTTCCAAAAATAATTTGCAACACAAAAAAAACCATTTTTTTCTTATTAACGGGAGGTGTGGACTAGAAGTTTTACCTTATATATATATATATATATATAAGCCCTATTTTGTGTGTGTGTGTGTGTGTGTGTGTGTGAGAGAGAGAGAGAGAGAGAGAGAGAGAGAGAGAGAGAGAGAGAGAGAGAGAGAGAGAGAGAGATGTGTATCTTGTTAGTTAGTACCCTAGATTTTGGAGGGTATAATTGATCTATTTTACCAATTTTAAGTCACATTCAGGTCACATGACCATTTTTCATCCAAATATTGGATGAAACAAGACAGAAGGGGGTTTAGTGATAAAGTTTAAATAGATGAGGGAGTCTCCTTATTCCCTTTTAAGGGGGTGTTTGGGAGCGTCATTTTTAGCTTTTCATTTTCAATTTTTTGGCTTTTTAGCTTTTTGGATTACGGTCAGAATGTGTTTTAAATCTGGAAGGAGTGTTTGGGAGAAACGTGCAGAATGCATTTTACAACAAGAGTAGTGTTTGGGAGAATAATGATAAAAATGAGTTATGAATTGGATGTTTACCATTTTGCCCCTATTTCTTTATTGTGGTACTAAAAATGTGTGTGAATATTATTTTTAGCAAGTTTTTTAAATTTTTATTGGGAGAGCTTCAATTTTTGTTCGTTCACTGCCATTTCTCATTTGTGCAATCTGGTGGAGGCAACCAGGAGAGAGAGAGAGAGAGAGAGAGAGAGAGAGAGAGAGAAAGAGAGAAGAAGAAGAAGAAGAAGAAGAAGAAGAAGAAGAAGAAGAAGAAGAAGAAGAAGAAGAAGAACTGCAGGAAGACTTTCTCTTTCTCCATTCACAGCCACAAAACCAAACAAACCCATTTCTTCAATTCATGCAATCTTAAGACACAAAATCAAATAAAACCCATTTCTTCATTTTATGTCTCTCTCAGTACACATTCCATTAAATTTGCCCTAATTCCTCAAATCAGCTCTTGATTTCTGGGTTCCCCCTTTTGTCTCTATTTTCCATCGTATATGAAATTTCCATAATTTTTTTTGAGTTGGATTAGCTCAAGGCAACCCATTTCGTCAAATTCAGGGGTAGAATGGAGAGTAGTGAGTTGAGGAGAAAATGAGAATGAGAATGAGAATGGGAAAAGGAGCTCCCAGCCTCTTTTTGCCTTCTGCCCTAGAAAGTGGAAATTGAAGAATCTGTTTTCAGAGAATGGATTCTAGGTTTTGTCATCCAAACACCCAGAAGTTGAAAAACAGAATGTGAAAATGTGAATAGAGGTCGCCCAAACACCCTCTAAAGATGAAGGGGTGTGTTTTTGAAAAAAGTGAAATGAGGGGTGTAAGTGCTTTTTACCCTTGTATTATTTTTAGGAAATTATAAATAAACATACATCTTAAGTTTACTGAAACAAAAGAAGAAAGAAATATGAAATGATACTCCAAATTCACTACTATTGTTCTTGTGAAAAAGATTTCACTATTTGTTACCAAATTTCTTGGCCCACCACTATACGTTTGGACAATTATAATACCTGGACGGATAGCCTTACAAAAATCTTTGAATCTGGCCCCTCGATTGTCCGGAAGAAAAGGGACCTCCATCCGGATGATAACTATTGCAACCTCAAACCTTGTTCGTTTTGGATTTTGAGACCAGGGTTTCTCAACTATTACTTACATTTTCCTCCAATTATTATCTCTATTTTGAAATATTATTTTCACTTCTCTCTCTATCTCTCTTTAATCATTACCCTCTATTTGCAATCATTACCTTCATTTCTCCTTTCAATCATTACCCCAAAATGAAAACCCAAAACCAAAAATTCAAACAAGGTCTCAGGTTTTAGCCGAGACAACCATCTAGACAAATGTGATCACTGTCCGGATAAGAGATCAAAAAAGAAAATCGAGCAAATGTGTCAAGATGATAGAGCAATTAATGCACCATCCAAAAAGAGATCTTGTTTTGATGAAGATCTTGTTTGGTTTGAGTTTTGGGTTTTGATTTTTGGGTAATGATTAAAGGTAGAAAAGAGAGTAATGATTGAAAATATGAGGTAATAATTGGAGAGAGATAGAGAGAGAATGAGAATAATAATATAAAATAGGGATAATAATTGCAGAGAAATAAGAGTAACGATTGAATAATAATTGAGAAAACCGGCCTCAAAACCCAAAACGAAGAAGGTTGGACTGTTTTTTTGACACGGAAATGAGAAAATTATATAAATGAACGCCCAGCGGCATTAACGAAAACGGAATTCATTACAAAGATCTTGGACAAAGCCAAACTAATCATCTTAATAGAGAACAAGAACGCATAAGGCAATCGATGTGTTTCACCCTAACCCAGACAAAGCCTAACGAAAACAACGCACTTACAAGATTCATACCTAGAATCAGCATCTCTAAAGAGACTTAATGCTAGTTAAAGATAAAAGACAAAGAATACCCAGACGATCGGATGGACTCCAACCAAACATGCTCGCACCAATGAACTCCCAAAACTACAGATCTTCAAAGTCGCCACGAGTTTCCCTGCCAACGATATCATGTAGGGTAAGAACACTGTTGGCACAGATACCATTGTAAAACAACCACGCCTGAAAGTACCCGATCTGTAGACGAAAATTCGTCCGAAGACGAAACTGACAACTCTCACAAAGCGAGAGACATAACCCTCTAAGATCTGGAGAGACAAAAGAAAAAGAAAGAACGAACGAAAAAAATAAATAGTACCATGACCCTCCTCTCCCACCACCATGGGTATTGAAACCCTAGGGGGGAGGGGAAGGAGGAAGAGTAATATTAGTGGTGGCTAGTGTTTTCGGAGAAAAGAGAGAGAGAGAGAGAGAAAAGACGGAGGAGATGTGAAAGAGAAAAGAGAGAGAAAACTTGATTCTCAAGAAGGTTGGACTTTGGTTTAGAACTCTTTCGAATTTCACTTGAGTAATACGTGAACCTCAGCCAAATAAAGGGGCCTTAGGCCAAAAACCGGTGGTTTCTATTTTTGCTAAAAGCGATAAATATAGATTTCGAGGAATGTCATTCTTTTCACATACATCAACTATTTCTAGCACTTATGATAAAAATAGGAAACTGCCCTTTGGTTATAAACTGTGTAGTTCAAGATTCAAATTCACATATAGAGGCGTCAAACGGCCGGGCTGGCATGACATATTTAAAAGAGGCATGGCATGACACGGCACGGGAATAGTTTTAGACGGGTCGGGCACGACACGGCACAATCTTAGACTGACATGGCACGGAAGTGGATACGGCATGACAATGGTTCTAGACGGGCATGGCATGAGTACGAAACAATAAAAGTAATTTTAATGTACAAAAAAAATAATTTTGAAGTTTATTAAATAAATTGATTTGCTACGTCATTAATCATAGAAAACTAAATCAGTACTACATAAATACCACTAATTATATTAAAATTAGTAAAAAAATTTATTTGACAATTATTTGTTTCAAAATCACATAGATAAGAATATATATATATACACCAATGTTCCCATCCACTACTCTTACCATCCACACCATCCACACTTTTCATTTCCCGATCAAATTTTGATGATCCGAACCGTCCAATGTGTTTAAAACGTGTTTTTAAGGGTCCCCACGAGAAATCATCAAAAAAAAATACCGGGAAGGGCTTCATCCGGACAGTTTTGATAGGCGTATTTTCGATGAAGCCCTTAAAATTTTTTTGATGATTTTCGGATCCGATCATCAAAATTTGATCGGGAAATGCCTTGTCCGGACATTCCCGGACCGTGGCTATCCCGGATTGGAACCGGACTGTATATATATATATATAGGTTCCACTTCCTATCCGGACTCCGGACTTCCGGATCTCTGTGATCCGAGCATTTTTTTGACTATCTGAACCGTCCAATGTGTTCAGAAGGCGTTTTCAAGGGTCCATGCGGAAAATCTTCAAAAAAAAGTACCGGGAAGGCTTGATCCAAGCAGTTTTTCGCATTTTTTAACGTGAAAAAATTACATTTTTTCTTATTTGTTACACATATTTTTTTTTCTTGACGAAAATCGGTTGGAGATATGCCGGCACAAGCATGGTACCGTACAATTAAAAAACAACATAACATGGCATGACACAATTTAAGTAAATGGGACGGCACGATTAAAAAAACAAGACACAATCGAGAAAATAGGCGGGCACGACAAAGCGCGAAGCACGATTAACACAAAACTAAATAAGCAAGCCTGTGACGACGGCCCATTTGACACCTTGTTAAAGAACTACTCGTGGATACAATTCTTCTAGTCTTAAATTCTGAGAGGATAAAGCTACTCTTTTGACAGTGTTGACAAAACAAGAGAGAATCGCTGGTGTCTAGTAAACGGGCCTATGCCCACCAACCATTAATCATAACACCTTTTATGATTCTCACATCTTTGACATATATTCAGTATTTCTTCTTGCTTACCAGTCATGTTTGTTACACCCACATGGATCAGAGGAGCAATTATTCAGTGGTTTTGGGCTCTGCCACGTAGTGTCACAACGTCCTTCTCCACTACACATATTCATGGGATCCATATAGCTAGGCTCCCACATAAATGTGTAATGGAAAAGAAAATTGAGACACCACGTGGCAGTGCCTCAAGACTATTCAATTTTTTTTTTTATCCAAAGGGTGCGGCGAAAAGCATTGACAGTAACATGGAGGTTAAACTTATATTTATTCCATTCCTACCCTTCAAAATGCCCTAGCCTAGATACAAATATAAATAACTTAGGTGTTTTTCTATATAATCCAAATATCGCAATCAATGATGAGGATAAAAACAATATATACTAAAAACTCCAAAAAATAAAATAAAATAAATACAAATTAAGGAACAATGCCGCATGCACATGTTAACATATTTTTTAATCCTACTTATTATATTTTGTTTGAAGGGATCCTACTTATTAGTTTCTTTTTCTGTTTTGCTTAGTTTATTTCTGAAATGTCACTTATATTGATTTATTTTCTCAGTTTATTATTTTCTTACCTTTTCTTTCTTTTCTTTTTGACTTGGAAAATACTTTACAAATCCTTGCACACTAAATTCAGTCTTCATGGACCATGCTTCAGGGGCATTCTCACCAGTCACCACACATTTCTACAAGGGCACACGGCATTACTAGTGACTAGGGTTTCAAAAAATGTACTCAAATCTTGTAATTTTTAATAAATAATTTGGTTTTTCTTCACTGTTATTGACATTGGGTTATTCGTGCATATATTGAGAGAGAGAGAGAGAGAGAGAGAGAGAGAGAGAGAGAGAGTGGGTAGTGCTGGTGGTTGTTACTTGTGGGATTGGTTATTACATACTATTACAGATTTGGTTTGATACTACTAAGACTAACTGAGATTTGCGAATGAAAAGTCTTGAGAACAAGGGAGCAGACATGATTGTTAATTAAGTAGTAGGGGTCAAGTAACAATATAGCAGTACTATTTACTTTCTTAGGGTAATTTCGTTTTTAAGAATTCGTGGGGTCCAATTGTATACATAATCAAAATTTGTACCTAAATTGGAGAAATTTTGCAAGTAATGATCCCATTTACCCCAACGTGGCCCCCCCGTCCCTACTCAAGAGATGAAATTGGGTAAAATTCAGGAAATTGGAATGAATTTGGGAATTGGGGTTGAAGTTAAGAAAAAAATTGGAGGAGAAATTGGGTAAGAAGTGTACGACAATTGGTTGCTAGTGGATTGGGTTTCGCTCACTAGCATAAGTGTGTATTGGTGGAGAACATGCTCGGTCTTCCATAGGGGACAAGATGGCTGTTGAACACAATGCTTAGGAGGAAGAGGAAGAGAGAGACTAAGGTGAAAGGGAGAGAGGGGAAAGGTGATTTGGGAGGGCATTTATGTCTTTGAGCTTCTAAATTTTACGCGGTTTAGGGTTGCTTAACAGCAAAGGAGAAAATTAATACCTACGTATTTGCTTTGGCTAATAAACCAAAAATCGTTTATTTTTTTTCCTTATTCAATTTTTTTTTCTGTATATGTTAGTTTTGTGTCAATTTTTTTGTGGTTTATTGGGACATCTTGACGAAAGGAATCTAAAAAGTACAAATTTTTTAATCAAACTTTAAATTTTTGTGAATAAAGAAAAAAATAATCCAAAATTTGATTATTTTTATCTTCAGTGAACTTTTTAAAAAATTTGATCAAACTTTATTGGATTATTTTTGTCTTTAGTGAACTTTTTAAAAAAAATTGGTCATAATTTTATACTTTTTAGATTCCTCTCATCGAGACGAACCAATAAATCACAAAAAAAAAAAAACGATGCAAAACTAAAAAATGCAAATTTTTTTTTGAATAAAGACAAAAACCAAAGGGTAATACTAGTTTTTTTTTATAAAACCCTCAAGGGTTTTACTGAAATTTTTATAAAGTGTTGCATTACAAAAAGTTTTCGTATAATTTTATCATCCTTACTGGAATCTTGGTGTCGTCCCTTTCTATGTGATCGGCATTCCACAACCTTTGACTTGGATGACTATGTAATAAAAATTTCACAAAGAAGTTACTACAACAAAAATTACTTTTAGTGATAAAACCTAGTGATGAAATCTAAATTTCCTCGCCAAAAGATACCATTCGGCGAGGAAACCCATATTTCCTCTCCAAAAGGTATATTTTTGGCGACAAATTTGTCTTTCCTCACCAATGGATAACTTTTCAAGAGAAAACTCAGATTTCGTCGCCAAAAGGCACTGTTTGGGCAAGGAATAAAGGTTGCCTCGTCAAAAAGGTACTCCATATGTCCCAATTTGTTTGTTCACTACGAATATCCGTGCAATTTTTAAATATTTAAAACTTTTTTTTTGTAGTGTTTTTAAAGTTTTTAAAAATTGTCTTGTGGAACTAATTGAGATCAATCAAATAAGATCCATGTTGCATATAAAATACATTATAGGTTGAAAAATATAAGAGTTTTAAAAAGGCACACATAACCGTATTGAACAAACAAATTGGGACGGAGGGAGTACCTGATGGCGACGAATTATTTAGATTCCCTCGCCAAATCGAAGACTAATTGATTTTTTAATTTTAAAAATTCATATGGAAATATATATATATACAAGAAGTTTCCTATGAGGGCTCCCTCACAAAAAAAAGTGCGGGAAAACAGTTGTTAGCCGTTGGATCGCATGAAGGGCATAGAATCCAACGGTCCACAACTGTTTTCCCGCACTTTTTTTGTGAGGGAGCCCTCATAGGATACGTTCTGATATACGGAAAACTTCACATCCACACCTTCCGGAAATAAGAAAAAATTGGTTTCTTTTGTGTTGCAAATTTTTTTTGGAAAATCCGATCCGTCCAATGTGTTCAGAAGGTGTTTTCAAGGGTCCACGCGAAAAATCTTCAAAAAATAATACCGGGAAGGGCTTGATCCAAGCATTTTTCGTAAAAACTGTATTTATATATTTTTGCGAAAACTGCTTGGATCAAGCCCTTCCCGGTATTTTTTTTTGAAGATTTTCCGCGAGCACCCTTGAAAACACCTTCTGAACACATTGGACGGATCGGATCATCAAATTTTTTTTTTGATCAAAAGTCCGGAAATCAAAAGTCCGGATAGGAAGTGGAACATATATATATATATATATACACACACACTCTCCTGTCAAGGATCCCGGAAATCCCAGATTGAAGCATTTTGAAGCCCTTCCCGATATTTTTTTGACGATCCGAGCCGTCCAATGTGTTCAAAAGATGTTTCCAAGGCCCACGTGGGAAATCTTCAAAAAAAAATACCGGGAAGGGCTTGATCCACGCAGTTTTTCGCAAAAACTGCATATTTACAAAATTGCGTGGATCAAGCCCTTCCCGGTATTTGTTTTTGAAGATTTCCCGCGTGGGCCTTGGAAAACACCTTTTGAACACATTGGACGGCTCGGATCGTCAAAATTTGATCCGGAACTATGAGATCCGGACCCAAGGGTCCCGGACAGGAGAGTTCCTCTATATATATATATATATAGGTTCCACTTCCTATCCGGACTCCGGACCTCCTTGATCCGAGCATTTTTTTGACGATCCGAGCTGTCCAATGTGTTCAGAAGGTATTTTCAAGAGTCCCTGAGAGAAATCTTCAAAAAATAATACCGGGAAGGACTTGATCCAAGCAGTTTTTCACAAAACTAAAAATATACAGGTTTTGTGAAAAAATGCTTCGATCAATCCTTTCCCGGTTGTTTTTGAAGATTTTCGGCATGGACCATTGAAAACACCTTCTGAACACATTGGACGGTTTGGATTTCCCAAAAATAATTTTTAACGTGAAAAAATTACATTTTTTCTTATTTACGAGAGGTCCTTACTAGAAAATTAATGAAAAATATTGATATATATTAAATTGTGCAATGATATGTTAAGTGGCTTAGTGGTGGGTTTGACAACCTATCTTGAGTTCGAATAAGAGAGCAACAATGATTCTGTCATGACTTATATTAATTTTTTTAAACTTTTATGCAAAATTTAAGACTTTTTAAATTATTCTTGGCGACACAAATGGAAAAAACACATCAAAATCAAAACGAAAAATTAATAATACTCGTTTTTAAAGAAAATAGTTCTGGCCAAAGTCCGGAACCTGGGGGGGTGCTGTGCATCCCCATGCACAGCACCGTGCTGTGCAGCCCCGTGGTGCCGCCGCGCCGGCATTTTTTCGACGATCGGAGACGTTCACCGTGTAGACCTCGTCGAATACTACAAGTGTGCCAAAAATCAACTTGATCGGATATCTTTTAGTGCCTCATCGGAACACAAATAACATGAAAAAGTTTTTTTTATCCAGTGTTTGTGTCCATATGTGTTCCATGTGTTTTCAAAGTATTTGTGTTCCGATAACCTACTTAAAGATATCCGATCAAGTTAATTTTTTGCATACTTGTAGTACTCGACGAGGTCTACGCGGTGAACGTCTCCGATCGTCAAAAAAATGCCGGAGCGGGGGCGCCACGGGGCTGCACAGCACGGTGCTGTGCATCCCATGCACAGCACCCCCCCTCAGTTCCCAAAGTCCACCTTTGGCAGTGATGCCACTTGTCATTGATGATATACTATATTGAACGTATCTTAGATCGCCAAAAATCTATTTCCGTAACAACTATATAATAAAATCTGATTGTTTTTCTTTATCCTTTATTCTTCAAAATTATTTTCTTGAGCTTTTGTGACATTAGAAGTACAAGCACCTCACATTTACCCATAAAAAAAAGAAGCAAAAAAGACACTCAATGATTGATAACTTCCTAATAACATTCATATAACTTAATATCCATCTCAACCCTAAAATAATCGGCACCCTCAACATCATCAGTACGAAACGTCGCGATTCCTCTAGTCATAAAAAAATCTCCAGTCCCGCCAACCACCGAGAGATCCCGAGTCACCTCATCCATCATGTCCGCTCCCATAATGTTCAATGTACCCTTGTACTTTGTTGAGTTGAATACCAAAGAGTAAGCATACCAAGCATTGAAAGTTGTCTTCATGTCGTAGAAATACAACCCTTGAGCTCGAGCAACTGGAGGAGAGAGGAATTGCTTGTCTACTGTCATCGGATCATCAAAAACCACCGTCTTACCTGTTTGGAGGAATTTTTCAGTGACCCTATGATATATAACGGGATTTTTTTAAAAAAAAATTTCAACCGTGTTTTATAATTTCTAAAGACGAACGTAAAAAGCCAAATAATTTCACCAAAACTATTTTTTTTACTAACTACGAAAAAAACTCTCTCTTGGTTTGTAGTCTTACCTAAACATTAGACAGACTGTCTTTTTTTTTGTTGCTTCGGAAAGTTATTAGACAGATTGTCACACAAGGTGAACATGCAAAATTGGCTGTTTGATTTCTAAGATAAAGAATTTCGTGGGATCACATTTTGACAATTAATTCCACGGAGCATAAGTTTCCCGTGCAATGTATGAAAATATGATAGAGATTGGTAAAATAGGACATGTTTAATTTTGTTTCAAAATTGACAGTTTGCAAGAAGGTGAAACAGGGGTGTTGATTCTGATTTGTTTTCCAAATTTTGCAAACAACATACCCTCAAGAAAAATCACTCTCACGACAGGGAAGTGACTTTGTTTATGAAAAAAAAAATCAACTTTTGAGATACCAGTAATTCATAGTTTGAAAAGAACAGAGTTAACAGAGAATTTATCCCTTGTTATGTCCAATTAACAGGGCAATGTGTCCATGAAAGCGGCTTAAATTTAAGGTGTCAAAGTCATAATTTGATAAATTAATGGCAAAATTTAAGTTCAAAATCCGAGCAAACTGGTGCAGCAACACCGTTATTTACTATAGCAAGTCAAAAAATGACTTTGACAAAATGTATGTGTGTACGGTGTACTAGCTCAAATTTGAGTTTTTGAAACTTGATAAAATCAAATCGGACATTACCAAACTTGAAGGGTCCGAGTCCGGTCCCGTTCGGGTTAGCAATGATGGCGGCGGTCGCGTTGCCCACATTGTTGCCGGTAAACATGGTGTCATGGTAGTAGAGCACCAGACGCTTGCACGGCTGTTTGGAACTGATCACTGTTTTTGATTGCACTCCCAAAACATATGAGGAAATGACAAGGAAGAAGTAGAAGAACATAATGCAAGAATAATTCTGTGTAGCAGTACCCCTCTTCATGGCTAGCTGCTGGGTTTTTCTTTGGCTTGAATGGGTTTGTGTTAGAATATAGTGCCCTCTCCCTTTACATTTATAGAGCATGTTCCTAGTGTTTGATGTAGGTCCTTTTATTATTATTATTATTATTATTATTATTATTATTATTATTATTTTTTTTTTTTTACAATTTGATGTAAAGACTAGAAAGCCACAAAGGAAATAGCCTTTCCAGGTACAGGCACCCCACCACTACTATTTTTCCTATCCCAAAGAAAGTGAAACCCTATTAGCACTTCTATATAGGGCAAAAGAAAACTCAAACCGTTTTAAAACCCACTAAGCTGTAGCAGTGAGGCTGGCAAGCCAATCGATTTGAGTCGTCACTGGACCGCCACCACCCCCGCCTTCATGAGAGAACCCTCACTACCATCACTGTCGCCTGTCGACCGGGGCGGAGCTACATAGGGGCCGGGGGTGTCCCCTTCCCCCAATTCCTATTTTTGATTATATTTTGCATATTTTGTGTATAGATATTAGGTAAAAAAAAAAAAAAATTGGGCAAGATTTAATTTCAATGCAAGAATAATTTTCATTATGAGAATATCGTGAATCATACCGTGCGTAACGATATTGCGTTTGTCGAATGACATGATAACAACAATACTCGAGATTAATTTTTCAATTTATCAAAATCGTCCCATAAAAACTCGAATGATTGGTTAGTCTTGAAAAAATCTTGGAACCAAAATTTCTTCGGCCTTGTTCGTTTCATAGTTTTAGTTTTGTTTTGTAATCATTACATTCATTTCTCTCTCTATTTCTCTCCACTCATTACACTTTTTTCCAAAACTAAACTAAACTGAAACTACTAAACGAACAAGGCCGAATAATTCGGCCCCATCCAATTTCAATTTTTGGCTCCGCCACTGACTGTCGGAATATGAACTGGCACCTCAGTGTGATGAAGGGAAGCTGAAAAGGCAAAGCTCTCTCTTCCCTGCATAAGGATGGTAAACACCCTAGGGAGAGGGATAGGAAGGAAGAGAGGCGGCTAGGATTTTACCACGTACGGTTCGTTTGAATTGTACACATGGGCCTATGCCACCAACCACTGATCATAACACCTTCTATGATTCTCATATCTTGACAAATACTAATTGTACAAGTTCAAGGAACCAACCTAACAAAATACTGTACTTTCTAGGCAGTATTTCTCTTTTGGTTATTTACCAATAAAGTTTGACATACTCACATATTCGACGAGGACCAAGAACCGACCTAACAAATAAAGTTTGACACAACATATCAATTACATATGGCTGGAAAGGTAAATCTTTGACACAACATATCATTGTAAAGGTAAATCTTTTCGTGCTATGTTATTCAAATTGTTCCTTGCTGCTGCCTTGTATTACATATGGCTGGAAAGGAATGCTAGAATTTTCGGGGGATGCTCAAAAGATTCTAGTATGGTCCTTGCAATTGTGGAAGAAAATGTGAGGTATAGAGCCAGCTCTTGGAGGAAGGTTCTCAGCTCTCAAGAAAACTTTTGGTTGTGTAGCCAATGGAATCTACCCGTAGAATGTTTAGAAGTTGAGTCTTCTTTGTTGCTTTTCTTTTGACCATGATTGGTTGTTCCTTGATGAGTTGTATTGCTTTTGCTTGGGTTTTTCCCCTGTTGTAAGCTTGGTTGTTTGGTTGGTATAAAATTTTCACTTACCAAAAAAAAAAAAAAACATATCAATTACTAACATATCTATTTGTTTACCAATAAAGTTTGGCACACTCAATGAGGATGGTCCCAAAGATTGAAATTGACAGGGGTTATATTTATGTCATTCATGCTCGAAGAAAATACCCTAGTCTATATCAAAGGGACTTTTCCCCGATTTTTAACTGGACTATCCACAGTGTATGTGGGATTGAGTTGTACCTGATTTCATTTTCATATCAGTGTATGATGAATGAAATTTTCTTCGCCGTTAAAAAAAGAAGAAGAAGATTTGTCGAGTTATGCATAAGTTGGCGCGAACACTCTGCGTTGGCAACTAGCAATGAAGATGGTGTAGACACCCCAAAATAAGGATCCCGTACATGTTTTTATCCCTGATGATGAAAGGAAACACCCGGAAGGACTATCAGATTGAAATTCTCCAAGTCAAACAAAGTCAACAGTACCGTACGGTACTCATCTCTCACGCACGGCACAGCCCAAGCAGCTTTTTGAATTTTGGCGGTCAGGTGTGCCGCACGACACAGTTTGTGTGCCGTACGACACTGTCAATTGTCAAACAGCTTTTGCAGAGTTCCAGCAGCTCAAAATGTTGACGATTCGTTCCTCTGATCATCATTGTTGCGTGCAAGGCTTCAAGCCTACCCTAGAACCATCATTCTTTTGTGTGGGTAGCAAGAATACTTGCTGACCAAGGATTTGTACGCCTATAAATCCCAACCAATTTCAGAAAAAGAAAAAAAGGGAAAAAGGAGGAGAAAATCCTGAAGTTCTGTCACTAAATTCTCTCAAACAATATTCCTTTGGTCACAAATCTCCCTCATCCTTACCTATAACTCCCAGAAATCAATCTCATTCTCGCTTCCAAAGCTAAACTCAACCCAAAATTCAATTCCTTGTTTTCGGTCCAAAGCCGTGAGGTTCATATTCAAGGCTTGTTCAAGTTCCAGTCCTCAATCATCATGTTCACGGTATCAGAAAGAAGTTGAAGTCCAAAGGAGGTCCAAGCTGTGCCTAAAGGATCAAGAAAGAGTTCAAATCCAAGAGTTCCAAGCCGAAGGTACGATCCCGTTTCGCCAAACTTCTTAGTTTTGGTACCGTGAGGGGAGGGGTACCAAGTGTGGAATGATCTCCTATATCATCTCCATACTTGGTACGCCCACGTTACATCAAAACCAATTTGATTTCATACCTCCCGGTTGCGTCGTACGGTGAAAATATCGCTTCGTACGGGGTAATTTAGCGAGAAGGAACATTCCTTATCTAAGCATATTGTTTTCTTATTCAAAATAGTCTGTTTTTAACCATATTTCATGCCTTGTATGTGTTTCTATTCAATCATTTCGAAAAACCAAAGTTTTGAACTATTTGTGAAGTAAATAGTGCCGCACGACACTCCTCCTGTACCGCACAGTACACTTGGAGTGCTGTACGACACACTTTTGAAAATCTGACCGTTGGACTGATGAACAGTGCCGCACGACACACTTTCTGTACCGCACGGCACACTTTTTGTAAAATTCGAAATTTCAGTCAGTGCCTTGCACAAACAGTTTGAAGCCTTGGTTATTGTATATTTGTTAGGATTTGTATGATTGCTTGCTTTCATTATTATCGTCTGTTTTGCATGATTTAAATGCTTATTTGGTTAAAGTTCGGCGTTAAAAAGTTTTCTAAAAATCCCACAAATGTTTAGTAAAGACCGATTTTTAATCGGGCGAGCGGGGTGCATTAAAACCCTTCCCCGCTCGTAACCTGGCTTCGAATCCAAAACGAATCTCTGGTTTTCAAATTATTTTCTAAATCATTCTTTCAATCATTTTTCAAAACGGTTTCTCGGGTCCTAAACCATTTTCCAAAAACCCGGGTGGCGACTCTATTTTCAAAACTTTTCAAACACCAGCGTGGGAGGTCGACCGTCCATAGATGGCAAACAATATGCGTACTTAATTACTAGAGTAGATTGTGACTTGAAGTTTTTTTTGGGATTTTTTTTTTGGGTGCATTTTACATTTTAGATTGTGATTTATGAATTTATAGAGTGTTTGGGAGTAGGGCTGCTATACGAACCAAACGGCTTGAGCATATGGGTGTTTGGCTTGATAGACTAATAAACAAGGGGTCATTCCATAAATATTCTAAAGACAAGGGTTAATCCCCAAACATCCCACAAATAAGAGATCTAACTTCCATTGGATCTTCACCACTATGCTTCCAATAGTCTTGCATCGAAATTGGAAACTTCTTCAATAATACAAAGAAATTTAGGGCTTCTGGATTTAAATTAGTCCATTTTTATTTTGAAACTTCATGAGCTTAAGCTTAGACTCAAACTTGAAGGGTTGAAACTTTATGACCATAAGATCATGCTTGACAGCTCGAGATTGACTTGCATATTCCACAAGCCAAGCTTGAACACGTATAATAAGGAGTCGATCCAAGCCTAAGCAACGTTGTGTCGTGTTTGGCTCGATTTACACCCCTATTTGGGAGTTATATGTACGGAATAACTTTTGCACTTGAGTAATGTTTGAGAGGACAGTTATCAAAATAGATTATGAATTGGTTTTTTACAGTATTGTCCATGGTTATTTGTTGTGTTTTTTTTTTTGACAAGTATTTGTTGTGGTATTATGGCCTCCTTTTCCATTTCAGCCTCTATCCTCAAAATTTGAGAACTCATTTGTTGAGAATGAATTCTGGTGGAGGGTTGCCAAAAAACCAAAAGGCAAAAATGAAGAATTGAAAAACACCACCTACAATGCGCATGGATAAAGGGTCAGGTCGTCCATAGAAAAAAATGAGAATGTAAAAATTCATTCATTGACTGATTCTGAAATTGCATATCAGTTTTGAGAATGCATTCTCACACACACACACACACACACACCACACAAGCCTTTAACACCCCCCCCCCCCCCACTTTCAGGTTGAAGTTACCAGCAAAAAAAAAAACTTTTTCTTTCCGGAATTAATGAATTTTTCCAAATTTAAGCCACCAAATCTTAGCTTTCTAGATGAAGAAATGGAAGAGGAATGTTTCCAACACTAACGTATTTACATTTAATGTCATTTCAAAGTGTATTTATACCTATGTAATGTTAGGCTCATTTTGAAGATACTATTAATATCTTTTGAATGATATAAATTTTATAAAAATTGAGTGTAAAATGTAAAGGGTATATGTCATTCAAGAAAATTTAGTAAAAAGAAATTAGGATATAGTTGGTATTATAATTTGTTATCAATACATCCAAAGGATAAAATGGTGATTTTAAGAAAAAAGGGAGAAATGAAGACGGGTCTCCATTTGGTGGGAGATTCTCCAAATATGGAGGATGGGAGTTGGGTCTCCAAAATGGAGACCCCAAATGGAGATGGGTTGGAGGGCATGAAGTCTCTAAAAGGGAGATTTGGAGATGGGTAGGAGATGCTCTTAGTGGATTAAAACTTCAAAGAAATAAGATCCACACGCAGGTACAAAGATTCGAACATTTAATCATGAATATATACTACATACTTGGTCGCGGATCCCTCTTTCTGAAATCAAGGGGTGTTGGATAGATTTAGGACCGCTAATTTGTTAACCGTTGCGAGTTCGTTTGTTTTGCTTATTTGTTCATCTTATCTCATAATCTTTAATTATTCTCAAATTTTTTACTTGTTACTCCCTACATTCCTTTTCAAGTGTAGCACTTCGTAATTCCAATTTATTAAGAAAACATCATCATTACACTTTTCAAATCAACTTTTTTCCAACTTATACCTTTACTTTCCACTATTGCCCTTGATAGAGACATCATTATTAAATTTTAAGAAAACAAACTTTACCCACTAACTTTTTAAAAAGAATCTACTTTTAAGGGTAAAATAGAAAATTTATCAATTTTTACCCATTAACTTTTCAACATCATATTTATTTAGAGCAAGAACAGCAGCTTTGCCAAAATACCATTTGAGCCATTTTGGCTAACCAAATGAGCAAATTACCCCTCCAACAGCTTAGCCAAACGCTTAGGTAGTTCCCGTTTATGAACAGTATTGAGCTAAAAATGCCCAAGTATTGTTCACCAGCCATGAATTTTTAATTCTTTTCCTTCTCTCTCTCTCTCTCTCCTCCTCCTCCTGCCAACGTCGACGCACGCACGCACGCCCTCCTTCCCTCTCTCTCCTCCCTCAACTTCGACTTCTCCCTCTTCGATCGCAGCCACCCAGCGATCGGCGGCGTGGTAAGGATGGACGACGAGGTGATGATCGGCGGCGTGGTAAGGATCTACGGTGACTGTTTGTTTTGTGATTGAAGTACGATGGCGATGGAGTACGACGGCGAAACCAGCGGCGTCGACGGATGAGGAGGAGTCGTGGTTGAGTTCTCTTGCGGCGGATGGGGGTGATACAGAGGATGATATATTTAAAAAGTGAAAAACAATATTTTAATAAGAATTAAGGTAAAATGGGTAGTATTGTTGGAGTGTTGAGAGTGACAGACTAGCTATATGCACTGTGCATCAGGTTTTTTGGCCAAAAATTTACCCAAGCTGCTGAGGATGCTCTTAGAAAAAACCCAAAATGAAATGCATTATTCTCTTTAAGGAACGGATGGAGTATTATTCTTACCATTTTCTCCTTGGGAATTGATATTGGCACGCTTCGCTATTGACATTTTATTTTTTGTCTTTATTAGGTAAAATTACGCTTGCACTTTATGAATAGAGACATAAAAGGGAGCGTCAATAGAGAAAATGGGAGTACCAATATCATTTCCGATCCCTTTTTCCTTATGCAAACCTGTCACATACACAATATTCAAACACTCTTTAAAGAACAAAAACTTATGCAATGCTCGTGGATTATGTTGCAAAGGGCTTTTTCACCACACATTTATTCGGAATTCACAACTTTTCATGTGCATGAGTCGATGAATTTGACAAAAAAGGATTATCACTGCCAAATTAAAAATTCTGCGTACAACGAAAATATATAGTGTTTGGATGGCAACTTGTAAACAAGGCTTCTTTTCGGAATCTTTTATTTGTTTGATTGTATTTGCTTGAGCTTTGGATGGCATTAAGAAGTACGTGACACCTCAAATTATTAACCTGATGGCTTCAAACGAAAGGTTATTCTCCTAATAACATTCATACAACTTAATATCCATCTCAAGCCTAACGTAATTTGCACCCAGATCTAACTCGTCGGTACGAAACGTCACGATTCCTCTTGTCATGAAGAAATCTCCGGTCCCGCCAACCACCGAGAGATCCCTAGTCGCATCATCCATTATGTCTGCACCCATAATGTTCAACGTACCCTTGTACTTTGTTGAGTTGAATACCAAAGAGTAAGCAATCCAAATGTTGTAAGTTGTCTTCATGTCATAGAAATAGAACCCTTGAGCTCGAGCGATCGGGGGAGAGAGCAATTGCTTGTCTGCCATCATTGGATCATCAAAAACCACCGTCTTACCTGTTTGGGGGAACTTTTCAGTAATCCACGACCTAAATTAAAGTTTTATGTCTTATATTTTGCCTTTTTGAATTGATATTGATTTTGAGTCAATTTATCTGCGTTCTGCTTAATTTGTCATCACATAAAAATAAACTAAAAGATAACATTAGACAGATTGTCACACAAGATGAATAGACACAATTGGCAGGGCTATTTGATTTATCGAAATATGAATTACGCGGGATCACATTTTGACAATTAATCCCGGTAATTGATATTCACACCCCCCAAATTGTTATCCACACCCCCTTTTTGTCTTTTAGTGACATTTTTACACATAAAAACTTCACTAGAAGACAAAAAAGGGGTGTGGATAACAATTTGGGGGGTGTGAAAATCACTCCCCTTAATCCCACGGAGCAAAAGTTTCCTGTGCACTGTACGAAGATATGATAGTGATTGGTTGAAATGGAGACATGTTTAATGTGGACTAAAAATTGACAGTTTGTACTTTGCGGGAAGGGGAAACAGGGGTATGGGGATGACAATTTCCCCATAGCCAATAAATACCCGCCCCGCCCTATCCATATGAAGGCGGGGTTTATCCAAAAAAATTTCCAATAATAGCGGGTATGGTGGAATTTAAAATATACCTGCTTGGATATGGAGCGGGTATGGTTTTGTTATCCCCTTCCCCGAATCCCCATACCCGGTTATATATACTATATAAATTATACATACGAATATAGGTAGAAAAGAATCTTGATTATTATTTACTTATATAGAAGTAATTACTTGTAGAGAAAATCATTTCAATTATAGTATTAAGAATATCATTACAGATTCTAGTTCCTAAAATGATGTTCTTGATATATTTTGCTTTTTCATTTTCTTTTTTAAAATTTGTTGGTTTGTTGCTTTATGAAACTTAGAAATTGATGTTTGCTTGGATTGATTTTTTATTGTACTATTGTTATTTTTGCTACATTAGTGGTTAAATTAAGATAGTTTAAAGTTTTTTACTTTATATTTTTGTTGGTTTGAATTATCGGGCTTGCACTTTGGTTTCATTATTGACTTCTTATATATTTTGGTTTGGATATGGGTAAATTTGGGGAAACCCCGATATTCAACCGGATGTAGGTTTGGTGCTTTGTCTAATATCTCCATTGGGGATTGGAGCGGGGATGGTACAAGATTGCCCAATTGGTGATGGGAGATAGAATAGGGTCCCCCGATCCATACCCTATACCCGTTGCCATCCCTAAAGGGGTATTGCTTCAAAATTGACATATTTATTCGTTTCATCCAACGAGTAATTATTCAGTGGTTCGACATACTTTTGTGAGTCCATATAATTAAATGGTGGTCTCCGTAGAAATGTGTGGTGTTGAGAAGGGTTGGAGCACAACCACCTAATAATTTTTCCCATGAAACCGCCTTAAAAGGTGAACATATACACAGTGAATTCCCAACCAAAGTGATAATTTAGTAGAAGAAAAAATGCATGTTCGTTTATTGGCAAAAATAAAAAATAAAAATAAAAAATAAAAAACACTAAGAACAAGTTCACCAATTTTCATGTACGGTGTCAAAGTCATAATTTGATAAGTTCTAGCTTGGCAAAAAATTTAAGTTCAAAATGGCAGCAAACTGGTGAGGCAAAACCATTATTTAATATACAAAAAATTTGAGTTTTAGTGACAACAACGTATCACTAAAAGTGTATTGCTAAAAAGTATTCAGTGACAGTTTTTTGTCCTAAACACACTTTTAATAACAACCTAGTGACAAAATTGTTGTCACCAGAGATCAATTTATTTCATGCACAGCAAGTCAAAAAATGGATTTGACAAAATGTATATATAGATGAACTTGCCCTATTTTGAGTATTGAAACTTGATAAAAAAAAAAATTGGACATTACCAAACAGGAAGGGTCCGAGTTCGGTTCCGTTCGGGTTAGCAATGTTGGCCGCTGTCGCGTTGCCCGCATTGTCGCCGTTAAACATGATGTTATGGTAGTAGAGCACCAAACGCTTGCATGGCTGTCTGGAACTGATCACTGTTTTTGACTGTGCTCCCAAAACATACGAGCAAATGACGAGGAGGAAGAAGAAAAACAGAATGCCAGGATATTTCTGTGCAGTACCCCTCTTCATTGCTATCTGCTGGGTTTTTTCTCTTGGCCTGGTTAATGGGTTTGTGTGTATTAGAATAGTGCCCTCTGGCTTTCCCTGTACATTTATAGATCGTGCATGTTACATGTTTTTAATTGTGTTCACGTGATTACAGCTTCGTTTCTTGATAGCTGCAAAGGTCGTTTCGGATAATCCGAATTTAAGTAACAACTTTTCAATTTTTCATTTTTGGCTTTTTGACTTTTTGGCTTTTTGGATTATGGTCAGAATGAGTTTTGAATCTAGAAAGAGTGTTTGAGAGAAATGTGCATAATGTATTTTGCAAAAGTAGTAGTGTTTGGGAGAAAAATAATAAAAATGAGTTATGGATTAGTTTTTACCAATTTACCCTTTTTTGTTAAAACCATCCCAACATACTTGTCATTGAAATAATTAATGGAAATTTTCACACAAATTGGGAAATTAATTAATTTTATTATATAATTGTATATCAAAATTATTTTTTATTATGACTTATAGTAATAATAACATGGTGGTGTATTGGATCAAAGTTGATCGGCGACGGTCTAGCCGATTCAAACGACGACGACGACGATATCTACAAGCCCAGAAACAGAACACTCTCTCTGACTCTCTCTAATCTGCGATCGGTGACTGTCTAGCCGATTCATCGACGGCGGACGGATCAAAGGTAAGGGTTTTCTGCGTTAAAGATCTCCTTCTCTTCTCTGTGGTTCTCGAGTGTGGAAGAGGATAAGGGGTAAAGGGGTACATATGGCAGGGTCACGGGAAAACCAAAAACAAGAATGCAAAATGAGAATGGGAAAAGGAACCTCAGAGCTGATTCTGGGTTTCTGCTCCAAAACTCGAAATTGAAGAATGAGTTTTCCAGAACTTGTTCTCAGAACCTGGCGCCCAAACAGGAAGAAGTTGAAAACGAAAATGGGAAAACGCGAAAAGGAAGCGCCCAAACAGGCTCTTAATCCGAATATCACAATTAACGATGAAGATAAAAACAATATCCTAAAATCTCAAAAATAAATAAATAAATAATAAATACGAAAGGAACAAGTGCCACATGCATGTTCACATATTTGGTCCTGAATCCCTCTAGGGTAAATACAATATTGTTGGATAAAATTTAGGACCTGTTTGTTAATCCTACTTATTAGAATTTTTTTGAGGGGATCCTACTGATTAATTTGTTTTTCTGTTTTGCTTAGTTTATTTCTGTATTTTCACTTATTTTGATACATTTTTTCAGTTTATTATTTTCTTACCTTTTCTTTCTTTTCTTTTTGTCTTTACAAATCCTTGCACACTAAATTCAGTCTTTCATGGAGCATGCTTCATTCTCACCAGTCACCTCACATTTCTACAAGGGCGCACAGCTTTACTAGTGACTTGGGTTTCAAAAAATGCACTCAAATCTTATAATTTTTTTAAAAATTTGGTTTTTCTTCACTATTATCGGCATTGGGTCATTCGTGCATAGCCAACGTGAATGACAAAAGTAAATAGTAAGCATGAGAAAGCAACATACGCTTGTCTTTCATGAGGCCGCATGTTTGAATCCTACGAATATCAATCATTCCAATCTTTGGGGACATTAATTGAGGGTTACCTGGTTGATTGTTAACTTCAGGACCCCAGTATTATTACAAGTTGGCCCAGACATCTGATTATCAAAAGAAAATAACTAAAAACTAAACAAAATAAAATTGGCCATGTAAATTTGTAACAAAACAAAAATACGTAGGGTAATTTCGAATCGTGATTTTTTTATAAAACCCTCATTGCTTTGTTCAGGTCCCTACAATGCTAACAAACTAAAAGTAAAAATGTTATAATTGACAACTTTAATTCCGTTGCTGATCTTCATGTTGAGGATGACACATTCCTAACTTTAATTCCTCCTTACTTTGGCTGATTGAATGAAGTAGAACGTGGATAATATGAAGTTAGGAATTGAGGGAAAGCTGGGCCCTTGACTTAGGAATAAAATTAAGTCAATGGAGGCTCTTTTGTCATTGCTTTTAGTGAACCTTCATTGCTTTTCCGGTATTGATTAGTCAGCTGATGGTGATAGGGAATCATCCGAATCAGGTGGTTGTAGTGGTTCTGGGATTGAGAGGATATGGGCCCATTCAACGTCCTCTTGTCGGCTCGTATTGTTCCTAAAAGCCCTGTTTGGATGCCGGATTTGGCACCCGGATTTGTAATCCCGGGCCCACTCTACTCCGGTGTTTGGATGCCAAAACGTCCCCCCGGATTTGATCGAAAAATTTCACTGATGGGAGTACAAATCCGGGAGAACCCGGATTAGCTAACGACAACTTCCCCCCTGTCGTTAGCAAATCAGGGGGGACTTGTGGGATTTTCGTACCAATCTACCCTTCCAAATCCGGGTGAGATCTATAACTCAAAATCGAAAAAAATGGAGTTTTCCGGCTAAAAGTCGACCGAAACAACAAATGGAACTGATGAGGTACCTGAAAAATAATCGTCTCTGCTGCGGTACCTGAAAAATAGTCGGAGCTGTTGAGGTTTGGTCGCTGGAACTCGCCTGCTGGGGTCGCCGGAGCTGCTAGGTTTTTTCCACAAGGCTCTGTGTTGGTAGAGTAACTCCAGGGGTAAATATATTTATTTGAACCAAAAAAATATATATTTATGCAAATTATTGATATCTAATAAAAAATTTAATATCTAATAAACACAAGTGTGGTTGGAAATATATATTTTTATATCTAATTAATTGTCTTTTAGTATTAATTAAAGTGAGATGGGTCCTGAGTTTAGGTGAATTAGTATCGGTGTTCGGTGGTTGTGAGATTTGTGAATGAAATGACTTGAGAACAGGGGCGGAGACACATGATTGTTAATTAAGTAGTAGGGTCAAGTAACAAATGTAGCAATCCTATTTACTTTCTTACGGCAATTTTGTTTAAATTTGTGGGGTTCAATTCGCATACATAATCAAAATTTATACCCAAATTGGAGGAAATTTGCAAGTGAGTGGGGTCACTTGCCACAATGTGGCTCCCGCCACTGCTCAAGAGATTAAATTGGGTAAATTTCAGGAAATTGGAAATTTGGAATGAATTTGGGAATTGGGGTTGAAGTTTAGAGAAAAATTGGAGGAGAAATTGGGTAAGAAGCGTGCGAAAATTGGTTGCTAGTGGATGGGTTTCGCACACTAGCGCAAGTGAGCGTTGGACTTTTTCGTTGCACCCAAAAAAAAAAAAAAAAGTGAGCGAGTGTTGGTGGAGCACGTGGTCGGTCTCCCACAGGGGGCAAGGTGGCTGTTGGACACTGCGCTAAGGGGTCAACTACTTTTTTATCCACCCTCCATAAAAGTCACATCAATGTGGGCCAACCCTCCAAAAATAATTTTACACCGTTTAGGGTTGCTTGACAGTAAGGGAGAAAATTAAGTACCTAATTGTTTTAAAAAAAAAAAAAAAAAAAAAGGAGGTCATAGTTATTTTAGGAAAAATAGGGTAGGTCTTTGGTGTTTTTTTTTTTTTTTTTTTTGACAGAAACCTCAGGGGTTGTTACTGAAATTTTTATAAAGTTTTGCATTACAAAAAGTTCTTGTATGATTTTATCACCCCTGATTGGAATCTTATGACCCGTTTGAATGGCGGATTTGATTTTGGATGGATTTGTAATGAGGGTAGACCCACCTCTTATGAAGTGTGAATTTGTATGTTGGGTGTTTAGATGATTTTTTGAGAAGGGGGATTTGGAGGGTGGATATGAATGGATAAGAGGAAAAATGACTGAATTGCCCCTAGTTTATTAATTTAATAAACAAAATGGATTACTTTCATTATAATTAGAATAAATACATAATAATTACGATAAATACACAATAAATACATAAAAATATTTAAACTATATTAGATGTAAAAAAATAATTCGGAATTTTTTTATAAATTAATTAGGAAGTGGAAATTTGTAAAAGTAAAAGAAAATTTACAATAAAATAGTAACATTTACCATATAATGTGTTATTAAATAATTTTATTTGAAAAAGGTTTAAATATTATTTTGGAAAAAATAATCGAAAAATAATGTTACTTTATTGTTTTGAAGAATACACCCCTACAAGGCTAACAAACTTAGAAAATACTTCTACCGGTTTTCGATATTGGATTGAGGTGGTTTTTATTTAAGTATGTTTATTTAATATTTTGAACGTCCATGTAAAAAATCAGCTCAATCGGGCATAAAGATGGGTGTTTTTTAACGGCCTTGCACTTACAAGTGAGGGCTACTATTGTCAAAACCAAATCCGGCTGCCCCCAAATTTACTAACGACGGGGGTACCCAGTGTTATAAAGCCACCCCCAGCCTTGATTTGCAACCCATCCTGACCCAAATGTGGCTTCTCCTTTGCGCAACCAAACACTGGAGATGTGTGCGGCCATGATTACATCTCTAGCATCCAAACGGGGCTTTGTAGTCGTGCCATTCCACAACCTTTGAATTGAATGATTATGTAGTAAGAATTTCACAAAGAAATTACTACAACAAAAATGACTTTTAGCGACAAAACCTAGTGAAATTTCCTCTCCTAAAGATACCATTTGGCGAGGAAACCCATATTTCATCTCCAAAAGGTACCTTAAAAAATGGATAAGTATATGAAAATCTTATTAAAAATTAATAATACTTGTTTTAAAGAAAATAGTTCAGGCCAAAGTCACCTTTAGTATTGAACAGTGGCAGACTGTCTAGATAGCCTCATCCAAAAAACTAGAATATCAAAAACTATTGTCATATGTAGTTCAATTATTTATTGTTATCACGGTAATTAATCCTAGAATGAATTCAATCTAAAATCCTGACTATAGCGACACAATTTATTCGTTGCAATAGTACAATTTTGTTGTTGAATGATTAGAACTGCCAACAATCATGCAACAAAACATCGGTGTTTGGATGGCTACTTTTTAATAAAACCCGATTGTTTATCAGAATCCTTTATTCTTCAAATTTATTTTCTTGAGCTTTTGTGACATTAGAAGTACATGCACGTCACAATTACCCATAAAAGAAGAAGAAGCAAAAAAGACACTCAACGATTGATATCCTCCTAATAACATTCATACAACTTAATATCCATCTCAACCCTGAAGTAATCTGCACCCTCTACCTCATCGGTACGAAAGGTCGCGATCCCTCTTGTCATGAAGAAATCTCCGGTCCCACCAACTATTGAGAGATCCCGAGTCGCCTCATCCATCATGTCTGCGCCCATAATGTTCAACGTACCCTTGTACTTTGTTGAGTTGAATACCAGAGAGTAAGCAAACCAAGCGTTGTAAGTTGTCTTCATGTCATAGAAATAGAAACCTTGAGCTCGAGCAACAGGAGGAGAGAGAAATTGCTTGTCTGTCGTCATCGGATCATCAAAAACCACCGTCTTACCTGTTTGGGAGAATTTTTCAGTAACCCTTTGACCTAAATTAAGTTTTCCGTCTTATATTTTGTCTTTTGTGAATTGTTATTGATTGTGGTTTAATTTATCCTTTTTCTACTTAATTCATCATCACTCAGAAAAAGTTAAAAAGTAAAATATATAACTAAAGACGTTTAAAAAGAGTTTGCTAGAGATGAAGATAATTTTAAAAAGAAAGGTTATAAGTCTTATTTTTTTGTGTAATGGGACTTTTTTAAAATTTCAATCCTTATTTTAAAATTTCTAATTCCTCTTATCAAGATGAATGTAAAAGGCCAAACAACTTCAGCAAAAAAAAAAAAAGTTTACTAACTACGAAAAAAATCATTGTCTTCGAAAATAATTGATTTAGTCAAACCCTCTCTTGGAAAATACTTAAATTGTAGTCTTACTAAAAAATTAGACAGACTGTCACACAAAGTGAACAGACAAAATTGGCTATTTGATTTCTCAGATAAAGAATTTCGTCGGATCACATTTCGACAATTAAATCGACGGAACATAAGTTTCGAATGCAATGTATGAAAATATGATATAGAAATAGGACATGTTTAATTTTGTTTCAAAATTGACAGTTTGCAAGAAGGTGAAACAGGGGTGTTGAATCTGATTTGTTTTGCAAACACACCAACAAGAAAAATCGCACTCACTAGAGGGAAGTGACTGTGTTTATGAAGAGAAAATCAACTTCTGAGATACCAGTATTTCATAGTTTGAAAATAACAGAGTTAACAGAGAATTTATCGCTTGTTATGTCCAATTAACAGGGCAATGTGACCATGAAAGTGGCTTAGGGGGGTGCCGTGCACCCCTCGGCAGTCCGATCATGTTTTGGACGGCCCCGGATGCGTTTGGAAAATTTAATTTAATTTAGATTTATTTTTACTAGTAAAAAAAAAAATACATCCGAGCCGTCCAAAATACAATCGGACGGCGAAGGAGTGCGCAGCACGGTGCAAAGCACCCACCGGTTTCCTTAAATTTAAGGTGTTAAAGTGTCATAATTTGATACATTATTGGCAAAAGTTTAAGTTCAAAATCCGAGCACTGGTGCAGCAACACCATTATTTACTATAGCAAGTCAAAAAATGACTGACAACAAGATGTATGAGTGTAGAGTGTACTTGCTCAAATTTGAGTTTTTGAAACTTTGATCAAATCAAATCGGAAATTACCAAACTTGAAGGGTCCGAGTCCGGTCCCGTTCGGATTAGCAATGATGGCCGCGGTCGCATTGCCCGCATTGTTGCCGGTAAACATGGTGTCATGGTAGTAGAGCACCAGACGCTTGCACGGCTGTTTGGAACTGATCACTGTTTTTGATTGCACTCCCAAGGAAATGACAAGGAAGAAGTAGAAGAACAGAATGCAGGAATAATTGTGTGTAGCAGTACCCCTCTTCATGGCTAGCTGCCGGGTTTTTCTTTGGCTTTGAATGGGTTTGTGTTAAGAATATAGTGTCCTCTCCCTTGACATTTATAGAGCAGGTTCCCAGTGTTTGATGTAGGATTTTTTTTTATTTTTTTTATTTACACTTGGATGTAAAGACTAGAAAGTCACAAAGAAGGTACCATCATTATTCATTACCATCACTGTTGGAATATGAACTGTCACCAGGCAGGGACGGAGCCAGAAATTTAACTACATAGGGGCAAATCTTTTTTCTAAAATATTTCGCAGGGGCGAACCTATATAATTCATAAGAAAATTTCTTTTTTTTCTATATAATACTAGAGGTTTTTTCCTTTTCTTGGAGGGGCGACCGCCCCTACTGACCCCCCTCTGGCTCCATCCCTGGCACCAGGGAAGCTGAGAAGAGGAGATAACACTAAGAAACCCTAAGATTTGAGATTGAGAGAAAATTATCACTGAAAAAGTAAGAGTTAATTGAAAGCGAGAAATCCATTACTACGGAAGAAGAAAACACTCATCGAAGGCAAAGCCCTCCCCTCATTGATCATTGGGTGGTCACTTCAACACTCACAAAAAATAAAAATAGAAATACATGTAAAAAATTTATTGTCATCTTAAACACCCAACCCAATAATTAATATATAAAAAACCAACTTAAAATGTTTGAACACCTAATCCAAAACACAAGCCCGTAAAATATTTGAAGACCCAACTCAATTGATGCCCATAAAAGAGAATAGAGGAAAATAAAAAATCTAGTGATCGGCTACAACGCAAAGCCCCACAAATAACGATTTCCCATCATTATTGCATTGAGCTAGCTAAACAATCGTCTCACAGAGGCGAACACAGAGTTGCTAGTACTTTGTATGGCTTTGCATAAATGCTACAAATTCAATTTATGTTTTTGATAGGAAAAAGTTAATCCGTCTTGCGGAACTCTACTACTCTTCCAAGTTTTCTGAGCTCCAAAATTTCATTGTCGATGTGAGATCCGAATAAAAAAATTCAGAGTTTAAAGGGATTAGTGATTTTGCTGCAAAGTTAGTGGAGACAGATAAGCACATCATATATAGGTTCGTGTTAACTTTTCCTATCGCCACTGTAACAATTGAAAAAAAATAATTCAGCAATGAAATACATGAAGAGCAATTTGCACAATCGAATGAGAGATCAGTGGATGAACGATTGGTTGGTTACTTATATTGAGAATGATGTATTTGATAATGAGGCTATTATGCAATGGTTTCAATATATGATTTTTTTTTTTTTAATGCATAGTTATGGTTTCTAGAGGTAGTAAAAATTTCTGAATATTCTTCCGAGAATTTTTGGAGTCACCACTGCTCTCCTCCCCGCGTAAGAATGGTAAATACCCTAGGGGGAGGGACGGGAAGGAAGAGAGACAGCTCTAGGGTTTTTCTTAAGAAATGCTCACGTTTTAGAGCTAGAGATAGGAGTGGTTGTGATTGGCGGCAATGTATGGGGACCACGAATCTTCGAGAATTTTACTACAATCCATTTTATGAGTAAAGATTTTGGTCACATATTTGAGTCTTTGACAGAGAGAGTCGCTGTTGGCTACCAAAAGTTTTTGAGTTTGAATTGTACATATGGGCCTATGCCACCAACCACTGATCATAACACCTTCTATGATTCTCATATCTTGACAAATATATAAGTGTACAAGTTCCAGGAACCAACCTAACAAAATACTGTACTTTCTAGGTGTAGACACCCCAATTTTAATAACTTGTGCATCCCCGATGATGAAAAGAATGCGCGAAATGTACCTCGGAACAGCTCCTTGAGTCGGATAGATCAAAAGAACCAAAAACCCATAACTATGCATTAAAAAAAAAATAATGTACTTTCTAGGCAGTATTTCTCTTTTGGTTATTTACCAATAAAGTTTGACATACTCACATATTCGACGAGGATGCTACCAAACATTATTGATATTGACAGGGTGGTGATATTTATGTCATTCATGCTCCCAAATACTATTAATATTGACAGGGAGGTTATATTTAAATGGACTACCCACCAGTGTGTGGGGGATTGAGAAGATTTATTGAGGTTTTTCATTTCTTATTGTACCCGATTTCATTTTCTTGAATGAAATTTTCTTCGTCGTTAAAAAATAAAAATAAATTGTGGAGTTATGCGGGGCGGGAACACTCTGAGTTATAAAAAACACATGGCAATCAGCGATGAAGATTACAAACAATATGGGTACTTGTACTATAGTACGTAGATTGTGAATTGTAGATTTTAGGAGTTGCTGCTTTTTCTTTTTCTTTTTTTTGCATTTTACATTGTAGATTGTGAATTATGAATTTGTAGAGTGTTTGGGAGTAGTGCAGCTAAACAAACCAAACAGCTTGAGTTCGGCTCGACTTTTGGCTTGTTTAAAAAGAATATATAAGTCAAGCTCAATCACTTTTTATTGTTTGTTAAAGAATTTATGTGCCAAGCTTGAGCATATGAGTGTTTGGCTTGATAGGCTCATGAACAAGAGGTCATTCCGTAAATATTCTAAAGATAAGGGTTAATCCACATATATCCCACAAATAAGAGATTTGACTTCCATTAAGATCTTTAACCACTACGCTTCCAATAGTCTTGTATCGAAATCGGAAATTTCATCAATAATGTAAGGAAATTTAGGGCTTCTGAATTTAAATTAGTCCATTTTTGTTTTGGAACTTCATGAGAGTTTAAACTCGAAATAAATTCAGAAGCCCTAAATTTCGAAAGGTCAGGTTGTCCGTAGGAATGGATAAAAGGTCATGTCATCTGTAGGAAAAAATGAGAATGCAAAAATTCATCCATTACTGGTTCTGGGATTGTATATTTATTGCGTAGTTTTGAGAATGCATTCTCGAAAAATGCATTCTCACCCAATCTCCCAAATTAAAGTTTTCCCTATTATATTCTGCCCTTTTGAATTGATATTGATTTTGCGTCAATTTATCTACTTTCTGCTTAATTCGTCATCACGTAAAAATAAACTAAAAAGTAAAACTTGAGACTAAAAAGCTTTAAAACATTGTCTTAGGAAATAATTGATTCAGTTAAACTATCTCTTGGTAAATACTTGAATTGTTTTCTAACTTAAACATTAGATAGACTGTCACACAAGGCGAACGGACATAATTGGCCGGGCTGTTTGATTTCTCGAATTATGAATTACGGGATCACATTTTGAAAATCCTGCGGAGCAAAAGTTTCGGTGGAATGTATGAAGATATGATAGAGATTGGTAGAAATGGAGGACATGTTTAATTTTGTTTGAAAATTGACAGTTTGCAAGATGGTGAAACAGGGGTGTTGAATCTGATTTGGTGAAACAGCAACAGGGGTGTTGTTTCAAAATTGACGTGTTTACTCGTTCCATCCAACGACTAATTATTCAATGGTTCTCTCGACACCACATACTTTTGCGGAGTTCATACAGTTAATGGTGGTCTCCATAGAGATATGTGGTGTTGAGATGGGCGGGGTCACGACCACCTAATAAGTTTTTCCACGAAACAAATATATGTACGCTTATTGGAGAAAACAAAAGTCACTAAGAACAAGTTCACGAATTTTCATGTAAGGTGTCAGAGTCATAATTCGATGAATTGTTGGTAAAATTTGAGTTCAAAATGGGAGCAAACTGGTGTAGCAACACCATTATATACTGTAGCAAATTAAAAAAATGGCTTCGACAAAATGTATGGATGAACTAACTTGATCAAATCTAATCGGACATTAACAAACTTGAAGGGTCCGAGTCCGGTCCCGTTCGGGTTAGCGACGGTGGCCGCGGTCGCGTTGCCGGTAAACATAGTGTCATGGTAGTAGAGCACCAAACGCTTGCATGGAATTTTGGAACTGATCACTTTTTTTGACTGTGCTCCCAGAGTCCCAGAACATACGAGGAAATGACAAGGAGGAAGAGGAACACAGTGCCAGAATATTTCTGTGCAGTACCCCTCTTCATTGCTATCTGCTGGGTTTTTTTTTTTTTTTTGGCTTGGCTAATGGGTTTCTGTTCGAATATAATGCCAAGTTTCCCTCCGAGCCGGCTTTGGGCTAAAGCCCGTAAAGTCACCGCTTTATGCCCCCAAATTTGGACTAAATTTTGGGGCCTCTAATTTTACATGTTTGTGTAGTAGTTATGTTTTTAAATGACTTATTTATGAAATTTTTTGTTTTTCTAAGTAGTTTTAAGTTTTAACTATAATATATTAAGAGTTGAGGGCCCAATTTGAAAAAAAATCGTTTTAGGCCCCCTAAATCTCAGAGCCGGCCCTGGTTTCCCTTTAACATTTATAATGCATGTTCCTACCATTATTGATGTTCCTCCTCTCTGATGTAAGTCCTACGCAGACGGTTATGTTGTTGTTTTTTTACTCCTTCCGTCCTAAAAAGATGTCCAAAAACGCTATTCACAACTCTAAAAAAAATTATATATTTGATAGTAATTTATAGCACTTTTTATGATTTTAAAAACTTTGTTTAATAAAAGTAAATGAAATCTATCAAACAAGATCCATATTGCATATACAAATCCTTATAAAAAAAATATGGATAATTTTATGAGATGTGGGAATAGTGTTTTTGGACATCTTTTTTTGGACGGAGGGAGTATAATTCTGGTGGCCGGACTACTTACGCGTCTCTTACTATTACTATAGGAAAAGTGACACTACAAACAATAAACAATAAATGTATTCACTACTCCCTCTATCCTAAATTATTGGTCCTTTTTTTTTCTTGTTTGGATGTCTCAAAAAAGAATGTCCACCTTGAAAAGTTAACATAAAAAGTTGTGTAACATTTACTCATTTGCAATTATTTTTTACACTGAAGTGTCGTGCCTTTTTTTTTTTTGTAAAGAACTTAGGTATCATGTCAATCAAGCCTTAAATAGAGGTAAATGGAGAAGTCAAACCCAATTAAATGTCACATTATTCTCTCCATAAAAAATTAGAATAATTAGTCATAAATACACAATATTTTGCCTATTTAAAGGGAAGGACAAGGAACAGTTGCAATCAAACATAAAGACAAGGAACATTTGCGATCAAACCTAAAGACACAATATTTTGCTTATTTAAAGGGAAGGACAAGGATTGGTAAAAAAAAATGATTGGTAAAAAAAAAAGGGAAGGACAAGGAACATTTGCAATCAAACATAAAAACAAGGAACATTTGCAATCAAACACAAAGACACAATAAGTGGCCCTATTAATTATGTCATTATAAATTGCAAAATACGATCAAAAGGGTTATCATGTACGTGTACTATACTTTTTGATTCTGTACAATAAATTTTTAACAAAACTTGGAATGACCGGTATTAGGTTTTAAACTAAAATACATTGGATGGACAAACTTACATAGTTGTTAAATTAAAAACAAAAAAACAAAAACTCTAATTTTTTTTTGGTTGCCAGAAGTGGTCGGCCAAGAGGTGGGGTGGTGGTCCGCCGGATGTGGGGTGGTGATTTTTTTGAATTTTATGTTCGAAATTAGAATTTTTAAAAATTAGTTAGATCTCACTAATTTTTTTGGTTGGCAGAAGTCCTCGGCCAAGAGGTTGGGTGGTGGTTGGCCGGAGGTTGGGTGGTGATTTTTCTGAATTTTATGTTCGAAATTAGAGTTTTTAAAAATTAGTGACATCTCACTAATTTTTTTGGTCACCGGAAATGGACGACCAGAGGTGGGGTGGTGGTCGGCCGGATGTGGAGTGGTGATTTTTTGAATTATATGTTTGAAATTACAATTTTTTAAAATTAGTGACATCTCACTAATTCTTTTAGTTGCCAGAAGTGGTTGGCCAAAAGGTGGGGTGGTGGCCAGCCGGAGGTTGAGTGGTGATTTTTCTGAATTTTATGTTCGAAATTAAAAATTTTAAAAATTAGTGGGCATCTTACTAATTTTTTTGGTCGCCGGAAGTGGTTGGCCAGAGGTGGGGTGGTGGTCGGCCGGATGTGGGGTGGTGATTTTTTTGAATTATATGTTCTAAATTAGAATTTTTAAAAATTAGTAACATCTCACTAATTTTTTTGGTCACCGGAAGTGGTCGGCCAAGAGATGGGGTAGTGGTCGGCCAGAGGTTGGGTGGTGATTTTTCTAATTTTATGTTCGAAATTAGAATTTTAAAAAATTAGTGACATCTCACTAATTTTTTTGGTCGCCGGAAGTGGTCGGCCGGAGGTGGGATGGTGGTCGGCCGGAGATTGGGTGGTGATTTTTTTAATTTTATGTTCGAAATTAGAACTTTTAAAAATTAGTAACATCTTACTAATTTTTTTTGTTTTTATATTCGATTGCAAAAGTTCATTATCCTTCCATTTAAAAATGTCAAATGTTTTTTGTTTTTATGTTCGATTTCAAAAGTTCATTGTCCTTCCCTTTAAAAATGTCAAATGTTTTGGATTTTTTACTTAGTGGCCCTAAAAAATTGCTTTTCCAAATGAACAAGCAAATTGGGATGGAGTTAGTAATTTCTGAAAATGATCAACTTGAGAAGAAATTACAGAAACTAAATACCATAACAGCTCGTTTGGATGCCGTTTATGGCCCCCTGACTATTCAATCCGGGGGGATGAGAAGTTTAGCCCGTGGTTTGGCCACCAATTTCGCACCCCGACTAAATAGTCGCCGGCTAATTAGCCAAGGGGAGGCCGGACTAAATACAAGCAGGGGGGGTGGTGCTTGTATTTAGTCAGGGCTGAGATCCACCCATTGTTTACCTTCCTACCCCCCACTCCCTTCTTCTAATTCCCAATTTCGGATCCATATCAGAAGTAGAAATAAAACTCCAAAACCCCCTATTTTATGCAGCGGCAGATTAATTAGCATTCATACCTTCATTATGGATTCACTAGTTGTTGTATACCACTCGATTATGTGCAGCGACGGTGGTTGCCGGTGCCATCCCCGTGTTTCTGACGCCGCCAGTGTTATCCTCTTGATCGGCCATGGAAGGAGAAAAGATTGAGTTTTTTTTGTGGAAAGAAGAAAAGAGGAAAGTGGGTTTTTTTGGGAGTCTGACTGTCGATATAACCAAGGGAGGAAGGAAATAATCCGGTGTGTTGCCACTTGGTGCAACAAATTAAACTAATTCAATAGTAATTAAAATTGTATCTTGCATTATAAATTTCTATTGAAATCCATAATAATTTATTGAATTCATTATATAACTAGTAAATCATAATAAAAATAAATTTTCATTTTTTTAATAACAGAAATATTACAATTTAGTATTATAAATTAAATGTTAAATATTATATGAAATTTAATAATTTTTGTTTTTATATATTTTATAAATACATAATCTAATGCATGCATTACCAAGGGCAAAATAGTCTTTTAATAGATTTTTACATCATCTACCCTCCTTATCTCCCTTTTTTTATCCATCATCCAAACCATGGACTATTTAATCTCCCCTCCTTAACTGTCACATCAATGGGTCCCACCCTTCTTATTTAATTCCACTATTTTATCCCCTTACTATTTAATCCCTCTAAAACTAATACGTCATCCAAACGAGCCGTAAAAATGAAACTATAATAGATCGAAGGTTGCTTCAAACCATTGCAGCAACACTAGCTGGACCGCTCTATCGAACGAATGGTGTTAGTCCCTTCTCCCACTGGAATGAAGGAATTTCCGGATTTCCAATGAAATTTGTAATGTGTTTCAATGTGCAAACCAAAACTAGGAAAATTCCGAATTATCCCAAAAAAAAAAAAAAAACCTAGGGGTGACCATGGACCGAATGAGTCCGATTTTATAGTAAGCCAAGAACCAAACCAACCCATAAAATTCATAAAATCAAACCAATCCAAACCATTAATTGACGGTTCGGTTTCGGTTTTGAATCATGGTGTACTTGAGATTGAGATATTATCTTCATAAACTATTTAAAGTAGTTAAATCTACAAAATAAATTAAACCAAAAACTTACATTACTAAAACCAATTCTATTAAAAATCACCAAAACTCCTAGCATCCACGAACTAAAGATGAGTAGAATACCAGTAATTAGTGAACGAATAGGGCAATACAATAGCATTAGATGGAAAAATTAGTCACGAAGAAAAATATTACAATCATGTGTGCTGTATTCAAATCATAGGAATAAGTTATTCTAATCAAAGGAATAGGTTATCATATACACAAATTTAGGAATTAATCTTGGAAGTGGAGGAATATGGTAGTGAGATGGACCATTATTTTACGAAATTAGAAAAACAAGTTTATTTAGTGTATCCAAATCAGATTCTATATCTATGTGTAGATATATCAGTTTAAGAAATTAATGGACTATTATTGGGAAAAAAAAGTTTATTTAGTGTATCCAAAATCAGATTATATATCTATGTGCAGATATATTAGATTATGAAATTATTGGACTATGAAAAAAGAAATTATTTACTGTATCCAAATTAGATTCTATATCTCTGTGTAGAGATTACTTAGTGTATCCAAATCAGATTCTATATCTATATGCAGAGATTAGATTACGAAATTAATGGACTATGGAAAAAAATGTTTATTTAGTGAATCCAAATCAAATTCTATATCTCTCTGTGTGTGTGTCCTAAAATGAATAATGTAAAGTTTTTTATCGCAAAAGTGCCTCATAGAATTTTGATTATTGCTTTTGTATGTCATGTAACTTTTCGAAAAAAGGGTCGAACTAGAATAACGGCCGATACCGTAATCATGATTGTCCTTCTATATTATTTCGTCATTCTATGGGATAGAGCTATACATTAAAAAAATATATCGTCTACTTGACAATGTCTGTATTTTTGTCTTAATATAACTTACATATTTGGATTAGTAGTTTTCGATGATTCAAGATGATTCAAGTATCATGGAATAAATACTAATTCTTCAATCAAATAAATAGCCAATTCATGATCAAACAAAAATACAGGTTGGGGAAAAACTTCTAGTCCGAACCTCCGAAAATAAGAAAAATTTGATTTCTTTTTGTGTTGCAAATTATTTTTGGAAAATCCAAGCCATTACATTTTTAGCAAAATTTTGGATCAAGCCCTTCCGTATTATTTTTTTGAAGATTTTCTTTTTTCAGCGTTGGACCCTTGAAAACACCTTCAAAATAACACATTGGACAATTATAAAGGCTCGGATCGTCAAAAAAATATTTGGATTTGTTTGAGTAAATAAAAAAAATTGGAAACGGGAATCCCGATAATTAAAAGAAGGATATATATAAGTGGAGCTTCAACTTTGAAGGGCCTCACAGTAGGATCCATCCATCGAATTTCACATTTCACGGGATGAAATTTTGATGATCCGAACTGTTCACGTGTTGTAATTCTTATTTATGAGTTAAAATTAAAATCAGATCTAAATTTTGTATGGATTGACTCCAAATGAATTGATAGCCTAGACTCAAGAGATTTTAAACTTAATACCTTAAGTGGGAACAAACTCTAAGTTTTAATACTTAACCACCTGACCAATCGCTTTGTGGTTGAACCCATTTAGAGCCTTAATAGTGTATATATACGTATCAAGGCCGCGGCCTTAATTTTGTGGGTTTAAACCGACCTTGAATATTACTATTAGGCCTGGCTGCTACTGATTATCACTATCAGTGAAAATGACGCCTAACAACTCAGCCATTGGGTGGAGTACTCAGGATTCCGACAGAAGCAGTCGGACTAGGTGGAAAGTGAAAAATGACATATGAAAAGGTGGAAATGTTAACGGACAAACGAAACATCCGCAAAGGGACCTGGCCTGGCCTGCAGTCAAACTTCGAAATTTCAAGTCCGACTTTCCCTTTCAAGTAATTTTTGTGGTCACTAACTCACTACATCGATCGTCACGTAGGAACTAGGATTTGAAACTCGTACAAATTTACTTAAACTAGCGAAAACAAAAGAAATGAGATGTTTATATTGTTGTGCGGAAGCGTTAACAAGTTAACAAATACATAAAATAGATGTGATTTATGCTATGTAATTGAACAAACTAGAGAAGAGAGAGAGAGAGAGAGAGAACACGGAGATTTTACGTGGTTCGGCAATAGAAACCTACTCCACGAGCAGTCAGACGATCGAGGGTTTCACTAATCAGATGAAAACAGATGTCCAAAGGCTACAGATGAGATCTCTCGGAAGTTTTTCTCTTTTCTCTCTCACAAAACTGCTATATTTGCAATACAATATGCAGAAAACCCTAAAATCTGCTTAAATACGCGTCTGTCTCTCGTAAAACTGCCCGGGCGGAAAATTCTGACTCTGCCAAAACTGCCCAGGTGGAAAATCCAGAAAAACAGAACTTTAAAACGGGAAATTCCGTCTCTAACAAAACCGCCCGGGCAGCCCCCAATCCCACCCGGGCGGAAATTCTAGTTTGCGAAAAGTAGCCAATTTCAACATATATGAACTTAAGGTAATAGCAAACCTCGTTTGTGAATTCCCCAAGGTGATCAATCGGGCTGTGTTTAAATTATGATTTCTTAAGTGGTTTATAACTAAGTGAATAATGATAAATGATACAGAAAATACAAAAATTGATTTCGCCTCTTCATTTTATTATTTTCTTTACCATTTCATGTCCAATCGATAAATCTTGAAAAACTTATTAGGTACTCTTGTAGAAGTAATAAATAATAACGTTTGTGAATTCCCAAGGTGATCAATCGGGCTGTGTTTAAATTATGATTTCTTAAGTGGTTTATAACTAAGTGAATAATGATAAATGATACAGAAAATACAAAAATTGATTTCACCTCTTCATTTTATTATTTTCTTTACCATTTCATATCCAATCGATAAATCTTGAAAAAACTTATGAGGTACAAAGTAAATAAGAACGTGCTTAGGAGTCCTTTAATCATCACCGACTGTGCATAAACCTGATGTAACTTATTAAAACACCTTTTTTTGCTCTAGACTTGAAATTTAACCCTTTAAATGAAAGGCTTGGGATGATGTGGGGCACTCTCACAACATAGTGGTGGAGTTGGTACAAACTTGTCTGATTAATGGCCAAAAAAAGACAATGAGAAAGGAAGTGGTCATGCGGTTGTTGAGATAGCAACCGGGAAAAAGCTTATTGACGTGAAATTAGTCTTTCGCAGAGAAAAATCATTTTTTTGGTTTTAGTTTTTAAAGTTTGAACGAAAAAACAAAAAAAAAAAAACTAAAAATTCAGTTCATATTTTAATTTTACGAATTTAAAAATATCAATAACCCCGAGATTTGTTAAAACAAAGACAATCATATTGGACATGGAAAATATAATTTTACGAATTTAAAAAGATCAATAATTTTTTATAATTTGTAATAAAACAAGATGAAAACAAATTGGATATAGAAAATATAAATTTATAGCCTAGCCTATTCAATCCAAATGAGAAGATGTGTTCACAAAAGTGCAATGTTTTTTTTTGCTTCACAAGCTATTAGTCACCTTGGTATTTAAAAGAGTAATCATGAAAAAAAAATTACTAAATTACTGGGTTTTAAGGCTTGGCTAGATGAAATATCTGAAACACAGAGTTTATGTCTCTTTTTTTTTATCAACAAATAGAAGATAAATTATAGCAAAAATAGAATGTACAAACCTAAACTTCGAGAGGAAACACCAAGATAGAACCTCAGAAACCAGAGCATAGCAACATAATGATAAACATCCCTCAAAAACCAACACAAATAGCGGCAGATCAACGTGGGCTATACTTATATCTTATATTTCAGTACCATTTACTGTATTTTTTATTGGGGGGAGGCCCACCTATACTAACATAAAAAAAAAATACCTAGGCAATTGTTGGGAATTTGAAAGGGGGCTTAGTTCCGTCTTTGAGGGGGATGATTACAAGGAATCGAGAACAAAAATGATAGGAATGTAATTATCTAGACACGACACCAAACACAACTCCTCACGTCCCAAATATATGGGACGCAAGTGCATGTGAGGGGTTGTGTTCGGTAGTGTGTCTGGATTGTTGTGTTCCTAGCATCTCTCGAAGATTCCTTAGGCAACCATTTTATACATCACCATAATCGTATGCCATTATTGGTCATATTAACAAGTTGAATTTTTTCGCAACAATAATAATTGTGGCAAATCAAACAGGTATATGTATCACTGCAAGCTGAACAATTAACAGAAAATCTGGACATACTTATCAAGGATATTGAAATTATTACTGCAAGTTGAACAATTAACATACAGAATCCTTTATATGGCTTAATTGGAGGTTGCCTGTGCCACCGGCCCACCACGCCTCACTAACTAGCTCCACCCGTAGAATAAACTATGGAAGATACCACTATTTTTTAAATGAGTAGGGACCCTATGCATCTCATGATGTGAGAGCTATTATGAAGAAATCTATATTAAAACTCACTTCTCCCGTTTGACTACCAAACATGTTGTATACTCTAAAACTAGATTGCGAAGAGCTGAATGGGTCCATTATTTAGTCCATTATTTAGAAGATTAAGTTAATTTCATCACATCACTCGCGTAGTGTCTAAATGCCTCCAACATTACACTTTTATATGAGGTCCAATGTAAATGTGTGGCGTTGAAGAACTTAAGGCACCTCGTTACTCTGTTTAGTAGCAAGTGTGTGTGACCAAGCTAACAATTGATTCCTACGTACGAGTGGGATATAGATCAAGGCTTGGGATAATAACGGTGGGCCTATCTAGGCTCGAAGTTAAGGCGCATATTGAGTTTAGCCCAGATGAACACCAGCAGAAACGGGCCTCAAAGCCCATATTGTACCTTTGGCCTCGTTTATTTGATGAGATAAATGAGATATAGATCAAGGCTTGGGATAATAACGGTGGGCCTATCTAGGCTCGAAGCTAAGGCGCATATTGAGTTTAGCCCAGATGAACACCAGCTGAAACATGCCTTAGAGCCCATATTGTACCCTTTGGCCTTTTTTGTTTGATCGGAGATAAATGGATAGGGATATGAAATCTTGGGATCGCTTGGGATATGGATGGAGAAAATCAATATCCGGTGTTTGTGTTCAACGGATATAGTCATGAAAACACTTTTTTTTTGTTGTTTTAGGATGAAAATCCATATCCCATCCAAATCCCAACCCTCCCATGGGATATCGTACGGATGGATAAAACTTGGTGAGTGGGATTTCAAAATCAAAATAAGAAATCCAAATATGGGATTTTGTCCCATTAATTCCATCCCATCTCCAAACCCCACCAAACAAACATGGCATTTGTGCAAATCACAAATAAGTACTGGATTTTTTTTGAGTTTTTTTTAGTAAAATCAAGATTTTAAAGACAAATATGGGCCCATCCCAAGATAAAATCCCATTTGAAATTCTACTAAGACAAAAAAGGATGGTTAAGAGTGCATGGACAAAAGAAAAAAATCACTAAAACATTTTTGTTAGTTGAGTTTAGAGTGTTGTTTTGATACAAGCAAATCCATATCCCATCCAAATCCCAACCCCCCATGGGATTTTATATCCCGTAGACAGATTGGGATAAAACATTTTTGGTGAGAGATTTCAAATCTCATCCAAAATAAGAAATCCAAATATGGGATTTTGGGTCCCATTCCATCTCATCCCCAAACCCCACCAAACAAACATGGCATTTGTGCATGTCACATCATTTACATCCACAAAAGAAAAAGGCCCACCTTTCTTGAAATTCTACTACCAGACAAAAGAGGCATGGTTAGGAGTGCAAAAAGCAGAGTCGAGCACTTTAGTGCGAACCTAAAAAGTCATTTAGTGTTCAATTAATTTACCTATTTTCAGAACGGCTCAGGTTAATTTAACAACGAGCCTCTATAAACCTCTAAATTTCATGAGTCTTTTTAAAAGTTGAAAAGTTTTAGAGTGTTAAAGTTCGGCATTTTACTACTGAGCCTAAAACTTGAGCTCGAGTTCCAAATGATTAAACGAATTAAGTTGAACCGAGCCTTAACGAACGATTCAAATCTCGAGTTCTGTATTCGGTTTGTTTTAGCCCTAGACATGGTACAATGTTTCTTTTATTGCTATAAATTTTACGTTCCATTTCTACTAACCATTTTTTGGTGGCAGCATTTTTGAATGCTTCAAAGTTCAAAAGTATGACACATAATTGAGAGTGTTGGAGAAGGGGAAAATCGGATTTTTTCATATTATTGTGATTCTAATCACAATAATTGAGGGGTAGCGGGTTAAATCTAGTCGAATTACCTGTAAAAACTCAACTTTTTAGGGCTTTTAAACGAGGGACGTCTGCCATTAATTATTAAGTTTTGGGTGAAGGCCATTAAACGAGGGACGTCTCAGTTTTGGGTGAAGGCCATTAATTCTTAATTATTAATCTTATTGAGGAAGTAAGGAAAAAAGAGGCAAATTAAAATACTCAATATATCTTGTCTTTTATTTTTTCTTATCTTTTCTAAGAATTATGACTTATTGTCAAGAAAATAATTTAAAGGGTACACCATAAAGTTCATCTTACTAAAGATGCTGACTTCTATTGGAGAAGGCCAGAAGTTTGAAATTTATTCGAAGTCATTGATTTGTTTTGACTCCAACTATCTTCATCATCAGAATACCAGATGTTCAAGTATGGGTTATGGCTATAGAGATTAGGGTTCAATCTCCTTGTATATCAAAGTGAAAACCGTCATGAGTTCAAGCTTATGAACAGTGGCAGAGCCACGTGGAGACCAGTGTGGGCCTATGCCCACACTAGATTTTTTGGGAGGAATTTTTATTTTATTTTTTGTATTTTTTAGAAAAATATAAATTGGTACATCATTTTTTTTATACTTACAAAAAAAAATTAATTAGAGCTAGCTCTTGGGAGTCATTACTTGGTGTTATAATATAATTCTCCTGTGCATATTTATGTGGGACTTAAGACTAAATCTATGAGTTTTACGTGAATATGTGATAAAGGCCAATAAAAAAAAGTGATGGAGGAGAGTTAGGGCATTGCCATTGCCCCAAAGTCATTGAATAACTTATTACTCACAAACAAGTCTCAATTTACTAAATATTTATCTCGAAACTATATGTTTACGGACCCCTGACCTCCACTGGCTCAAACCCTAGACCTCCCTCTTAGAAACCAAGAAGTACAACCAAATAGGCTATGAGGCACATTTGTCCATAAAATGTAAGTCAAGTGAGACATATTTCAAATGAAAATTAAGACATAATTAGAAATTCTTTAAGAAGAGATTTTTTTCACAACATAAGTACTGGCGTTTATAAATTCTGCCCTCACTGACCCAATTTTCTGGCTACACCACTGCTTATGAAGCAGCTACTGTTGACTTGTATAGTAATCTAACCAACCAACCCACCCTAACGTTCGCTATGACCAAAAAAAGATGATTCCAATAGCTCAAACTCGTGCAAAGAGAATTGGCTCGTTCGTATATTCCAACCCATACCTCGTTCTAGCAGAAGCCTCGTGCACTAACTCACCTTTCGAGGGCTTTACCGAAGTCTAGAACGCCAAGTCATTGCTAAAACGGGGAACCTGAACTCTGCCTAGAATGAACTTCGGTTGAATCAGTCCTTGGTAAATTGAGTCCCTACCATTGAAGTTGCTGAACTTCAACAAAAATACAGAAAAACTCAAACTCAGAACTTCATCAAACCAAGAACAATAAGAGAACCACGCTAACAAACTCACACTGTAACTACAAACTTAACAATATCATTGAATAAAACACGAGTTAAATGAAGACGGAACAAAACCAAGTTTTTAGTAGTATCGTATGTAGGGAATGCTTTCCTTTTAGCCTTCACAATTTGCAGATGTCAACACTTTCGATTATTACTTTCCGGGGAAACAATCAGTTCGTATCATCAGACTCTCTCTTACTTTCCGGGGTAACAATCAGTTTGTCTAATCAGAATCTCTCTCAGGCGAATGACCGTCCTGAAGGGAAGCCAAGGATTCCAGGGATAACCGGCTACGGTATTGTTGCACCACCAATACCGATGCCGTGGTTGAGAAGTCCGGTGAAGTCAAAAGGCCACCTACTGGACCCAATTCAGGACACTCATTCTTTCTATTCAACAAACCTGCAACTAACTCTCCCTCTGGCATTCTTCCAACCAAAAACAGATTGCAACGACTCTGCTCGAGAATGGCTTCAGCCGCTTCAGCACCATTTCTCACTACCCTCTCTTCATACCTCACTGATCCATCCTTGACAATTTTCTCCTTGAATTCAGCTAGGAATATATCATCTGCGAACCTTGCCCCACCATTGGAGCTCTCATCCACGTCAACCCTCACAATCTCCCCGACAATATCAGGGTGTACTGAGAAGCGAATGACGACTAGGCTAATCCCGGGGTGCTCAGCCATTCGAGCCCCATAAGCTAGAGCTTCACGATCGTCGGGTCCCCCAAAGAAAATAACCGTTACTCCCGAATCAACACTGCTTGCAGATACCTGAGCGGTCCCACCGAGCCCGCGGTCCACCAAGATCCCAACCGAACACGGGGCTTGCTCAAGAACCCGCCTATTAAAGTGCCTGAACTCAGTCCGAGTGGTCTCTAATTGCCCGTCAAGCCTTTGATGTTTATGGAAAGGCAGAATCACAATCGCAGCCGCTTTTCTTTCCGCACTTGCACATATGTCCTCGTGCATGGTGTTCATAGGAGAAATCGCAGTCATTGGCCGGATAACAACACGGCTGAGCCGCTGGAAAGTCTCAAAAGCAACGACAATTTGGTTGGTATTAGATTTCTGTCCCTTGTTCCAATAGGGAAGTCCATTCTTTCTTGCTTTTTGCACCATTTGTATTGCGGATGACCTCTCAGAGAGCTCCATGAGGTGCATCGCGTATACGCATAATCCTTCTCTCTTCTCAGTCCCGCGAGAAGCCTCAATGATATTAATCAAGGAGGGGAGATTCCTCGTGCTATGGAAACAGGCGAGCATCCGGAGCTGAGAATTCAGGTTATTCCTCTGAACTGCCCTGTGCTTGTATTCGGTTTTTCTCATCTTAGCCGGCTTGTATATTGCCATGACTAGAGGGGTTGTTATGAAGGTCGTAAAAAGAGCCATTAGAACCATAACGGCAAATGTTTGATCATTTAAAACCTGAAATAACCAACAACAAAACAATCAAATTTGGAAAATATGCGATTTCCAAAAAAACAAACTAAAGATTTTGGTTAATTTTCTTACCCCTCTGTCTTTCCCAATGTTGAGGACAATGAGCTCGACTAAACCTTTAGTGTTCATTAAGAACCCTAAAGCTAGAGCCTCGCGAAACGGCACTCTGCACATGAGAGAGACGCCAACAGTTCCCACAATCTTCCCAAGACATGCTGTGCATATGACCAATGCAAGAAGACCCCAAGACTGAGCCCCTTGGATGGTGGCTACATTCGTCTTCAACCCGCTTGAAACGAAATACAAAGGAAGGAATAAACCAGATACAAGATCCTCAACCTTTTCCACTAGAGCACCAGCAAACGGTCCTTCCTTTGGTACCAGAACCCCGATCACAAAAGCACCAAATAACGCATGAATCCCAATGGTATCCGTGACAAACCCCGCTGCCAAAACAGCTGATAAAATTGCGCACACATATGTTTCATTGACCGGCTCTCCCTCTGGGCAGCGGTTCTCCATCCACTTGAATACAGGCGGCACAACAAGTATACAAACAATGACAAACGTGCAGCCACATAAGAGGACCCACACAGAAATAACAGGAGAATGTTGGGTCCCAGAGAGGGCGATGGCGAGAGCGAGTAGAATCCAAGCTGCCACGTCATTGACAGCTGCGGCCGACATTGCCACCTGGCCAATATCGGTGGTTAAGAGCTTAAGCTCAGCTAGGATGCGGGCCAAGACAGGGAAGGCAGTGATGGAAAGGGCCACACCCATGAATACAAGAAATGGGGCTTCGCTTACATCTTTGGAAATGGTTGCTCTGAGGACAAAAGAGGAACCGATTCCCAGAGCAAAGGGAAGGCTCATCCCGGCAATGGCAATGCACAAAGCTTTTTTTCCGGTCCGACGAAGGGACTTTGGGTCTAATTCTAGGCCTACGAGAAATAGGAAGAATAGGAGACCGAGATTGGCTAGGGTGTCCAGTACAGTTAAGCTCTTAGGTGGGAAAACCGCATGCAGATAGGTTAGGTTGCGACCGAAAGCCGAGGGACCGAGTAAAACTCCGCCCTGCCAAAACAGATGTTAGAAGGTAAAATTTCCATTTCCATTGACTACGAATATGCAGTGTCTGCAGCAGAAAATATTAGATCCAAGTGGAGATTATATTATGTTATTGCTGCTTAATAAGAGAAATTCCGAGCCTCTAATGTGGACAAGCGACAAGTATCTTAATCTCCATTCCAGCACTGGAAACAAAATAATTTGGTATCGTGCGATTGAAAGGAGAAAAGAGCATGTCATAGTAGTGTACACATTTGCTACGATATTTTTATGTTCTAACGTTCCAAAAAGCAGGTAGAGTGTTCTAATAGTAACTGACTGGAGACATGATAAAGAAGAGGATGAAAAACCAACTGATCACCGCAAAGTTAACCAAATGATGATTTTCCTTGAAAACTTAGTGGTCAAACAACTCCTTGCTCGTAGTATGTCATCTATGGGTTCCGAATAAAACTAGAATCTCATGTCAGCTTTACTTCTTCTTCATAAGCAAGTTCCTCATTGTAGGGTCAAAAGCATCGAATTGGAAGTTCAGTGATCTGCTTAAGCAACAAAACTTTTAAGATTTGACCTTCTATTGAACAGGTCAAGTTCTCCAAAAGACATAATCTTACGACCATGATTCATTTAGACTCCAGAAAGCAACATACCAACTCTAAGCCCTGAAGGAACGTGCTTTACATATTATAAAGCCGGGAGTGTTTCAACAACCATACAAGTTTTTTCTTGACTTCTTAGCCCTTCTTCCATTGGGCAGGGTCTGGAAAATACTAACCCGAGTGGAATGCTAGACCCGAATTGATGGATTGCAATATTGCAAGCCCCCCTTGATTTTGGCTCCTGGCCCTGAAAATAATATCCCCCTTTAATCCATCCTATACCGAATCCTAATGTATCATTGCACGAATACTCCCAAGCATTATCAATCCATCCACTATCCACAAAACAGTAATCCCTCTCTATGTTCCCCAAACTAGTACAGTAATCTCCCCGGAACCTTTATCAGATATCAAGCACAACCTAGGGTCTGAGAGTGGCAGATCTGCATGTGCTTGAAAGGGTTGATTGGCCATTACTAAAGACATTGATTTAAGAGGCACCCTGAAAATTCTAATGAACAACCTAATCCCTCTGTTATTGTAATTTGAACTTTTAAAGGGCTAAGATCTTAAACCACCCAATAACTTCAAACACCAACTTATCTCAATCCAGCCGCTGCATAATCAATTTTACAGCTCAACGCATAACAAAAATTAATGTTGCCGCTCAATCTACAAACAATTTTCTATTTTACATCCCAGCCGCCCATATGATTAGTTTTACAGAAAAACATTTGATTTTTAAATAGAATTAATGAATTCATAATGAAAGTTCTTCAAGCAGTTGCTTGCAAGAGGTGGATTAAAGAGAAAGAAATGGCACTGTTAACGGTTGGTGATAGTTCTTCTGAAAAGGAGAAAACTTTATATCCATAGACATAACCAACTAGGCAGTGATAGTTCTCCTCGAAAGAAGAAAACAGTATGGAAAGTTTTATATCCGTAGTCATCCTCGCTCACACTAGAATGCCCGATTATGTGTTGCATTCAAGAAAAAGACAATGCAAGAGATGTGCAATCGACTAACAAAACAATATCAAGGAGAAAATATAGACTTACAACAATCTCAGCAATGACACGAGGCTGCCTCAACGGCCTTAGAAGAAAAGCAAGACCTCGGGTGAGAGCCACCACCATGCATATCTGCAAAATTGCAAGAGGGAGCGCGAAGTCGAGAGGGTTGTCGCCTTGGAAGACACCATTGGATGTTGCCTTCATCGGGGACGGACACTTCAGTGCTGTCGAATTCGATGCCATTTTTCACAGAAAAACAGTAACCCCAATTGAAAACCGAAGCCTTCAAATTTCTCAGTTCGGTGCCTGCATCATCTGAATATCAAATAGAGATTTAAAGGGAGAGTGCTCTCCTAAAATAGAACGCATAATTGGCTGTTTGTTTGGCATGAAAAGTCCTGCTTCTACAAGAACTCTGAAAGAAGTCCTTTACCCAGTGAAATTTCAACATGTATATACTTAATCCCAATTATGCCATTCCTAAGTGGCTTTTCTTGATTGGGTCTGTTAAAATAATCCCACTTTGTTACAAACCTATTAGCAATCAAGATTTGCTTTTGCTTTTGCTTTACTATACAATAAATTAAAATAAAACAGACATGTTAAAAAAATAAGAGAATAAAACTTTAGTGTTAAACAACAATCTAAGCATGTACAGGAAACGAAGCGTGCCGTCTAAATTAATCCTAACTGAAAATCATAACTTCATTGAAAATAGAGCAGAGTCTCGAGAAAAAAGAGGTCAAGCTTTTTTTAGAGATCCCAATTTGTGGTCTGTGTTCTTACCCACTTTCATACGGAGAGAGATTAGATTACTCTAAGTGCACATAAAAAGCCCTCAAATTCTCTATACCAAAAATTCCATGTACCCATGCTCTGGTTTATTCTTGGCCGTTGGATTATGTAGGAATTTTAAGGGATAAAAAAATTCCAAATTGATCCAATAGCCGGGAATCGAGGTACAGTGGAATATGGGTACAGAGGACTTGAACTCTGTAAAATGGTAACCAAGGATCACCAAATCTCATACCATATGAAAATATAACACTCAAAACTGATTAGGAGTGGAGAGACTGTCTAGAATTTTTATTTAGAAATAATATAAGGATAATCTCCAACAACTGCAATTTTGTTGGATAACTCCAGATGACAAGCACCCTAGACCCAATTACAATGGACGTGTTTGCAATAACTCTACATACAAATTTTAGATTTTAGATTCCGCTGCAGATTCTAGATTTGAGATTTCAGTAGAATCAGATAAACATGTTTACCAAGGAGTGAGCAAAAAAAACCCAGAAACCGATAACCTGATCCAACCCAAAGGGTATCGAACGGTTTCGAAGTTCCTTTGGGTCAGGTTCGGGTTAGTTTTAAGTAAATTGCGGGTTTCGGGTCGGTTGTAATATAAGAATATAAAATAAAATATATATGTACTATACTATACTTATCTCACCCCCAAAACAAACCGTTTGAGCTGATTTGAAAAAATATTTGTTTGAGCAGATTGAAAAATGGGTAAACTGGATCAACCAGTTGCAGGTATCCGTTTAAGCTGATTTCACGCGCGGCTACTAGAAAACTATTTTAAAATTTTTGAACGGTTCGGATCATTTATATGGGACCCCTAAGAGGGCCCCACATGCCGTTTGTACCCCATCGGTACCCAAGTGGTCGGTATCTCTAGCAGAGTTAATCTTAAATCCTTCCCAACCCAGCCAACCCGAGCCGCCAAATCGCAAAGAATTTTCAGTCTGTTTTTACAAGTACTTTGGTCGGTTTCGGGTCTGGAAAATCCCAACTCGATTAGTCGGGTCGGGTGCCGGGTTGACGTTACTGCAAAAATCTAAAAATCAGAATAAAACCTAAAATCTGATTCCAAAAACTCAAGAAACTATCAGTCTGTTTCGGGTCCCGAAAATCCCAACTCGACTAGTCATGCCAGGTTCCGGGTTGATATTACTGCAAAAATCTTAAAATCAGCATAACACCTAAAATCTTATTCCAAAACTCATGATAATTTCGGTCGGTTTCAGATCTGAAAAATCCCAACTCAACTAGTCGATTCTGATTTTGGGTTTTTTTTTTTTTGGTACGTCGGAAATAGATTCTGATTTTGGGTTTGTGTTACTGCAAAAATCTTAAAATCAGCAAAAAACGTAAAATCTGATTCCAAAAACTCAAGAAACTATCCAAAGTCCAATTTTGGGATTTTCATTTTTTGATCTTTTCAAATTTTATAAAATCCGAAATTGTGTTATCTAGAAAATTTGACAAATACTCCAAACTGATTTTAAAATAATAAAATCTCAATATCTGAAAAAATAGGGGTGATTTGGCCCATTTGGGAAAAAAGTAAAAAGTGGTTTTTTCCGTTTTTTCGTTGTCTTTATTCAAAAAAAAAATTGCATTTGTTAGTTTTGCGTCAAGTTTTTGTGATATATGGATTTGTCTCGACAAACCGAATCTAAAGAGTATACAATTATGGTCGAAACTAAATTTTTTGTGATATATGCATTTGTTAATTTTTTTTTTTGGAAAATATTAATTTTGACCATAATTTTATACTCTTTGGAATCGTCTCGTCAAGATGAATCCATAAACCATGAAAACTTGACCCAAAACTAATAAATGCAAAAAAAAAAAATTAATAAAGACAATCAAAAAACCCAAAAAATCACTTTTTCTCTTTTTTGCCAAAGCACCACCACGTGCACACATGTCCATTAGTGAGGGCCCGACTAAAATACAACAAAACCCATTCACAATATCATACACAACTCATATAATTCCAGAAGATTAACGTACATCGAACAATTTCAATTTCAGTTTTTTTTTTATTTTATTTTTTTACAAATAACGAAAATCAAATCTAAACAAAGAATAGAGGAGGAGAAGGCTGTGGGAGAAAACTGTTTGAACTTGTATATCTCTTAGAAAGAAAACAGAGAGAAAATCTGTGAAAGTTAGAAGTTTTTTTTATGAAAAAACCTGAGCAAAATCCGTTCGTAGTAGCAACAAAGATTTCTTCAAAAGAGAAGAATTTCCAAGTGCATCGAAGAGGCTCTGTTCCAGGAAATGTTGCAGTGAGGCTTCAAATTGTTGTCTTCGTCTTTTTCAGGCGAAACAACTCTCTCTCTCTCTCTCTCTCTCTCTCTCTCTCTCTCTGGATAATGCGTGGATGTGATGGAAGGGGAGGATTCTGGGAAACTGAGAGTGGGTTTTAAAGTGGGAAGAGGAAATGTTGCATTGGACAGTGCAACCCATTATCACCCTTTTAGAGATTCAATTGTCAACAATACAATACATCACAATTTGATTATATTTTTCGTAATGGTAATGTGCCTTTACTTTCAAAGATAGTTTCTGGGATATTTTTATGGAGTCTTGAGGATTAATTTCTCTCTTTTTTTTTTTTGATAGGCAGGATTATTTTCAAAAATGTTGCGTGTTGTAAGAACTCTATGGTCTACTTATTTTCGTAGTATAACAGTATCGTGGTGGTTTGTTTCAATTATATATGCTAAAATTGGGTAAAATATGACTAATTAAGCTAATGAGAGAAAAAAAAAGAGTGTACAATCAAGTTTTATATATATTGCTAATGATTTTAAAAAATTCACAGCCGAGACAGCCGATTCCCGAGACGTATCGCTAATAAGTCCCGATTCCGATATATCGATATCCCAACCGATACCGCTATTTAAAACTATGTATACAATATGTTAATATTGCATAAGGTGAAAACTAGTTTTATATTGTTGTGCTACGCTTTAAATTTTTGTAAAGCGTAGTAGAAATTGGTGCCCCCACTGAGAGAAATTCCTAGATCCGTCCCCGAATGAAATGCTATTGATCTGGTTCTTTCTTTCAAAACCACCATGATACGACCAAAAAAAAAAAATCTGCAACGTGGGCCTCACTTGGGATCAAGTCAAACCCCTAAACCCATCGAACGGCCATAAAAAAAATGGCCTTTTTCCCAGAGTCTGAAAACCACCCGAAACCAAATGCTGAAAATTGCATGTGAATCGGTGCCAACCTGGAGTAATTGACAAGAATGCCCCTCCACCTCGCCTCCTATTTACAACCACCCGCATATCCTGATCAACCCCGCTTCGACCCTCCCAAACTATTCCAGATTCCAATGAATACTTGGTTCAGAAAATACGTATCTGAATCTTTCATCCGTAGGCACAGAATTAATCAAGATGCACGTAATAACAAATTTCCATATACACAATACTCCTCCTAGATAGATACATATATAACACACATAGATATATACATGCAAAACACATCCATGGGTATTTACCCAGAAAGAAAGAAAAAAAACACATTCACTGAGAGAGAGAGAGAGAGAGAGAGAGAGAGATCTGGAATACCTGAATCTGATAAAAGAATTTTGCAGTTCGTGCTAGTTTATCCCATGGAGGTGTACAAAATCTTTCTGCGTGATCCTCCTGTTCCGAATTCAATCTCGAAGCGAAATGAGGGTAGAGATAGATAGAGAGAGAGAGAGAAAGAGAGAGAGAGAATCTAAATTGGTGAAAAATTTACAGAATATGGAGCGATCCCTCTTGACCTTTTTTTTTCCCGACTAAAATTGGAACCGCTGGAGTCTCACTCCTAACAAATACCCCTCTGTTAATGTAGTCATACTGCACTTGAAATGAGGGGTTGTCCACTGAGGCATTTTTTAAGAATAAATTAGTTTTTCGGTTTTTTTGTAATGTATTGTAAAAAAATGACGCTGTCTTGATTTTTGAAAGATTTTTACTAACAAAAAATTAGTTTTTCACAAAAATAAAGACAGATTAATATCTCGCAATACATCACGCAAAAAATTGTGAAAAGTCAATTTATTTTAAAAATACCCTGAATTTGTCATTTAATAAAATTAAACAAAATTTTAGTAAATAATTTCAAATGACAAACTCAGCCTTGTGATATTCCTGGGCCGGTCTGTGCGCATTTTGGAATGGATGGCTGGACAAATACCCCAAACATAAGTCAAACTAGGTCTCTGCGCATTTAATGGCCCCTCTCCCTCTTCCCACTCTCTCTCTCTCTCTCTCTCTCTCTCTCTCTCTCCCTCCTCCTCTTTCACTCTCCCCAAAGGGTTACTAGTAATAAAATGTTTTAACTTTTATTTTTATTTTTTGATAAAAAAGATAGAATTTCATTTAACGAGAAGTACTGTTACAAATTGCCAAAAATAAAGACAACAGAAATATAACAGCATACAGACGAGAAGAACATAAAACAAAACCAAACAAATGAAGGATATATAACCCGTAAGAGCTTGCCTCGGCCGTGAAATGTCTGTGATTAATGTATGCTACCGATACGTTGTTGTCCCAGTAGCTCCACAAATGACGAAACTTCTAAGCAGAAACTGTCCGATACAAACCAAGTGATTGTTGCACCTATAGTCGAGAGTTCCGCGGCATAGTTACGCGTCGTGCAATTAGATGGCCGAGACCAACTACAGAGCTCTAAAATCGTTAGAGAAACTACTAAAAAGAGATGCAACTATGGAAAGCAGAAAAAGATTGCTGCGAAGAATCCCTATTCATATGCGGTGATCTCCAAGATAGCTTATTGGCTCCAACTTGCAGCAAAACAACACCCCCCCACCGCCTAAGTAGCTAACCCACTAAGACTTGAACTGGAATTGCTTCTTGAAATTGAATGTTTTAACTTTTGTTCTATATATATAATTTACAAAAAAAAAAAAACATACTGTATAAATTTTTGAAACCTGCTCAAGACCATATTATATATGAAAATATGAGTAAAAAAACTAATAATTTTGGTCTAGGCTCTTTATTCTTTACATTATAAGTTTAAAAAGTAAAATTTACAATGTGAATGGTGAATTTATAGTATATAAATTGTAACATTCTAGGGTATGTGAACGTGTATATCAGGTGTGTGAATTATAAATTTACACTGTAAATTGTGAACTTAACAATGTCATTGAATAAAACATAAGCTAAATGAAGACGGTACTAGTCTACTAGAACAAGTTTTTAGCACTTAGGCTCTTTATCGTATGTACAGAATGCTTTCTTTTTAGGCTCTTTATCGTATGTACAGAATGCTTTCTTTTTTAACCTCCACAATTTGCAGATGTCAAACACTTCCGATTACTTTCTGGGGTAACAATCAGTTTGTATCATCAGAATCTCTCTCAGACGAATGACCGTCCTGAAGGGAGGCTAAGGATTCCAGGGATAACCGGCTACGGTATTGTTGCACCACCAATACCGATGCCGTGGTTGAGAAGTCCGGTGAAGTCAAAAGGCCACCTACTGGACCCAATTCAGGACACTCATTCTTTCTCTTCAACAAACCTGCAACTAACTCTCCTTCTGGCATTCTTCCTACCAAAAACAGATTGCAACGACTCTGCTCGCGAATGGCTTCAGCCGCTTCACCACCATTTCTCACTGCCCTCTCTTCATACCTCACTGATCCATCCTTCACAATTTTCTCCTTGAATTCAGCTAGGAATATATCATCCGTGAACCTTGCCCCACCATTGGAGCTCTCATCCACGTCGACACTCACAACCTCCCCGGCAACATCAGGGTGTACTGAGAAGCGAATGACAACTAGGCTAATCCCAGGGTGCTCAGCCATTCGAGCCCCATAAGCTAGAGCTTCACGATCGTCGGGTCCCCCAAAGAAAATAACCGTTACTCCCGAATCAACACTGCTTGCAGATACCTGAGCAGTCCCACCAAGCCCGCGGTCCACCAAGATCCCAACCGAACACGGGGCGTGCTCAAGAACCCGCCTATTAACGTGCCTGAACTCAGTCCGAGTGGTCTCTAACTGCCCGTCAAGCCTTTGATGTTTATGGAAAGGCAGAATCACAATCGCAGCCTCTTTTCTTTCGGCACTCGCACATATGTCCTCGTGCATGGTGTTCATGGGAGAAATTGCAGTCATTGGCCGGATAACAACCCGGCTCAGCTGCTGGAAAGTCTCGAAAGCAACGACAATTTGGTTGGTATTAGATTTCTGTCCCTTGTTCCAATAGGGAAGTCCATTCTTTCTTGCTTTGTGCACCATTTGTATTGCGGATGACCTCTCAGAGAGCTCCATAAGGTGCATCGCATATACGCATACTCCTCCTCTCTTCTCAGTCCCGCGAGAAGCCTCGATGGTATTAATCAAGGTGGGGAGATTCCTCGTGCTATGGAAACAGGCGAGTATCCGGAGCTGAGAATTCAGGTTATTCCTCTGAACTGCCCTGTGCTTGTATTCGGTTTTTCTCATCTTAGCCGGCTTGTATATTGCCATGACTAGAGGGGTTGTGATGAAGGTTGTAAAAAGAGCCATTAGAACCATAACGGCAAATGTTTGATCGTTTAAAACCTGAAAAAATCAACAACCAAACAATCAATTTTGTAAAAATACACGATTTGCACGACAAAAAAAAAAAACTAAAGATTTAGGTTAAGTTTCTTACCCCCCTGTCTTTGCCAATGTTGAGGACAATGAGCTCGACCAAACCTTTAGTGTTCATTAAAAACCCTAAAGCTAGAGCTTCGCGAAACGGCACTCTGCACATGAGAGAGACCCCAACAGTTCCCACAATCTTCCCAAGAGATGCTGTGCATATGACCAATACAAGAAGACCCCAAGACTGAGCCCCTTGGATGGTGGCTACATTCGTCTTCAACCCGCTTGAAACAAAGTACAAAGGAAGGAATAGACCAGATACAAGATCCTCAACCTTTTCCACTAGAGCACCAGCAAACGGCCCTTCCTTTGGTACCAGAACTCCGATCACAAAAGCACCAAATAACGCATGAATACCAATGGTATCCGTGACAAACCCCGCTGCCAAAACAGCTGATAAAATTGCGCAAACATATGTTTCATTGACCGGCTCTCCCTCTGGGCAACGGTTCTCCATCCACTTGAATACAGGCGGCACGACGAGTGTACAAACAATGACAAACGCGCAGCCACATATGAGGACCCACACGGATATAACAGGAGAATGTTGGGTCCCAGAGAGGGCAATGGCGAGAGCGAGTAGAATCCAAGCTGCCACGTCATTGACAGCTGCAGCCGACATTGCCACCTGGCCAATATCGGTGGTTAAGAGTTTGAGCTCAGCTAGGATGCGGGCCAAGACAGGGAAGGCAGTGATAGAAAGGGCCACACCCATGAATACGAGAAATGGGGCTTCGCTTACACCTTTGGAAATGGTTGCTCGGAGGGCAAAAGATGAGCCAATTCCCAGAGCAAAGGGAAGGCTGATCCCGGCAATGGCAATGAACAAAGCTTTCTTTCCGGTCCGACGAAGGGACTTTGGGTCTAATTCTAGGCCTACGAGAAATAGGAAGAATAGGAGACCGAGATTGGCTAGGGTGTCCAGTACAGTTAAGCTCTTAGGTGGGAAAACCGCATGCAGATAAGTTATGTTTCGACCCAAAGCCGAGGGACCGAGTAAAACTCCGCCCTGCCAAAACAGACATGTTAGAAAGTAAAATTTCCATTGAATAGGAATATGCAGTTTAGCAACAGAAAATATAAAATCCGAGTGGAGATCATTATGTTACTTGCTGCTTAATAAGAGAGATTCTGAGCAGCAGTACATAATACTTATTGCCTCTAATGCAGACAAGCGATAAGTATCTTAATCTCCATTCCGACCACTGGAAACAAAATTATTCGGTATTGTGTGAGAGGAAGGAGAAAAGGGCATGTCATAGTAGTGTACGTATTTGCTAGGATATTTGTATGTTCTAATGTTCCAAATAGCAGGTAGAGTGTTCTTATACTAACTGACGGGAGACATGATAAAGAAGAGGACGAAAGCCCAACTGATCACCGCAAAGTTTACCAAATGATGATTTTCCTTACTCGTAGTATGTCATCTATGGTTTCCGATTTTAACTAGTATCATCATCTGACATCTATTAACAAATATGTTAGCTCCATTGATTATTCATTATTGTTGCCAGAAAATTTCTAGAATCTCGGATGAGCTTTACTTCTTTTATCACTTGATAAGCTAGTTCCTCGTTGTGGGGTCAAAAGCATCAAATTAGAAACTTTTGAAAGCTTGTTGGAAGTTCAGTGATTTGCTTAAGCAACAAAATATTTAAGATTTGAACATCTATAGAACCGGTCAAGTTCTCCAAAAGACCTAATCTTACGACTATGATTCACCAGAATGCAACATACCAACTCTAGGACCTGAAGGAACGTGCTTTACATATTATAAAGCCGGAAATGTTTCAAGAAAAATACATGGTTTTTCTTATCTTCTTAGCCCTTCTTTTATTTGGCAGGGTCTGGAAAATAATTAACCCGAGTGGATTGCCAGACGCGAATATTGAATCCCCCCCTTGATTTTGGCACGTGACCCCGAAAATAATTTCCCCCTTTAATCCATCCTATATCATATATTCGTACCCGAATCTATCATAGCACGACTACTCCCAACCATTGTCAATCCATCGAGTAAGTAGTATCCACACACATCCATAATCACTCTCCATGATCCCTGATATAGTGAACTTCCCTAAACCTATATCAGCTATCAAATACAGCCTAGGGTCGAGTGGCAAATCTGCGTGTGTCTGAAAGCGGTTAATTGACCATTCGGACGTGCAAAAGAACTAAAGAAGTCTACAGACATTGATTTAAGAGGCACCCTGAAAATTCTAATGAACACACTAATCCCTCTTGTTATTGTAATTCGAACTTTAAAGGTTGAGATCTTAAACAACCCTCACTTCAAACACCAAGTTATCTCAATCCAGTCGCCTGCATAATCAATTTTAAAGCTCAATGCAAAACAAAATTAATGTTGCCCCGCAATTTACAAACAAGAAACAGCACTAGAATGCCCAATAATGTGTTGCAATCAAGAAAAATACAATGCAACAGATGCAATCGAGTAACAAAATAAAATCGCGGGGAAAACATGGACTTACAATAATCTCGGCAATGACACGAGGCTGCCTCAGCGGCCTTAGAAGAAAAGCAAGACCTCGGGTGAGAACAACCACCAAGCATATCTGCAAAATCACAAGAGGGAGCGCGTAGTTGAGAGGGCTGTGTCGCCTTGGAAGACACCATTGGATGTTGCCTTCATGGGCGGCTGACACTTCAGTACTGTCGAATTCGATGCCATGTTTTACCGAAAAAAAATAATCCCAAGCGAAACAGAAACCCTCCAAACCCTCCAAATTTCTCAGTTCGGTGACTGCATCATATGAACATCAAATCATCAATAAGAGAGAAGGGAAAAAGAGAAGTATAAGTAGCGTTTTGTTTTGCATGAAAAGTCCTGCTTCTACAAGAACTCTGGAAGAAGTCCTTTACCCAGTTGAATTTCACAATTTACAAACATACTCCTTATGTCATGACTCGTGCCCACGGACGTAGCTTTCTTGATTGGGTCTTTTAAAGAAATCAACAGTTTGTTACGGACCTATAACGTATAAACGGAGGCCTCTCTACAATTTAGCAATCAAGATAAGACAACTATTAAGTTAATAGTACAAGGATTTCTAATTTCTGACAAAAGAGAAAAACTTGGGTGCAAATACAAACAGCTGACGTGGTTCCTGGACGCGTACTCGGGGACATCCAAAACACTTTTGGACGGTTCAGATTTCTCCTTTCCACTCTCCGCCATCTCCCCTTTTCTCTCTCCAAAATGCAGACCGGCCAAAACACACAAAAAGCGAATCATGGCAGCATAGAAAAGGGAGCGGGGGGCCTGTAGTGACTACATGTGTAGTGAGTAAATCTCGGCCGTTAAAAGTGTTTTGAACGGTCCGGATCTAAAATAGTGAATAATGTAATTGTTCGCGCGAACAATTCAATTAAGATCCGGACCGCCCAAAACAAAAATGGACGGCTGAGATTCTCACTACACAGCCTGTAGTGAGTTGCTCACTACAGGCCCAAAACAAAAATGGACAGCTGAGATTCTCACTACACAGTCTGTAGTGAGTTGCTCACTACAGGCTAACTCACTACAGGCTCCCCGGTTCCGCATAGAAAACACTAACAAAGTCTATGAAAAAAAGAGGTCAATTTTTTCTTTTGGAGACACAAAACAAGACCATAATCTGGGGTATCCTTTACCCACTTTCCACTTTCATCTTGAGATCCAATTTCAGCGTCTCCTAGTGGCTAGCATAAATTCAAACACAAGTATTTTCAGACCGGTCGACACTCACATTATTATAATATAATGGGGAAATTACGGGACAGTGGAGAGAGGGGCAAACAATTGTGGAGTGATGGTCATGTTTTTCGGAATCATCAATTCAGGGGAAGGAAAACAATATTTGCACATATACATGACATTGTCATTTCACCCGGACAAGCTTATCCCTGACTTGAAAATTTATCCAAAAAAACACCTCGAAATTGAATCTCCCAATTGACGTCAGACTCCCAAAACGATCAAATCGAAGGGAAGCTGCACAATTTGATGCAAGTTCGTGAATTAGAGAGAGAACCTTTGTCACTACTTTTCCTCTGTTCTATAATTAAACTCTGCACATGCATTACTTGAATACATCCCAAGCGACAGAGACAAATTTTGGGGGGTTTTCAGAAACGTAGCAACGCCGCCCCTATTTTCCACCGGCGTTCTCATACTCCGGCGCCCCTCTAGCTTCAATCTACCCTTCTCTCCTCTGTTTTTCCTTCCTCTTTGTAGCCTCTTCTCCATCTTCTCCTGTGTCGAGATCTTCCAGCTGCTGCTCTCCTTTCCCAAGTTATTCCGGCCATTTTCTTCGTGCTTCGTCGCCATCGTGGCGGCGGTGTTCCCTTTTGCCGGTTGACATCGCCTTGTGAGAGATAGGGAAGAGGGAAAATGGGAAGAGCTAATTTCGTCCATCACTATCCGTTTATGTGCATTTTTTTTTTCCGTTCCCATACTTGCAGTGATTCCCAAATAAGTGTGCCATCACTCCACAATTGTTTGCACCTCTCTCCACTGTCCCGTAATTTTAGAAAAAAATTAGGTACTGAATAATCGAGTCTACGTGGTACTCAAACGCTATATCTGAGCCGTTAACAATTGTATTGACAGTGCAAATCGAAACCCTCTCGCCTCCTCTCTCTCTCTCTCTCTCTCTCTCTCTCTCTCTCTCTCGTTTATCTCTCTAAATCTGGACTGTCCAAAATCGAAATAAACGGTCGAAAGGCAAGCGCGGATATCACGTGATACTCGCTCGGCGATAAAACTTGTTTGGTAATTTCCATTATATTTTCAGCACGAAATGCGTTCACTCCTAGTATTTTAGTGCGCTGCTTTCTGCCGAAACCAACACGATACGACCCAGAAACATCCTCATATGTGGGCCACACTTGGACCTCGCTCCCAGTTCCCATCGAACGGTCATCAACAATTGCCTTTTTCGGATTTTTCCACGTGGTTTCAAGTTTCAACTACCCGAAACCCAAATGCTTTGAACATTTGCACGTGAATCGGGGCCGCCTTTTTAATGAAATCTTTTTATTCCTCGATAAAAACAAAAGCAAACATAAAAAACAATTCAAGAAACGGAAAACATATGGGTCGGTACCCATATGTCTAGAAAATGTACCGAGCATGTTTGGGGATCCACTTTTGGATTTCACACGATTGATCTGAACTGTTCATTATTTTAAAACATTTTTCCGAGAGGTCCCACAAAATTTCATCTTAATCGGATGGTTATAAAAGTTTGAACCAAAGTCCCACCGTTTCAATGAAAAAAAATTTCGATATTGGTTCAAGCACTTATAACCGTCCGATTGAGCTGAAATTTTGTGGGGCCCCTCGAAAAAATGTTTTAAGAATAATGAACGGTTCGGATCACTCTTGTGGGACCCAAAAATGGGTCCCCGAGCATGCTCGGTACATTTTCTGGACACTTCTGTCTGTACCCGTAGCAACGTCCATTCAAGAAATACGTGTTATTTCTTCACATTCGTACCTCCCGCGGTGGTCTCCATAATTAGGCGTACGTACTACTAGTTTACGTACAAATTTTGCTTATTGACCCCACTTTGAAATTGTAATTTACCCCGACTTGTTGAGATGTCTAGTACTTCGCCTTTAGAGTGGCTAATAGAATATTCTTCAGTGAAAGACTCTCGTCGGAGATTTTGAAGGCAAATCTCGAAAAAAGAAACATAGGAAAACGGATTTTGGAAACTCCATATATCTCTTCTTGGTGAAATCGAAACCCTAGGTAAGTTTTTCCCCAATTTTTTTCAAGTTATGTGATAGATATGAGTACGTAATTGGATGTTGAAGGCTTTTATATTCCAATGGTGACGAACTTAGAAATACTTAAAAGTATGGAACTATTCCTTTGTTGTGCACTTATGTCATAAAGAATATGTTTTTTTCTTTTCTTAAAAAAATTATGAATGTGGCTATCATTCATTGTTTCAAAAGTATAAAAAGTCACAGGGTCATTTGTAAAGGAAATCTATATAGGCTTTGTTCGGTTTGGATTTTGAGGGAGATTTTTAGGGGTAATGGGTAGAGAGAAACAGGAAAAAAAAATTATTAGGGACCGTGCAGAGTGGGTTTTGAGACCCAAACCGAACAAGGTGTATGTTTCTTTACTAATGTATATCTCATTATTTGTTAATCTAATTGTTCTTTGGATTAGCAAATAGGAAAAGTGAATGCACAAAGTTTTAATTTTTGATGCTATGAATTAATAATTCTAGCTCCATCTCTTCGTGTACGTAATATGTGTGTATATACAAAATATTCCTCCTACATATATACATACATACACATTCATACACATAAAAAAAAAAAACACCCAGAAAGAGAGATCAGAATCACCTGAATCTGATAAACGAATTTGTATTTCGTGCCAGTTTAATCCATGGATGTGTACAAGATTTTTGTTGCGTAATCCTCCTGCTCCGAATTGAATCTCTCGAAGCAAGAGATGATGATGGGTAGAACCCCAGAGGTAGAGAGAGAGAGAGAGAGAATGCAAAATGGTGAAAGAATTAAGGAATGCGGCGAGAATTAATGAGAACCAGCAAAAGAGTCTTTTTAATAACGAAACGAATGAGAACAAATACCCCTGTTTTGTTTATATACCACACACACTTGATTGAAAAATTAATGGCTTCTGGGCGCCCGGTTTTGTAGGACCCTACTAAAAGTGCACAAATGTAGAAATTTGGCTCTCGATTTGGTTTCTTTAATTGTTGACTCGTTTTGGGCAGTGTTTGGTGGACGAGGCTCTGGTTTGGTTCTAATCCGTCCAATCTTGGCAATTGTGGACCCATTTCCAACTCGTCATGTGGATGTAAATCACTGTTGCCAGCCGATTTTTATAACGTTTGATCTTGACTCGTTAGTTAAACGAGTTAATAATTCGAGTTCGAGTTCAACTTGTTTATAAATGAGCCAAAATTAATTTACTATGGATCTGATTACTTTGTTGACGCGTTTTGGGCTGTATTTGATGGATGAGGATCTGATTTTGTTGTAATCTGTCCAAATTTGGCAATTGTGGACCCATTTCCAACTCATAATGGGGATGTAAATGAGGATTCTGGGCCTAGTTTTTACGAAAATGCTACTCACACAGCAATGCTACACACAGCAACTACACAGCAAGGAGCAAAACGACACCGTTTTCACGTTAAAAAAAAACCCCCAAAATTCCCCCAAAATCTGAAAACCCTGTTCCCCTTTCAAGATGAGAAGAAGACGACGACGAAGAAGATCGAAGGAGAGAGAGAGGGGGAGGGAGGGAGATAGAGAAACCTTCATTGTGTATGGTTTGAACCTCGTCCGCGTGATTCGAAGCTCGTCGGAGTTGAAGGAGGCCTCCTCCTCGCCGGAACTGAAGCTTCTTCTTCGTCGGTGTGGTATGCGATGGTGGTGGTGGTGGTCGTCGCCCGACCGGCGATCTTCGTCATCTTCTTCTCACCTTCCTCTGTCTTCTGTATTCAAACGAAAGGGGAACGGAGTTTTCAGATTTTGGGGAAATTCTGGGTTTTTTTTTCCTTAAACTAAACGACGTCGTTTTGGTCTTTGTTGTGCAGCTGCTGTGTAGAGTTGTTGTGCGTGTAGCAGCGTTCTAGTTTTTACAATGTTCGAGGTAGACTTGTTAGTTAAAGGAGCCTATAATTCGAGTTCAGTTCATTTGTAAATGAGTCAATTTTGGTTAATTTATTTAACAAGCTCATGCAAACAAGCCGAGCCTAGAGAAATAAGCCAAGTTTTTTTTCCGAGCTTAACTAAGCGCTCAAAAGCTAAATGAGCTGAACATTTTTTAGCCAAGCTAAGCTTAGAGTGTCGAGCTCGACTCATTAGCTAAACGACTTTGAACTCGAGCTCAAACTCGGCTCGATTACTGAACAAGTTGAGCCTAGCCTTAACGAATCGAGCCTCGAGCTGCTAGCGAGAGCCCGGTTTGTTGCAGCCCTAAATTAACAAGTCATGTAATTCTTCTTTTGTTAGCGCTATCATAAAGAAAATCCTTCGAGCAAAAGATTCATATTTGATTACATACCGATATCATGTGAACAAATTGTAGGGGATTGATCGAAAAACACACCAACACACATAAGCACTTGAAAACGAGCACAAATACACACAAGCAATTTTATGTGGTTCTGCTTCAATGCTCAACTCTCTACTTCACTCACCCTTTGTCTCTCTCACTCTCTAGATGGTCTCTTTTTTGCTTTCTACATTTACACACAATAAAATACACCACATGACCCACTTTGACACATGTGGGAGGAGCTTCACTGAAATAACCTCTTTGAGTCTTTTGATTCGGTACGGAGGGTAGTCAGCTGATTGAACCTTGTTGTTATCCTAGCTGCTTGCCCGAGAAGGGAACCTGCACACTAGAAAACCACGTTAGTGTTGGAGATATGCCTTGAATTCAAGACGGTCGAAGAAAGGTGCAAAATTTGGTGATAAGAGTCGTTTTCTGGACCTATGGTCCGGACCAAGGAAAGCCCCGTCCGGACCAGTGAATTTTGGGACGTTTTCGGACATTCTGACTCGGTAGTCCGGACCACCGAAATCCCCGTCCGGACCACCGAAGCCCCGTCCGGACCACCGTTACGCGAATGTGTGCGGCTGCGCGTTTTTAAAGAGGTTTTGACCTAATTTTTTTGTACTTTCTTATAAATAGGAGCCTTGTGGCCTCCTAGGGTTTTGTCTTGAGTTGGGATTTGATATATCTAGGGTTTGTGTGTGTCTCTTTCGTGTGTGTGAGACGTTTGATGCTCTGTAGGTCGCGCCTCAGAGATTTGTCCCTAGATATTGTGTGGATGCTTCAAGTGAGAGTTACGGGTATAGCCGGCTCTGTGTATTTCTCCCCATTGTTAGTGAATCCTCTTGTTCTTTCCCCGTGGACGTACCTCTAGAGCTTCGTGCTTGGGGGGGAACCACGTAAATCGTTGTCTCTTGTTTTCTTGTTTATTGTGTTTATATTCTCTACTTCGGGTTTCGGCACAACAAATTGGTATCAGAGCTCCGGGTTCAAACCGAGGCTTGTGTTTTCCGCTGCGTTTGTGTATTTGGGGTCGTTTTCAATGGCGACTCGCTTTGAAGTTGAGAAGTTCGATGGGCAAAGCGCTTCTTTCAGTTTGTGGCGTATCAAGATGAAGGCTTTGTTGGTGCAACAAGGAACAAGCAAGGCTTTGTTGGGGGTGTCGAAGAAACCTGCTGATATGCAGGATAGTGTGTTTGAGGATCTTGATGCGAAGGCACTCAGTTCAATACAATTGTGTCTAGCAGATGATGTGCTTCGCGAGGTTGGGGAGGAAGATTCGACAGCCGGTATTTGGTTGAAGTTGGAGAGCATCTATATGATGAAGTCGCTAACCAACCGGTTGTACTTGAAGCAGCGCCTTTATACTTTTCGTATGAAGGAAGGTACGCCCATAAAAGACCATTTAGATGAGTTGAAAGGAATTATTATGGATTTAAAAAATATTGAGGTTGTGATTGATGATGAAGATCAGGCCCTTATTGTGTTATGTTCTTTACCTGCATCATATGAACACTTTGTGACTACTATGTTATATGGGAGGGATACGATTTCCATGGAGGACGTAAAGTCTAGTTTGTATTCTAAAGAATTGAGGAAAAAGGTATCCGGTGAGAGTAAAGTGTTCATGATGATCAAGCTTTAGTGGTGCGGGGAAAGAGGCGGTGGGAGGGATTCGGGCAAAGAGAGGGATTTCTAGCTCTAAAACCACATATATGGATGGAATACAGTGTTTTTACTGTAAGAAATTTGGGCACATGGTGAAAAATTGTCCGAGGGTGAAGGACAAGTTTGTAGAGAAGGGTGTTGCTGGTTATGTCGAAGATGATCCGGAAGGGTTTGAGGATGCCATTGCTTTGGCAGTAAGCGATGTCGATGTCTGTTGTGAAAATATGTGGATTCTTGACTCTGGATGCTCCTACCACATGTGTCCGCATGGGGATTGGTTTGATACATATGAGGCGGTTCACGGTGATACGGTTCTTGGGGAATAACATGCCCGTAGAATTGTTGGGGTTTGTTGGGGTTGGGTCAAGGTCAGGATGTATGATGGGATTGTGAGGACATTGCTTGGTGTTCGGCATGTACCAGATTTGAGGAGGAACCTTGTCTCTTTGGGTGCTCTCGACTCCGTGGGTTGGAAGTACACTGCTGAAGGTGGAGTCTTGAGTGCGTCGTTGGGTGCTCGGGTTTTTGTGAAGGGTCAGAAATTGGGTAACCTCTATGTGCTTGATGGTAGTACGATTGTGGGTGCTCCATCGTTGGGGTCTTCATCTGTTGAGAGGAATTCAGGTTCAACTATTGGGAGTATGCAATAGGGCATACATGGCTCTGCGGTAGAGTCGGTTAACTCCGGGTGGAGTTTGAGAACATCTTCTTTGGCATCAGTAATGGATGCATGTGGTCGACATTTGGTGGAAGATGGTTGCTCGTTGGTGATTGACTCCGTGAGGGGAGTTGCGGTGTTAAGCTCAAGGTGGAGCTTGTGGAGACACGTGTGGCTGGGTTTACTCAGTAGTGGAAACAAGGTCAAGCAGAGGTGCTTGCACCTTGTTTGTTAGTGCCATTGATGTGAGCCCCGTGTGGGGCTGCCTCGAGAGGGGCGTTGTGGGGAAGAGCGAGTGTTGAGAGGATTGCACTATGTTGTTGGCTTGGAAGGGAATTCAAGTCAAGGTGGAGATTGTTGGAGATATGCCTTGAATTCAAGACGGTCGAAGAAAGGTGCAAAATTTGGTGATAAGAGTCATTTTCTGGACCTATGGTTCGGACCAAGGAAAGCCCCGTCCGGACCAGTGGATTTTGGGACGTTTTCGGACATTCTGACTCGGTAGTCCGGACCACCGAAATCCCCGTCCGGACCATCGTCGGTAGTCCGGACCACCGAAGCCCCGTCCGGACCACCGTTACGCGAATGTGTGCGGCTGCGCGTTTTTAAAGAGGTTTTGACCTAATTTTTTTGTACTTTCTTATAAATAGGAGCCTTGTGGCCTCCTAGGGTTTTGTCTTGAGTTGGGATTTGATATATCTAGGGTTTGTGTGTGTCTCTTTCGTGTGTGTGAGACGTTTGATGCTCTGTAGGTCGCGCCTCAGAGATTTGTCCCTAGATATTGTGTGGATGCTTCAAGTGAGAGTTACGGGTATAGCCGGCTCTGTCTATTTCTCCCCATTGTTAGTGAATCCTCTTGCTCTTTCCCCGTGGACGTACCTCTAGAGCTTCGTGCTTGGGGGGGAACCACGTAAATCTTTGTCTCTTGTTTTCTTGTTTATTGTGTTTATATTCTCTACTTCGGGTTTCGGCACAACAGTTAGTGCCAAGCCCGGACAGTGGTTGTCCGGGAAGGCACTCCGATAGTTAAGTAAGTAACCGGAGGGAGAGAAGTTTACTGGAAACTTAGAAAGAGAAAGTGAGTAAAGAGCGTATTGAATATGGAGAGAGCGATTCTGAGTGAGGTAGGTGAGGGCCATATTTATAGGCAGAGCGGAGCGTGCCTATCACGTCTCTCGCGAACCAAACGCGCACCGTCCATACCAAGGGTGATGCGGTAAGAATGTCTTCTACTGAGGCAGTGCCTGGGCTGATGTCACGTTTGATAACCCAGAGGGGTCAGCTGGTTTAGGAATACTCCCCGGTCAACTACGTGGTCCAGCAGGCATAGCATGCAAGGTGGTTGACTGCCACCATTAATGATCTACATGTAAGGTGATTGGCTGCCACCATTAATGACTTGCTCAGTCTGCCAGGCACGCCTCTACCGAGCCCCTGACGACTGCCGAGCGCTATGAGACCGACATCAACCGATTCGGCTCGTAAAGCGCTCGAAAACGAAGTCTTTCCAAGATCCTGAGAACACGTAGACCCATTAGTCCGAGCGACGAGCCCCGAGGGAGCCACCGAGCACCTTTCCGAGGGCACAAATAGAGAATCCCCTGTTCGGGTATTTGGGCTCAACTTCCATTTGGTATTCGTGTGAATCTATACCGAGCCACCCTATGCCAAGGGCACATATCATTTGGCGGGGTGGAGCAGATCCGATTTGCATTCGCTTTTGCTACTTTTGCGAAGGTGACCCCCTCGGCTCTTTGTTTCGCTCAGGGGCGGGGCTGAACCTTAATAATCCTTGTGAACTCGGCCGCTACAACACACATGGGGGATATACCTAAGAGTCACCCCTTCAACCATGTGGGTCCACACCCCCTCTCTCGGATCCAACTTGTAATCAATATAAATATAAATCAAAATTCATATACTGTAAATATGATAATTAGATAAATCTGAACATATGAATAAATATTCACATAGTTTTTATTACAGTAGATTGTAAATAGTACATTTAAATAAAAATATTCACATTAAGAGGAATTTTAAATTAATTTTTATTTTTCAAAATTTTAGGTTGTTATAATCTACCCCCTTAGCAATTTCGTCCTTGAAATTTTATAATAGGGTATTCCAAAAAAAACTTGAAATAGTGCAGTCAAAACAATTTTAAGTCACAAGTGAAAAAAAAGACTCAATAAGCTTTCACTGCGCACTCTGATAACTTCTAGTCTCATAAACTTCTACCCTTATAACATCGAACGACAATTCCTAATAACATCTATTCCCGAGCAACACAATCATAACCCAAGGTCCTACAACTCCAAATACTAATTAGGATCTCAACCTCTAGTGGTGTGAAATTCACACTTCCGGTCAGGACCCGCTCTGATTACCATTTGTAATGACCCAAAAATTTTATAAGACTATAACCTCAAAAGTACAAATAATGTCTATTAAATAAAAAAAATATGTGTAAAATAATCCTCAAGAAAGAAAAATACGCAATGACTATTACTCTAAGTAATGCCATAACCCTTGAAATACTCCAACTCCAACCGCTACTAATTTGCTCCGTACTTGCCACATAAACTGCGCTAGAAGTATACAATACGACGACCATGAAAAGGATATAACAGAATCAATAAAATGATATTCACAACTTCAACCAAATCAAATAAATCAACCAAATCATCTTTAATAGCAATAGCTGGTTTGCCATAAGATTTTATGGGAAATCCCATAAAATCATCCAGTTGTTTTATGGGATTTCTCATAAAATCTCATGGGAAACCTTGCCTAAGTCTCGAACTCGGCCCATCTTGATAACATGCCATGCACTATCAAGGAAAAATAATTTACAAATGCCCGCATGCCACATAATTCAATAATACCCTAACTCCCCGCAGGGCAATCAATTAATCAATCGATCATATATATCTCATTTAATTCTTTGGACCCGGTGGGCTTGCACATCTACCAATTTAATTCATGATAATCATGAGCGCAACATAATATACCATCATTCACAAATATAATGGCATAACTAGAATCAATAATAAGATTAAGGATAGCGAAAGAGTACAAATAAGGAATGATGAATAAAATAATTAGTGTATTGTATGCTTTCGGCATCTCAAGTAAATATCGTGGCCAGTTGACATCTAGATCTCATCGTTACAAACGTCATTCTATAGTTTGCATCAGACTTGGCCTCACCGTTAAATCTTATGGAAGCTTCTATACTTTAATGAAACAATATACTTACATGTTAATTTCGAGGGGGGAAAATGAAAGAGAGAAAATAGATAATTTAGTGAGGAAGAAAGAATGAAAAATATAAAATACATAGAAAATAGATAAATAGACAAGGAGAATAAGTCAAAGAAAAAGAAAAAGATGGGAAGGAAATATCGCTGAGGAAGAAAGAAGGAAAGAAAGTTGCGTTCACTACAAAACTACTCTCCCCTCTCCTGCCGAAATGGAAGGAAAACAGAGGGTGTAAATGGAATTTGTTTTCATTGGGGCTTTTAGGGTTTGGTTTGGCATGGGGTGTAGGAGGGGTACACGTAGGAGGGAACAAAAGGCATGAAGGAGCTAGAGGATTTTTGGGGAGGGCTTAGAGTAGTCTAGGCATTTGGGGAAAAAATAAAAAAACGGATTATTGATTTTTTCATTTTGTCCTTATTCAATTTTTTTTTTGCATTTGTTAGTTTTGCGTCAAGATTTTGTGGTTTCTGGATTACTCTCGACGAGACGAATCTAACAAGTATAAATTTATGGGCAAACCAATTTTTTTTTTTTAAATTTATGAAACCTTTTCGGAGCTAGGGATGTTGTTGTGCGTAATCCAATTTTATTGTTGTCCAGATTATACATAGCAGTATACCCGGCTCCCATATTTCTCATTAACCCAATTCTATATATTGTGAGATTTTTCATGATTTTATCATCGTTTTTTTGTTCAAAAGATAGGGAATTAGTATGTTAGTAGAGTTACATTACTACAGCTGGCCAACAACGTGGTTTCATTAACTTGAATCTGTGACATCACACACTGACACCTAAGTGTCTACTCACAACCACTTGAGTTACTGCTCTAGATTCGCGTTATTGTAATTCATAATACTAAAAAAATTTGGTTGGTGATGCATGCAGATCAACAAGTGGGAACAAGAATTCAAGGCAGTAAAAATAGTAAGAAAATTAAGTGAGATTGAGGTTGCGTCCGACTCTCCGCTTCTATGAAATTGGAATGAGGTGACTTTAGACCAACTTTTAATATGAGTGGTTAATTAAGATAATATTCCCTAATCCTGCATTAGAATACATCGGTGGCGACAGTAAAAGAGTGTGAAAAGAATAGTTGAGGTTGGGCCCTTTTTGTGTCGCTTGTCATCTCTCTCTTCTTCTTCCTTTTTTTTTGGGGTGAAATAGATAGGATTTTTGGGTCTTGTTGTATTGTTTATTTTTATTGCCATGAAAATGCTAACCTCTCCCCTTAAAGCAGAGAATAAAGTGCAAAAAGTGTATTGATATCTAGGGGAAAAAATGTATTGTTATTTGTGAAAGTATATTAATGTCCGTGAAATGTGTATTGATATCCGAACTCTTTTGTCGTGACATGTAGATTATTCTCTACTTAATGGGTGAAGGTTAGCAAGACCCATAGGGCAATGGAAAATGATGTGGGTACCCCACATGTGCACCCCAAATGCACATCACCCAGAGGTGGCAAATGAAGAGAGGCCCAATGTAGGGCTCACCCAATAAATGGGTCTCTCCTCATTTGCCACCAAAGGGTAGTGTGCATTTGGGGTGCACATGTGATGTACTCATATCATTGTTGTTTGTTTGGAGGTGTGATAAAATCACATCATTTTCCCAATTAATAAAATATAGCTGTGATAAAGGTATTTTCCAAATGATTTTACGAGATAAAATCTAGTTTTGCTAAAATCCGTTGATCAGAATCTTAGATTTTATGAGATAAAATCCATTCCATTGGTGAACAATAATGCAGAGTCTTCACTTTGGTGTGTTTTGCTGTTTATGTGAAGTCCAATGAAGATAAAAGTTGATATTGAAAATTTGGACTTAAAAAGTATTGAATTTCACTGAATACAAGCTTTTTACATTAGCGGAATGGTGGAAAAAATCTACCTGTTTCAATTTATCAAAATTCAAGAAGTTGTTTGTACACGTATTTGGTCGACTTGTGGAGGCATAATCTCCACACGACACGAAAGTGTGCAGGTAATGTTTAGAGTATAAAGAAGGAAAATAATTTTTGCTCTCCAGTTTCTTATAAATGCCCATCGAAATTTGTCTTTGATTCTTGTATTGGGCGTCATTTAAAGTAAAGATGACTAATTTTGTAGTGTATTTCTAAGAAAAAGAAGTATCAAAATCGTCACCCTATAATAGTCATAATCTTTTCGATAAGATTCACCAGCATGCATAAGGTACAACGAAATCATGGTCATTATCCTTTCGATAAGAGATGAGCATGATTTTAAATTAATGAGAAGGATTGTCCGTAACGAGGATAGACATAAATTTTGGAGCTAACCCCTTCCATAAATCAAAATAGAAACAAATTTACGCAAGAGATACACAAGTGTGTGTGAACGTAGACTTTTTGGCAACCATCAAAGTTGCGTCTGTGCGAAAAATTCTCTATTTCGGCGCCATTCGCATCTATAATAGGAAAACCCTAAACCTAAAGTGTACCCTTTAGGGGACATCGGAGACGTCCACCATGTAGAGCTCGTCGAGTACTACAAATGTACCAAAAATCAAGTCGATCGGATATCGTTAAGTGCCTCATCGGAACACAAATAAGTTGAAAAAAATTGGAACACGCATGTCTTGAAACATTAAATGAAAACCATTGAAACCATTTTTTTCAACATATTTGTGTTCGATGAGGCACTTAACAGTATCGGATTGAGTTGATTTTTGGTACACTTGAAAGTACTCAATGAGCTCTACGCGGTGGACGTCTCCGATTGTCTATAATGGGACGGCGTGCAATAAACCCCGCAAAAAATAGTGACTTACCTTAGTGGTAATTAAAAAACCCCACCCCTTCCTGTTTTTACACTTTTCTCAGCTGAGAATTTATTTATATAGATGTCAAAACAATTTATTGGGAAATGATTTTCGCATTCTTAATTTTGATAACCACACTCCATTTTTGTCTTTTAGATTCATGTTATGTGTATTTTGAATATTAAAAGATAAATATTGGAGTGTGATTATCAAAAAATAGAGTGCTATAAAATCAATTACCTTTATTGGTTGTGGGCCCACGATGGTTGAAAACTACTCCATCCGTCCCAATTTAAATGCTCCCTACGGTTATGCGTGCCTTTTTTAAAACTCTTGTAGTTTTTATTCTATAATGTATTACTAGCAAAATTCAAAACTTATTTACGGAAACATAAAATAAAATGATGTTTTTTTCTTTTTATCAACTAAAAATACAAAAATTCAAACTAAATGCTATGTAAGGTATAATATAAGATATAAGTATATGCGATTAATTTCAATTCAAAAGACAATAAATTGAAATTATTTTAGTTGATTCATTTATTTTGTCTTTTGAATTGAAATTAATCGCATATACTTATATCTTATATTATACCTTGCATAGCACGGGTTCATGCTAATTGAATTTTTTTAGTTGATAAAAAAAGAAAAAAACATTATTTTATTTTATGTCTCCGTGCATAGCACGGGTTCATGCTAGTTCTCTAATAAAGCCAGATGTGGAAAAAATGAGCTAAATATAAGGCCCATATTAATGAAAAGGAAACGCGGTGATTGGATCAACTCAATTTTTTTTGTTGTGAGTCGAAGGGTTGGATATTCTCTAATAAAGCCAGATGTGGAAAAAATGAGCTAAATATGAGGCCCATATTAATGGTCCAAATTGGACATAGACCATTCTACCTTGTCCCTATTCAAAGGGTCTCCCTCCGCAACCCCATATGAACGGAAAAATATTCGGCGGTCACGTTTGGCTTTGAGTGATTCACGAACAAAAATGCCGGAAACAAAAGTTGAAATCTGAGCCGTATAGTTTTTGGCTTGCATTCTTTATTCATTAATTTTAGTTACGCAATAATTTACTTGTCATTACCATAAATATTAGTGTAAGGTTTCCTTCATCACCACAATTTTCGCCTTAATCAATAGGTTCTCTATATATTTCCTTAAATGGAGGATTTGGTTAACTTACTGGATTCTTTTAGATATTCAAGAATAATAATAACTACATAGCCTTGTTAGCCAATCAATTACCGCCACTTGTCACATCCACATGTCTTCATTACTGCCACGTGTCACGCTCGCATTCATTATCGCGAAAACTCATTCTGCAATACTAATATAGATATATGCAATATGGATCTTATTTGATAGATCTCAATTAGTTCTATTATACAAAAAATTTAAAAACTTTGAAAACATTACCAATAAAAAGATATAGACGTTTGAAAATGGCACGTATATTCATAGGGAGCATTTAAAATGGGACGGAGGGAGTAGATTATAGGACGGATGATTGCACCGTATAGTTGGTCTCGAGGGCATATATGTTAATGTGGATCTTGTTTCCCATTTATTAAAATGAGAATCCCATAAAATCAAATGGGTTGTCATTTGCTAAAATGGGAATTCCATAAAATCAGCAAAATATATATTAAACCCGAAATCTTACATGAAAGATATAAGCCTTGTAGATGTGATACCCACCTGAACATCTGATGGTTGTCTCAGACACACTATATTGACAAAATTCTTGAGAAGTTCAACTAGTTTGATTCAAGCATTGCAACTACCTCCGTGGATTCAAGTCTCTATTTATCCAATGGGGGGATATACAGTATTCTCGATTAATTAGGAGTCTCGTGTACTTGATGAGTTGTACAAGGCTTGATATTTTCTACTCAAAAAGAGGCCGAGAGGCTACACCAGTTTCTGGAGGATATTTCAAGATGGTCGAAACCTGTACCAACATTAGTATCCATTGCGATAGTCAAGCTGCGATTAGTAGTGCACAGAACAATATGTCTAATAGTAAGTCCAGACACATACGTTGTAAACATAATACCATTACGCAACAGCTCTCAAGCAGGGTTTTCACTATTGACAACATAAAGTCAAAGGAAAATATCACCGATCCGCTAACCAAAGGGTTAACGCGAGAGCAAGTTCAACAAGCATCGAGAGGAATGGGGCTAAAACCACAACACTCAGAGTACCATGAGGGTAGCTAACCTAGCTAACCGGAGATTCTAATGTCTATGTTCAATGAGACTACTTTTTGCGAGTATTCAAGAACGATCACTGAGGAGAAGAGGTTTCCTATATATGATGTAGAACAACGATGCCTGTAAAGTGGAAGAGGTTAAACATTGCTTTTAATAACTCTTAGGTATCGGAGATGCCGAGCGGGGTATAGCAAGACACCTTTCATAACAAGGAAAAAAGTATCATTGCCAAAATGAACCCAATAGTGAGAACTATATTACGTCAGGAGAAGTCATGTGTGACGTCTGTTGTCTCAGTTTACATCGGCGGAGAGACCGCACACTAGTCTGCCAGCAAACTCGATAGGTATCACAATGGAAGGTTCAAGACCAAAAACTACCTATCCTACGTAGGAATTATCCGTTGTCTCTCTCTTGGGTCAGCTTTGTACTTTACGTCAGTATGTCTGCCAATTTCATTCATGGGGGAGATTGTTAGATATTGTGAATGAAACCGGGGGAAATTCAGAGGGTCTCCTGAAGCAACCGAACAAACTCTCGCGTGTTCTTCAATTCTCAGTCAGTGGTGCGGCTATAACTCCCCCCATGATGTGAGTACAATAGCAGAATTCATTTCTCAATTGATTTGGGCAGTTTCTTGTGTTAGCATCTTCAAGAGTCATGAGCTTGTATACATATTGTGCTATCCCGAATTGTTTTCACGCTAGAAATTCGTATATCACCTTCAAGCTCCTGAAATTCGTATATCACCTTCAAACCCAAGTCAATTCGCCAATGTAGGCGACGGAGTTGTTTCGGCGGTATGTGGTTGCTTTTTTATCCTAGGACGAAAACGCCGGTAAATCCTACAATAAACCCGGTAGGCGGCGAATCTTTATTGAAGAGATTGTGGTATCAAACATGACTCGGTTGTTTCGTTTCTATTACTCTCTTTGTATCTCGTTGTTCATATGGTTCAATTTGGTTTTTGTAATCTGTTATTATCGTGATATTTGAATGGAATTATTGTTTCGAATTCTCTATTTGTCGTATTTTTTCCAATATTGGATAGGGGTGAAGAGAGAGTGGTGGTGGTGGTGGGCGGTGGTGGGGAGAGGCGGTTAAAGAAGATGGAGGAGAGAGAGGGATTTTGAATTTTTTTTTTTTAGTTAAGGAGGGCGGGGCCCACCCGGCCTACGTGAGTACGTGGCACTGCAAGGTCGGCGTGTATGAGCAGGGTGTGAGCCAGTGGCGGCTCTAGAAATTTTGAATAGGGTGTTCAAAATTTACATTAACCCTATTAACTCCAATAACTTGTTATATATACATAATTTTTTTTATTAGTTTGAATAATGAGACCAAATAATATGAAAGTACGCAAGATATATGTCACAATTTCATGTTCTCGGTGAATTTTATTTTTTAGGCCAAACAAAATTAAACCGGCAGATAAATACATTACTTTTTATTACAGAAAATTGTCTGGCGATCGAATTAGTTCACATAGATTTTTTATTTTTTTTTGGCGAATACTATTATGTTTTGGAGATATAGAGTTGATTGTCGTTCACAGAAAAGCTAGAAAAGGATATAGGACACCAGAGATAAAATTATTTCATGGAATATAAGATGCAAAATAGTTTAAGTTGTTGAATTGACCATCTATTAGAAGGTATGGATTCTCTTATAGATTTTAATTTACATTGAATTGGTTTGAGCCGATTTTTTGAGCTAGTTGTTTAAAATTTTTTGGATCAAGTGTTCAAATACTTACGTGTAGGATGTTCAAAAAGGACAAAATTAAAATAAAACTACAAAAAACGATTGGTGACAGCCGCCTATGGTGTGAGCGGGAGGGTACAAGAGTAGACTTTTTATTTTGGTGAAGTAACTTCTTTTTACTACTACAAGTTATTCAAGTGCTCAAGTCATCCAACAAATTTATTCGAGGCAACAGTCATTAGAAACTCTCTTTTTTCCATAATGAGTTAACTTTCTTTTTTCTTTTCAGTAAAAATGAGGCTTTATTGATGATCCCATCCAGAGTACTTAATGATGGGAAGACCCAAAAAAAACCTCATGTTTTCGATCTACTAACCAAATTGCCCTGACCAAGGGCTTGTAACTTAGCGGTTATCTCCTGGTTCTCCCACAAGAGAGAGCAGGGTTCGAGCCTCGGCAGAGGCGTTTGAGATTTAGGGCTATGGATGGCTTCTAGACCTCCTCTAGACTAACTCACTAACTCCCCGCTAATCCCTCACTGATGTATATCGAATGGCAAAAAAAAAAAAAAACCAAATTGCCCTAGATTTGTGGGAGGTTGATGGCGAGGCCGTGTATGCTCGAATCAAAATAGACCCGACTACATGTACCGAAGGAAGTGTCCAGAAAATGTACCGAGCATGCTCGGGACCCACTTATGGGTCTCACATGAGTGATCCGAACCGTTCATTATTCTTAGAACATTTTTCCGAGATTTGATTGAAACGGTGGGTTTTTTGTTCAAGCACTTCTAACCGTCCGATTGAGCTGAAATTTTGTGGGACCCCTCGGAAAAATGTTCTAAGAATCATAAACGGTTCAGATCACTCTTGTGGGACCCCAAAGTGGGTCTCCAAGCATGTTCGGTACATTTCTGGACACTTCCTTCGGTACCCATAGGTTTTTTCAATCAAAATCGACTCCTTTGGTGGACACATTTTTTTATTGGTAGGGGTTTATTTTCTTGGTGGACGTTGCAGCGCATAGTTTTAATGAGGACCTGGGAATAATTTTTTCTTGTCGGCATCTTGTCAACAATGTTAGATTTATTTTCTTCTTGTTTTTTTTCTTATGGAAAAAAAATATATATTGAGTGCCTTAGAGGTAAGTTTAGTATCTACAAGTAGTAGTAGTAGAATGGTTTCGCACTCTTCGAACCTCTCTCAATGCATTTCTTTAGAGTTAAAATTATTTCCACCAGCGGTGGAAACAAAAGTTTTTCCTCCCAAATCGATTGCATTGCGTCACGTGTCCATGTTTTAATATTTGGGACCATTTTTGGACACATGACGCAATGCAATCGATTTAGAGAAAAATTTTGTTTCCACTGCCGGTGGAAATAACTTAATCTCTTTCTTTTTCTATTGTACCAAGTTCATTTTTTTTTATCTCTTTGATTAATATAATTTTACTCGCCGTTAAAAAAAAATGATGAGAAACAGAGAAAGTTTGTTCCTTATGCGAATTGGGCCTCGTTAGGATAAAATTGGGCCTCGTGCTACGCAAGTAAAATGTTTCGTGTGTGTTATGTGGGTTTTTGCTATTAGTAATGAGCCTCCAAAAGGAAATGAACTTTATCCATTCATCCGGCCCAAAAAAAAAGAAAGAAAAAGAACAAATATAACCTATAACAAGTTGCTCTGTATCTTTGACATGAAGACAGGTCCGGCCCGGCTTTGAGATTTTTAGAACCCTAAGCACGGTTCCAAAATGGGGCCTCTCATTTTGCTACATATTTATACGATTTGATCATAAAACAGAAGTCTCTTGTGGTTTAGTGGCAAGACGTCGGAGTTCTTCACTAAAAGTCGTTGAGATCAAGCCTCAACGCCTTCAATATGAATCAAATATTTGAAAAACTTCAATAAAATGTCAAAGGGAGTAAGGATTGATCCCGCAGCAATTGGCCTATTACGCGAAGGCCTTACCACCGCACCACAATCACCTACTTTTGAAACAATAGACATACATAAGGTGGTCACCTGGTGGGTCTATGCCCAGGGCCGGGCCTGCATGAAGATTGAATACTCTATATGTGTGGACATGTTTAAAATTATTGGGCTTGGGGTAGCGGTTATGATAAGGTGGTTTGAAGTCAATTTACTACTATTTCTTTTTATTATGCTCTATTTTACTCTTTTGTCCGAGTGTAACCGTATATGGTAAGTTATAAGTGGTACATTAATTCACTTGGGAAAGGGAATTATTGAAAAGTAAAAGTATATTCTAGCTATAAAAATAAAAAATAAACAAAAGAATGGACACTGAAAATATACTAGAATAGATCGATAATTTTATGTATAGCCACACGACTTGCTTTCTTACAGAAATTCCAATTAGTGAAATAAATTGATCAACAGGTGTATAACAGTCATTTTTAATTTTATTTTTTATAGGCAAAGAAATTTTATTAATCTCAAGTAAATAGATACGATTACAATGATTAAAGGATAAAAGCAAAGGCATTACAACCTAAACCAAGCATCTCAACTACAACACAATCCTTAACAAAATAAGATCAAACAAAACTGGAGAAAAAAATAAAAGAAAAAGGACAACAAAAATGTAGGTGGACGAGCTCTGGTAGACAGAACTGGCTTAAGGGCAAAGCCCAAGAAATTTGGGCTTCAGGCACACAAAAAATGCTAAAACAAATGGGGGTTTGTAATTTTTTAGGACCCATATATTTATATATTTATTATGCACGGATAGTGTTTTTTCTTTTTCTTTTTTGTCAAAATGGTAGCATATTATTAAGAACTTGAATAAACCAGTACATCAAATAGATTGACAATCTGATCTATCGATAAAAGAAATTAACCAGTCCGGTCACCGGAACTCCCAAGTGCTTGTTCCCGACCCTCCCAAACCTACACGAGCCAACTCATTCGCCACTGCATTTCGCAGATCTCCAAACAAACCGAAAACACAACTCCGAAACTGATGAACCATATTCCGAATATGCTTAATAATCACTTCCACTTCCGAAGGGCAAATCATTTCTTCTCTGAGAATCTTGACGGTAGTTCGCTAGTCCCCTTCAAGAAAAAAATCCCAAACTCCATCGTATTTCGCCACGCCTTCGATACATAAATGGTGGATTTTAAAGAGTTGGTTTATTCTTGGATAATTACACATTTACATTTTGTAATGTTTTTATAATAACCCTCTTGTAGTGGGCTGAAATTAAAATAACATTCAAAAGGGGCTCGGATCACGGGTCCAGGAGGTCCAAGTCCCAGATGTTGTACTAGAGCCCATCGTGTAAAGACATACATGGGCCCTCCGAGACGCGCCGGTGTCTCGGCCAGCAGGAACTATGGACTGGACGACCCGTCCGAGCTGAATGGTATCCGAGATGACTCGGAAGGATGATCCGAGATATCGGTGACGACCCTTATGACGTCACCCGAGGCGGTTAATGTTCGTAACAATCTTGGGGAGGCACATGTGCATGCCACAGCTGTTCCTACGTCAGCGTGACACATATCGAGCGGTTACGCTACGTGTCATGGCCATATTGGAGAACGCGTGCATGCAATATTCGTAGATCTGGCCCGTGATGCTCGGTGACGTCATCCGAGCCAGAATGACTAATTTGCCCCTGTGCTTGGGGAGCCTATATAAACAAAGCGAAGGAGCCCTAAAGAGGTAGACAACACTTTCTCTCTCAACTCTCACATTTCCACTGGTGCTTCCTTCTCCGATTACTTACTAAACCGTGGGAGTGCCTTCTCTGGCCACATTCCGGCCAGGTTGGGCGCTAACGACGTGTGCTACATGTGCAGGAGTATTTAGAGGTTCATTCCATCATCCACTCGCTACTCACTCGGGTCAAGAATCGCTCAAGAGGTTCTGTTGGAATTTTGAGGACACCACACCTCTATTACCCGACTTTTGTATGCCAAATATAGAGCGAGCTCATTTAATGAGTTCACTTTCGACTCCCGGAAATCTTTAAGCCGACTCTACCCGTAGACTATTTTGGGTAGTCACGTTTTCATGTCTACTAATAAAATGATGTTTATTTTTGGAAATGTCACCGCCTGGAGACAAGTCTAGGAACTTGTTGCAGTAAAAGAGTGCAATCCCCAAGAAGCTTACTGTCGTAGAGCCTGAGTTTCTGTTTGGTCACTCTCTATCCCACTCCTTCCTCCCAGCCTTCACAACCTTCGGTTCGGTCTGTAAAACTGTTCGATTTGGTGCGATTTTGACATTTTTCCAAATCAAACCGGATATTTCGGTTTGTACATTATACGAATACAAATTGCAACCAAATAGCAATAATTTCTTGGTTTGGTTCGACTTGACCGGTTTGTTACACATGTTGTAGCACCGCTCAATGAAATAATTCTACATTAATAATTCATACAATTAACACAATATAGCAACCACCAAAACCTTCTTGCCAACTTTAAAAACAACATTAGAAAAGAAATAGAAGTAGCAAATGTTTCTATATTATGTGTGTTGTAACGTATAAATTTGGTCCTGTCCGGTTCAAAACAAATTGGATGGTGACAAACCGAACCATACAGATTCATTTCGATTTGGTTAAAATTATAATCGGACCAAACCGGAAACCTCTTAAAACCAAACCAAATCACCGGTTTGATCTGATTTCAGCTTTTTGTTTGACATACCAGTTTATTTTCACCCCTAGCTTTTACAATAAAAAGTAGTAAATATTGCTTATTTATTAATGTGTTCATCTCCTCTCCACACACTTGTACCTACTCCGAACATTAAGACCTTGTTTGGATAGGGTTTTGGGTTTTGGTATTTTGGTAAATGATTGGAGGGAGAAACGAAGGTAATTAGTATTAAAAATAGTGGTTAATGGTTGAAGAGAGACGTTGTTCGTTTTGGATTTTGAGACCGGTTTTCTCAATCATTACTCATATTTCTCGCGAACTATCACCCTTATTTTTAATGATTATTCTCATTATCCTCCCTATCTCTCTCTAATTTCATATTTATATATTATCTTCATTTCTCCCTCTAAATCATTACCCAAAAACCAAATCAAACACTGTCTCTGTCAATTGCAACTTCAGTTTGCCACTGGTTCGTGGCTATGCAATTAGAGTCTAATCACAAATCTAAATACTATTAGAGTGCTTTACACGTAATTTTCACTTTCAATAACTATAACAATTATGGCTACAGGACTTAGAAAAAATAAATAACGACACAGATAACATCTGTCTGCATACCAATTTGCTACTATTCATCTTGCCATAGAAAAATCTTACAGTTCGATTTCGACAATGACTAGAATCAAGGGATTAGTTCTTTTATTTTTTAGCTAAGCGTCGAGACAAGCTTACACGCACGTTAACTGATCCTTCCTAGGAGAAATCAACGGATTAGTTACCGCCCTAATGAAAACTCCACCATACTCTCTTGCTGCATGACAAAAATTTCCTGGTCACATGTTTTTTTTTTATCTTGGTCTGAGCCGCCCCAAAAACAGCATCAACATTTACTAGGAAGAAAGTACCTACGTAAAAGAAAGCAATTAGTGAATAAACTGTATAATTAAGATGACAATTAGTACTCCCTCCGTTCCAAAATAAATAGTAATAGTTTATCTTGAAAAGACATGTAATTTTCGGATCAAAAAATAAAATGTTTCCGAGCATAATTTTTTTAAAAATTTGAAACCAAATTAAAGAACTAATTCATAGTAGACTATTATTTTAGAACGGAGGAAGTACAAATAAAATAAACAGATCATTGAACCAATATCTCTTTAGGAACGAAACATACCTTCTTTCCCATGTGGTCATGACAACAAATTACGTACTTTCAAACAAAAAATGGAAAGCCAACCTTGATAGACAATAAGAGAATGAATAAACAAATTAAAGTGTAATAGGTTAGTTAAGATATTACTATGATAGAACGAAGGGAGCTCCCTTCAGTCCAAGTACAGGAAGCTTAAGATTCAATTTGTCTCCCGCTTCATTCACTCATTTACGAAGTTATACGCATCAATCAACTCCGTATTTGGATGAATGAGTCGGCAGCTAATTAAACCCTACCGCCACCCGTGAGTGGACTGAAGAAAGCTCTCTTCCATGCTAGTAATAATCATAAACTACAGTAACAAATGATCAAAAGAATGTGCAGAAGGGAACAAATTATTTGACTACTTTCGAACCCAAAATTTACTTTACATATACCTCACGCACCAAGATATCTATATCATGAGAACTCATCTGTGTGTGTGTGTGTGTGAGAGAGAGAGAGAGAGAGAGAGAGAGAGAGAGAGAGAGAGAGCAACGATCTCACTGAAAGACTTCTAGCCACCGAAGCAGCTCAAGAAGGAACGTCCATGTGATACCAAGATATCTATATCATGAGAACTCATCTGTGTGTGTGTGTGTGTGAGAGAGAGAGAGAGAGAGAGAGAGAGAGAGAGAGAGAGAGCAACGATCTCACTGAAAGACTTCTAGCCACCGAAGCAGCTCAAGAAGGAACGTCCATGTGATATGTTGAGTGCAAGACTGCATTTATACAGCTCAAAAGATGGCACTGATTGGACATTACTACAAAAATCAGTAACAGCGTTTCTCGTATCTTTTTGGTTTTTGAACATTAAAAAAATGTAGCAATTTGTTTCTCTTATTACGACTTTTTGAGTTTTTGAGACTTTTTTTTTAGAGTTAATTTAACATCTTGTACAAAAAAGATCATTATGATTCCATCCTATGAGATTTGAATACTTATGATTCCATCCTGAAATTCAAATAAACCCCAAAACATCATTTCTCTCTCCTAATTCTCCTAATATTTATCTTTTAATTTTCCTAATATTTCTCTCTTAATCTCCTGACATTTCTCTCTCCTAATCTTTCATAATCTCTCTCCCTCTCTCTCTCTCTCTTATCCTGAAAAATCTCTATTTCCTAATCTTATAATTCTCTCTCCTAATCTTCTCACACCTAAAAAAAACAAATGAAAATTCCCTTATGACAACAAACAAAAAAAAAATATGATAAATTAATTGGTTTTCATAGAATAGGCAAAAAAAAAAACATGATAAACTAATGACGACAATAATGTTCATGATTTATTGATTAACCATGTTTATGGTGAGTTTACACTGGGAACATGATGATTTATTGATTAACCATGTTTACTGCTCTAATGTTCACCATGAACATGAATTATTCATTAACCATGTACCCATTTTCCCATTTAAGTATAATATATCATGGCAAAATGATGAGTTTATACAGGAAACATGGTTTGATTAACCATGTTTACTACAATCAAATGTTTATGCATGAAACATGAATTATTTATTAACCATGTTGCCTCTATCGTCACATTGCTAAATAATTGATTAACCATGATCATACAGAGAACATGGTTTTATATTTAACCATGTTTACTGTACGAAATACCACAAATTAGCAAATCAACAAACCATAAATCATGGAATATTTCGAAAAAACTTAGAAATCATATTTAATTTCTACCAAAATTAACACTCACAAGTCAACGACCCAAAGACTTCACTTGAAATTATGTTCATAATACGTATGTATATGCATCATGTACGTGCACGGCCGTTTACACCTATCATCATCGGATCTAAGACAGGAGGTTTCTGAAGCCTTCATGGAAGAAGAAAACGGCGGCATATCAAAATCAGTGGCGTGTACAACCATCGCATCATTGGTTGATCAACAACGTCCCCGCCTTATCATAGGCGGTGACGACCACAAACACGATGTCTTGAATGGATTAGTGCACACGAAGAGTCTCGAGAAGGAGACGGCGGCCAAGAAGAGGATGTACAGCGGCTAGAGGCGATTTGTTCTTGTCTCCGTCGTCGATTTTCTCCTTGATCTATTGGCCGCTGTTGAAGATTTCGACTTGTTCTCCATGTCTCAACCCTTCAACATGAATGTTTTTTATATCCCAATCTTTTCCCATTTAGAGGGTTTCTTCTCTGAACTTTTATTGAAAAAATGAGATAATGGGACAAGTTCAATTTTGGAATGGGTAATGGGATGCCTTAATCTCGGGAATAGAATAGTTAAGAATGTCAAACTAATGAAGATTTGATTTTCTTTTGAACAGATCAAATATTAATGGTATGATAATGGGATGATAATGGTATCAATTGTTAATGATTTGATTTCAATTTTGGAATGGGTAATGGGTTGCCTTCCCCAACGGCATTCCATAAATTAAGCCTATTAAATGTAAAATTCTTAATGAATATTTTACCCTATAAATAATTGATAATAAAATAATTAATAAGGGCACAATGGTCCATAATCAATTTATAGGATGGAATCATAATGGAAATATTGGTATAGGATGCCAAATTAAAATTTCCTCTCTTTTTTGTGACTTGTGAGGAGAGGCTAGCTTTTGGATTTTTTAGGAAAAAAGTAAAAAAAAGCCGGTAAGAGAAACCAAGCATAAGGGGGTGTTCCACTAACAAAAATTGTTTTTTTTTTTCAAAAATCAAGACAGGTCATTCTCTCATAATACATCACATAAAAAATCGTGAAAAACCAGGTTATTCTAAAAACACCCTTAGCGAAACACTCCTAAATGTGCTCAATTTTATATGATTTATTATTAAAAATTCCTCTCCTTTTCTCTTTGTATTTTTTTACTATCTTTTTTCTTCCGGTAAGCTTATGACAAATGTTGAGTTTTTACTCAAAATATTTTCGATATTTTTGTTCAAGGAAAATATGTTTGAGAAAGATTCGGTTGACTGATTGATTGAAGATCCGTAAGAATATTGTAAATTTATTATTTCCTAGTTTAGCTTCTTTCCTAGTATAGCTTCTCTTCTCTGTATATTTTGGGGTATATATTGACGTCCCCCTTAGTCTTCGCCGACAGGGGGAGAATCTGGTATATCGGCTCAACAATTTTTTTTTTTTGATCACCTCGGCTCAACAAATCATTATATGGTTTAAAGCAAGCTTCTCATAACTGGTTTGCCAAATTTTCTTTTGCTATTCAAAAGGCATGTTTCACCCTATTTACCAAGTCTGAAGGCAGCGCATTTACTGCAATACTTATTTACGTGGATGATATTATTATTTTTTTGACATTATTGTCACTGGCAATAATGCACAGGCAATCAAGTCTCTTAAAGACTTTCTTTTGCCACAATTTCACATCAAAGATCTTGGCAATCTTAAATATTTTCTTGGCATTGAAGTCTCCCGGTCCCAAAAGGAAATTTTTATTTCCCAACAAAAGTATGCATTGGATATTCTGAATAACGTGGAATTATTAGGATCCTGTCCTAATTATTATTAAGATTATTTTTTCATCCTTTTAATGGTCCTTACATTAAAGGGTTATTGTGATTCAGATTAGGCGGGTTGTGAGACAATTCGACGTTTAATTTCAGGATTCCGTGTATTTCTAGGGAATTCCTTAATATCTTGGAAATCAAAGAAGCAAACCAAAGTGACTTGTTCCTCTGCTCAAGCCAAATATCGAGTTATGGTTGCGACATGTTTGGAAATTACATGGATACGACATATTCTGCAGGATCTCAAATTTCCACAAAGCTAGTCGGCGTCTTTATTTTTTGACAACCAGGCAGCTCTCCACATTGTCAAAAATTATTTTTTTCACGAACGCACGAAACATATAGAGATTGAATGCCACATAGTTTGAGAAAAATTGCAAGCCGGGGTAATTGCACAATCCTATGTTCAGTCAAGATCTCAACTTGCAAATATATTTACCAAACCTTTGGGAAAGGAACAATTTCAATATTTAAGTGGCAAATTGGGACTTCATGATATTCACTCTCCAACTCGAGGGAGAGTGTTAGAGGAAAATATGTTTGAGAAAGATTCGATCGACTGATTGATTAAAGATCCGTGATTGTAGCATAAGAATATTGTAAATTTATTCTTTCCTAGTTTAGCTTCTTTCCTAGGGTCACGGGGTTTGCAGCCACCGCACAGCAGGTGTTGTGCACCCATCCAAGTCGTCCGTTGCTCGGATGGACGGCCCAAATTTCACCTCAGCACCTTTGCATCCGAACCGCTCATTGCCGCGCATGCAAGATGAAATCTAGGTCGTCCATCCGAGCAACGGATGGCTCGGATGGGTGCACAGCACCTGCTGTGCGGTGGGTGCACAGCAGGCACCCCAAATCCCTTTCCTAGTATAGCTTTTCTTCTCTATATATTGGGGTATGTATCTTTGTAAATCATCATAAAAGAAAGCATTATTCTCTCCATATTTCATTCTCCTAAATTTTACAATTTTTGGTATTCTCATAATCACATTATAACTAACAAAAACATATAAAAAATAACTAAAATACCATAGTGGTAACTCGACAGGAAAATTATTCTCCTAAAAATAAAGTCCAATTATTCTCCTAAAAATAAAATCCAAATGCCGAATAGAACTTATGAATTTGAAGCAATTCAAACAGATTTATGACTACAGGAAGGGGGAAAAAAACTACAACTTGTCGACCAATTAAATAAAAGAATAAAAATAAAAAAAATAAATACTCTAGATGGTTTGTTTCTAAAATTGCATGATTACTAAATACTACTAGTACTATGAAATAAATTACTTTGCACAATCAGGCCCGGCCCTGAGTTTTTTAGGGCCCTAAGCGGGGTTTTAAAATGGGGCCTTTAATTTCACTATATATATATAATCTTTGTTCAAAAACTTACAAGTATACCTTGTAGTTCAACGGTAAGATAGCAAGCTTCTTCGCTGAAGGTCAGATTTCGAACCTCAGCAACTTCATTTTGAAGTAAATTTTTGTAAAATTCAAAAAAAATTCGTAGCAAGCAAGGATTGAACTCGCAACCTGTGGCTTAAGGCATAGAAAGCTTTCCACCACGCTACCATCGCTGTCTGTTACAATGTTTGACATACATTATATTTAATATTTTCCTTTATTTGGGGGCCCTATTTTTGGACCAAAAACCGGGGGCCATAAGCGGCCGCGGCCGCCTGGTCGCCTATGCCCCAGGGCCAGCCCTGTGCACAATCGCAAAAAGAAACTAGCTTATAACTGGCGAACCAGCAATTTTTTTATTAATGATTAAAATGAGAGCAAGCCTATGACGTTCATAATTTCATCGTAATGACGTTGTAATCTGCATGTGCTTAATTTATGTCTACATGATTTATGGCAACATCAAGGAGGGAAATAGAGAGGACAGAAAGACTAAAATTAGAAGAGAATAATCTTCGCTAATAAAGACAAGGAAATGCCTCCAGCTTCATATCATCATAAAAACGTTAGAGGAGAGTATGGATAGGATTGGTTCGAGTTTGTAGTAAACGAATAACCAAACCAACTCATAAAGAATTATCTTACCCAAAAAAAAAAAAATTACAGATTGAACATTTTGAGAACTAAACCAATCTGCAAAAAGGCAAAAGCATAGACCGAACCAATCCAAACCATTACGCAGGGGTTCGGTTCCGGTTTCGACCCACGGTTTAATTAAGTTGGAGATAATTTTTTTACAAAGCATTAGAAGAAAAGGATTCGCACTCAAAATTAAAATTAAAAAAAAAACTTTATTCTGAACAAAATTTAGCTAATGAAATTCAACCTTTACCTTTTCTTTTTAGAGTAAGTATATGTAATAATGAAGTTTTGAAAGGTAAAAAGAGGAAAGAAAAAATATGACAAGTATATATTTCCCTAGTTTAGTGAGATTCTCAAAGGGATCAATAAATTGAGACGGATAGAGTAGGTAGAGTGTGAAATCACTTTCTTACAACTAATGAAATAACTAGAGATCATGGGTGTTTGACTAACTTCGTTAATTTAGAATTGAAGGTTCAACTCTTGTAATCAAAGGGCAATTATGTTATTATATTTAATTGATTATTTATTTAAAATATTTATAGCTGAGTTTTTCAAATGATTTTAGCACCTGGTGAACTCATTTGCTAAGTCTATTATATTTTAAATAAATAATCAATTAAATATAATAACAGAATTGCCTTTTGGTTCGATGGGAAATAAAACCGTGAGTCCGTGACCATAAACTTGCAAACCAAAACAATTTTTTGATTCGTTTTTTTTTATTCTTTTATAAACCCGAACCAAACCATTCTACTAAAAAATCGAATCAAGTAAGTCGATTTGGATTAAATTGACTTCGCGGTTTGACATTGGCCCTAAAAGAAATGTAAGAATGATTACAAGAGTTGAACCTTCAATTCTAAATTAATGAAGTTAGTCAAACACCCATGATCACATGGCAAATTCAATAAATTTCTCTCTAGTTATTTCATTAGTTGTAAGAAAGTGATTTCACACTCTACCTACTCCATCCGTCTCAATTTATTTATCCCTTTGAGAATCTCACTAAACTAGGGAAATATATACTTGTCATATTTTTTCTTTCCTCTTTTTACCTTTCAAAACTTCATTATTACATATACTTACTCTAAAAAGAAAAGGTAAAAGTTGAATTTCATTAGTTAATACCCCCTTAGTTTTGAATTGAGACATAAAAATTAAGAAAAAAGAAGAAGAAGTGGTATTCGAGACCAAAGATTGAGGATGGGGGAGTATTTATAAATGCAATTTTGCATTTTTGTATTTATAGCTTGTTTGGAATCCTCTTTTTCGCATTTTGATTTTCGTATTTAGAGTTTGTAGGTCTTCTGTCCCCTCGTCCCATAATATTTTAATAGAGTCAATTACTGAACTTGAGTGATACAGATCTAAAGCCAGAATTAGAGACAGACGAGTTTTTTGTCTTTTCATTTTCATTTTTCGTTATAGTTATTGAGTACAAAAGATCTGTAGAATGTTTCTGGACATATTTTCCAACCATTACTCATGTTGCACAATACATTATGCATGTGATCTCCTAATTAATCACTCTACAGATTTAGGCCTCATTTTACTAATTCAAAAAGTAAAAAAGTCAGCTTATTGCGCTTTTTGAGGTAGGTCATTTGCAGGTATTCTCTCATAATATGTCACATAAAAAATTACAAAAAACCAATAAACCAGCTCAGGGGGTGTTCCACTAACCCAGTTTTTCGAAAAAACTGATTTTTCACGGTTTTTTATGTGATGTGTTGTGAGAGAATGATCTGTCTCGGTGTTTGAAAAAAAAAAGTTTTTTGTTAGTGGAACACCCCCTTCAGTGGAACACTTATAATACATTCTCACCATAATTCAAAAAAAAAAACTAAAAACTAAAAAGCAAAATGTAAAAAAAAAAAAATGAGACTCTTAAACACCGGTTATTGTTTGGTGTAAAAAAAAAATTGCTTCTGAAACCCTAGGGAATCCCGGAATACCCTAGTTTTGTAGGGTTCTATTCATATCATAATTATAGAAGAATACTGTTTGTGTACGTAGAAGGTACAACCCCAAATTGACAAGTCGTAGTAGTGGGTTTAAAGGCATTGTTCGTTTCCCTGTTTAGTTTTAGTTTTAATTTTGATGATATCATCATTTTTCTCATTTCTCTCTCTATCTCTCTCCATTTATTACACTTGCTGATATCATCAAAACTAAACTAAATTATTTAACCAAACACAACCAAAATCATTTTTATCCAACCTAATGGGAACTTTAAAGTTTCACTGACTAGAAAGTTGTTGAAGTTTCAGCAGAGGAAGCAATTCTTTGCCAACAGAGCAATCCAATTGCACAGTATTTTTTCGGGAGTAAAATGGAACATCAAAAGTTTCTCCAAAATGATTGAGGAAAGATAAATCAATTCCCAAACATTTTCGATGCATTATAGTACGAGTAGTAATTTTTTGTTTTGAAGTTGCCAACGGATCTATCCAAATATGGTGTTTGGAATAGCTCTTTGAATATCAACTAACCTAGTTTTTTGAAAAAACTGGTTTTTCACGATTTTTTATGTGATTTGTTGTGAGAAAATGACATATCTCGATGTTTGAAAAAAACCGTTTTTTATTAGTGGAACACCTCTTAAATATTTTATGGTGTAATGAACAACTTTTTGAATAGAACTAGGAGCTCTTTTTCTGCCTCTACCTTTTTAGGCTGTGTTTGGTTTAGAGTTTAGTTTAATTTTAATGATGTAAGCAGATGTAATAAGTGGAGAGAGATAGAGAGAGAGAGAAATGAGGAAAATGATAATGTAAGCAGTACCAAAACCGGACCAAAACTTGACCAAAACTGTGTACCGAACACAGCCTTAAACTTTTAACCGCAAATATTTTGCACTTAAAAGAAACACCAAGGGGGTTGGGAAGCTAACAAGAAGCCAACGGGAATATGATGGAAATGGGGAAAAATATTAGACAATGTTTATATGTAGTGCTTTGTGGGGGGAAGATCACATCAAATTATCACACTCACTAGCTACCGCTGATATTCAAGGTCTTGTCAACCCAAAAGGATGTCTGCAAAAGCCCACACTCACACCTTCTACAGTCCCCAACTTTTCCCCCATTCTCATACCATTTCATTTCATGTTCCCATTTGTCAAATCCCCCATCCTTTTTTTATTCATCTATCAATCCATCCATCCATCCATCCATATCAGGATGTACTAACTACTCATGGTTTCATTTGGTGTGGAGCAATGTTAGGTACACAATAAAAATGGACAACACACTCACATCTAGGGGCGGAGCCAGAATTTTGGCTCGGGGGGAAAGAATTAGACGCATTCAGGGGGGTGCAAGGATTTTGGTTCGGGGGGCAAAAAAAAAAATCAAAGAGGGGTCAATTAGCAATTTTGTGAGGTATACTAGTAAAATCCCTATAGAAATTTGGGGGTCAGGGGGGTCAACTGACCCCTCTTGTCTCCATGTGGCTCCGCCCCTGCTCACATGGTATGTGGGCTCCACACACAGTATAGCCCACACACAGCTGAGTGTGAAGTGTGTGTGGAGCTCATACACTATGTAAGTGCATGTGTTGTCCATTTTTATTGCGTATCTAGCATTTTTGTTTGGTGTGTACTCGTCATTCTACATGTAAACTTTAGTTCTCGTGAACCTCGGGTAAGGTTAGGCCTTATTTTGGCCTAAAAAGTTAAGCATATATTTTTTATTTTTTTAACTTATTAGAGAGAAAAGCAAAGAACTTTTTTTTACTTATTTTGGCCTAAAATGCTATAAGAGTTACTTATTAGCTAAAAAAAAAGACTTTTTGAAACTCAAAAAAGCAAAAAACATGCTTAATTTTTTAGGCCAAAATAAGCCTAGGGGTGTACACTGTTCGCGAATCGGTGAGATTTTCCAGAAATTCAGTGACCAAACAATTCCGAATGGTTCTAGAAAATTGAGAACCAAAATCTAACCGATATGTATAGAATCTTCTACCGAACTAACATCCAAACAATATTTTACAAAACCTAAATTCATGAAATTATTTACAATTACTGGCAGCAAACAATTCATAAAATAATCATAACAATTTTATTAGCTCGAAACAAAATATGGTCCGCAAAATTTTTGATGGTACAGTAATTGATATTCACACCCCCCAAATTGTTATCTACACCCCCTTTTTGTCTTTTAGTGACATTTTTACACATAAAAATTTCACTAGAAGACAAAAAAGGGGGTGTGGATAACAATTTGGGGGGTGTGGAAATCACTCCCCTTTTTGATAATCTAATCATAACTATTACTCCCTCGGTCTTTTTTAAATGTTTAGCTTCATAATTAAAATTTATTAAATAGACATCGTCGTTACACCTTTTGCATCAACTTTTATCATAACTTTTCACCTATTAATTTTTCAAAAGGACAAAATAAAAATTGTACAAACTTTTGTCCATTAACTTTGCAAAATTGATACTCCCTCCGTTCCACTTGGTCCATCTTTCCATTTTGATTCGTCCCAAAATAATTGATCAAGTTCCATTTTACATTATCCTTGCAAAGTATTCATAGATATATTCAAACAGTGGAATCAAAAGGTATTTGTTGATTATTCCGAAGTACCCAAAAAAAAGTATTGTTGGAAAAATGTTTGAAGTTTGAAATAATAAAGTGTAATGAATACATATCGCCTTAAATAGTTAGATTCTCACAGAGGGACAAAAAAATGGGATGGATGAAGTAGTATTGAAAGAGACAGTCCAAAATGAGATACTACTAGACGGAGGAAGTAGTATATTGAAAGGTTTTGCATAGGGTGAAAGGATCGAAATTGTGAATCAGGAAGGTGGAATAAAGAAAGAAAATATTGAAATTGAGAATCGGGTCCAATAACTATAGCCGTATATTAGGGGTAGTTTCTAAAAAACCTAGATGCATTTTACCTTTTCATTCCATTTTACCTTTTCATTCAATTTTAATTTTACCATTTCATTTAATTTTACCTTTTGGATGTCCTTCTCATAAATGTCAAAATACGTGTGTCCTTTTGTCAAAAAAAGATAAAATATACTGGCTTTGTTCGTTTCATAGTTTAGTTTAGTTTTAATTTTGTAATCATTACATTCATTTCTCTCTCTATCTCTCTCCACTTATTACACTTTTTTTTCAAAACTAAACTAAATTAAAACTACTAAACGAATAAGGCCATTGTAATTATGCCTAACTCATTCAATTTTGGGAGATGTAACACATCAAGATATAATGTAGTAAATTCACATGAATAAAAATCGAAAAATGAGTATGGATGGTAAAAGGACAGTGTTGGACGTACAGAAAAAAAACACACAGAAAACGTACTGATTGGGGCCCTCGAAAAATGTTTTAAGAACAATGAACGGTTCGGATCACTCATGTGGGACCCAAAAGTAGGTCCCCGAACGCGATCGGTGCGTTTTCTGTAACAAATGCTCTGTACCCGTATCTTTTTCCATGGTAAAATCAAGAGTGTCCAGTAAACTTAACTTTATAAACTAGGATTCTTCACCTTTTCAGGTTTGTTCTTAACAGCTTTATTGTGACATATTCTTGGGTTCACAACTTCACATAAATGATCAGTCACTGGTTTTTTTAAAAAAACTTATCGAGAATGTTGGCCATACCAAATCCCATCTTTAATAATGATAAGGTTACAGAACAGATTATACCGAAATTGCACAGATGGCACACGGGGACCCACTTTTGGGTTTTCGTGTGTCTTCTGTGCAATTTCGGTGCATTTGGGTCGGTACTGGTAGCATTGTCCTAATTGTTATTGATTGATCTAGTTTTTGTAACAAGTAATTTTTGCTTTTATCCCTTAAACTATGCACATTCTTTCTATACGGTCCCTAAACTAAAAAATGCACCTATTTCGTCCCTAAACTATTCAATTCCCTACCATTTGGTCCAATTGATAACCTTCCGTCTCTTTTTGGATAGAAAATGCCACACGTGTCATTCACGGGTGATCATAACTCTGATGGGAGGGGAAAAAATGCCACTTCACCCTCCTCCCCTTCTCCGGCAACCCCTCTCACCTCTGTAAAAATCCATCTCTCTCTCTCTCTTCAATACGAAGTCCCTCTCGGATACTGCATCGAAGACATTCGCCCCAACGCTGGAGAAGGGGAGAGGGGTGAAGTGGCATTTTTGCCCCTCCCATAAGAGTTATAATCTCACACACACGGCACATGAGGCATTTTCCGTCCGACGGAAGGTTATAATTGGACCAAATGGAAGGGAATCCAATAGTTTAGGGACGAAATATGTGTGTTTTATAGTTTAGGGACTACATAGAAAAAATGTGCATAGTTTAAGGGATAAAAGTAAAATAAACTCTTTTGTAACACGTTTGTGTTCAAACAATAAACAAGTAAAACCATCTCTTCAACATAAATCTACTATTTCAAAATCACATCAATCATATCCAATACAAATTATTTTTGACTTATTAATTGATGCTTTTGACTATTTTGAAAAATCAAACAATTCTAATTATTAAAGTGGATCCGAAAGAACTTACAAAAAATTCCCCGCAAAAAAACTTCCACTATATGTAGAGAATCCTTCTCTTTAAATAAATGAGAGTGATTTTTAAATTTTGATTTTTGTTGGTACTTAAAAAATTCCTGGTTAACATATTTTGGTAGAACTAGAAACAATAGCAATTTAATTTTTGGAGCAAATAAAGAATTTTTAAAGTTTTATATAGAAATAGAGAAAGATGTGAAGAAACAGCATTATAAGGTTAGAGTTAACGTGAATAATGTAACTTCGACATTTTAACTAAAAAATTCTTATTTTGATCCTCTGAAATCAAATTGACATAATGGATTGGAGATGTTCTTACGTATCGGATGAGTGCATCGCAAATCGATTACTCCCTCTGTCTCCAATTGCTTGCCCTTTCTGAAGAACATTGCATTTTGCACGAAAAAAATAATGTATTAGCATGGATTTTTTTTGTAGTTATTTAAAGATGTCATTGAAAAGAAAAAATTGTGTACAGACTAAATCTTATAAATACATTATTTTTCTGCGAGCAAAATGCATGATTTATTAACAATGGCAAGCAATTTAGAATGGTCGGTATAAAAAAAAAGGTCCCAAGAACACATGAACATTTACGAATCGTTTGTGGTCGATGGCTTGAATGGTTGATATCAAACACACACTGTCCAATCTTTTAAAGAGAGAAATTGAATTTGAAATTCATGTCAGTCATGAGACGTAGAACATGCCTGACATAAAAACTTTTAGAAGAATCGACACGTTTATTATGGCGATCGATAACCTTCTACAAGTCTTGAAGAATGCTTGAACTTAATCTTAAAGTCATTTGAGAGCTCTGGTAGGGTCTTGGCCAAAATTTAACAAGATGTTCCATGTTTCATGCTTCAGTTGTTTCTAGTTAATTTTTTTAAATATATTTGTCTATTATTCTAAGGAAATAACTTTTAATCAAGAGATAATTTTAAATAGAACTTTTATATTTCATTTTACCTAGGAAGATAAATGAGGAAGCCTATTTTAGAGTGGCCAAATTTTATTTTTAAAAATTGACCAATTTTGACTTCAATTGATCAAATTATATTACTTTTCTTAATTAATTGGGCGATGAATAGGCAACACTAACAGGATCACAATGTCGTGCAAGGAGAAGTCTTATAGAAACACATTTTTGGGCCACAACTTTGCCTGAAATTGTTTAATTTGTGTGGACCTACATGCAGGGAGACACAAGGAGGTTCCCGAGCCCTTACACAACTTCAAATATTCTCACGAATTATGCTACTTTTAAGGTTTATGTAGAAAAGTTCTGTGTTATTACTTCCTGCAAAATTCTTGGGCGAAAAAAATTCTTGAAGTTGCTCTACATGTGTGAAGAAACTCCCCCAAAAAGCTCAAGTTACCAACAATTTTTTGATTGTATGTATAAAATTACATGGTGCTACGGTCAAACCTAGCAAGTAGCAATATAATAATAGAAAATGGTAACGTGTGCCAAATAGACACACGTTAAGGTTGAAAAAAATATATATTGAAATGTGCGAAAAGTGCATAGAAATATGTGAAAGTATATTGAAAAGTGTAAAATGTGTATTGAAGTGTGTGTTTGTTTGTGTACTTATTGTGTGCCCATTGAGCACACGTTAACAAAACTCATACTAATATATATCTATATTTATGAAATATAATAAGTACTCCTATTTTTTTCCATTAATGTATAAATGCATATAATTAGTCTCCCATCAAATACAAATCGTGCATCCGCCACCGTCTACCTACATTGAATGGTTTTAAGCAAAATTATGCCTAAAATTGTTTTTTAAATGATTTTTTCTATTGTTGGCTCACTTGGTTGATAATAAATAAACAAAAAGACAAAAAAAATAAATGCACTCCAGTGTACTTTTTATACTTTTTAATACGCTTTCACATACTTTTATTCACTTTTTACATATTTCAATATTTTTTTTAATCCTTAACGACAGCCTAGTTGACTGATTTTAAATTTATTTAAAAAAATTTATATTCCTGTCATTGCTCATTGTGCAAAACCTAGAGTAAAATAATAAGGGGGTGTTTGGGAGCCTCGTTTTCAGCTTTTTATTCTTAACTTTTTAGGTTTTCAGCTTATTATTAGATTATAGTCAATATGTGTTTTGAATCTGATACGAGTGTTTGAGAGAAATGTGTAGAATATATTTTGAAAAAGGAGTAGTGTTTTGGAAGTAGAAGGAGAAATTGAAAAGCTCCTCCTTTTCACTTCTCGCCTCCAATGTCAAAATAAAATGTTTAGAGTTTTGAATTGGGGGATGGTGCTGTTCCTTTAGGGACATCATGCATGTTGTCCCAATCTGGGCCGTCCGTGCTCGGCAATGGACGGTTCGGATTTGTTTGATAGTGGACGGTTCGGATGTGTTTGGACAAGATGTGATCCGAGCTGTCCATCACCGAACACGGAAGGCCCAGATCGGACAACATGCATGATGTCCCCAAAGGGACAACATGCACCCTCTTTCCACTCATTACACCTGCTTACATCATCAAAATTAAACTAAACTACAAACCAAACACAACCAAGGTATTTTGGCATTTGGCAACGAAACACTCAAAAATTGAATAGTAGTAAAAAAAAAAAGCAATCAGCCAAACACCCCTAAGTGGGGATGGCGCCCTTCATATTCGGGCGAAAGAAAGAACAAAAAAGAGTTGATGAGAGTTGCAGAGAACCCCTCAGTATGGTAGCAGAGATTACAGAACCAAGTACCAATGCAACTTCAGCAGGAGAGAGAGAGAGGTGGCAGAAACCAGTGGGTATATTATTATGGCCCGTTGAACAAAGAGTTGCTGCCCCCATGAAATGACCCCTTCCCTTGTATATTTTCTCCCTCTCTAATGTTATTTCCGCAAAATAATAGTAGTAATTTTTACCACTTCCTTTTTGGAAAATACATATGTTAAGGTTGGAAAAGTAATTTAGGACTTCATTGGCAAAAAAGCAAAAAATAGTTTTTTGGTTTTACCTTTATTCAATTTTTTTTTTACATTTTGTAGTTTTGAGTCAAGTTTTCGTGGTTTATGGCTTAGTCTCGACGAAACGAATCCAAAGACTATAAAATTATGGTCGATTTTTTTTTTGAATAAAGCCAAAATTAAATCAATAAACTAGTTTATTTTAGCCAAAATTACCGTTGACCATAATTTTATACTCTTTGGATTCGTCGAGACGAGACGAATCCATAAACGATGAAAACTTGACGTAAAACTAACAAATGCAAAAAAACATTTGAATAAAGGCAAAACGAAAAAATGAAAAAACCAACTCTCCGCTTTTTTGCCAAAGGAGCCCTTAAATATAATGTGTTTTTTTTCACACATTTCAATGTATATTTTTTTGACCTTAACGTGTACCTATTTTGCGTCTTTCTATCACTTAAAGATAGATGATAACGAATAAATAAGTTTGGTTACCTTCAATATAAGCCGCGCTCCTTTTGGACTATCATTTAGGTTTTAAAATTAAAAACTATAGTATTAAGAGGTGTTCCACTAATGTAGTTTTTAGAATAAACTGATTTTTCACAGTTTTTTATGTGATTTATTAACTGTGAGATAATGACATGTCTTGATTTTTGAAAAAAAAAAAAAATTTTGTTAGTGGAACACCCCCTTAGTCTCGTTGATCCTGAATTTAAAAATACACGTGTCGTTTCTCATAGATCACTTTATTTTGTTTGGGTACAGATTATAAATCAGGTTTTTAGTTAGTTAATTATTTAGAGTCTGCCATATGTTAGGAATTTTGGTTTATTTTTTATTTGGTTGTTCGGAATTAAAAAAGGTCAAGAATATCATAAAGTGAGTTTTTTTTATTCATTTTGTGGCCTGACATTCATTTTTCATTGTTAAACAATAGTAGGAGTATATATATATATATTTCCAATGATGCAAGTATAATTATGGGCTGCCATCCTTTCCTGGGAAATATTCTGCAATAAAGCAAATTTGTCTTTTTCTGAAATTTTTACACGAAAAGATAGGTAAAGCACAATAATGGAGTACTACAACACCTGCCATAGAGCGTACTAGATCAAATGTAGGAGTATTTTCTTGTACAAATCATGACAAAAAGGAAATTAATTCTGCAGCTTAATAATAACTGTATTTTTGCTAAGAAGCAATGTGGAATGAAAAATATACATACACATATTATTCATATATTCAAAGATGAGCTTTGTGTGGAATTCAATTTAAGATACACTTTATATAAAAAGGTAAAAATGCTTGTGGAGCAAAGTTTGAGGTTGTAGATATACCTAAGCTGCTTGCTTTAGTGCATAGGCTTTCAAAAGGATCTCAGTATAATGGATCTTTAAATTCCTCATGTCGCCACCTAGCAATAATAGGGGAAAAAAAAATGGATCAATGAAATTTCCCCCAAAGAGTTGGTTGAGTTGGAGCATAGTAACAAGAAGATAATGTCAATCTTCCACGGGGACCCACTTTTGGGTGGGTTCGTTCATTGTTCTTAAAACAATTTTCACATTAACAAAAAAATCAAATTTTATTGTAAGTTTGTTGGAACGGTGGGACTTTGTTAACTTTAGGGTTTGGGGCACCTCGAAAATTATTTTAGTTAGGACCCAAAAGTAGCCGATCGGTACATTTTTGTGCCATTTGGGTAAGTCCAACAAGAAGGTCAATCTTCAAACACTATCACATTAACAAAAAAATCTTTTATTGTAAGTTTGTTGAGTTGTTAACTTTAGGGGGAATATTTTAGTTAGGAATAGCCACATTTTAGTTAGGAATAAGCTAATTCAAACACCACGAATATTTGAAATAAAAAAGGTATATATGCATGGGTAAACTTCTTATCCGGACTTTTCATTTCCGGAATCAAACATTCAAACAAAATTTTGAGGTGGGTTTTAAACCAATGTTTTGTTAGGAAGAAATAAATTCAAAAAAAATATTGTACAACCATGTTTGGGAAGAGAATCTTAGCTTTGCATTGTTGTTGGAGCACCAAGAATGATGTTTTAGTTAACAAAACACATGTTTGGTGAATATAGCTTTGTTTTAAAATAAGGTTCACTAAACATTTGCAACACAAAAAAACCAACCATGTTTGGATTAGAATTGCATCGTTGTTGGAGCACCAAGAATGATAATAGTTAACTAAACACATTGGTGAAGTATCAATTGTTTTAAAAGCTAAGGTTCACAAGAAAAGTGCCACTGACCACCCTTATTTAGCATTAGAAAGTTGTTGAGTGACAAATTTGTACTTAGACATCAACAAAGTTGAATAAACATAATCACCCCAAGTCTTGTCTTTTAAGTTCTACCACCTTATTCTTGTTCTTCCCTTTACCTTTTATTTTGCCACTTTAGATGTTGCGATAGATTCAGGGTTTTAGTTATTGGATGATTATTCTACGGAAAGTTTCGCTTTACTTGCGATGGGACGTTAGATACGGGATTTTAGGAAGATTTTATCCTAAGTTATCGTTTATTTTTGGTTGGAAAAAAAGGTACTGTTGAAAATTCTATATTCTCCTTTTAGTTATATGCCAAAGCACAACACATGGAAGAGTGTTGAATGTGTGATAAATTATAGTAATACCTTTTTAAGTCTGGAATTATACCAAGTGTTTCACAAATGAGATTTGTGTGCTATGCTCTGGATGCTTCCTTTCTAACTAATTTAAAGCGTGGGCCATGTAAGCCAATGCCATGATTGGGCCCAATATTGACTAGAGACTGAACCAGGCCCATTATTGTAGCTTCTATCCGGTTGTAGGTACTTCACAACGAGGTCTACCTAAATATGTAGCAATATGTGAACAGTGGCGACTAGAGAAATCTGACTTAGTCAGTGGTGTCATTCAATAATTTTTTAAGACACCCGTTATGTCGATGAAACTGAACACTCATCCCACATCCAATCGATAGCTAACGTTAATCTTTCCCACTGTCATGTAATAGTTGTGTCCATAACTGTCCACTGAGCATTTTGTAAGGATGTGAATGTAAAATGATACTAGGACTATGAGTCGACCTGTTAGCATTTTCGATGTGTATATGGGTTCAAAGGGGGGTTTTGTATTTGGGTCAAGTGTCTATGGAACCTTCTTTACAAAAAAATAAATAAATTATATACTAAGTGTTTTTTTTTTTTTAACCAAATTTCTGTTCATTAGGTTCACCTGACACCACCAATAGTTATGAAGATTTCCAATAAGTAATGTTACATGAATTAATACTTGATCCTCCTTTCATGGAGTTTTTTCATAATAATAACTCTCACTGTATTAAACGATCGATACACCTGCATATGAAATCAAAGGAAATGAGTTCAAAATTATACGAAGGACAGTAAGGCCTCGTTACCATTAATGTGTGCTCAACATGTAAAACAACAGTGCATAAATTGCAAGTCGATGAAATATCGAACTTCATATACTTATAAACAACTAAATTTGCAGCCCTATGAAATTATGTTATCTGCGTCTCTAAAAACAATGTAGAAATATATCATATTCCTTTGAAAGTGCCACCTTCCAAACTATGGAAATAGTATCATAATGCCTGACAGTGAAGCATCGCACACAGATATATCTCAACGACAAATTCAACTGCATTTTGAAAGAACGTTGATATATTTGTTTTCTACGGATTACTTAGACGATTAGCTCAACAAAGCATAATCCATTCAGCTCCGGCTTTTATTGAAAACAAATGACCTAAAATAAGCCTTAAAAGGCAACAAATATAGGACCATATAAGTGTCTTTGTTATGCCCCAGCAAAATAAGCAACAAAGATACTAACAGTTTCAGTAAGATAAGCAAATAGAGATTTTGGGAACAGGAAACTGAGAATACAAAACAAGCCACCAGATAACAGAGCTGACGGCCCCACAGCCAATATATCATCCAACCTTTGACAACTTTGTGAAACCATAGACAATAGATACAAAGTACTCCAACTCCTCATGCAACAACTTGTCCAAAGAGCCACTTGCGGATCTGCAATAAGAAGAAGATAAATCCATTAAATCACGGTCAAGCATTGAAGAAAAGGAATAGCGCCAATTTCCTCATTGGGCATCATTGAAAGCAATAGCTATCAGGCTGCTACAAATATTTTCTATTTGCACTGAAAGCACCGTGGCATAATGAGTCACTGATGCACGAAAAAGATAGAAGACTTATAGTTAAATTTGCAAGATTTGATAAGAAGGATAATGTGATAGGTCCCCAATCTCAATCTTTACAAGCTAAGGTTCCGATTAATTCCCAGGAAAATACTCAGAGGGGCCCTATGTCCTAATGTTTTGTTCAATAATCCAACAAGGTCTTATGCTCAGGTGGTTAAGCAGCAAGAAGAACATGAGCCTAAGGAGACGGTAGTGAAGAATAGAGTGACCATTGAAGTTCAGCCTCAGGGCACTTCATGGTTGTCAAGGAGTGCAGTGATCAAACTCAAGAAACCTGCCTCTTGTGAACATGTTCTGAAAGCTCTGGAATGTATTGACTGTGAGGATATTCAGGTCAGATCCTTGGGAGGTTTACACATGATTATAACTTTTCTGGATAAGGAGGAAAGGGATAAGATCGGTGGGTAACAATGATAGTAAAGACTGGTTCGATTCGATTAAATCGTGGAATGGTGAAGCAGCTTCTCATGCTAGGCTAGTTTGGATCAACTGCAGAGGCATGCCCTTGAATGCCTGGTACCTTAATACCTTCAAACAAATTGGAGAAATGTGGGGTGACTTTTTGGCTCTAGAAGAAGAAACTCATAACGAGAAGTCTTTCGACGTTGGAAGAATGATGATGACAGAGAAGGATTCAAGGATTGATGAATGGATTAACATTACAAGGAGTGGGACGTTAAAATACAAATTTTGCAAACAAATTTGTGTGAGCATGAAGCTTAACCTATTAATGGTTATTAATGATTAAATGTCAAGTGCCAAACAATCGGCCAATGGATAACCCAAATTGCTAATTGGGTTTAATTTGTGAGCCACGTAAGTTTTTGTAAGAGCTCACTTGGTTAACAAACAAAAGGAGCAGAAATAGACTACTTGACTGTGCTTAACTTGAGAGCTTAAAATCAGTTTTTTGTTTCAACTCACAAAAAATACCACGTGCAGTGTTGAATTGGGAACCACCCATAAGTCATAACCCTTGATCTCCTAACTGCCCAACGTGGGCTAGTGGGAAACCAATTCCATTTAATTTTCTATACAAAGAGAGAAAAATAACCACCCATGAGTTAGTGGGTCAGTTTTGCGGCAGAAGTGAAGGTGGGAAAACTACCTCTTCCTCTGTCTATATAACAGAGAGAAATTTCGGGAGAAGGGAGGAAGAGGAAAAACAGAGAGAACAAAAACATTAAAGTCTGAAGAAGAAGAAAAAGGAAGCACGAAGCACTTTCAAGTGTGGATTTCAAATCCCTTCTACTCTCTCTCTCTCTCTCTCTCTCTCTCTCGCTCTCAATCTTAACAATCCTTCTCCGAAAGGCAATGATAAATTGCGCTCACTGGCATGTGTTTGGTTCACAAAATGCTTGTTCATTACACCCCTTGTGGTCATATAGTGGACAGTATTTTGCTGCTTAAAACACGACAAAAGACTCCACCAGTGGAATCGAAAAAATGCAGACTGATTACCACTTGTTTAGCCCACAAAATACTTGTTCATTACTCCTCTTATGGACATATGATGAACAGTGTTTTGTGGAATAAAACAAAAGAAGAGATTCCGTTCATTACGCCCCTTGTGGCCATATAATGAACGGAATGTTATGACTTGAAGAAAATACCTTTCATTACGCCCCTTGTGGCCATATAATGAACGGTGTTTTTGTGGTCTCAAAAAAATCGCCCTCACGGCCTTAATTATGACTCCCCTCGTGGACTCAAAAATTGTCTTCATTATACTCGTTCATTACGCCCCATGTGGCCATATAATGGACGGTAAATTATGGCTTAAAGAACCCGTTCATTACGCCCCCTTGTGGCCATATAATGGATGGGCTTTCACGGCCTAAAAAATTTGCCTTTGCGGCCTTTATTATAACGGCCCCCTCGTGGCCTCCAAAAATCATTGCTTCATGTTGCATGTGGTCAAGGAAATCAAACTGTTAACTGTTTCTAAAATTTTAGCCCCAGAATGGTTTCAAACTCTACAACAAGAGGTCCAAAAAAATTCAGCAAACACAATTGCAGAATTCTCGTCCTTAATTTTCTATCTATGGGCGAATAAGAAGCACAATTTTTTTCTGATCACTTAAGGGCTAATACTAAAGTTTTGTTTACTTCAATCTCTGCCTTTGTTCAAAATAAGGGCACAAAGCCTAGCCATGCTTGGATGGTTTGCTCATATTCCATCATAAAAATTGTTGTGAACATTTGGCTAAATTTAAAATGCCTCCGAATTCTTGGAATCCACAGCCCCACATTAGCTTTTCAAAATATGAATCAACAGCCCATAAAACTAACGAAATATGGCTGCTGTGAATTTAGTTTACTGCTATGGGAAACACCAAAAGAATGAAGTCAAAGTGTTTTGCTTCCTAGTTATGCAGAAAATGCTGTTTGGAAAGCTACATTAAAAAGAAGGCTTGAGGCCTAATTAACCGGAACTACGTTAGACTTGATTCCGAATTGAATTTGGATACGTAGGCAACCCATTTAAATGGGTAGAGTTATAAAATTTGTGGACCCTAAATGTCCACTAAATCAAAATTTTGTGAACCTCAAAAGTTAACTAAAAATCAAATTTCCAACTTGGAACTACAGGCAACCTATTCAAATGGTGCAGTTACAAATAAATAAAGATTCGGGATTGGCATATGAATGATAAGGGAGTGGGTGCCAACCTAGTTGGGATGTGCTCTTTTTATAGTGATGCCGCTATTCCTAAATTTTATAAATGAATCTTGAAGGTTCATCAAACAACCAAATGAGTTACAAAGGCTCGCTAAAATTAAAATCACTAAACATGAACTACGTTTGGCTTGATCCCAAACTATGGGTACGTAGGCCCTAAAGTAAAATAAAACCCAATTACCCTTTTCCTTTATCATGAAAAGAGGATTAAAAAAATAGTTGGAATCAAAGGGTTATCTTTTGAATGAAAGATGTAATTAAAAGATATTTTATATCTTGAATGGGTCCGAACCAATTAGTAAAAACTCGTGTGTTTTATTTTTATGCGAGTGAGATTATGTTTAGCAAATGAGTCAAATTTTTGCCTAACATGGGACGAGAAGTCTTTCGAGGTTGGAAGAATGATGATGACCGAGAAGGATTCAAGGATTGATGAATGGATTAACATTACAAGGAGTGGGAGAATTTACAAGGCTAAAGTGTGGGAAGAAGAATGTGAGGATCTCTATGGTGTCGAGTCTAGGTCTTTGAGCCTGAATGATGATGATTCTCATGCAAATCTTCTTAACAATGCCATGGAGTTGCATCCTCTAAATCAAATTAGTACAAAAGATAAGAAAGATGTTGATCTAGTGGAGGAGACAATTGTGAGTGAGTCGATGGAAGAAGGTGAGATGGAGAACTAGGTTCAGGATAAGGTGGAAGGGGAGGAAGTTCCATTGGGTTTGGAGGTTATTCATTCTAGTGAGGCCATTATCAATAATCCAAATGGAGAAGATGAGGAAGACACGCAAAGTTCCGATCATAATGAGGAAGATGTGGAAAATGAAACAGATGAGGAGTCAAATGATATGAATTCTGATGATTCGAGTTCGAAATCTAAGATGACAGCTATGGATTTTGATATTGATGACTGCGGTCTTGTCTCGGCTGACCCTCTGATTATGTGGATTACATGTGCCATAAGAAGAAACACCAGACCATTAAAGGAAAACGTAGGAATCCTATATGGACTAAAAATCATTTGAAAGCTGCGATGTTTTCTAGGATGCATCGCCGGGATCATAAAGAGAACAAATCGAGGAGATTAAAGCTAGGCTTGAAGAAAGGAAGTAACCCTGGGCCCACTCATATGTGATATGACTCAAGAGGAAGTAAGTAAATTGAAGAGAAGGTTGGAGGAAGAAACAATAGCATCAACAAACACCGGAACAATGCAAGAGGAAGTTAGTAGCGACATTCGCAACAGGAATTCGAGGTTAATCAAGCAAGCTCGCAAGAATATGGAGTTGGGTGCTTTGTGGGGGGTAAAATATTTTGGAAGAGAGCTATAACATAAAGAAATATTTAGAATTGGAGGGAGTTTGAAATTTCTGAATAGGAAATTGAAGCTCTTGATAAATTGGAGGAAGGTGCCTCCATTTCGCGGAGCTCTGATTAAGTTTTCGTTGTTTGTGGGAGCTCTCTAGTTTTGATCCCGTTGTCAGTAGTTTGTTTGGTTGGATGTTTTGGCTGTTTGGGTTTTTGCTTCTTTGGTTGGGTTTTGATGCTTGGATTAAGGGGAGGAGCTTCTAGGGTGGTTTTTCATTTCTTGCTGTAGTTTTTTGGGGTGGTTTTGTGGTCTTCCCTGTTGTGTATCTGGATCAGGAGTTTTTGGTTGTCTGGGATGTATTTTCTGTGTTTTGGCTGGTATCTTATCATCCATGTAGTGTCATTTTTTTCCCTTTTTGGATCCTTGGCGATCTTAGTCTCGGGCCTGTTTAATCTTTGTAATTTGTTTCCAAAGATCAATAACTTTTTTGCCGATCAAAAAGAACTCACTGATGCACGACTCTGGCTCAATCTAGACATCTAGACCATCCAACGGAAAAGTAGATAACATAAGACACAATCTCAATGACACGAAAAACAAAAACAACACAAAATAGAGGCACAAATAGAGTACATAAATTTAACAAGAAGGGAAACAGTTGGCGATGAGAACAATGCCCATGAGTTCCACTGTCACACAATCGAAGGAGAAGAAAAAGGAATGGGGGCTTTGAAGAGGACCAAATCACCAAGTTAGAAAGAGACTTACCTCAGGAAGTTTCTTGCGGAATACAACATCCAACCTAGCATCCAAGGTGTTCTCGAATACAATTTTCCCATCTCGAGAAGCCATTACTACACCTCCAGAGCTGAAAAGGAAAAATAGAAGAGACTACATACTTTCACCATCATTCTTGCAATAAGTAATTACTTGTTTGAATAGCTAAAATTTGATAGGAGCAAGTACTTGGTCGCTGCTCCTAAGTAAATGTAGCAAAGATAAAGACACAGTCTGACTAATTAAGGTTTACTTATAAGTTTATAACTGGAACAATATGGAATTACCAGAAGGGTCCATGGGCATTGTGATGGGAAGGAGCAGGTGGAAGGTAGACGATGTGGTCAACTATAATCTCAGGTGCATGAACATTTGCTTTCTCTGCATATTCCTCCTTCGCTGAGTTCAGAATATTCTCCACCACATCTAGGTCCTCTTTTCGACAACGCAATAAGACAGCAGGTTCTTTCAGTCTGAGCAAACTCTGCAACAAATGCAGTTACAATTGCATGATTATGACGTAGCATGCCAAAAGCAATGTCAATAAGATAACTTCAAAGACAAAGGCATTCCAATGAAATTGCATCAAACCATGTTGTTGCCCCATGCCTTTAGAAAGGAAGAAACACAACCTCTTGTCTGAAGCCAATTAATTTGATCACAACAAAGGTAATAGGAACTAGGACTGTTGTTTATTTACGAAATCAGAACACCGTACATAAAACTTCAAGATGTGGGAGAAGGCAGTTTTAGCCTTTAGGTGTGTAACCGTACAAAATCTATAACCCTTTTAGGATCTCATCTTCAGCTGGAGCAATACAGAAGACCTATATTTTTAACCCAATTAAAAATCCTTCAATTATATTAATAGAAACATTAACCCATGTTTTACATCCTTTTTGAGTCTCACAAATCAAGCACCATTATTTCACATGTTATAGTAAGTTAAACATTTCCTTCAAATATACTTCAATATACAAGAGGGAAAAAAAAAAATTTGTAAATCGCAAGACATCAAGAAATTGAGTCAATTTTTGCTACCTGAACTACGAGATCTTTCAGGAGCTTCCTATACACATTTTTCTCACTGCTCACTTTCAAGAGCTCCTTTGCTGCAGCCTCTTTCATGGCGTTGACCACATCATCCTGAGCTTGAAGAACTTTGATACGGGATGCGTTGAGCTGCATAGAGTACTCACTACAAGACAAATACATATACATGTTTTCACTTTCATATGCTTAACCATATGCAAAACATTAGAAGAAAAGGATGGTGACAATGGTACTTATTAGCAATTTTTCCCCTTTGGCTTCGTTCAGTCGTTGATAATGTTGCGTGGAAAATGTACTCAAGAAAAGTGAAGCAAAGAAGGAAATATATTTTCATGTGTGTTTCGTTGACGAAGATTTTTGCAGAAAAACTAAATTCCTTCTTTCGTGTAGGATCTATTTTGCAGGAAAGTGCTTTCCCGATGGGGAAGTTAAAGTTGTGAGTCCCACAACTTTCTTGGTAACTGAACATTGACAAAGTTATAGGGATATTGATTTCCCATCCTTTCCGTGCAACTGAAAGAGGCTTTTGTGTTTCATCAGCACACTACATACTAAATAAACAGGGCTCAACGTAACTCATTTGATGGCAATACCAATAGGAACTCAATATGGCAATTTTGAAACCATTAATATGGAACAGAATATCAAAGTAACTAAAAAGTAAGTGCAACTTGCTACCATGATCAATTTGCGTAAGTCTTTCCTCCCAGAGTTCTTGAAAACAAGTGATTATGGCAGTGTGGGCGCGTGTCTGTGGGTACATGTAAACAACCTATCAGGGTTCCTAAAAATGGAGTGGAGGATATGTTCAGATGACTCGTGATGATAACTAACTTGCGGAGCAAAACTTTCATAAAACCTTAGAGAAATCTATGAGGGAATTCAGGTCCACGTGAAACTAACTAACAGAGTGAACAAGCAAATAAGTATTGGCTTGACAAGGAAATTTAGCAGGGGCTGAGGTATATGGAGGGGGTGACACAGTTTCCAAAAAAAATACTTTACACTAAGGGAAGCGATTAGGTACTTATCGGTATCTAAACAACTTGTTTTTTCCCACAAACGATGAAAAAAAATAGTGGTTCAAAAAAGAAACAGTTCAAATCATACAAATAATATCCCAGCGACTTTAATTTAAAGACCACAAAATAATTGAACCAAGTCTTTCTTCTTTTTCAACAATACAAAGCCTGACTTTATGTTTAAACTTTCTCTTCATATTTTTACAAACAAGAAGCAACAAATACAAGGTGATCAAAAAACAAACTGATAAAAAAGAAGAAGCAACAAATACAAGCAGACTCCAATCTAACAATGCCACCCCTCTCCAAATCCTCGCTCTGCCACTAAAATTTAGGAAACTATCTTAGCAAATCAAGTACAAAAGGGACTACCTTAGCACAGTCTACTCGGAGAAAAGGATTAGCCTATACATGTACTCAGATACAGACATAAACAGATATAGACAGAGATGTAAAGAGTAAGCAGATTAAACAGATTACATTTTGCGCCGAACTTCTACTTGCTTCTCTTTCCGCTCGTACTCTTGTCTGATCTTCTTTTTCTCTGCTTCTACCAATTGCAACTTCTCGATGTTGAATTCCTGTCATAACATTGCATTCTCACACATCAAATCGGTAACTACTAAGTCAACATCAACCTATCCAGATGCCTCGAGCATAAACAATACATCTATTCTAATATATAAAGGGGGAGAAGGCTTTTGGTGTGGATTAGTTTTGAGGCTGGCTCACATTTTCAGTTTCCAAAATTGTCCAACACAAAACAGAATTTCACAATCCAAAATTTCTCATCTCCGGCAACTTCCAGGGATAAATACGGAACACAAACAATTACTACATGATTCCTATCCGTAACTGCCACAGCCACTATGTAACTGTTGGGCCTCTACCACTTTTCAATTAGGTCTCTCTCTTCCTCTTGCTCTTCCTTTCACTTTCTACATGAGTCCGATTTCCTTCTCAGGTTTTAGTGCAACTCTTTGTCTTATTCTTTTGATTTATTTAGAGTTTTACTCCACTTTTCTCTGATAAGTTCTCCTTTTCTTTTGGTGATTATTTGCCTTCTTCGTCTTGAAACTCTGTGGATTTATAGAGATAACTTGCAGTGGCAGCAAATGAGGCTTTGCAAACCAGAACTTCGAGTTGATGCCGGCCGCTACAAAATTGATTCATGGTATGTTATTATTATTTTTTCTTTTGTGCTATGTTTTCATATTCTCCCTCCTCCTGATGTGTTGTACCATGATTTTCTATGTAACATTACTTTCTTTTTCATTTTGCAAAATCCTAATTGCAGCACTAATTAGTAGTAATTAGTCATGTGAATGATGATATTTCTCTGTGAAATTGTGCATGTTATTTGAACTTTTAATGATGATAAAAATATCTTCTAGATGGAACAAAAATGACACAGATAAAGGCACAATGTCTATATTTGATTGACCCATTTATCAATCTTTTCAGTGAGAATATAGATGTCCAATCTGCCAACTAAAAAAATATAAGGCAAATTCTAAAATCCACCCAATGGGCTGATTATAAGGCTTAAAAAGTGTATGGGAATATGTGAAAAGTGTATAAAAATGTGTAAAAGTGTATGAGAAAGTAAAAAAAGTACATTGGAGTATGTGTTTTTTTTGTTTTTCCAAATATAAAATATCAAAAAAAGCCGAATCTTATGTTGTTACACACTTCTTCAACAAAAAGTGAGAATACTGGTGCCGAGTCTACCAACCAACCAAAAGAATTTAGAATATGGTTCAGCCTAAAAGAAAAACACCTGAATTGAAATTTTGTTACGCACTTCATCAATACAGTAAGAAAATAAAGTAAGAATGCCAGTGCCGAGTGTAAAAAAAAAAAAAAAAAAGAAACACATAATCTACAAAAAAAAATCAAAAATTAAAAGGACCAAAAAGATAAGAGTATGTATTAGTTGATTATGTGCAAATTGCAATCTGTCACAAAACATTGCTTAAATATCTAAAAGATAGCTTCTTTCTAAAAAAAAAAAAAAAGAGGATACAATGCCCTCGATCAAACAATAAGCCGGATACTTTTGTGCAATTTTTTTTTGCCAAAGTTCGACTTGCACACGCATTTGCGTGTGCCCCGACCTCTAGTTCAAATGAAGATCAAAATATGTAAACGCAATTACGCACGACTTAGACGAGATCTGCAGTGAATTTCGTGTTTCACTGGAAAATTAGCGAAAATTGCAGGAATTGAGTGGGAAAAAGATGAGACGTACTTCTTCAGCGGAAACCGAGATCTCGTTGGCCTTCTCTTCGGCTTCTTGGCGGATGAATCTGACCATCTGCTGGATCTGCTTGGAGACATCTGCGTCGTTCATCTTCGTATCTAGGGTTTGGGTACAGATCAGGAACCAGGTGGAGGTGATGGTGGGATGGTGATAATCGGAGCGGTTTTGGTTCGAAGAGCGATCCTCTGATCGTAATTGAGAAGAGGACGAGATAATTGCAGCTTATAAACGTGATAGGAACTTTCCGGGAAGGATTTGTAAAGGGACCACTACGTTTCTGAAATAGCAATTAGGCCCCTAACTTCTCTCAGGGTGTATTTGATAATTTATACGGCTTTATTATTAATAAATAACTTCTCTTAAGCTAAAAGAAACAACTGTAATTACAAGAAAGAAAAGAAACTGTACAAAGGAGACATGGAAGATAAGAGAGTAATTATAAGAAAATTTGTCGTTCCTTCGATGCTAAAGAAAAAAAAAATAAGAAGGAAAGTTGAACGAAATAGAGAATAAATTAAAGTTAGAAAATTTGTTGTTCCTTTGATTTAGGAATCAGACAAGGAGTCTTTTTTTTTTTTTCCCTTCCTTTCCTACTTAGGATCCCTAAGTCATAGTTTCCACTATCATCTAAACAGTATTTTTTGTCTACAGTTCTTCTTACATATATTACAAAAGTACTATTTAGCATAAATTACAATCACTTTTGACTATTTTTAATAGAAACTCACCCAATTTCGGACAAATTTGTAGAAATGCAACCCCAAGTGGTAGCTTAAGTGCAACAAAGATAAGCTATAAAACTAGAAATTCTAAGTTTGAAACTTGTGAACCTCTTGGGGCCAAACTGCAAAGAGAGAAATCTCTTATGAATTTCCTAATCCCGGTATGGATGATATGCCTATGACTGGACCGGAAAAGGGAATAATCGAGGTGCGCATAACTTGGCCCGAGCAGAAGAAAAAAAAGAGAATAGAAATGTAGGAGTACTTCAATAATGTAACCCACTAAGGAGTAAATATCCATTAAGTTGATGAGCAACTGCACCAGTTGTCAAAATGGCAAAAAATGGTGTCACACCTATAACAAAAAAATAGCAATTTTTTTTTCTCAAGAATAGAAAATTGCAAAACATATGGCAAGTCGCAATATTTTTGGCAAAATGCCAAAATGACACGTGTGTAGCCGTTGCTATTTTTGGGCAAAATAACACTTTTCATTGTTTAAAAAATGAGAGCGTGAAGATATCAGTGCAAATGCTCTAACATTGAGGGTATTATTGGGACTAAATACACCGCACACACTTTATGAGATGTCATAAGTGCGATGGTGGCTTCTATTTAGGGGGTTCCGTTAAGGGTGTTTTTAGAATAAATTGATTTTTTTTACTTTTTTTTATGTGATGTATTTTGAGAAATGGACCTGTCATGATTTTTGAAAAAAACTTTTTTTTTTTGTTAGTGTATCAAAAAATGAGTAAGTGCCTTGCAGTCTCATTGAGGGTGAAAAGGGGGGAAGAGTATTGAGGAAAAATGACTGCAAGGCACGTACAAATTGCCAACTCACCCACTCTCCGTAATCCGTATATCCGATATTAGAGAGAGATTGCTGGAAACCGAAAAGGCAATGCCGGAAACGACGAGCTAGTACAGGGTTTCGTTTGATTAATGCCTTTAAACAGGTATGTTTAGGTTATGTTTTGGTTAAAATTCGTCACTGATCATTCTGTTTGCTTTACTGTTATGGTTGAAAAGGAAGCAGCAGTTTTCTTGTAAATGTGTCTAACTCCGAAGGTTGGCCTGATGTTCAATGCTTGGTACTCAGGATTTACTCTTTTTAAGTTCAGAAATGACTTAGAGCATCTATAAGACTCCAACCCAAGTCTCTGTTTTGGAGACCCAAAGTGTAATTTTTTACTATAATTAAAAAATAAGTTTGGAGATATTACTATAATTAAAAAATAAGTTTGGAGATTTTACTATTCACATCAACTCCAATCCAAAATCTCCCTCTTTATCTCCAAAACTTCCCTCCAAAATTAACCCCTAAAATTTCCCACTCTTTTGTCAAAACTTTTAAAAACTATAAAGAATGATGTGTTTTAATTTATTGAAATATATTCAAAACAAGTCTAATTTTGAAGGTATCATCAGTATATTTTCAATGGTACCAATTTGAAGCATATCAGATCTATAATATGAAAGTTCTCCATATTTTACATAAATAAATGAAAAGTGCAACGGATCATATAAAGATGGTATGAGGATTTGATAGCGAAAGATAAAATGGGTGAATGGGGTTTTAGAAAAGATGAATAGTAAAAAATAGAAATAGAGATGGTGTTAAGTTACCAATTGTTCGAAAGCTTAAGCTCTTAGGAAATGGGCCCAACAATGTATGCCAAGCTATCTAAAACACCCTCCCCTCACGTGCGATCCCGTCTTGCAAGTGGAGATGCAACTTTTCATAGATAGAGCAAACATAATACAAAGGGAATAAACAAAATGCAAACCAAGAGACTTGAATCCAAACCTCTTGCGACCTAAGCTTTGATACCATGTTTAAGTAACCAATTGTCCCAAAAGCATAAGCTCTTAGGAAATGACCCTGACAATCTATATCAAGCTATCTGACAGATGGATCTGCATTTTTGTGTTATGTCTCCATGTTTGGAGATTCGAATGAGGTATCCATTTTGGAGCTCCAAAATGGAGTTTGGTTGGAATCCATTTGATCTTAATATCTCCAAAATATTGGAGATATGGAGTTCGGTTGGAGATGCTCTTTAGATACTATGTAGTCGCGATTTCCCAGCAGATTATTGACTTCCCCGGCATAAGAAGCACAAATACAGACACGACACAAGATGGACACATGGAGAATTTAGGACACAGACATGTTGTGGACATTTTTGCATTAGAGAGGCATATTAATGAATTTATATAAAAGACAAAAACATTATTTCTATCAAATGAAGATAAAGCCTACAAAAAGTATTACCATTACGACGATACAAATCCATGGTCACTATGTATGAATTCATGAACAAACTATCAATTGAATTTTAACTCTGGCCAAGTTTTAAAAAGTTACATTTTTACCTCCTAATGTCTTCCACGTGTCCCCTACTTGTCCACTGTGTCCACAACTTTTCCTAGTAAAACAAATGTCATAAAAAGTTTATATGTGTATTTAGGTGTGTTTGACACGTCCGGAGAGTAGAGTGTAGTGTCGTGTCTGTCTCCGACACGTGTCGGACATGGATACATTAGGCCGTTAGACATGTCATTGCTTCTTAGGCTCTGGCTTTAATTGGCCCCACTAGTAGATGGTAGGATTAGTCTGTGATTAGTCTACGACTACATGCATGTAGGCTGGCCCTGGCACCTGAGCTATCAACATAAAATTAAAATTGTAAATCTGTCAAATGAATATTTTTTTGTGTTGTAAACTACAATTTTCTTTTCTTCTTTGACATATGCCAATAAATCAACATTTTGGAAAGTAACCGTAGAGTTAGTTATTTGGTGGGACTGCTATGAAAGTGTGACAGTGTGACATTTTCTTATTGGCCACAATTACGCTTCAACAGTTCTGTGATTTACACTATTAGATGCCCCATTAAAGACTCTATGCCAACCAGATGATAAATGCTTTTTGATTGCCATACGTAAACGTATTAGTATTGACTGGAGAAGAATTGCGGGTGTGGAAGTGGAGGTTTAACTTCCATGAATGGATCCTAAGATGTCAAGAACTGATGCTACATGAGGAGTCAGCACACAACTTCCATTTTGCAGAGAATGTACAACGGCCAAGAACCAAAAAATTGGAGAATGATCTTTGGATTACTATAGTTCGGCAATAAGGAAATACATTCTCTTAGAAGAGGATGAATAGTTTACTTCAGAACAGTATATGGCCTAGGACCGCCAGGGGCAAACTCTTGTGGTTTTATGTTGCTCCATCTGTAGCAATGAGGATTTAAGAACTACAAATTTTGCAAATACAAGTAGATTTCAAGATTACGATATATGTACTCGAGTTCTTAGGTTTGAAGTTATCGGCAAGATTCATTTTGTTCCCTCTCAATAAAATGTTGGCTTCTGTGAAATGTGGAGGTGTCCTCCATGAAGTAAGAAATTGTCTTTTTGTTGATTTTGATCACGTTGTCACTCGGATCTGCAACTGAAAAAAATGCAGAAATCACCAAATTTTTCATGATAATCCCTCTCTTTATTTGCTCGTAGTTCCCACCGAAAAAAAGTAGTCAGCCTTCGTTAATACCCAAATATGCCCCTAATTGGAATATCGATGTCTTGGCATTACATGGTTTCCATATGTAGTATTTTTCGCTCGCTCTTTCTCTTCCTTTCTTTGTTTGCAAGCACGTGTGCACATTGTGTTGCTCCATGCGAGCACTCTTAAAACTGGCATAGGTGTGACATCGTATCACATAGGACCAAAATAAACCCTACCATAGCAACAATAAAGCTAGTTTATGCATGTATCATACGTGCATGCAAATCTCCATGGCGTGCTTACCTGCTAGTTCTATTTATTTTATCTGGACCTTACTTTTCTATTCCACTTTGATCGCCTTTTTTTGGAAGTTTCTTGTTCCCTTGTCTGATGGACCTTTTAAATTTCGTGTTTTTATAGTGTTCATTGAGGTTTAATTGAATTATTCCTTATTGGAAAAAGATAAATACAGGTAACGAGAAGTGATTTTCCTCATTTGGAGATTTTGCATCAGCTCCATAATTCCACAGAAGTTTTCTTTTTTTCCTTAGAACTTGAACGTGGGAAGTAGTGAAGGCGTGACTCCTCCAAAACCTGAAATAGCATCTCCACCTAAACAGGTTAGATGTTACTTCTTGATATATATATATATATATATATATATATATATATATATATATATATATATATATATATATATATATATATATATATTCTTTGGAATATATGAAACCCGTTGTCAACCACAAATGAAATACTTTTCTCCATCTTTTTAAATATATCACATAAGTTACGATGGTAACAAAGGCAACGGTACAACTTATGTATAATTTCATCCAACATTCGTACTACACACGTGTGCGAATGAGGGATGGTTCTGTTGTATTGTTTCTATGGCTGCTTAACTCAGGTGGCATTGGCACGAACAAACAAACATCCACTTGGATCCCAACTGGGCAACTAGCCAGTTTATTCTCTTCAGAACCATCTGACATCTGTACTAGGCACGTGTGTGTGAATGAGTATCATTCATCTAGTTGGTAAACTCTTGGTTTTAGGATCTGAAATTGGTCTATCCATTGGCATTGGTAAGAACAATCAAGCATCTATCTCTATCCCAACTGGGCAACTAGCCAGGTTATTCCCTTTAGGAGCCATCTTCCTACATTGCATGACAATTAAGTCATTTGGACCTTTTGATGTTCAGATTATGCTCTCTTTTGCGTCACTTTTAGCAATTTAAATATCTGATTCGCTTTCAGGATTATTACATACCTGGTGTCCCCATATCGCCATCGTATCAGAATTCTGCTATCATGGCTGGTCACGTTCCTCATCATCATGGATGGGCCCAACCCCAAGTAATACTGCTTAGCTGTGTTCTATGGTTACCATCTTCCCATGGAAATTCTATGTGCCAAAGTAGCAGCCCTGTTCGAATATATGATGAAATTAACACTGTTTGAAATACACTCCCCGCAGCCTGTGGTGCATTACTCGACAATCTTCTCTCCCGAAGTTGTTTACGCTCATCCTGCAGTTCCTCTTGTAAGTCATGTTTTCCACACTTTCAAACTTTTCTTAATGTCACATTGTATGTCACAAAGACTTTGAGAGTACCTTGTCTACTTCAGAGAAGCAAGAAACTTACAAATTTCAAAATTCTTGATTTCATCTAGTGGCTTCGACGAAGTGTTATATTATTATACTTATATCCTTGCATGTCTCAATATGTATGCTAGGAGAAACGTACTGTACAGTACTCCATCCTTTCCTCCAGTTGAGGTTGGATGCAATTCTTCCAAACGTGCATGACCGTCACCTGTCATGTACTCCTGTTCCGAATGTTTTAACTTTTGTGTCTAATCAATGTTCTGTATTTTTCCAATATCTCATATGGTGCGTTATTACTCCACAATACAATCTCTTTTATGAAAGCAACAGTTTGCACTACAATGTGAAGTCTTATCACGGTGATCATGCAGGTTGATCCTGTGAGTGAACAACTGTTTTTATCAGACAACATGGACCAAGGCATAGCAAAGACGTTGGATAGATTGGATAGAGTTGATATGCAAATAGTCAACGACACTACTGATGTTAATGGTGAAGGTTCCATCAATGGGGCATCTCAGAGGTCTGTTTAACCTAATTTTTTTTCTTGTATGTAGTTAGATTCTTCGTGGGAGCAAACTAGGAAAGCAAGATAAGTTAGCCCCGAGTGCTCTTTGTGTGTGAGTTAAACCCATCCTTCATTTTATGGTTTGACTCAGTATATTGTTAAATGAATACAACTTCAATTATTGCTCTATTGGCTGTAACAAATACTTAGATCTAATAATCATGTGCAGTGCAGAAGGCGGTATTGATGCTTCTAGTAACAGAAGTGATAGTCACACATGGGTAAGGATTATATCTTGTTGTACACTTTTTTATTTTATTTTTTTGTCTTTAAGCTTCATTTGATAGGAGGGAGAAATGCTAAAGTAAAGCATCGACGTTAAATGCTAAAATAAGTAACACCAGCTAAGCCAAACCAACAGACTGAAAGAACACATCCTTTCCTCCCTTCATGGAGACATATTCTTTGTTTGGAAGGAAAGAGGAAGTAAAAGAGGAGATGGAGAAAATCCCTCCAGGCCTACCATTTTCAATATCCCAAAAAGTTATGAGAGGAAAGCAAAGGATGAGGCTTTTTTTTCCCTCCTTCCAACATCACCTTCATATCAACATGAAAGCAAAAACCCTAGCCTACCCCTTCTCTTCCCTTCTCTTCTGGCTCAACTAGATAAACGGAGAAACGACAGTAATCTGTCGTCCCTAGCATTTTTCAAACCTCCACCATGCAACTTCCTTCCAGTTATATCCCTCTTACCAAATGAGGCTTCGACATGTGTTATGGCACTGCAAGTAATTAATGTTTTCAAATTTTGGAACATAGCAAAGTCAGGGCAAGAGCACTTCAATGGGAAAGCAAAACACTGGTATGACCAAGTCTTCTTGATGGAATTTATCCTGAGAATAATGCAGAAAGCATTTAAAGGAGATACCGCCTTTTATGGCCAGTCTTCTGGAATGGATAGCATTAGCTTATGTTCCCTCTACGTGAGCGTTGGCAGTCTGGCTCATTAAAGTGCATATTTTGTTTTTTTGTTTTTCCTTTCAAACAAGATAACTATTAAGTAGGCTCGTTTGCTCTCCAAGATAGTCAAGAAACTGTCTTATTGTACTTTTGAACTTGTTGTTTGCCAAATTATATCTTAAACAGACCATGATGTTGAAGACCATACCCAAGCCAACTACACAATCGAAGGGGATGGCAATGTGGCTTCCATAGACTTAACAGAGATTGATGTGGCTCCTGAAAATGTTGCAAAAAAGCCAGTGTACACTTCAATTGGCAAATCAGAGACTGACATGACTTATTCTGCTTCTTGTGCTGCTATAGGGTTGCCTTTACAAGTAGGATCAGGATTTCACTTCTTCTTTGGTTGGTACTGCTTGTCATGATTTTGTAGTTTTTCTAACGTACTTCTGGTTGTCTTTACTTAAAATAATTCTACAATGCATGGACTGCATAACTGGCGATGACAAAACTGCAAATTTTGAATTAATAAACAAAATTTAGTTTAGACATTGCCAATAGTAGGACCTTGCTTCATAGTTCCTTTAGTAAATCCCATCTTGTTGAACTTTTGAAAAATTACTTGAGTAATTCACTTGAAGTCCCCAAATTTCTGCACAGAGGACTATTGGTAGAGATTAGCAACGATGGAGTACTATTTTCATGCTGTTGTTTGCTTTGTGCATCTGTTTCTTTAGGAGCAGCAGCTGAAACGACGGAGGAAACAGTCTAACAGAGAATGTGCTCGGAGGTCTAGGTTAAAGAAGCAGGCACGTTGAGTTGCTATTTCTTTTATTTTTTCAGTAGAATTCACCTTTGTAACTCGGCTTCAATTGCCTTTATTATTCTATCAATGTGTTTTTTCCCCTGCTTCTAGGCTGAATTTGAGGAACTGATGAAGAGATATGAAACTACAAAAGTGGAAAACATATCCCTCAAATCTGATATAAGTAACGAATAGAAGAGTTAGAGAAACTGAAGGATGAAAATGTTGCGTTGATGGTACTCCTTATCACTGTAGAATTTTCATTCTTTCTTTCTATATGTTAGAGGGTTGTATTTGTTTCATTTTCTTGGCTTTTCTTTTTTTGCCCTCTGAAATGCAACAAAAAAGGGTAATTCACTTTGAGTCCCCAAATTTCTGTACAGAGGACCGTTGGTAGAGAGTAGCAACAACGGAGTATTATTTTCATGCTGTTGTTTGCTTTGTGTATCTGTTTCTTCAGGAGCAGCAGTTGAAACGAGAGAGGAGGAAACAGTCTAACAGAGAATGTGCTCGAAGTTCTAGGTTAAAGAAGCAGGCACGTTGAGTTGCTATTTCTACTATTCTTTCAGTACAATTCACCTTTGTAAATCGGCTTCGATTGACTTTATTATTTTTCCCTAAATGTGTATTTTTTTCCTGCTTTCAGACTGAAGTTGAGGAACTGATGAAGAGATATGAAACTGCGAAAGTGGAAAACATATCCCTCAAATCTGATATAAGTCAACTAACAGAAGAATTAGAGAAACTGAAGGATGAAAATGTCGCATTGATGGTACTCCATATCGCCGTAGAATTTTCTCTCTTTCTTTGTTGGAGGCTTGTATTTGTTTTTTCCCTCTGAAACGCAACAAAACATTTAGCTTCGTTTCTTGACCTGCTTACCCCAAGGAGGATGGCTATTTGTGTCTGATAATTTCGTCGGGTCAGATTGGTTGGTTAGGCTGTAATATAATTTGCCATACATTAGGTAGTTAGTTATGATGCTCATCTTGCACTGGATCTTATGTCAGTTTAATCTCGCAGGAGAAGTTGGATGGCACACAGGTTACCCATCATAGAGATATGGTTTTAGATGAGATCAGACTAAACTCGTCAACTCAGCCTGACTGTAGCGAGGATGGCTAAACAACTCGGTATCTTTTGTCAACAAAATCATTGAAAGAGAATGTCAGACCCTTGCAAATAATGATTCAAAGATGAAGCTGCCCAAATCTGAATCACGGGTGGATGATGTTGCCACATGCTGATAATCTGATCTGCAAGTACAAATTTTCTTCACTTGCGTAGTTTTTGACATAGAACTGAAACCTCAATAGCGAAAAGATTAAAATACTGGTGATATCTTTTGAGACTCTTTTGTTGGGGTTGTCTCTAGGTTTTAACTATCATTTTGATGTTAGTAGTAGGAATTTTATCAAATTTAGCAGTTTCAATGTGGTTCATTAGCCTGACAATACTGTACCAGCACACGATAAAGGTCAAAAGAGACGGGGACAGAATTTTGTTGACTTTCATCTTCTGTTGGCTACATGAACGGTAAATCCACTTATTGGTACTGGTTCTTGCATTGTAATTCTCAGGAATGTCCATCTTAGTTTCACACCAGCGGGTGGAACTTGGAAAGTTTTGAACTGTCTTCTGCCAGAGGTCATATTCAGGTCATATTCTATGTCGCACGAATACAGACATGGATACGGTGAGGGACACATATACGGGACACAGTTATTCTCCTATTATGGGGGCACAAAAACATTTTTTTAATTAAACTTTTTAGCTGTGCAAACATACATTGTGACCACTAAATATTTAGGTTAGGACTCACACAAATTGCATAATTGAACGTTAGATTTTTCACTTTTGGTCCAAAATTTGTACAAATATGTATATTTTACACCAAAAAAGCTTTTAAATTTTGTAGAAATCACTTTGCCGTGTCACCACGCGTGTTCCACCATCAAAAGTATTAAAATTTAATGGGCACGCCACGCAGTGTGTTTCATACGTGTCCCCAGCTTGTCCCGTGTTCTCGGAGTGTCTTGACACAGACAAGCTGAGTGCCTCATAGGTTATATTTTTTATTTTTGATTTCACAAGATCGTTGCTTTATTTGTCTAAGGTTTTGATTATATGTATGAGAAAACATATTCTATTTAACTTTCATAGGAGTATCTTTTTTAAAATTTTGATCTATTTGACTATTATCAACGTATAAAGGGCAATGTTGTAAGTTTATGTTAAATAATTACAAAAAAAATAGCATAGACAATAAGCTAGAAATTTCAATTCTCTATTTCACAGTCAAAAAACTTCATAGAAAAATGCTAAAATAATCAAAGAGTTATGAAGCACATTTCCATGAATTCCTTCATTTTTTGCTCTCATCAGTATCACTGGGACTGCTACTAACATTCTAAAAACAATTCACCCAAAAATAAAGAAATTTTCCAAACATATAATACTAAAGGAAGAGGGAAGTTAATTCCGACTGGGATAAGAAATCATTTCATTTGATTTTTCGGTGTTTTAAGGGTCCAGATTTTTATAGGTTTTCAATAAAAAAATCATATTAACCATATACTAGTATCCAATTAGAGTAAAATCGTCACAAGAAAGATAAACCAGAGTGACCTTGTGACTGATTTGCTTCGAACAATTCTTTACCGATATTCGATTAACTCAATTTTTGATACAAAAAGTGAAATTCATAGAACTACAAAATAAACCGTTCGGATTATTAAATGGAATTGTATGAAATATCATATCAGTGAGAAGGAAATAGTAATACACTTAGAGGAATGCTAGAAGCACTAAATAACTTACAAACTATTACACTAAAAGTATACATATCATTCCCACATCAATACATTTTTTTAAAAATTTCATTAATCTTGAAAATGATACAAGACTAATAAGAGCAGGGAAAAAACATCATGCTCAAGAGCAATCAACCCAATCCGAGACCCAAACCAACGACTAGCAAGAAACCAATTGATTACACCCATCGAGACAAAGCCCACCTAAATGGCCGAAGCTCAGCACCCCAATTAGTCCAAAAATACTCAGAATTTACAGTCAGCTGATAAAACACCCAAGCGCCAAAATATGCCCAGATAAAATGGGCTAAGCCCAATCAATGAAACCCCAAACAGCAACTCCCCATAGAATGCTGCCGCCACCGCTGCTGAACCTCGTCGCTCCATAGCCACCTTGAAAGAGTTGACCACTGCCACCACCTTCACCTGAACCGGGGGAATAAGCCCCTATAACTGCCCCAAAGAAAGCTTGACCGCCCCCCACCAAGTCACCGTAAAACCCAAAAAGACACAATGTCGCTGCCCAAACCGTCCCCAACCAAGCCGCACCATCAAACCGCCCAAAAAAACACCCTCCTACACGCCATCCAACCAGGTGATCAAACTACCGCCGTCGCACCTTTTCGATGATCGACCACACCCGCCCAAAGACACGAAAATCCCATAAAGGGCAGCACCATGAGAGAGCCACCCATCAGGAAGAAAAACCGTCGTCTCTGCCATAACCATCGTTGTCATCCGGAAACCACGATGCCCCACCGTCAAAAGTTGCACCATCACAAGCTGTTAGGCCAAAAACCGCATACTTCCAACTAAGAAAGCAGAGTGGACAGCAGCGGACCAATAAAGCTGTAAGGCGAAAAGAAGCTACTACCAATGTTGTAGCCCAGCCGGGAACCAAAACTGATGGGGAGGGAACATTTGTTTAGGAGAGAAAGAAGGAGGGATGAAGGGATGGGGGAGAGAGGGAAGGAGGAGGAAGAAGGAGAGAGGAGAAGCCCGGGGGTAGGAAGGAGAGGTGCCAATGCGCCACCCACCCCCCCCCCCCCGGGTGAACCCCTAGATCTAGGAAAAGAGATAACTCATCCATCTCCTCCCAAAACTTCCAAAACCATGCATGAGGGGTGGACCCAGAATTAGTTTGGTCATCCTAGTCCAAGAGTTATACCCCTTCTCATCCTTCATCCAATCGGGGCCTTAATACTTGGGTTTGTTTTTTTTTTTGTCTTTATTCATTTTTTTTTTTTGCATTTGTTAGTTTTGCGTTGATTTTTTTTTGTGATTTATTGGTTCATCTCGACAAGAGGAACTCTAAAAAGTATAAAATTATGATCAAATTTTTTAAAAAAAATCACTAAAGACAAAAATAATCCAAATTTTTGTGGTTTCTTGGATTATTTTTTGTCTTTATTCACAAAAATTTAAGTTTGGTTAATACTTCATTTGTCCCAATTTATTAGTCACTTTTGGGAGTTCGTGCCACATTTCAATTGATTATATCTCGTAATTTTGCATTGTTTTACGTTATTTTAAAAATATTCTCTTATAGAACTAATTGAGATCTATTATCAAACAAGATTCATATTAATATAAAATTTATTACCAATTCTTTATCATGTTAGAATAGGACGAGAGCCCAAACTGGAGGACGGAGGGATTAATTTTCTACTAACTAGTTTTTTATCTAGTTAGAATAGGACGAGCAACTAAAATTTGAGGATGGAGGGAGTAATTTCTACTTTTTAGATTCCTCTCGTTGAGACGAACTAATAAACCAGGAAAAATCGAAGCAAAACTAACAAATGCGGAAAATTTTTGAGTAAGGACAAAAAATAGCCAATAGAAAAGTTAAGTGACAGGAAAAGTCATCCCGAAAACTCTCCAAAAATGAAATCTACTGGTGTGAGCAATGTGGGGAGTGAATAACAACTGTAGATTTCATTTTTAGGGGAGTTTTCGGTTGTTTTCCCTATGATGTATCAAACCAGGCCTTTCTTGTTCAGCCAAGGTAACCCTTGGTTCCTGTAAATAGGGATGACCATCTTGGTTGACCCTCCCCGAAATAACCCGTCCCCTCCCCGAATGGGTAGGGAATTCGGGGATTTTTTCGGGGATCTAGTAGGGTATGAAGATTTTATTTTAGAAAATTTCGGGGATCGGGTAGAGGATGATATAGTTAGTCCCCTCCCCGATCCCCACCCCTCATCGTTCCCCTCCCCGTATCCGCGTTCACATATATAAGTATATTATACTATAGGGTCAGGATCCAGTCAGGACTCCCTGACCAAACTTTACGTCCACACCACCCCCTTTGCGCCCAAATGGCCGGGATCCGAACCGTCCAATGTGTTTAGAAGGTGTTTTTAAGGATTCACGTGAGAAATCAGCAAAAAAAATGATCGGAAAGGGCTTGATCCGAGCACTTATGAAAAACTGCTCGGATCAAGCCCTTTCCGGTCTTTTTTTTTTGCTGATTTCTCGCGTGAACCCTTAAAAACATCTTCTAAACACATTGGACGGTTCAGATTATGAAAATTTGATCGAAAAATGAAGGTTTGGACGTGAGGTGTGGATATAAGGGTGTGGGTTGTATCCTTGTTGTTATACTATAAGTTCTTTTTTCCCGGATAAGTTTATAAGTTATAACTTGTTGGTTGGTTGTATAAGGAGGGTTTTTTTTTTTTACTTTACTTGTTTTATGTGGCACTTTTGAGTAAAATTTTAATCTACCCAGAAACCCAAAACAAAAAAGGAAAAGGAACAGGAATAGCAGTAGCCCTTTTACAACTTCTTTGGTATTTATTTGAATAGTTTGAGCAAACTTTTGGATCCCTGATTTTCCGTGAGAATTCCCGTTCTCCGCATTAGTGCAGGGATGGAGGTTAAGAAAATCTCCGGTGGAAATTGGGAAAGGGATGAGGATTAATATGAGATTAGTGATGGAGGTAATGATATCCACTTTTACCCTTCCCATGCCTATCCCGACCTATAAACCAGGGTAGCAAGCTGACAATTACCGTCGGTCAACCAAGTAAAAACTCGTCACAAAAGAAGTACCGTAATAATAGTACACAAAAATTTTAAAAATCGAAATTCCACGAGTGGAGCCCGCCATGTAACCCGATTGACCAATCGCGGTCGAGCATTCTCTGAGATCAGACTTCTCCTGTTTCTAATTCCTTCTCTTTCTCTCTCCCCATATATAAATTCATTTCCGAAATCCCCGTGCATTTTCTCCGTTCTCACAGCCTGATAAAGCAGAGGAGGAGAGATCTCTGAGGTGCGTTTCCTCCCTCCACAATCTCTCTCTTTCATCATCGTTTCATCATATGTTGACGCCGATCATCTATATATGCACAGATTTGTGATATATCGAATTGATTTGTTTTCTTTATTTTTGGAAGCTAGGGTTTCGTCATGGCTTCGAAGCGGATCTTGAAAGAACTCAAGGATCTCCAGAAAGATCCTCCTACCTCTTGCAGCGCTGGTTCGACTTCTTCAATTTTAGATCCCGATGTTCTGATCTTGTTCATCTAAGCGTTTTTTTTTGCTCGATTGTGTGTTATGTTTTTTTGTAACCCCTGCGTAATTTGTGAATTGTTTTTTTTTTTTTTATAAATATTTTTGCGGAAGATGTAAAGTTTTGATGTTGATAAACGTTGTGATTTTTAATTTGAATTGTTCTGTCTCAAACTCATGAATTGCATATTTTGGGAGTTCAGGTTCAGTTGTGTTAAATTGGGTGTATTCTTGCTTCTGGTGACTTTAATTGCACCCCGGAAAAAAAAAAAGAAAGGTTACTAGGATGGTTGTGACTTGGGACATTTTATGTCATCCGAGTATCCAATTGTTGCCCCAAAGCTTTGGAGGCACATGAAATGTTGTTTTAGAGTAGGATTTGTATGACAGAGAGATCTGCAGACGGAGGCTGTGTTCTTCCATGATAACTGAGCTATATTAATTGGTCTATCCATGAAAAACAAAGTTTATTCCCTCCACTAATTATATAAAGCTTCTTGATTGAATCGATTGATACTTTTTTTTCTTCTTTGTGAGAAACATTTATTCAGTTGTCTTATAGAAATCAAAGAGTTTCATCATGCTTAACATAGCATTCAGAGCAGATTTTGTTCTAGTCATTTGATCTTCGAACTTTTTTACTTGAAGTTTGAGAGATGTGGTAGCTGTTCAATGAAGGCCTTCATTTATAGCTTCATCGACTGTTCTGCCACATTCTTTTTGCCTCCACCTTATCCCTATTGAATAATTTCTTTTGGCTTTATTCCTTTCGGATGAAAACAATACATTTTAGAAATTTCGTCTTCTTATTCTATGGTGTAAGCCTTCTGCATTTCCCCTTTATGGACAATCAATGTGTAGACAATGGGTAAGAACATTGTTGGATAGATCCTGGCAATTGATTTTTACTATTTACACAGTTGTATTCCTATTTTTATCATGTTTGCAAAGTTTCTACCTTACTTTGAGTAAGTGGTATACTCATAATCTTTGGGAAACATTCTTGAAGGCAAACAATGCATGCTGATGCTTTCTTGCTTGTATATAGAATAGTTCAATAGCCATATAGTACACAACTACACAATCATTTAGCCATTCTACAACAATGCAATGTTACCCAATTGCATACCATGTCAAGTACCATTGACATGAGCCAGTTCCGTAAGTTTTCTGTGCATACTATGCAGATGCTTGACTGATAAATCTTTGAAACATTTGTATGTGCTTCTACATAGTGTTTGTGTTGGTCTAGATTGTCGGTTCAGTGATGTATTCAAGCTGTTTACGTTTGCTCTTGTACTTTTGTTGGCAGGCCCAGTTGCTGAAGATATGTTTCATTGGCAAGCAACAATAATGGGTCCTCCTGACAGTCCCTATGCCGGTGGAGTGTTTCTAGTCACCATCCATTTCCCTCCAGATTATCCATTTAAGCCACCTAAGGTATTGCATTCAAATCTTACGAGTGAAAAGTTTCTGTTCTTCTGTTATGCTTCTGTTTGAGGTAGTACTTGGAATCTTTTGGACTTTTTTGTTCTTTGCTTTTACTGTTATCGGCGGGAGGCAATTTCATGGGTTGTGCCGTGCTGCTTTGTAGTAAATTGTGTGGTAATAAGCATGCTTGATTTGATTAATTTTCCAATGGGGACGTTATGGTGGGGTAAACCGGGAAAGGTTTTTTTTTTTACATGTTAAAGGGTAGTCATAGTTAATAAACTGTACATCATATTAATTTTTCTCCTATGCTAAATATGTTTTGATGCAAAATATCCGTATGTATCGTGTTGATTATTAGCCATGGTCTTAGTTTTCTCCAGTTTTCCTATTGTCGTAAAAAGGTTTCTCTAGGCGCGTTGAGCGTCTTTGGATGTTCTTTGCTCTAGAATTGTAAATGATTAAATCATAAGAACATAAAAGCAAATCCTACGAACATGTATGCCACGATACTATTAAAGCATCCCACCCAAAACCAATTGGTAATGAGTGGAAAGGCCACCCAGGCTCATGCACTAGTTTTGACTGTTATAATTATCAAATGTGGGATAAGCTCCAACATTCCCCCGCATGTGCGGCCCCAGACCCCCACGTGGAGAGGTAAAAAGCTGGTCCATAACATAGGGATCACAACGAGATAAGCACTAAAGGCACAACCAATAGGGCAATTATTCAAGAGAGTATTGTCCAAAGCCTCCTAAATCCGCCCAGGCTCATATCCTAATTTGGAGGTTATAATTAACCAATGTGGGACAACCTCTAACAAGTACCATGTTCGTTGTCTGGCACGTTGTATCTTTGTTTTTATGTCGTTTACTTCCTTTCTCCCAGTGCAAACTAGTTTGGTCTTTCGTGGATTGTGTATAGTATGTAGGGTTTAGAGTTCACCTGCCAGCCACATATGAAGCCCACAAGTTGGAATATGGATGGTATGATTCAGGGAGATCTTTGGTGGTGGAGTTTTTTCTAAAAAAAAGAAAATGACATGGCATTTGTTGACATGCTAATGATTTTCAGCTCTTAAGAAATGAATAAAAAATAATCAAGATGAGTAGTGGCTTGTTGGTAGATTTGGCTGTGATGGGGATAGAATGGGATGTTGAATGACAATTTGCAGTGGACAGTTGTGTCAAGTCCAATTTGGTGCTGTGTCGTTGTGCTCTGTTTGATTATCCCATCTTATTCTCTTATTTTGGGTGTGAATATTTGGGGTCTGTTGATCTGATATTCACAGCCAAATAAGCCAATAAGGCGTGCACACCAAACCACCCATATGGTGGATGTTCTGGTGTCAGCATCACCATGGTAAAGCTTAGCTATTGAAAGATTTGTTTGCATGTAGTGGGCATGTAGTGACAGGGCCGGTCTTAAGGGTAAGCCCAGCAAGACTCTGGGCTTGGTCAACCCAAAAAAGGAGAAGGTTGTATATGAATATTATAAAGTTTCCAGAAATGATGTAAAGCTTCTACAATGGTCACTGTTTGCTGCCCCGAGCACGCGTGTGAGTGGAGTACTGAGTTCAATTGTGAGATTGCTTCGGGTCCCTAAAATATTAGGGTCGGCACTGCCGGTTACAGTTGCTTCGGCAGAGATGAGTTTTTCTAAGTTGAAGTTGACAAGAAACTTACTTTGAAGTACTATGTCACAGGAGAGATTAAGTGTATTGGCTATGGTCCCAATTGAAAATGAGTTCTTGGATAAGTTAGTACGATGACTCAATTGGAGAATTTGCTTTAAAAAATGCAACGAGAAGTTTTCTTTGAATCGGATCATGCTCATCATAAAGCACTATAATTGGGGAATGGAATAAGTCAATAAGGGCAGCTTTCAAACCTTTGATTGTAATTTTTTTTAAATTGTTCAAGCTAAAAAAAGTACGTAACCTTGATTTTTTTCCCCCTGAATTGTATGTCATTTTATTTTTTTGACTTAATAGTAAGTGGCCAACCAAAATTGGGTCGGGCTTAGGTAACCCAAATGTCAGGGCCAGCCTTGTCTGGTGATCTAGAATGTTGTTATATGAGTGTATCATTGTTTCACATAAATTAGAGCATGGCAGAAGACCTTCGTAAATGCAATTGTTATGTGAGATTGACAAAAAGTCATATCTGAATGGGGAGACCACTGAAATTCTTTTCAGTCGAGCACTTGATCCCATAATGTTTTGTGCCATATTTGTTTAGTTTGGCTTGCATACTGCGTTTAGTTAGATGTATCCTGCAGTTGTTTTGGAGGGATGGATTTTTTCTGGTGAAAATTGTCTGTTGCAATTTCCTTTATTTTTTGTTTTAAGTCGAGCTAGAACATGCGTCGTATGATCTTTTGCTAGCTTTTATTGCGGTGTGTTGTTTTTGGTTTTAGATGTTATATCAAACCTTGTACCAACTATTTGTGCATGAGGGTTCGAGTGCCAGCTCAACTAAAAAGTGCTTAAACTGGAGCATTGGATGCATATGGCTATGATAATAGATACTGAAGCAGGTGTCTGATGAAGATGAGATCAATGGAGTAAACCTTACATTAACAGTAAGAGCTGAGACATTTTAGATTGTACCTGTTAATGTTTTGAACCCTGCAAATTGCAACTGCAGTGGGTTAAAATCACGTAAAGAATACCAAAGGCAGTATGGGAGTCTTCATGTGATTTGAAACAACAATGGCATTGTAAGGTGTTGCCGATATTGGTCAACCAATAATAATGTAAGCGTCAATGATTCTCGTTGGCCTGGGTATAAGTTTTGGAGAGCAAGTATTATACATCCAATGAGTATACGACTCCATAAGTTGGTTAGATATTTAGCGTCTTGTTTACCCTCTTTTCTGATACGGAAATTGAAGAATTAAGTGAAGTAACTCAATGACCGCTATGCTGGGTGTAAGTGTCCGATGATTCTCGTTGACCTGTGTATAAGTTTTGGGGAGCAAGTATTATACCTCCAATGAGTATACGAGTCCATAAGTCGGTTAGATATTTAGCTTCTTGTTTACCCTCTTTTCTGATATGGAAATTGAAGAATTAAGTGAAGTTACTCAACGACCGCTATGCTGGATTAGCTATTGTGAATTGGCATTACATGAACTGAACCATTTTGGGACAGTATTCTAATGGGCTGTTTGTTTGGGGGATAACCCGGATATGGAATAGCCTGGATAAGCTTATCCTGGGCCCACCCATATCCAGGGTTTGTTTGCATTTATATCCCACCAGGAGATCTAAGAGCAACAGCAGCAGCTTCTCCATATGGAGATTTGAGGCAAAATAGAGAGGAAAAGTGAGAAAAGAGGACCGCAGCAGCTTGGGTAAAACTACTGTACACCATACATATATGAACAGTGCTACGGTAAATATACCTATGCACTGTTCATCAGCCACACATTTTTTTATTTGTTTCTCTCTCTCCCTTCTTCGTTCACCATAGATCTGAAGCGTCCTCTTCTTCGAACTCCCAATCTCCATCGTCTCTGTCTCTAACACCAACAATACGAACTCCGGCTTGACGACGTCCAACAACCACTGGCGTACAACTTCCTTCGATTTCACAGCAAGTTTTGGGTTTAATGGCTTCTGGGTTTTGGGTCTGAAACAACAATCGATGGAGATTTGAGTGCTTTGGGAGAGAAGCTGGGTATTTGGCACAGAAAGGTTTGCTGGGTATTCACAATTTATGAATAGAATCGAAGAAATTGGGTCCAATAATACTTGATTTTTGTGTGAAGATTGGGTATTCACAGTTTTAAGGAGATGTGCTAGTATTAATCTTTGAGCAGGGAGTTTGAATCTATGTGAAATTAAAGAATAGGTTTGGACTTGGAAGAAGAATGGATTGGAGAAAGTGAGGAAACCAGGAAAGAAAAAAAATGTTGGGGAAGAAGAAGAAGAAAATAAATAATGTGAAAGAAATATAATAGTAATATTTTATTATGGAATAGGTAAAATGGGTAGTATTGTTGGAGTGTTGATGGAGATGGGGTAGCTATATGCACTGTGCATCAGTCTTCTTTGCTCAAAATTTACCTTAGCTGTTGCACTTGCTCTAATCCCCCTGGAAAGGCATAAGGGTAACCCACCTTGGGGGGTGTCGATACCTTATCCTAGCAGCCGAACTTATATTTTTCCCTTTTCAGCTCTTGCCTCCAATCCTCTTCAAGATCAGATTGTGGTTTTGGGAAATTGAGCACTAGAAAGGGTTGGTGGGTCGGTGGTAATTGCACAAGCGATTATTCTGTGCGATGCAACATATCACTCTTTGGTATACAATTTTAGTTCAGCAGTTTTTAAAATATATTTCAGCAGTTCACTATGCATTATACTTACTATAAATATATAATTTTCTCTAGTCCAGTTGATATTGTGTGTTAAAAAAAATTAAATAGGCAATTTCAACATTTCCAAAACTTACCAAGGGTAAAATACGAATACACCACATTTATATCCACCCATATCAAGTCCAAAACAAACACAAGATATACTAATCCCCCGTATCTTATCCTTCTTCCTTATCCATCCGACAAACGTGCCGTAAATTCCCTTGGCTAAGAATTTTGAGCTCCCATAAAAGCTAACATGAAAATTTCCTGGTGATTAGTTATCTTCTGCATTCTGTTTAACTTCGGTTTCCTTTTTTGCACCCTACTACTTTTAGAAGTTTTTTCTTTTGTGAAGATTTTGTTACTGTTTACTATGTTTAAGTTCACTGTTCAATCGGGTTGAGCAAATATGAAATTTGATTGCATTTAGATATATAGGCATACTGCTGTTATTAGTGGTCCAAGCACAGGGTTTTCTCTACCCAGCTCGTTTCTTGGATGTGCGATTGTTAATGTACGTGGTTCAAATATATGCAGGAAAGAACATTTGGTTAAAATTTGAAGTATAAGTGGTGGGTACCCAGGCCTGTTTGGGACTTTAGGATTTTATTTTTATGTGATATGGACACTTTTCCATTCTTCATTGCCTCAATTTGGCTGGTATCGTAAAGTTACCCATGGTTCCCAGCCGTACACTTCTGGTGGCCGTGCCACATGTTTTACATGCGTCTTTTTATACTATCTCAAGCAGTAATACCGTGCTCTTTGGTGAGAATATTTTACTAAAACTCAATGTCATGTTTGTTAGTATGGGTTTTGGCACGGTTTTGATCTTCCCTGATACATGCTTAACTTCATGGACATTGTTTCCTGATTTTCTGAGAAGTGCGAGACTGAGTTTACCTGAACTTTTTCTTAGCAAGTTGGATGAGTTGATTTATATTATTTGGATGGTTTCTGCAGGTTGCATTCAAGACGAAGGTGTTTCACCCTAACATCAACAGCAATGGAAGTATTTGTCTTGATATTTTAAAGGAACAGTGGAGCCCAGCCCTTACCATTTCCAAGGTTTTCACGCTCATACTTTCAACATGTACTCATGAGATTTGAAGTCTTGGCTTAATAGTTTCTCTGCGTTTATCATGCTAAGCTGATGATTGTCAGATACCCCTTAAAACACCCCTATTCATGATAGACCCAAGTAGCATAGACATGGATACATAACATGACACATTGACACGTTGGTTATCGAAAAAAGCGGGGCAGCACATGCCTGGGATGCATTAAAAAGTATATTCTCTTAAAAGGAATATAGGCCATGTATCTGCATTATTCTGTTAAATATAATGGAAAACAACAACCATAATCCCAACTAAGTTTACACTCTTAGTTATTTCATAAGATAAATATTGTTAAAGCATATAACTTTAAAGAGTCAAAACCAATTAGCAATGAATAGAGAGACCACCGAGGTTCATATACGTGTTTTGAAGGTTATAATTAACCAATATGAGACAAACTCTAATATTCTCCGGCACATTTGACCCGTGACCCGTACGTCGAGAGGTAAACAAATGGTCCATGACATATAGATCATAATGAAACAAAGGGCACTTGAGGAGTCGAGGCGCATACAATGGGGCAATCAATCAAGAGAGTCTTGTCTAAAAGCCTCCAAAACCCTAGCTCCGATACCATGTTAATTAAAGCATCCAACTCAATTCCAATTGTCAGTGAGTGGAGATGCCGCCAGGCTCATGCTAGTTTTGAACTTTTGATGGTTATATTTAGCCAATGAGGGGCAAACTCTAACACAGATCAAGGTAATATTCATGTTACATATAAACAATTGGACTCTAAAAATTGCAGAGCAGCTGTAGAACATAGTTACATTTGTGGATGATCAATTCATCTTGTAAATGTTTGAAAGCGTGTTCAAAGTGCATAAGTTGTGATCCAGAGACTTCCAAACATTCTAACAATGTATAGAATCATTATCTAGGACTTGTTGAAGCGTCACTGAAGTTGCGTATATTACTAGCGCTAAGTACTAAAGTCTGGATGCCTGGATTCTCTGCATGTGATGATAAAAGCGCACTGGTAGCTTAGGATTAGTATGTGAGAAGGGTGGGCTTTGTGCAGATAGGGACAGCGATCATTCCCTATATTGCCTTTGCATCCCATTCAGTGCCAAAGTATGTTCCTCGATAATTATGACAGCCAGAACGATCATACATAGAACGTGACATGTGCATATTATTTTTGGTGGATGTGTCCACTTTCCAGTACCCCTTCATGCATATGTTCATACGTTGTGCTTGGGGTTCAATAAGGTCCAACAAGAAGACGTGTTTCTGCCCCTGAGATACATACCAAATCCAAATGACTGATTGAGATCACATAGAATCAAGATGTCAATTCCTATCGGTTATCGAAAGAAAACTATCAGAAAAAAAGGAACGACAGAAGATTAAAATGACAAATAATGAGCATGGGCCAGATCCTGCAGTACTAGCCTGGGGAATTTGGTGGTTCTTCAATAATGGTTACCTTTCTTTGCGGTTTCTGATGTGTAAACTGGACTAAATGACCTGTATTTTCTTTCAGGTATTGCTCTCCATCTGCTCTCTGTTAACTGATCCAAATCCTGATGACCCTTTGGTGCCCGAGATCGCTCACATGTACAAGACAGACCGGAGCAAGTACGAGACCACTGCCAGGAGCTGGACCCAGAAGTATGCCATGGGTTAACAAGTGCTGCAATGTGTGAGAAGAGGGCTCCTTTACCATGTGACTTTGTTCTTTTATCTATATATGTGATTCTAGTGTGCTCTGTCTGTTGTAAGATGGACAAAAAAGGGTAAAGGCGTGATTGACTGCCCTCTGTGAAAACACATCTCCTATGTTTGATTTGTTTGTATGGGAATTTTCCTTTTGAACTATATGAAATCTGTTTCCAAACATTCGAACTTGTAGGTCCTCGGTGGCGGGTATCGCTTAAAAATTCAGTTGTCGCGAAGTGGGGTTGCCTGCATTGAGATTTACCATTTATCAACTGGAAATAGTTGCCTCATTGTGATAGGGTTTTTTGGCTCGTTTATATTTTACTTGTGCTTCATGTATCATTGTGTACACAATGACACATGATTAGTCCTAGGGCTGACTGTTTGCTCGCTGTCAACCCGCCCGACCCGGACTGACTGTTTGCTCGCGGTCACTTTGGCCAGATAGCGGGTCTCCACTCTTAAAAATCCCAGGTTTTGGGTCTGGGTAGTGGGTGTAGAAACATAGATCATCTCACATGATAATTTGATTGTTGGCTCCAGTTCAGATACTGATTTAGGAACGAGCAAAGAAAGTGGTCGAAAGCAAGCGTTGGGGTTTCAAAGAGATGAAGGGCACAGACGGTATAAGACAAGAGAAAGGAATCAAGAAAATCCTTCCATCCAATCGAGATGAATGCGAAGGGAGCAAGGCAAAGAGCAAGAGCCAGGGACGGACGCAAGATTTAAAGGTTGGGTGGACGGACGCAAGATTTTAAGGTTGGGTGGACGAACATTCAAAAAAAAATTGCAACATACTACTGAAGATGATAATAACTTTGCAATACTAACTTTGCCATTATGAATTACAAACTGACATTTACAAAATTGCAACATACTGAAGATGATAATAACTTTGCCATTATAAAACTAACATTTTATCGCCCAAATACAAAATAACAAGAAGATATTGATATTTTAACAATTTTGTGGCAGCCTCCACTGTAGATTCTCCGCCGTGTGGTGGGGGTGGTTGGGAGGGTCGGCGATGTGGAAGAGTGTGGTGAGTTCTTGTACTGGTTTAGCAAATTCGTAATGAGGATGAGATCGATTCTGAGTTTTTTGGGATTTCTAATCCTCTATTCGCCAAACAAACCTAGCCCATACAAGAAAACGACGTCACTTGCAGTTTCTACTGATTTGTTTTGTCCCCTCCAACTTAATGTACTATTTCGTTCGCGTTTCCACAGGCTAGGTCACGGCTCTAAAGAAACCAAATTTGATTCGGTTTAGGTTTTGAGAGAGGGTTTTTAGGGTAATGAGTGGAGAGAGATAGAAACAAAATTTTATTGGAGACCGTGTAGGATGGATTTTGAGACCCAAACCGAAGGTACGAGTTACTTTGGTCTTGTGCTGGATTACATTTCAATATTGTGTTAGTTTTTTCCCCCTTTTTTCTTTTGTTTTCAGTGTCCTGTTTGTAGAACTGTTCATTGATATTATTATTTTTTTTTCGCTTGTATTGTAATTAGCAGTGATTATCTGGTTCATTGAATTTGCATTGATTTTTTTTTGGATTATTAGTTTGTTATGATGAGAGGAATCCAAAAATTCAAAAATTACTGTAAAAATATTTAAAAAGTTCACTGACAACAAAAATAATTCAATTTTTTTTGTGGATTAATGGATTATTTTTGTCTTTATTCACAAAATTTTAGTTTTTAGTTAATAATTTTTTTACTATTTAGATTCCTCTAGTCGAGACGAACTAATAATCCACAAAAAATCGTCATATGTCATCTGTACACCATAAAATATCTACTTGATTCCAATTCAGTTCCATATCTATGGCATCGTGACTATTAATGTTACGTTGTTATTAGTGCGCACAACTTTTACTTGCACCATAATTCAAGAGAGATAATAGGTAAGCACTAAACGTTTGGATAAGGCTATAACCGGATATCCGGGATATTCGGGCCAGTTTGCGCGCACCTTGAATAATTCTAAGGCCCTGAAGGTAGTGACGGGGCATAACTCCCAGTGGCCTCAAGGTTTGGAATGGTTGGTCTCCGTGAGATTGAGATTCGAACGTGCGATCTCGTCAATGCCCACTTATTACTTTCTCCCTTGAGGTTGAATTTTTATTTATTGCCCTGTCCTAGTTATTTTCTTTTCTACCCCTTGAGGTTGAATTTTTATTTATTGCCCTGTCCTAGTTATTTTCTTTTCTATCGGTAGCTCCTAGTCACAAGACTCACAACCTGATGACGCCCTCACGAACAGCTGAAATTTGCATTTTCCTTGAGCTCTCCTGTGTTGATACTTGCTCTGGCTATTATAGCTTGGTTTGTAGTTCAAACTTTTTAAAAGGGTTATAAATCTCTTCTACTTCCGGAATGAGAAAAAATATATTTCTCTCTGTCATTTAATAATTTGTTTTATATCAAATTAAAGTGCTTATGGAGTACTTTAATTTGGTGTAAAAAAAATTTAAAAATATTCTATGGAAGTACATTTTTTAACGTTTGCAAAATACGCGTTTCCCAAATTGAACATTTAAATTGGGACGGAGGGAGTATATATACATATACATCGTTTGACAAAAACAAAATTTTAAACTAAGAGATGAATTTTTAGTAGGCTTGCTAAACACCCTTAATCAATTCCCCGACTCTATTTCTTCTTTTTTGAGTTGTTCGCCATCCACTATCTTTATCAATTTAGGCTCTCTTGGGCTAGACTTGTTTTTTAAATTATATATTGGGCTCTCTTGGGCTAGGCTTGTTTTGTTTTGTTAGGGCTATAACAATTTAGTTCAAATTTAGTAGGAAACATTTGTTTTAACCTCGCACGAGTAACCCAACGCTGACAATAGTAAAGAAAATTTCATTTATATGTAAATTTTTTTTCCAGTGTCTTTTTCAAACCCAGCGAGATCGCTTGACGTCGCTGGTTACATGTTAGAGTCGCCCCTGACTCAAATCACATTGTCGAAGAGAACGAAGTGAGCCCCACCCACTCCTTTGTGGACAAATAATTTTTTGTTATAACCTTATGCATTGAATTGAAGATTTTAAATTTGAATTTGTCAATTTAAATTTGGTCAAGGTACTTGCAAGATGTTAAAAGGAAAAGGAGGTTGCAAGTTGCAACGTGATATAACTGTCATGGAAACAAGTGTAGAGCTGGAAAACCAACTTGCAGGGTTCGGTCTGCTCTCTGATTGCTAAAGGGAGAAAAAGGACTCTAAATTTCATTGTTTCAGGGCATAATTGGAGAACATTAGTGTCCCTTCACGGCTACATGCTTTCGTTTAGCCTTTTCCCTATTTTGGGGCATTGCAAAAGTTGCATTAATGTCTTGTTGCCCTTGTGGCTTTTAAATGTTTTCCTTTCTGAGCAACGATAGGATTACAATTTTGAACATAACTGCGTCGGTACGTCCAGAATTGTTCGATACATGTGGATTCACATACATCCAACTGTTCGTCACACTGTTGTGTTCCTAGACTTTTCTTCTTACCGATATGATAGTTTGGGGACCAGCTTTTAGACGACCATAAACTTTTCTCTTAAAAAAAAAAAAGACAACCAAAAACTTGGGAATAGGTATAGCACGAATAGGTATGCAAAGAACTGACATACATGCGCAATTTGTGCCCACACTTTTTGTTTTTGTTTTCAGAGGGTGTCTTGCTTCCATTTTGTGTTATTTATGGGCAAAAAGGTAATGATAGAAGATATTAGAAAGAAAAGCATGATTTGGGAGAAGCAAATGAGCAAAAAGGACCAAGGAATAATATTCCACCTAAAGAAGGGCAGTCAAATTTGGGGGAATCAAAGTGTTCGATTCCCGGGGTGAGGACAAAAGCGGGGGCCGTGGTGGTGTCAAATCCATGAACTCCTCCGAGGTTTGGATATATTCTCAAATTCCATGGCTTTTCATGCACTCGGTTATCAAAAAAAAAAAAAATATTCCACCTATATTCTCAAATCCATGAACTTTTCATGCACTCAAACATTTTGGAATTCTTTCAATGAAAAGGCATTCATATTCTCCAACACAGTGCTTCCTTTTATCAAACACTTTGTTCAATTCAATGTTTGAAGAACTTGTTACAAAACGAATCGTCGTATGTCATCTATTTCACATGTACACTGTAAAATATCTACTTGATTCCAATTCAGTTCCATATCTATGGCATTGTGACTATTAATGTTACGTTGTTATTAGTGCACAAAACTTTTACTTGCACCATAATTCAAGAGAGATAATAGGTAAGCACTAAACCATCTAACTCTCACTTTTTATGAAGAGACTGATTCTCGTGACTTGAACCTGCACGCATAGTAAGAGACGAATAAACTAGTCATGGGGCTTGGCCTGTTAAATTTTTACATTGAGGTATTGATGCCATTCCATACACAAAAAAAAGGGTGAAATGCAGGTATTTTGATGTTGGTAAAATTGTTTTCCCTCCCCATTATAAAGCAAAGCAAGCTTAGGCGTGTCTTGCAGAGTTGCAGTGGTAATGATACGGGACACTGTGAGCAATGTCCTTTACAATGCCCAACAACATTGCATATTTGCGTTAGGAGTTTTTTTATGGGACATATACCATCAGGTCACCCTTGGATCCCATAATTACCATCAGGTCAAGCCCAACTCTGAAAAATTCCTATTAGATCAAAGCGATACCATATGAAAATGCCTAAACCACTAAAACCCTATAATAGGAAAGTGCACCATAAACCTAAACTCTAGGGTACCCTAAGAATAGGGTACCCTATGAAAGTGCCTAAAATTCTAGGGTACTATATGAAAGTGCCTAAACCACTAAAACCCTATAATAAGAAATTTCACCCTAAACCTAAATTCTAGGGTACCCCTATGACTAAGGTACCCTACGACTAGGGTACCCCTATGACTAAGGTACCCTACGACTAGGCTACCCTATGAAAGTGCCTAAAATCCTAGGGTACTATATGAAAGTGCCTAAACCACTAAAACCCTAGGGTACCCCAATGACTAAGGTACCCTATGAAAGTGCCCTAGGGTTAGTCAACTTTTGTCTCTCTCGCTATAACGACAACGAAAAGAAGATCTTATTTGTAAGAAGTAGTTTGGCTGGTTGGTTAGTTGGACACATTTTCTTCATGAAGTTGTTGGAATTCATATTGATCATAATTATTTAGGTAAGAAAGAACTTTTTTGAATTTGATGACGAAGATGAAAATGAAAATAAGTGAAATAGATCAACCTTTATCTATTTCACTTATTCTCTATTTCACTTATTCGACTGGAATGACAGCGAATCGAACAAATAGGAAAATGCACCCTAAACCTAAACTCTAGGGTACCCTACGACTAGGGTACCCCACGACTAGGGTACCCCTACCCTAGGTACCCTTACGACTAGGGTACCCTAGTCTTAGGGTACCCTAAGAAAGTTGTAATACCCGTCCCGGACATTTGATGTTTAGTTCATGTTTTAATATGAATTAGAAGAGTTTGGAATAATAATTATGAGTGTTGGGCTTAAGGCTAGTAGAAATCAAAGTTGGAGGGGGTGGAGGGTATTTTGGGCAGGAGATATTTTCTCCTTATCTTCTCCTTTGGTCTGATCCTAATCAGAGAGAGAGAGAGAGAGAGAGAGAGAGGAAGAAGAAGAAGAAGAAGAAGAAGAGGGAAAAATTGGGGAAAAACCTAATTCAAGGTAAGATTATTGATTCTTGATCTTAATTTGTTAATCTTTGTAGCTTTTGGGTAGTAGAATCTGGTATTTTACAATTGAGAGGGATGATTTAGGGTTTTGTTTTTACAAATTCGTGATCAAGATAGCTTAGAGTGTTTGGTTGTGGATGAACTCGAATCTGCCATGGTTTTGAGTGAATTTTTGGATGTTGTTCCTGTACTCGTAATTTTATGAGATTTTTACAGTAGCTACCCATGGATGTCTTATATGTTGTGTTAAATTTTCAGAGTTTAGTTCGAAATACAGAAAATATGAAAAATGTTCTACCGAGCTGCTGTCGGGTTCGCGTCTGTGCAGGCAGTACTGACACTCTTTGGAAAAATGGGCATAACTCATAGCTCGAGTATCTGTTTTGCGAACCGCTTTTTGATTTGGAAACTAGACTCGTATACCTTCGATATTATGTATAGATTGTGCCTTGGTTCCTACCAGGTTATAGCAGTTTTTGATTTGAAGTTGATGGTTGAGGATTTCTGGAAATCTAGGCAGCCTTTTGAGCTGTGTGTTTTTGTGAACTTTGTTATAGCTAAGTTTGATTAATAGATATGGGTCCTCATGATTGTTATGTATTGATAAGTTAGTGATGTTTAAGAGTTGGAATCATTGAAAAATGTTGAGTAGATGATTTTTAATGAATTGTTGAGCGCAGACGGTTCTACAGAATTTGTAATCTCGTGATTTTGTTGTGTAACTTCGATTGAGCGTATCTTAGTCATCCGGGCTCCAATTAGGGTGAATTTTATATCGAAATCTATGTATTGGAAGTATACTTTCTAATGGTGGTGGTCTCATAGCCTAATTTCTAACATATAGAAAGTTGTAGCCAAAATACAATAGACTGTCTAGCTGGATTTTACATTTGTTGTGCTGAATTTCTGAGTTTATGCATGAATTCGACTTGGTTCTATTGCTTATAAAAATCCATGAAAAATCAGGGATTAACCTTGGCAAGTGATAGTGTTGTCTACCAAGTCTTGGCTCATTTTGATGCATATTCTAATTATGACAGATTTTACAAGTGTGTGTGTGTCCCTGTTAAGTTTTGTGTGTTTTAGCACATGGTTTAATTCACGGAGTTGTTGGTTGTTGATTAATTCCATAATAGTCTTATATTTCCATATTTAAGCATTTGTATTAATATTTAAAGATGATCATATCTTTGATATGGTTTAGCTTGTGGCTAGGTGACAAGTCGGGTCATCGGGAGGTGCGAAACCGTAAGTTTGGCATACTCCAGTCGAATCAAAGGTGAGTGTGTTTGACATGTTTATGTTCAATAACATATAATTGTGTTGATGATGTATTGTTGTGAAGACGGATGTATATCATGTGATGATGACGTGCTGTTGTGAAGATGGATGTATATCATGCTAATAGATGTTCTATTTGTGGATATGCATGTATGTTGTGTGTGAAAGTTGGTATCTGCGAATGGGGTGTGGATTGGGATACACCGCGAGTACGTTGTGTCGGCTAGCTACCCGATGACAACGAGCGGGGTGTGCTCCCACAGTGACCTAGGATACATAGGATGTGGCAGACGTGCCACTTGCTTGTGATTGGTTATATACATGTTGATAGTTGTATAACACTGCTGTGTTTTGGATGTTGATTTGGTTGTATCTTATTGAGCATTTCTATGTCTCACACACTCCTGGTTTTCCTTTATGGTTTTCCAGATAGCAGGGGCTGTAGAGGGGGTCCACTACCAGTCAACGTTTGGGGTGTTCAATTGGTGTCGTGTGAATTTTGGACATGTTGTCAACTAAGTACTTTTAATGATTTGTAAAAGAGAGTATTTTGAGCACATGTATTGTTTAAGCTATTTTTGAGTAGACGGTTGTTGGTGTTGAAATCGAGTTTAACGTTGACACTTTTATTTATATGATGAAGTCTTCCGCTGTGTTTTTATTCGAGTTTTTGTAAGGTGATGTTGGCTCTTGTATTGGAATGCCACGTAGCCTTTTATTCGGGCCCACCACGGGTGCCGTTTGCGGGCGGGCGTGACAAAAGTGCCTAAAATCCTACAAGTCTTATATGAAAGTGTCTAAACCACTAAAACCCTATAATAGGAAATTTCACCCTAAACCTAAACTCTCTATTTATTCAAATCCTAAAATTTTTGAAAGTCATCTAAACCACTAAAACCTATAATAGGAAATGCACCATAAACCTAAACTCCAGGGTTCCACTCATGACTAGTCACACCAGAGGGTGCTCCAACTTTCAATGATTTAAAACTCTATAATAGGAAAGTCAGCACCTAAACCTAAACTCCAAAAGAGTGACTTTAATTAGACATCTCTTTTCTATACCTAGAGGTAATAATCCCTTTTTTATTCAAATATTTTTGGATCATCTCCGATCTTGACAGTCCGGTTCGACTCATTTGTGGGCAGGCCCACTTCAATGATTTGAAACAATTAATGTTTGAAAAAGGCAATCAATACACACACCCTTTATTTAGGTGTGTCGTCTCGATACACACTCCTACAAATTTAGACACACCAAAATGTTACGAATCATATTCTTTGAAAATTTCATGATAATATGAAAGATATGATACACACTTTTAATGAGTGTGTATTATATAGTCATTTTATGTATGTTTACATCTACTCGAGAGAACATCAGTCACACTAAAAATCATGTAAATAAAATGTTATTTGCTACTCCCTCCGTCTCCATTTTATGGTTCTGGTTAGCATTTTTTCCCATCCCAAAAATATTGTCTCATTTCAAAACTAAATAGGTAATTAATAATTTTCCTCTTTTACCCTTTCATTTTGAAATTGGTAAAAAAGTAAAGAAAAGTAATGATTGAAGGGTAAAATGAGAAAAGTAGGTTTTCAAAAATGCAATGATTATGTTTCCTTATTTATTAGAGTTGCATGGAATTATTTATAAAATAGGATTCCATTATCTCATTTTATTAGAGTTGTATGGTTTTCGGTCCAAATAGGGGTGGTTTCGGTTTTTTCAGTTCTTTTTTTTCCGGGTTTTTTTCTTAAACAATGGGAAACCGAAACCGAACCGAGATGTATTCGGTCGTTTTTTTGTCGATTATGACCGAACCAAATTTTCGGTTTTCGGTTGGTTCGGCTCCTGGTTTTTTTTCCACCCCTAATTACGAAGAAAAAAATTGTGTTAAAGTGATGTAAGTGAAATTATTATCAAGTATTTCTTTTGGACATCCATATAAAAAAAAAAAATTGTGTTCGATATTATGATGTGTAGGTGCCCTTCATATATCGAATTTCTGCATCCGGTGTTGCAATATTTCTTTTTCAGGCTAAGAGTGTGTGTTTGATCAAAAAAAAGGCTAAGAGTGTTTCAAAAACATCAATGTTTCAAAAACATCAATAAATATCTGATGAAATATTGATCAAGATAACTAAATGGTCGTTATAAAGTGCATAAAAATTTAATTTGCACCCGAACTTAAAAGAGTTACTGTAATAAATAAGCGGTCTTTCCTCTACATCTTATGAAGAGATTGATTCTCGTGGCTTGAACTCGCACTTCAAGTTAAAAGAGATGAATAAACTGTTCATTGGGCCGGGTGACGCTCTCTTGACATTTTTCGCGTACGTTGAAGCATCATCAATGCAGTTCTATTTCCATACCCGAATTCAAGTTGGTGAAATACGGCTTTGTTGTCGTTCATATTGATGAATTCCCCGTGAAAAAAACAAGAGAAATCTTTGGTGTATCTGTTATTGATAAAATGCCCAGAATGGGCGGGCCGGACTTGGAGCAAATAAGCGAAGAGAGCAAGGCTTCCTACCGAGCTCCACCCTCCACGGACGGGGACCACTTCACGGACTCTAGCCCGACTTGATTCAGTGGACCTATGGCCCAACTCATTTGTCCGAAAGGAAATAAGCGAAGAGACCGGCCAAGGCTTCCTATCGAGCTCCACCCTCCACGGGTGGGGCCACTTCACGGACTCTAGCCCGACCCGATTCTATAGCCCTATGGCCCAACTCATTTGTCCGAAAGGAAAAGGAATATTTGCACACCAAGTCCACGGCGGCCATGAATAATCGTCTCCTATATTCCTGCATAAGGAAGGGAAGGACGTGTGTAAACCGGGGATTGACTATTGGTGACGTGAGAATAGGTATATAAAAAATTGTCACTCGATAATAAAAAAAAAACACACATTAAATGTTCCAATCCATTCCAAACATTATACCAATCACAACGAGCTAAAAAAACGGCTCCATTCTTAAAAATTCTTCTGGTCAATCCAAACCGAGCCAATTTTTTTTCTCCCTTTCCTCCGCAAAGTAAGTAAATTTCGCCAACTTAGTTGTGATGCTCGTCAACTTAAACCCTGATGAGTTGTAGCACCAAACAAGTTGCATTTGAAAATCAAAAGCATATTTCGTAGTTCGAAAACCAAAATAACATAACACAAAAAAACTCCATTAATTGATTAATTTTGTCACGCGAATCTATATTGTACGTCTTTTAATTTGTCTTTAACTATATGCTTTCATGCATGCACTCTGATCAAGTAAGGCCGAAGTCCAAGAAAGGTAAGGCCCAAAAAAAATTTCTCCTAGTTTTTGTATTTGCAGATCATCATAGCCTTCAATTCAGTTGGCCCAATTTTTGGATCATACGAACACCCAACAATTTTTTTTTAAAATACTCCAATTATCTATATATATGTGTGTTCTTTAAAGGAAACTCGTCTACCGTTCGATCGAGTGGGGACTGTAGTTAGGCAAACTCAGACCCCTTTTTGCACTCATTTCAATGATTGGTTTCGTTCACGTTGCAGAGCTCGTTGAGTACCATAGCCGCGTAAATAATCAAGGCAATTTGACACCGAATAATTTCTGATCGGCACACATTTATATCGAAACAGGGTACTCTTGAAGTTACAATCCAGTGTGGCTAACCTGATATAAATGTGTTCCGATCAGATAGTACGAGGAGGTGCAGTCCCAACTCAAAAGGCAGACAAGTCGTGTCCTTTAAATTTCCAGTGATCGTAATTGCATAGAAACCGGGGACTATCAAGGCCATCTAGGTCTTCGGGCTTATTGGGTTAATGAAATTAAAACCATAAGAAAATCATCAAAAATTAATGGAGTTCTTTCATCATTGCTGAGCTATTTCTTGGCCTAAGAGCCAATTCATTTTACTAATGAAAGCTAGTTTCAGTGCAACATTTTTAGTACTACTACTTATTTTGAAGTGTATTTCTATATTAAATTTGGTGTATCAGAGTTTTGTAAGATACCGAGGAATGTGCCCACAACATTGCCAAGGCAAATTGAAAGTAAGGATGTACAGTGGAGTCTATTGTGCCTTCAAATGATACAGTTTCCACCAAACTTAGCTTGGTTCCCTAATGTAGTAGGACAAATTCTGCCCTGTTTTTTAACTTACAGCAACTACAGCACTTTAAATGAGATTTTTAACGAGGGATGATGACAGCGTTACGTTTCATATTTGCGTACCAATTCACTTGGCAACATTGAAAACTAGCACTTCTTGGAACCGGGGGGCCTGCTGTGCTCTCTATGCCACGAAATCGGGTATTGTCCTCAGCTAAAAATACACTATGATCTGCTCACTATGTAGAACTTGTTTGGTTCAGATTAATATTTTTGGGCTCGAACGATGTTCAATTATGGGGGTTGTGGCCCCCCCCTTCCTCCTTTAAACACCGGAGTACGGAATAGGGAATTCCGGGGTGTTTGGGGAAAAAACAAAAAGTGTTTTTTTAATTTTTTTTCGTTGTCTTTATTCAATTTGTTTTTAAACATTTGTTAGATTTGGGTCAAGTTTTCGTGGTTTATGAATTTGTCTCGATGAGACGAATCCAAAAGTATAATATTATGGTCGAAACTATTTTTTTTTTTTTAATAAAACCAAAATTAAACCAACAAACTGGTTTATTTTGGTTTTATCCATCACTCACTTGAGTACTAAATTTCCAATGGTCTTCAAGGGTGGAAATAAAAGGACAAATTGAAAGATAATCCCAAACAGTAAAAAGAAAAAAAAAATCAAAACAAGGAGGACACGTGTACGGTGGAAAAGAGGAGGAGGTAGGAGGGGGTTGATGTGTTGGACGAGTAAAAAGATTGGCACGAGGGTAGGAACTAGGAAGAAGAACGAAGCAAGAAACATGCCTGTTTTATTTAGGCCGCCAGCTGTACAAAATTAATCATATTTAGGCTGAGTTCTCAAATGGATTTTATCAACATTGATAAAATCAACCCCTTGATTTTATCCATTCGTGAAGACGTGTGATAAAATCAAGGGGTTGATTTTATCAAAATCTTGATAAAATCCATTGGAGAACTCACCCTTCAATTATTACTCCTTCAGTTGATTTTCTTGTCCATTTACGTGTATGCGTGTAATTTTTCAATTACTTATATTTTTTAGTCTATAACATTTTTTTACGATTTTTACATTTTTTTTTTGGGTACTTCGGAAATGCAACTTACAATTCTGTTCAGTTGAACACTATGAGAACTATCAAACTAGATCCATATTGAATATACTATATAACATTCTACATTCAAAAATACGTAAACAATTTTTTAGGTGTTGTGAATTGTGGAATTGGCCAAGAAATTTGGGAGGGAGAGTGCACTACATTCGTCCCAAAATGTTTATCAACTCGCATAAAGAGTACTTAAAACTTTTTAGGGTGAGTTTCCGAATGGATTTTATCAAAATCTAGATAAAATCCATTCAGAAACTCACCCTTAGAAAATTATCCACAAAGTAATAAATATTAACGGATTCTTTTAACTTAAAAAAAATAAAAAAATTCTCTTGAAAATAATGTAATATTTTAAATTCTACTTAAACAATTTGATAGACTGGTCGTTAGGCCTCGCTCAGCTTAACTTATTTTTGTGACTTTTTTACTATTTGGTTTTGTCTTGATTCAAGTTTCGGTCATAATTTTGTATTTTTTTATTTCTCTCGTCGAGATAAATAACAGAACATAAAAAGTTTAAAACAAAATTAACACATGCGATTTTTTTTTGAATAAAGATAAAAATTAAAAAGTGCAAAAAATGAAGGCCTTACTTTCTTTACCACATTAACAACGATTGACCTCAATTAAACGACAAATAACCCTCTTTTGTGATTTTAAAATGTTCCTTTTAAGTGATTAGGTGTATTCAGTCAAAGGAGGAGTGACGTGGCCCTTAAGAATCGTTGACCGACTCATGAGTCATGACAATGTGCTGCATCAGATCAGAAATTGTCGGTAATTTTGTCAAATTCTACGCAGAAAGTGAGATGTTATTATTCGAATATTTGGAGAAAGAGGTTATATTTTACGGATCCTCCTGAAAAAGGGGTTTACGGAAGCCCCCTTTGGGGGCCTATCGGCACTTTATCGTAATGATTCGAGTTGGTCATCTTGTAGTAGGGGTGGATGTCGTGTCCATGTTAAATCAAGTTCGTGTCAAAATGGCCTGCTTAATTAATCGTGTCGAAAAACATCAACCCTAACCCGACCTGCTAATAACCGTGTCGTGTTCATGTTGACACGATTAACTTTTTTTTTTGCGCAGTGATTTTTTCTTTTTATTAATCCAAAGTAACCATTGCAATAGATTAAAGAGACTAGATATCAAAGAGAGTAATTATAGCCAATCAAAATGATGTGTAATTGCAGCCAATCAAAACGATTTTTAGGCTTAGAACTTTAGCCACCATAACAAACCTTGCAAATTTGAGAACATGGAGAGAATAACTTGATATCAAAGGATAAACTTCATCTGCAGCAAGATTGAGCTTGAAAATTTTCATGCACAACTTCAGAGCATGAAAACGTATAGATTAATTTGTGTCAGTTTTGGGTCGGGTTCGGGGGTTGCGGATCTGCTGTCCCGAAAACCCTGTCCCGACTCCATGTCCCGTTCATCCGAGCCGTCCATCTGAGTACTCGACTGTTCACATTTGCAAATGAATGTGTGTGGCTCAGATTTGTTTAGGGTGAGATAGAATCTGAGCCGTTGATTGCTCGGATGGACGGTTCGGATGGACGGGACAAGGAGTTGGGACAGGAAGTTTGGGACAGCGGATCCGCTTCCGGGTTCGGGTTACTGTGTTGACACGATTAGACGAGTAGGTTAATTCGTGTCATTTTCGGGTTATGCGGGTTCAACTCAAACCCGACCTTTTACTAATCGTGTTTTCGGGTCGTGTCATATACGTGTTTCGTGTCAGAAATACTCAACACTAACCCGCTAACTTCGTGTCGTGTTCGTGTCATGTTCGTGTCGTGTTGTCGTGTCGTGTCATAAATTTCCACCCCTATCTTGTACGGTCTGCAGAATAATATGTATATCCAAAAAATTAGTTTGACCCGGCATCGATAGGCGTGTCAAAAATTAAATTTTGGTGCAAAAAAAACAAGGGTCTGGATCATTTCAGAAGTTGGATCTCTGAAATGATCCATGTCCTTGTTTTTTTGCAGAAAATTTTAATTTTTGACACACGTATCGATACCAGGTCAAACAGATTTTTTGCATATGCACACTACTCTACAGACCCTACAAGATGGCCGGTTCGGATCATTGCGATGAGATGTCGGTGGGACCCTTTTTGGGCTTTCGTAAACCCCCAATGCTGCTTGTATGACTAAGAATAGGCCTTTTTGGAATTTTAGATATTTTTAAAAAAATGATACAATAGTTTTAGTGGAAACTCAGCTCTACTCGTTGAGGATCTGGGGTGGGTGTTGTGCAGTAGGCGTTGTGCGGTAAAACGACGTAGTTTTTGGCACACCTCTGAAGCTTCCAAAGACCTTATTTGGAAGAAGAAAAAACCACTACAAAGTGCCTAAACCCTAAACCCAAAGTGTCTAAAACAACTATATCCTACCCCAAAGAACCTAAATCCCCTAAAATTGAACCCTAAAATTGAACCTCAAAATTAACTCTCCAAACAGGGCCTATTGAAGTGTACCAAGAAAATGAATAAAACTACGTCGTTTTACCGCATAACACAACGCATAACATGTACCGCACAACACCTCTCCCGAATTCGTTGACAATGTCATGTAATTTTAGTCGGTCCTTCTATGCAAAAGAATAGGCGTAAAAGTAGCAGCGGATAATTTTCCCATTCATCAGATTTGCGGCGACCCGTCCAAAAAAAAAATATCTTCCCCTCAGTCCCAGCCAGATCTATTGCGTTCCGAATCCGATAACCTATCCAAATCAGTTACGAGTACTACTAAATCCCAATTCAAAAAATTAGCTGGATAAACAAGCATGAACTTTATCCTCTCTCTTATTTGTTTAAATAATATAATTTTTTATCAAAAAGTGTATTGAAAGAGTAGAACCTACACCATAAGGAGGGTAATATTCGTCCTTGTAGCGGCTAAAGCCACTGGATGACACCGTCTGTGAACATCCGAGCCGTCTGTTGTCTGGATAGATGACTCATATTTCATCTCGTTTTCGCACGACAATGAAAAATTTGGATAAGAAGGAACATAGATGAAATCTTAGCTGTCCATCCGGACAACGACTCACACATGTGACCCCACTTTGGAAATCGACACATCATATTTCCAACTTTTATAAAGGGGGAGTGATTTCCACACCCCCCAAATTGTTATCCACACCCCCTTTTTTGTCTTTTAGTGAAATTTTCATGTGTAAAAATGTCACTAAAAGACCAAAAAAGGGGTGTGGATAACAATTTAGGGGGTGTGAATATCAATTACCTTTATAAAACCCAGGAATTTATCACCACTCACTGACTGACTACCCCATCCATCCATCCATATCTCTCTCTCTCTCTCTCTCTCCCCAAAAATCCCAATACTTTTTGGTGCAACCCCAGGAAGGAAATCCATATACAGTATCAGTTATTTGTTCCCCCAGAATCCCTGATCCATGGTGGTACACTGTTTCACTGGTAAAAGTAACTGAAACACACTGACGAAGTTTCTCCCATTTACTCCTATCACCCACCGGGCCACCACCACCCCCTTTCTCTTCCCTCCGCCACCGCAAATCTTCTCTCTCTCTCTCTCTAAAAGTCAGTTAGTCCCGCGCATGCCTTGCAGCTGTGCTTTCCGTACGCTTGATATTTTTTTTGCCTATAAAGTGTATTTCGTGTTTACCTTTCCTTTCCTCCTCTCTCCTTTTTCTCTACTCTCTCTCTCTCTCCTTTTCTTGTCACTTTCCTGGAAATTTCTCCTTCCATATACTCTGAGGTTTATCTCCCTCTGCTTAAACCTCCCACCACTCTCTTTATTCCCCTCCCTGGCCTGAAATCTCAGACGATTTTTTCCCCCTTTCTTAATTTCTTCTATAAATGCGAACCTGATAAACAAACCCTTTAGATATGGAGAAAACTACCATCCGTCCAGTAAAGTACAGCCAACACAAAACCCAAACCACAATGCTAACACCGGAGGTAAATTCCGTCAGACCGAGAGTCGTACGGATAACAGTAACAGACGCCTACGCAACAGATTCGTCCAGCGACGAGGAGGAGATTGGAGTTTCCCGACGTCGTAGAGTGAAGAAGTTCGTTAACGAGGTCACTATCGGGACGTGTGTGGCGGAGAGAGGGAATGACGTTAAACAGGCGGCGAATGGGAATCGCCGGCGGAGAGATACCGGGAAAGTTAAGAATCCGGTGAACCGGTTGAAGATGGCATCAGTGGGGAGGAAGTTTCGAGGCGTACGGCAACGGCCGTGGGGAAAGTGGGCGGCGGAGATCAGAGATCCAACGAGACGTGTACGGCTGTGGCTAGGCACCTATGATACCGCCGAAGAGGCCGCGATTGTGTACGACAACGCCGCCATCCAGTTGCGAGGCGCCGACGCGCTCACTAACTTCGCCACTCCTGTCAACTCCGGTAGTCCAACGGTTCAACAAATCAAACCACCGGCGCCGGCTCAATCCGGTTCGAACTCCGGCGAGGAATGTCGGAGCAAAGATCTCTCGTCGCCGAAATCCGTTTTGCATATACCGACGACCGAAGAAGCCGAATCATCGCGTCAAAGCCAAACGAACGCCACCGTTTCGGAGAATGTCTCGTTGTTTTCGGGTGATTTGTTGTTCGAGTACGGAGACCCGGTGCCGGATCTATTTGAAGGGTCGGGTTTAGGAAACGATAACATTTTCGGCAAAAATTGCGACGAGTTTGGGTTTCTGGATTCGGGTTATGATTCTGGGTTTTTGGATTCGGTTTGTGACTTCGGGTTTGGGCAGTCGATGTGGCGTAGTAGTTCCACAGACGATTATATCAAGTTCCAGGATATAGGCGACATATTTGGGTCGGATCCTCTCGTTGCTTTGTGAATTGTGATTGAGATTGAACAACGAGAGGGAACGCAATTATCGGCTTTTTTTTATTTTATTTAATTTTTGTCTATGTTAATGAGTTAAGTTTTGTTTTGGTTAATTTTTTTTAATTAAGTTTTGCAGTTAGTAATTAAATTGTAAACGGCTGGTGGCATTTAAATGTTGAGTGAATATTAGTATTAGTAATTATTACTACCTCCGTGGCTCCGTCCCATATTTGTTGTCCAGTTGCACTATTCTATTCACTAGGATCCGGGGTGCATGTTGTCCCTTTGGGGACATCATGCATGTTGTCCGATCTGGGCCGTCCGTGCTCGGCGATGGACGGCTCGGATCACATATTGTCCAAACACATCCGAACCGTCCGCTACCAAACAAATCCGAGCCGTTCATTGCCGAGCACGGATGGCCCAGATTGGACACAACATGAGTGTTGTCCCTTCAGGGACAGCATCATCCCCCAATTCTATTCACTACACCACAAAAAATTGATTGTTGTCCAGTTGCAATATTCACTACAGCACAAAAAATTGATTATTGTATATTTTTATATATATAATGTTATATATTCAATATCGATCTCGTTTGATGGTTCTCGATTAGTAATATTAAACACAATATCGATCTCGTTTGATGGTTCTCGATTAGTAATATTAAACAAAAATTTTAAAATTATAAAAAATATTATAATTTGAAAATATAAATAATTGAAAAATGACACGCATGCTCGTAAATGACCAAGAAATTCAGGATGGAGGGAGTATTATTATTATCTTTAAATGCACGTGTTCTTAGTCATGGGATTGGAAAAGACATGAATTAGGTGGAAGAAAGGAATGAAATGAACGGAAATGCAATTTTGGCTTTGCTAGCTGGATTTATGTACATATGGGTTGTATGCACAATGCAGGGTTTGGCAGATGAAAACGTTCCATTGGTAGAGATTCGCCGAGAAGGGTGTTAATAAGTTTAGTTGGCGAGCTCGGCTCGTCAACTAAACGAGCCTAAAATTTGAGGTTGATCTCGGCTCGATAGTAAATGAGTAGACCTTTTAACAAGCCAAACCCGATTATTTTAAACGAGTATAGCCTATATCAACAAGTCGAGTTTTTAAGTGTTAAGCTCTGCTTGTTTCTAAATGAGTCTAAAATTCGAGTTCAAACTCGGTTCGATTACTAGCTGAGCCAAAAGTCACAAGCTACTTAATTCGTTTGAAGTCAAGGAAGTTTTCGGTAACAAAATCGTAAAGTTACTCTAATTTTGCAATTGACCCTTCAATTGTTGTTTATGCGTCCCCGTTAATATTAAAACTATTTGTAGTTCCTAACATTTTATTGCACATTTTTGTTTCAAAATAAACAGCATAAATTGCCACGTGGAATTTAGTTTAGGTAGCTAGGTATGTATCACAAATATAACATGATTTTGTGATATCACGTTTGATTGTGAAAATCACTGGGGTACACCGAGAGTAACCCAAATGCACACCACTTCATCTGGATCGTCCAAATGCTTTTTTAGACGTTTCAGATTTAAAGTGATGTTTTACTGGTAAAAGAGCTCATTGACCGGTAAAAGAGAACCTTAAATTTGGAACGTCGAAAGCTCTTTTACCGGTAAAAGAACACTTTAAATTTGAAATGTCGAAAAAAACATTTGGACGGTCCGAATAAAGTGGTGTGCATGTGGTGTAGGTGTACCCAGAGCATGATATCGTTTGATTGCACCATCCATAATCAAACAATCATGCCAAATTCTCAAAACATTTCAAGTCTTAGCGTCTCATTTTTTGTCCCTATTTTTGTCCCCTTCCTATTGCCTAAAACAAAAGTACTAACTTGATAATGTGCTTAATAGTCGCAAAAGCACTAACATTTCATGCAAAAAAAATTTTGGGTGCCGGTGGGTACGTCGCGTTACTCACCCACGATTCGAGTCATCCAATCGTGTTTTGGATGCTCCAAATTGATAGAGTCTTCCTTTCACTCAACCATTCTCTCTCCTCTTTATCTTTCTAAATCTGGACCGTCGGATCGCACCGTGGACAATTGAAATCTCTGAGCGGGTACCACGTGTAACATACCCACCTGGCACTGAAAATTTATCCTGAAAATGAGACCTGGGTTTTAGGTAGTGTGGCAAACGCAGTACAATGTTGTATTGGGCCTTGAAACAGTGGTTCAGTATATGCCCCAAAGTACACAGTGTAGTTTCCCTCATCCGGCCATTCACTTCGATAATGGATGGCTCGGATTTAATCAGAGTTTTTACAATTTTGAATCATTCATTACTCGGATTAAATATGAGTTGTGTATTATTGAAAATAGATGGTTGGACGGAGGCGCTGCACCATCCCCTCTTCCCTGGGCCTCGGCCTGGTTTTTCGAGAGAAAATCATTACAAACCGAACCGATAATTTTTTAGAGTTTGCAGAGCATATAATCGCACAAAAATTCAAGTTAATTTTGAATCACCTAAAAACATGATCAAGTGAGAGTTATCTTAAAATTCATTATCCAAATTATACTGACTGTTCATTTTTTAATAACACACGTTTGACAATGTGGCTATCAGTCTCCGATTAACGTAATTTTTTTTCCAAAAGTAAAGTTCTCGACAAACTCTATAAAATAAGTGTTTCGGATCGTGGTGATCATTTATCAAAGAGAACAACTATGAGTACCGAAAAAGGGGTACAAAAATCATACAAACGGCATGTGGGGCTCACTTCTAAATGAACACAAAAATATGGATCAACCACTATATCCAATTCAGCTGATTTTTTTTTAGTAATTCCACTCAAAAAATTATTATTTTAAAATTAATACTACTAACTACCTTACAAGCCCGTAGTGCGTTTCCGCTCTACACGAACTCCGAGTCCCTGAAAATGCATGGACACATGCAAAGCTTTGTATGGATTGGCGTCAGAAGAGTTGATAGCAACTCAGACGTTTAGAACTTGAGACCTGAGGAGGAGCAAATCCCTATGTATTAGGTCTTGCATAACCACCAGGCCAATCCCTTGGACAGGGACGGAGCTAGGAATTTCATTACGCAGGAGTAAGCCTATGTAATTAATAGGAAATTTTTTGAATTTTTTTTTTGTATAGTACTAGAGATTTTTTTTTTCTTTTTGCAGGGTCGATCGCCACTATTGGCACCCTCGACTCCATCCCTGCCCTCGGAGTTGTCGACACACCGACACAACACTTGATTGGTTTGAACTCTGTTCCTGGCTCTGTTAAACATCAACATGAACAATGCATGAACTTACCCTTTACATTTCAAGACACAAACTCTTCAATGAGTGTCAATTCGAGTTCGGTTTTAATCACCTAAATCAATCAACATTCGTACATTTACTCTTTTTCTTCATTCATAAACAAGAACGTCAACCCACCTGTCAAGACGACAAGACTCAAGAAGATGAACAAAATTTGTTTTATAGCTCTAGGTGCAACGTACGTGCAAGCAAATTTATAAGCATGTTGACGAAGTCTTTTGTTTTATACAAATCTTTATGAAATGCCGCGAAGAAAATAGAAATTTCGTTAACACTTGCCGCATCTTGTTGCAAAAGAAGGTACCCAGGCCGGTCCAGGTGTAAGCCCAGCAAGTCCCTGGGCTAGGCCAAACCCTAGGCTAGAGCAACAAATTTTTTTTTTGTGAACCCAACAAAAAAAACTATTTTCAGTCACATTTGCTTATCCTGGACCTAATTTTTCATAAATAAACTTAAATAAGGACCACATTCATTTTACTTTCTTTACTTTAATTTGTTTCATGAAATTATTTGAAAATACTGTAACAATTATCCCCCTTTTGAATCCAATAGCAAAATTTCAATCATATAAAAAATCTAGATTTTCAGTTTCTCCTCGTGTACTTTAATTCGGTATCAAAAATTCAAAAAATAATACTCGGAAACACTCAATTTTTTTTATTTCAAATACCATGATTTTAGCACCTGCTGAACTCATTTGCTAAAATCATGGTACTAGTTGCTAAAATCTTTTGGAAAACTATCAGATATAAAACACCAAAATGCACATTATTCTTAGGTAGTGATGTTATGAAAAACTATAAGCTCCATAAGCCGATCCAGCTCCCTTTTGGTTGGCACGTTTAGGACCAAAACCCACGTTTGCAACTTGCAAGACCTTGCTTTTCACATAGAAACTATGCAAAGTGCAATTGCTCTTGGACAAAATCCAATGATCAATTACCGAGAGTATTCATTCCGTAAATTGATATTCTTCAAAAAACCATTTTTTTTTATACTTAGCCATATTTTTTATATACATTCGGGGTATTTTTCATGGTTCCTCGGGCTCTTGGGTCCCGACCTTAATTTTAAAGTTCAAGAATGAGAAACCCACCTCCGTCCCAACGTATTTGGGGAGAACAGATTATCGAGAGAAAGGGAAGCGTACCCTTCTCGAATATATATAGTATAATCAAGATGAATTTGCTTCAAAAAATGTAAGAATAAGTTGTCCTCCGGGATTGCTTTTGAAGAGTAAAACTGAGGCTCCAAATCGATTTATTATCGGGACAAATGAGAGTTATCAAAAACAACCATATCACAAGACACTATGATGATTTTTCCCCCATAAGGGCCATAACACAATTCTCTGTGGCAATTGTAAAGAATCTATCAAAAATAGCAATTGGTCCAAAAAAATCTAGCAAGTGGTCCCTTCATGAGCTGTGCATCACATAAAACACATTTGGACAAACTACTGCTCACTGGTACAATCTTAATTATAGTAATAAATCCAAACTTTTAAAAAAAAATAGAAGAATCAACCAAAGAAGTAATATGTAAATATATATTTTTTGTTTTTTGGGTGAAAATCCTGATTTTCGTGACTCAAGTTGATTAACAAGTAACAACAATTCGAGGTCTACTGAATTTTATTTTTACTTTTTTGGGGGTTGATGGTCATGGGTGTCTGGCAGCTTATGCTTACCTCAATTAATCCGTTCCTTGTCCGGTCAAAGGTAGATTTTCCACTCCAGGATTAGGGGTTCGCCAAAAATTATTTTTTTACAACTTGATCCCAATCCTTGAACCCTGGTCAATTGATGAGTGGGAAATTAACCCACCAACAATCGGACTAATCCTTGCCTCCTTGGAGCTCGGTCTACCCTATTCAAGTCATGTTGATATGTATTAAAAAAAAGATCTAAACTCTCCGCAAAACTTAAAAATTTCTATAACAAAAAATAATAGGTACACAACCCCTCACGTAACCACGGGGCCCATCTCATAATTGGGTGTAGGCTTTTCGTGTATGTGAGGGATTGTGGATTGAGTTGTGGGTGGATGGTTGGGTATGTAGCATTATAACTCATAGCAATTAAAGCCAAAATACTACTAGTGTATTTTGAAAACGATAAAGATATGGGTACCGAATCCATGGTACATAAATTATACAAATAGGCATGCGGAGCCCATTTTTGGGTCCCACACAAATGATCTGAACCATTCGATAATGTTAAAATAATTTTCCAAGTGTCAATGCAAAGAATCAGCTCAATTGGATATGCAGCATACATATCCAATTGAGCTGATTCTTTGCAAACACACATTCGAAAAATTATTTTGTAATTATTGAACAGTTCGGCATTCATGTGGGACCCAAAAGTGGGCCCCGCACGCCTAAAGGCTTTTACCAATAAAAATATGGGTACCGAACCCACGGTACATAAATTATACAAAAAGGCGTGCATGGCCCACTTTTTGGTTCTACACAAATTAATGATCTGAACGGTTCAATAATGTTAAAATAATTTTCCGAGTGCCCATGCAAAGAATCAGCTCAATTGGATATGCATAAGTGCTTGATCCTAACTTCAAGTTTTTCATTCAAATTTCAGGATCCTAAGTGCTTAGATCAAGCACTTATGCATATTCAATTGAGTTGATTCTTTGCAAATACATTCGAAAAATTATTTTAAAATTATTGAACGGTTCGGATCATTCATGTGGGACCAAAAAATGGGCCCGCACGCCTATTTGTGCAATTTATGTACCATGGGTTTGGTACCCCCAGCAGCATCGATTTTGAAAATACTCCGTAGTAGGAGTATCTTATCCCATGGATCCTTCACGAACCAAAGTCTCGTTGTACAATGTGTTACACCGGAGGAGGGGAGGCAGCTGTACAATGTGTTACGTAATTGATCTAATTCGTTTGATTTTCATTCATAATTTATGACCCTGTAATTTGAAAGAATTTTCAAGAAAAGTTATACAATTTTGCTCTTGGTAACCCATTGATTGAACCATAGGTGTTGTGGGGATCCTTAAGAAGAGCACCGGCCTAATCAGACCAAAGCGTACGTCCCTTTCATTTTCTTGTGAGACACATTCAATTAGAGATCTGCTGAGTTCATGTTCTGTGGTCTGTAATGGAGAACTCGAGACAGGAGTTTGTTAAGCCGGAATGATATTTGGCAAGTGATTCCCAAAGCGTAGCTTTCCAATTGATTTTGCATGTGTAGTGAGAAGATACGGTACGTTTTTTTTACAGACTTTATTTCAGGCTTTTACAGTGAGAGAAAATTAAAGAAGAGAGAGAGAGAGAGAGAGAGAGAGAGAGAGAGAACAACAGTCAACAGGCTTTTGTTTGTTGCAAGTGGGTGGGGGAAAGGACTACTAGCATCATGCAAGGAGGATTTGTTTCCTGATTTGTTGGCTCCATCTGATGCTTGGGGTGGAGCAATTTTTGGGTGCTGGGTTGGGTGACCGAGCACCTATCTTAACGGTCCAAAATACTTTTAGATGATCCATATTTAAAAGGAGAGAAAAAGAGGAGACATAGATTAAGGCTTCGTTCTTCAACAGATTTTTGTTTCATAAAATATCACATTTTATGACACTCAAATCTCAACACATAAAATGTAAAAGTGATTTTATGAAATTTTCATAAAATCCTCCTAAAATCTATAAGAAAGCCACTATATTTTATCAATTGGGAAAACAACTCTATTTTATCACCCCTCCATAAAATGTTCATTTTATGAGATTTTCATAAAATGTACTCCACCTAAAATCTATTGGAGAACAAGGCCTAAATAAATTTGGGCTATTCAAAATATTTTGCACGGGTGTTCGGACAGCGATACATGGTGCATGACACTTTTAGATGGTGAATATTTAAAAAGAAAAAAAAAGATAGAAAAAGAGGAGAGATAGATTACATCAATTTGGGTTGTCGAAAAATATTTTGGACGGTCGGATTGGGTGCTCGGGCACGGACACATGGTGTCCGCCCGGCATCCAATTTTTTTTCCATGAGGTGAGAACAGCATACCCCACTCATTATCTATTTTCTGGTCAACCTTTAAACTTTGGTTCCCTCACAATTTTATCATGTGACTTTTTTTTTTTTTTTTTTTTTTTGGTACTTCGGAAATAATTATCATGTGACTTTGGCATCAGACATGAATGCATCAGACATGAACTGCCAACATCAGGCAGGAAATAGGGAAATAAAAACCATTTTCTTTTCTTTTCTTTCTTGATAAACTGTAGGGGAATAGAAACTTTTTATTTTTTTTTGCCTTTTGTCATTCTTAATCTATTACATGGGGGGAGGGGGTAATGGGACACAATCCCGGGATGCAATGTGGGGCATCCAAGAGCTCTACCGCATGAGCTAGCCACCACTTGCAAATAGAAACTTCAAATGACAAAATCTAAGCTGAAGGAATTATGCTTGTTCGTTTTCTTTAGTTTAGTTTTAGTTTTAGTTTTGATGACATCATCATTTTCATCATTTATCTCTCTATCTCTCTCCACTCATTACACCTGCTGACATCATCAAAATTAAACTAAATTATCTAACCAAACACAACCGCTAAGTTTCATTAATTATAGTATTTTTGGTATTTTTAATATTTTTTAGTAATATTTTTAATATTCTCTCACAAGTCATTTTCCTTGACATCTTGTTCTAGAAATTAACTTAAGTCTTTGAAGACTTAAGTTGGGTTTTTACGTTAATATATTGTGAGAGAATAATTTGTCTCGTAAAACACAATGACTTAAGTTTATATATTGTGAGAGAATAACTTGCCTCGTAAAAACGCAATAAGTCAATTTGAGAATAAGTCAGTTTCTGGAACAACAACCGATTTGAGATTTAACGAAAACAACGTACACTTTTGACTAAAGTGAGAAGACGATATTTTAAGAGTAAACTTAGACCTTGTTCTTGAATGGATTTTATGAGATAAAATCTAATTTTGATAAAATGTAGTTTTGTTTAGAGGTGTGATAAAATGACATTGTTTTCTCAATGGATTAAATCTAGGGTTGATAAAGGTGTTTTGTAAATGATTTTGTGAGATAAAATCTAGTGTTCATAAAATCTAGTTTTGCTAAAATCCGTTGAGAATGTTAGATTTTATCAAAACTAGATTTTATGAGATAAAATCCATTCAAGAAGAAGGCCAGCCTTAATATCCTCTCATACATGTCATAGTCCTCCTATGTGAATATCACGAGACTTAGAGTGAGTTCTCCAATGGATTTTATCAAAATTTGATAAAATATAGCCCTTGATTTTATCCATTGGGGAAGAGAGTGACTTAGACATGATGGCATCAATACCTTAATATTTACCATTGTAAAACATTTTATAGGAACACCTAGTCATATTACTTCAAGAATCCATGACCAACTTAGTAATCTTCATTGTCCAACATTAAGTGATTTTCGATGGTACAAAGATGTCTTTACATCTAGAGTCATGTTAAGAGATGACTGTACAAAATCCTTCTGGAAAGAAAAATTCATTAACGGTCTCCCTAGCCTCTTTGCACACAAAATTCGTGATGTTCTTAGCCAACCAACTGGAGCTATAGAATATGACAAATTAACTTACGGAGATATTATAAGTACCATCCAAAAAGAAGGCTTACGAATGTGTATCGATATGAAAATTAATAAACAAGCTCAAAAAGACAAAATCAAAGCTAAATATGAATTAGGAAATTTCTGTGAACAATATGGTCTTCCTCCAATAGCCCCTTCTAGAAGAACCAACAAAACAACCCTACCTAAAAAATCCCCCAAAAATACATATATCCCCAAAAATAAATATTATGAAAAACCAAAATATAACAAAGGCAAAGAAATTCAGAAAACAAAACCCAAAACACAAAATGATAAAAAAGATATCACATGTTTCATGTTGTGGTAAAAAGGTCATTATAAAACAACTTGCAAAGTTAAAAATAAAATAAATCAATTAGAAATTTAAGACAACAAACTAGCCATTTTAGAAATATTCAAAATCTCAAATCTCCAAAATTCTAGTGATTCGAATCTACACACTCTTCTTCGAATACCACTCCCTTAATTCCAGTAATGACGATGACCAGATAAATTTTGGCTGTAACAACGAATGCTGTCAAATAAATGTCCTTACAAGCGATATCCCTGAAGAAGAATTACTAATTGACCTTATTAGTAAAATTGATAATAATGAATTAAAACAACAATACATCAAAAAAATTAAAAAACGTTTTTATAAACAAAAACAAAGAACCAAAAATTCCTAAACCAATTATCAATCTCAATGAAACCTTAGAACGTTTTCGCCATATAAATAATAAAAAGGACAACATAAAACAACCCTTCCAAATTATGAATGATAAAATCACAATACTCCAAAACGAAAACCAAAAATTCAAAAAAGAAATCATACAAATAAACGAAAAAATTCAAATTCTCCTAGCAGTCTTTTGACGATGACTCCTGAATCGATCAAGAAATACTACAGAATCCTCCAACAAAAATCAAGAAACACTACAGGAACAAACACCATTAAAATTAAACCATATCTATATTTCCAAATGGCACACTAAAATTGATTTAATCATTGGAGATTTTAAAATCCAACTTGTGGCTTTAATTGACACAGGTGCTGACTTAAATTGCATCCAAGAACATATTATTCCCACAAAATATTATCACAAAACCACTGACCAATTATGCTCTGCAACTGGTAGTAGGTTAAAAATCAAATACAAAGTACCCAAAGTAATAATTCACCAGGACAATACTTATTTTGAAACCTCTTTTGTTCTCACCCAAAACCTAACAAATCATGTTATTTTAGGAATTCCTTTTATTTCTCTTCTTTACCCATTTATTACATCTAGTACAAATATAATCGCCCTTCACCGCTTGGTAAGCCAATTACATTTCGTTCCTTTTCGCAAAAGATTCTACATTACAAAATTCTTCAATATATAGTTAACTATTTCTTTTTTTGCAGATGAAGGCCAACAAGCATTTTGGCGAAATATCATTACCAATTTTCCCACACGGATCTCAACAAAAATTCCAGCTCCTTGGTTATCTAAGAGACATTGACGATACTGTTTGTCTCTTAGATAACATATGGAGTGCTACAAATACTCAAAATCTCAAAATATCCCTTGACGCATTAAGCATTTATTTTCAAAACCAAAATTTTTCCACGACAAAACAATTTTTACTTTCCGATTCCCGGATGGAGTTCATTATAACCCTTCCACATCTAATGCATTAATTCCCGCTGTTATAAAAATCTACTTGCCAGAATTCAAAACTCAAGGATCAAGTCACGATCTTTGCAACAACAAATCCAATATTTCAAGAAGCGTTCCTCTATTTTTGGTAATAGCCGAGCATGTGCAAGTCATCCCCACTGGATGATGGTGATAGCGTGCGTCAATTATTTTCAAAAACTTTGGCTCTACCCAAAACAATGTCCTTACTCCCACCACAGCTACCCATAGATATTATTACCAATATCCAACACTGGCCCAACAAAAAAGCCAACATTTTCACCAATTTCTTTTCCAAACCCTAACGGATTTGGCCAAAACCCATTTCACTACCCCGAAATTCTTCCGGCCTATCCTTTATATGGGATACCCTTTATTACCAACATCCCCACCGAAAACAATGTCCAAAACCAAACTCCATTGCCAACAAATCCCATTAGAAAGATATAGCTGCGAATGCAACCTCATTTATAGCATTCCCGGAGTATGTATTAATATGACCACCTTTCAAGATATTACTATCCAATATGAAAACCACCAGATTCTAATTACACCTTCAACCCTTCTCGATTACGGTTTCCTTAAACAAATAATTTTTACACAATAAAAAGAACAAGCCAATATCTTACCTCGAAGATTAGCCGTTTGCATTCAAAACTGTTTTTCTATACCTTCTACTACAATTTGTCAAGCCATTATCCAAAGCAAAATGCCGAATAGACATCTTTTGGTTCTATTATTCCATTGAAGATATTATCCATGTAACCTCTAGCCCAAATTACAACCCCCATTATACTCCAAGCCAATTTCATTTAATGGGTTGTGAAACTCCAACCTGGATTTGTTCCAACCAAATATCCAACAAATTCAAGATTATATTGCATATCAAATTGCTAGTCACATTGGAGATAATGATATTTATACTCTCTAGCCTTATCAATTTAAATTATTTAGTGAAGATTCAATTCAAAAAATCAGGACCATTAATTATGTTGGGGAAGTCCCCTTCCGTTTCCATACTGGCAATCCTACAGCAGTACAAATTTTTGAAGATTATATCCAGCAAGAATCCGAAAGTAATTATCAAAACCATAACGACAATGACTTCTGGGATAATCTTTCGGATGATTCCATGGCAAACATCAACAATGCAATGGACCCCTGAGCCAATTTCCTCCAAAGTCAAAAGCAGTATCTTCAACAAGTGAAGTTATCTCAACCATGATCACATTGTCTCATGAAAGAAGCTCTCAGACAAGAACAAAATTCAGCAAAAGCATGTGGGAAACATACTTTCCACCAAAAAGCAAATGTGATCATGATCAAGACCAATTCATTTTCAGCAAGTGGGATACTAATCCAAATTTCCTACGACCAATTTCAATTATGGAACCAACATCAACATCTTCTTTTACAGTGGTGGGACCCTCCTCTTACCATCTTATGGAAAATCACATGACAATTATTCCAATCCTTCCACCGAAGCAATAGTATTCAAGAAACAATGATCAGTCCAGCTTTTCCACCGAAAGCAGCCCCTCAAGTCAAAAGCAACATCAATTACCATCACGGTCATCAGCTTTTCCACCGAAAGCAGCAATATTCAGAAATAAATTAGCAATTGCTATTTACTTTTCAAATTTAGAAACAATTGTAAACAGGGTTCCTTATTCTATAAAAGGACTCTAAAAATCAGTAGTTAGGCATCGCTTGTTTTACCACTTCAAAACTTGTATCGCTCTTTCTCTTCTCTCCCCCCATATATCTCCCAACTGTACTTCCAACTCCTCCTCCTCTTTCCCCTCTCATGTACCAGTAGCTTCAAGTAAGCCTTTCAATTCAATACAATGATTTGAATTTTCCATTTCTATACTTTGTTTTAATTATTATCTTTATTATGGCTGGTTTAACCGCCCTTATTATTATGCATGTTTTATGGCTGGTTTAACCGCCTGTTTTATTACTCTGTTTTAATTATATTTCAATATGTCTCTTAAGACTCTCCCTTCCGCCCCCCTCATGGTATCAGAGCCAAGTAGTGAGTAGTGAGTAGGAGGTGGTTATGCTGGGTGGTTAGACTAGTTTACTGTAGGATGTAGGGTACAGTATACTCTAAATAATCAGTGTATTATTGCCAAAAACTTGTGGTTGTTTTATTAATAGTCTGACTGTAGATCTACGAACTGCCACGCTATAGCAGGACACCCAGGTTCCTAGGTTCCCATTTTGAGGTGTGTAAATCCTGAGGTAGGGTAGCCGTTTTTGGGTATGGATGGGGTATGCATGTCGTAGCGTATGAGCCTTGTAGCAGATAAACAGTTAAATTATTAAGTAAACAACTCAAGTAGTTGAGATAATCTACAGATTATTTACAGTATAAATTACTCTATACTCTTACAGTATTGGTATAATTTACCTAGCATAACTACTCCTATTACACCACAACAAACCCAATGATGAATAGATTATTCAAATGTAATTCCTCGGCATCTAATATGTCAACAATGTCTTCCATACCAGATATCATAAATGAAGAAGAACAAGTCTATGAAAATTTACATACAGAATTACATAATTGGAATATCCCAAAAATCTCTACAAACTAGCTGGTTTGACGACAAATTCAAAACTAGTCAAGTAGCAAAAACTTCGGAACAAATTTACGCAATTACAAAACAACAAGAAAAATGTGCTCTCTTAAGCAAAGAATCTATTAACCAACATATTTCAAGAGGTTACAAATTTCTGCACATAGGATTAGTACAAGTCGCTATCAAACCATTAACACGAAGAGGATTAAATTCTTCAATATTATTAGCATTACGAGATGGCAGATTTACAACATTTAGTGATAGTCTATTAGGATTAATGGAATCAAGCTTACATAATGGTCCAATTCATTTTGACTGCTACCCAGACTTACACTTAAGTCTAAATGATAAACACATACTAAAAGCTTTAACTCTAAATCTCCAAACTTCGGGAGCCATCACCCAAATGCTTGAAGGAAGTCATTCAATTGCTTTAATATACCGAGTCTATTACAAATGCACCAAAACAAATCTAAATATTCACGCCCTTGTCAAAAGCCCAAAAGACAAGACAATCCTAATCCAAAGCAGTACCACAAACGCAAACATCCAAGTACCTAAAACAATACAATGGAATGACATTCAATTGCCTAATACTTGGATCGCTGAAAATGAAAATTATCCTACAAACATACAAAATGACACAGTAGATATTGATTATATACAGCAATATCTTGATGGAACAGTCCGTATTAGTTTTGATCAACAAAGAATCAATACACCTTTCAAAATTAAGGAACTTAGCCGTTGTAGTAGTTCCACTAGTATCCCAAGATTTGATACAAATCTCTTAGACAAAAAACCAAAATTTTAAGGTATTGATGCCATCATGTCTAGCCATGTTAACTTCTTCATCAAATATTGGAAAGCCTCAAAAATCTATAGATTTTATCAACTCTCCTCACCAATGGATAAAATCAAGGGCTTGATTTTATTAAATTTTTGATAAAATCCATTGGAGAACTCACCTTAAAAATGGGACTCAACAATATTCTTGGGGGGGAGTTCTTGAATGGATTTTATGAGATAAAATGAGAAAGTTGATTTTAGTTGGTGTTTTATGAAGGGGTGATAAAATCACCTTGTTTTTCCAATAGATAAAATCTAGGTGATAAAATAGTTGATAAAATCACCTTGTTTTTCCAATAGATAAAATCTGTGTGATAAAATCTAGTGTGATAAAATCAACCCTCCTTTTATCTATTTGTAAAAGATGATGATAAAATCAAATAATCCATTCAAGAACTCCCCCTTGATTGGGATAAAAAAAATAAAAAAATCTTCTCGACGATTCAAGCCGTTTATGCAGTTGAGTTCTTTTTTCTTTATGTGTTGATTAATTTCTTATGTGTTGAGCATGAGGCTAGCTCCTATTTATAATCTACTTTGGAGTAATTATTCAATGGTCTTGCAGCACCACCACATGGTGTATCAATATTATTCTCCCTTACACATTTTTGTGGAGTTCATACATATAGGGGGTGTTTCAGTAATAAAAAAATAGTTTTTTTCTAAAACCAAAACATGTCATTCTCTCACAATATATCACATAAAAAGTCATGAAAAATCGATTTATTCTAAAAATTGCTTTAGTGGAACATCTCCATTCTAAAAAAAAAGTCTTTGCAAAAATGTGCAGTGAAAAAGAGCACGGGGCACCACGTGCTGGTACTAATAACTTTTCCAATTCAAGGTGCAATGAATCTTAACCCAATTCCCTTGATTCTCAAAGAAAAAGAAAAAGAAAAGCTCAATTCCCCGGTGCAAATCTAACTATTCAGTACCCCATAAGACGATTACGTGGTGTTCTGGGACACTCCACGGTCTCCACCACCACACATTCATTTGAATTTTACGACTAAATGTGTATGGATTCCACTTGACTGTTTTGTGCTAGAACATGAAATGATTCAAAACGTCACGTGACTGTGCCCCGAGATTACTGAAAAAAACAACACAAAGTCCTTGAGATTAGAAGCATAACAAACAAGTGTTTGTTTTGTTAGGGGAAGAAAGACCCCAAAAGCACGTCTCTCTATCCGATTTAGGAGTAGGGTTTAACGGTCTTCCATGACTGCTGCCCTCCACTCCATTGGCAACCGGTAGATGCTAATCACGCCCTCCCTCATGTAATGGTCCCCCACTCTTCGTCCACACCATTCTTCAGTACTGCACTGTACGTGCCAGCCTAACTTTCGCCGGTACGCGATTACAAAGCCTACCCAATAGTTTTGTTTCAATGCAAGCTCAATCCAATTGTTTTGGATAAGATAAAGACGATGATTTGGGGAATGATTTCCACACCCCCCAAATTGTTATCTACACTCCCTTTTTGTCTTCTAGTGAAATTTTCATGTGTAAAAATCTCACTAAAAGACAAAAAGGGAGTGTAGAAAATAATTTGGGGGGTGTGAATATCAATTACCTTTGGGTAATTGTTTTCAAAATCCATTTTGCCCGTGTGAACTAGCTTTTTAATATTAGATTATTTATTTTAATTTACTACACTAAATTCCAAAAGTAGTTTATTCATTTGTTCGTTTTTTAACTTAGGTGTCTAGACTAACTTATAAGCACCTCGACTAGGGATGGGCATTGGGAGGGTAGGGGGTGGATACAACTACCTCCATCCCCAATCCCCATACTTATATCAATCTCCATCCCCTACTCAATCTCTACTGGGGATTTTTTTGTAACCTCCATCCCCGCCCCAATGCGGGGAACGGGGATCCCCACGGGGAATCGGAGATCCAAAAGTTCACTCAAAATAGACATACAAGTTAATTAAAGACGTACTTTTTTTGTTAAAGAATCATTAACAAGTTAATTAAAAACACAAAATAATAAAATTACCACAAAACAGACATACAAGACCATTACTATGTGTTGGCAAACCATGGTTCTTGTCTTCTTGAGAGTTGAGAGACGAAATGGCCAGATGAGGGCGGCTGTGGTCCCGTGGAAGAGTAAGTAACCCTAACTAGTTATAAGTTATAAACTTATCCCCCCCCCCTTCCCCAAAAAAAAAAAAACTTATAAACTTATAATATAAATATATAATATATCTATGTGTGTGTATGGGGATGCGGGGAGGGTCGAGGAGGGGATTGACAATACCATCCCCTACCCGATCCCCGAATTTTTTTAAAAACAATCCCCATACCCTACCCGATCCCTGAAAAAATTTCCAAATCTCCTACCCATTTGGGGAAGGGGCGGGTTGGATCGGGGAGGGTCGGCCGAGATGACCATCCCTAACCTCGACTAGGGCCGCCCTTAGCTAATATGAGTAAGGTGGCTGACTTAAGCCCCCTAAATTTTGGCCCAAAATTAGGGCCCTAGATAGTTATACCCAGGTAGGGTCAGGATCCAGTCATGACTCTCTGACCAAACTTTACGTCCACACCACCCCTTTCCCGGCCAAATGGATGGGATCCGAACCGTTCAATGTGTTTAGAAGGTGTTTTTAAGGTTCACGCGAGAAATCAGCAAAAAAAATGACCGGGAAGGCTTGATCCGAGCAGTTTTTCATAAAAACCGTTATATGAAAAACTGCTCGGATCAAGCCTTCCCGGTCTTTTTTTTTTGTTGTTGCTGATTTCTTGCGTTAACCCTTAAAAACATCTTCTAAACACATTGGACGGTTCGGATCATGAAAATTTGATCGAAAAATGAAGATTTGGACGTAAGGTGTGGATATAAGGGTGTGGACTGGATCATTGTTGTACCCAGGTATGCAATATATATTAATTTATTGCTTGTACAATCAATAATCTAGGTAACCAAGTTGAAAAACTTAGTTTCTTTATCTAATAGGTAACATAGTTAAATTCTTAGGATCTCTCTTTTGCATCTCCATGAGAATATATATTTTTTTCTTTCACAAACTCACAGTTTCAAGGGGATATTCTTTTATTGGTGCAAAAAAATAATATGACAAAAAACTAGTTTTAATCGAAACAACGAAAAGAATTATGGGAAACAAAGAAACAAAACATGGGACCAAATAACTATCATGTTAGAGGTTAATTACTCCCTCTGTCCCAATTTGATAGTCCATTATGAAACTACGTGAAATTTTCAATCTAAAAAAATAATGTATTTACCAAAATAAATTTTCAAGTTTCTTTTGCACCATAGTTCTCAATGAGATCTATCCAACAAGATCTATATTGATAAACAAATTATTTTTATAAGTACATTGTTTTTAAGTTTGAAAAATATATGTAGTTTCATTGTGGACAATTAAATTGGGACGGAGGGAAAATATTATTATTATTTTTAAAAGAAAACATTAGAGCCCCAAATTTATAAGAGCGTCTTAGGCCCAAAGAATTTCAAGCTCGTCCTGACATCGTCTAATCGTACAGCCAAATCCCACCACTCACCGATATTAGCGATAAGCTATTGTCCCTATAATGATATATATTAAGGTGCTTTTAATGGTACAGAACTACAGATCAGTATACAGTTTTTTCTTGAACAAGACAGTTTATGGAGAAATTTTCCAGAGCAAAGCAGGTACCGCAACATGGACGGTTGAGATGCTCGCCGGGTACCGCCACATGGTACCTGCTTGGCATTGAAAAATTTCTCCAGTTTAAGACTCAAATCAGCAAATGCCTTTTTTTTTTCTTTCCATATTTCAATGTAGTTTTGCATATAGATATACAATGGAACAGGGGCGAATTCATATCCAAAGGAAAGGATGTGGCAAACATGAGGAAATTCACTTACATAATCAAACCTTTGTTTCTGACGATGGGTTGAACTCGGGTGGTTTGGCCCCTCCGGCGCAATAAAGCTTCAGATCCGCTGGCGGCCGGCCTTGGAGCTTGTTTTTCATCCCGGAGACGAGGCAGGTCTGCTTCTCGGTCCATACCGATCGAACTCGGTGAGGCAACTCAGTGGGTGTTTTTGTTGGATCAGACAGATTTTTTGTTTTTTTTTTTATAGTTTTTTATTTGCTCTGTTTGTTGGTTTCCTTTGATTGCATCTGCGCTGTAGTGTGTTGCGGATTGTGCTGGGTATCTGCTTGGATTATTTATTGCTAACCTTTGATATGATTCATCACCCCGTCCCGAAGGTGTCGGGTCTGCTTAGGCAAGTGTGTCTGCGAGCCGGTGGCCCTTGAAAGCCTTACCTTGCCGTGCTCATTTCAATTGTTAGTAGTTTTGGTTTTCATTCCTGTCTTTTGATGTAATCGTTGCCGGATGACGTTTCTAATGATATGACTTGACTTGTTTCAAAAAAAAAAATCAAACCTTTGTTTACGAAAACCCTACTAATATGATAGTACAGTGAATTTTTAAATCCCGATCGGCTAAAAAAATTATTAATCTTTAAAAGAAGACAAAGATTAAATAGATCAAGAGCACACCGGCATAACCATTTGTCTTGTCCATCCATCGTCAATCGTTACGGGCCTTTTTCACCATGTAAATTACTTTAAGAGCACCAAATAATCTCTCGTAGGCCGATATTTACGAAATTTTAACTCGGTTAAGGTCGAGAAAGTGGGGCCTCAAGGGTGTCTCCCATTATCGAACAAGGGCAGTGAGGAGCCGAAAAATGTTATAAAGATCTTTCGGATACGTCAAAGATTTGAGTAACTTGTTAGGTACATGAATTGAACTATACATAAATGCATGCATGACCCATATCACGTTTAGGGCCGTGGGGGATATAAATACGGATCACACCATACTCGCGTTTGCTTTGTGAAGGGTGGGGAATTAATTGTACAGATTAGGCTTCTGCTCTCAAGTTCATGCACCTACCATGCCAAACGTGATATGGGGAGGGTAGGGGTGGATACCACTACCTCCATCCCCGATCCTCGAACCTATATCAATCCTCACCCCCTCCCCGATTCTCACCGGGGATTTTATTTTAACCTGCATCCCTGCCCCGATGCGGGGAACGGGGATCCCCACGGGGAATCGGGGATCAAAAAATTCATGCACTTGTCATATGTATGAAAGAGGTACATATTTTTTTAACCGAAACAGAAGATGATCCTGTTGCTCAAATGCATATAATCAGGATGCAACTCACAGTTTCAAGCACACAACTCACAGTTTCAACAAACATCAAATAAAAATCATAAATTAGTTTAAGCAAGTCTCCAACAGTTTCAAAGGGGGCGGCTGTGAAGTGTGAAGCGTGGTGTTAACCCTAACTTTAAGTTATAAACTTATTATCTGGGAAAAGAAATTTTATAAACTTATAATATAAATATATATTATACCTATACATATATATTAATATATATGAATGAATGGGGATGCGGGGAGGGACGGGGATCGATGAGGGGAGTGAAAATACCATCCCTTACCCGATTCGGGGAGGGGACGGGTTGGATCGGGGCGGGTCGGCCGAGATGGCCATCCCTACTCGTGAAGGAGAGTGAAGTGACCAGATCTTCACTTTCTGAAGATCGTTCCTGCCGCAGGCTAAATGACCACTATCGGATCCGCTGAAGGTGCAGCTATCGTTGCTGTTTAAACTGACTACGAAGCCAATCAGATCTAAGAGCCAAAACCTAGAGCTGGTAGATGATATTCAATCATGCACTTATTGAAACCTTCTGTTGCTTGAGGTTGAAATATGGCTACTTCTAGGACGGGCCCACGATCAAACACTCCCAAAGTGGGCTAAGGTATTCTAAGCGGGTTCCTTGTGGTCCTGCATTAAGAAGGGACAATAACTGGGCTACAATAAGTTATTGGCCCTAAGTTAGCTGCGCCGAACATGGTACCATCCCCCGAAATGCGGCCATTGGCTCGTTGATATGAGCTAGCCCAAGCCCAGCTTCAACCCTGGAAAGCTCAAATTCAGTAGGAGTAAGACACCAGAACACCTAATGCCCCAACACCTTATCACACCACATATTCACCGTGGATACATCTAGTTACGAGTAGTTGCGGATCCAGAAATCTTACACAGGGGGGTCACCTTTCATGCATAACTTCAAAATAAAAAATTTCACAGTTCAATATAGTAACAAATATTCCAAGAAAATCCTAAAATGTTTAAACATTATGAAACATTTTAAACATATTTTGCTCATGAAGCTTGAAAAATAAAAAGTAAAGTCCTACTGCAAAAATAAAAGGAATGGACAACGACAAAGATAGAGAAATGATCAATCTATTTCAATTTTTTGATTAGTACCGAATGAATTTTGAATTTTTTTTTATTAATTGCACGTATTCCTATAGTGGGCATTTAAAAGGGACGGGGGAGTATAGATATTAAATAGGAGTTCATATTCAATAGGAGTAAGGCACCTAATGCCCCAACACCTTATCCCACCTCGTATTCACATGGATATATACGTTATACATTGAGTCATGAAGGGAGTTGCGGCATCACGCGACGCGCTGTCATTGAAGCTGGGAAGTCCTCAAGTCCAGCAAAAACAATTGACAGTTATGTTTTTTAGTTCAAAGCGCAAATAATGAGTGTTATTGTACTCCCTCCGTCCCATAAAAGTTGGTCCCCTACGAAACGACGTGTAATTTTCAAACTTAAAAATAGTGTATCTATTAAAATAATTTTTCGATTTTTTTTGCACCGTTCAAAAGATTTTTCATCGTAAACTATCAAATAAGATTCATATTACCCAAAAAAAAAAAATCGGCAAGTACATTTAAGCTTGAAAATTACACGTAATTTCGTAGGAAACTAACTTTACGGGTTGGAGAAAGTAATGAATTAATGGACCAAAAGATGTACCATAATTCCGTATACGATTTTTGCATGAAAATGGTAAAATAATCGCAAAAAACAACAACAGCCTAAGCCAATGAACCGATCCTTGTATAAATAATTGAAACTGGTACACAAATCTGGCCAGAAATCACACACCAAATTGCAAAAGAATCAGCCATTGTCGTAGCCCAATGAAACAACATTCACACTTCATTGGGGGGTTCTCACAACAAAATGTTGTGCTCCCTTTACACAAATAGCCACGCCACAAAAGAAACCAAACCGGCAATCACCATTCCCGAACCCCCAACTGGACTCCCTGCGGCAGATTTCGACGACGGAGCCGGGGCAGGGGAAACGTCTCCGAGCGACATCGTCGTGTAAATCATCCCGGACGAGCCTTTCCCGGCGACGATGGTGACGTGGAGCTTCTGGCCGTACTCGCATTGTGGCCCGACGCCAGAGTAATAGTAGTGGTCACCGGGCTCCGTGAAGTTCAAAATGACGGGTCCTTCATAATAGGTTTTGACGACTGCCTTGGCTGTGCAACTTTCGTAATCTTCCTTTCCGACCTCCATCACGTTGTGCAATCCACTGTATGGGAAAACTGTAGATTGGCCTTAATTAGCAACATAATTGACGTACGTTATGCCCTAATAAATTTTTTAACATATACTCGGTACGAATGGTTTTGCGTAAAATTCCTAATCAAAATAGATTTTGCAACAAAGTTTCCGTTCAAAATAAGAGTTTTTACGGTTTTAATATCCATAAGAAATAAAAGCAATCGATCTCCCCTAATAAATTTCTAACATATACTCGGTACGAATGGTTTTGTGTAAAATTCCTAATCCAAATAGATTTTGCAACACAGTTTCTGTTCAAAATAAGAGTTTTTACGGATTTAATATCCATAAGAAATAAAAGCAATAGATCCCCTAATAAATTTCTAACATATACCCGGTACAAATGGCTTGCGTAAAATTCCTAATCAAAATAGATTTTGCAGCAAAGCGTTGATCTGTTCAAAATAAGAGTTTTTACGGATTTGTTATCCACACAAAATAAAAGCAATCGATCTCGATGGGTGTTTTGTTTTGAAATGAAAGACCCAATCCACATTCAACCCCGTCATTCCGTGCATAAAGTTTGTCTTTCGAAATCACATAACGTTGGCAAAATCACATAACGTAGTACGATTACCATATTTTTTAGGCTCGTGATTTCAAAATACGTCTACGACGTTATTATGAACAACCGTTCCAATGTGAAATTGTTTTCAAAAATCAAATTGGCTAGGGAGGAAACAAATTCGAAATGCTTTTTTTTTTTAATTAGATGAAATGGTTCACATTCAATAAAGCCCAGCAACACATTCAAAATGTAATGAGAACGAGGAAAAACGCGAAGGGCACTTACGTAAGTGGTCCTCGACGCCGAAGACCCTTGGCTTAGCCCATTCCTCATAGTAGGTGTGGTTTGGGGGAACGGTCCACCCAAGGCTTCCTCCCACGACATGGTACATGGCGCTGGTTGGAGCCATCATTAGGGAACATGTTGCAACCAGAAGAACCAGAGAAACCTGAACCTTAGTCATTTTTCCAGGTTCTCTGAACGCCTCTCAATTCGTTTGTTTTGGGGATTTGGTGAACGAGAAAAATGGCCTCGTTCACCATTTATAGAACAAAAAAGATTAAACGAGCTCGAACAAACTACTATTTAGAGCCGTTCTTTATTTACTGAAATCGGCCTTTTTTTTAGCAATTCAAGGATAGAAGAAAAGACGGGGATTGTAAATTGGATGGTGTGGGTTTATTTTGAGTGGATGAATTTGTTTCATCCCTATACTTGTGGGAGGAAAAGCTACAAGTTTCAAATTTGGTCCTAAGCCTTCGGAAAATGGGTAGACCTGGTCATGGGGTGGTGTCAATGGTGATGATCAATTACATATATATGTGTGTGTTGAAATTGGTGGAAATGCAAGCATAAAATAATGAGAATGAAAGGATGGAGTAAAAGAGGACAAGTGACGGCGATCGCTACCACAACGATTTTAAATAATGCTACTATTCTATTAAAATAAAAAGTTTACGTCCAAATTGTATAGACCCACCACCGCTAGATTTTTTTCATTGTTCTTTTGTTATATTAAAATTATTTATTCCTCATGTTTTCATTTGAAATAAGGGAGGCTCAAGAAATAGTCCAAAGCCAAATTTAATGGATCAAGTGAAATACAATGAAATTTGAGGTTTAAATTAAGAAAAACTAAACTTTAAACATGGCTGTCGTGCAAACTCTCTTGTAGAATTGGGGGATGGTCCTGTCCCTAAAGGGACAGCATCCATGTTGTCCCCAATCTGGGCCGTCCGTGCTCGACAATGGACGGCTCGGATTTGTTTGGTAGCGGACGGTTCGGATGTGTTTGGACAAGATGTGATCCGAGCCGTCTATCGCCGAGCACGGACGGCCCAGATCGGACCATGCATGCTGTTTGTATTAATGTGTTATATACTTATATCAACACAAATGAGAGGAAAGCTAAGAGAAAAATGAAGAAAGGAAAATACCATTTCAAGCGATCTGAGTAGCACAACGGTGTCTATATGAGCATGTCCACAAGCTAGAATGCATGCATGTAATAAATGAGAAACATTATTTGTTATAGATTTTAGTAATTCATTTTTGGATCAAGTTTCTAGTAATATAACTATACATCCACCATTAAGGTAAAATTCATGGCTCCGTTCCTGGTGAGCCGATATGCCGATATGACTTTACCGTGAATTAGTGTTATGGTCTTCGGCCGCTCATGAATATCTAAACTATCTTGTAATGAAAATAAAAAAATATCAAAATTTGACCGGAAAATCGAATTATGCCCTATGCAGTTTTATACCAAAAAATCAATATTTTTCATGATCAATTCTTTATTGGTAAACTGAATTTGTGTATGGTCTCCCACTCTCCATACAAATCAGCCTATATATAAGAAACAATCTTGATCATCAAAATAGCACCTAATCAATTTACGACGGCAATGGCAAACAAAATTTCCATCCTCATCCCGGAACCTGGGGGTGCTGTGCATCCCCATGCACAGCACCGTGCTGTGTAGCCCCGTGTCGCCGCCACGCCGGCATTTTTTTGACGATCGGAGACATTCACCGTGTAGACCTCGTCGAATACTACAAGTGTGCCAAAAATCAACTTGATCGGATATCTTTTAGTGTCTCATCGGAACACAAATAACATGAAAAAGTGGTTTTTATCCAATGTTTGTGTCCATTTGTGTTCCATTTGTTTTTAAAGTATTTGTGTTCCGATAACCTACTTAAAGATATCTGATCAAGTTAATTTTTTGCATACCTGTAATACTCGACGATGTCTACGCGGTGAACGTCTCCGATCGTTGAAAAAATGCCGGCGCGGCGGTGCCACGGGGCTGCACAGCACGGTGCTGTGCATGGGATGCACAGCACCCTCCGTTGTAAATGTAAATGAGAAGATTATGTTTCCAAACAAAACCGTAATGCCCGTTTTGGCTTCATAATTAAGTGGATCATTTTTTATTTTTTTTTCTTTATTCAATTTTTAGTGTGCATTTGTTAGTTTTGAGTAATTTTTTTATATTATAAATTATTGATTCATGTCAACAATATGCACGAGAAAAATAAAAAATAACAAACAAAGTAAATTTTTTTAATAAACGCAAAAATAATCCAAAAAATCTCTCTCTTTTGAATTATATTTTGTCTTGAACCATTTTTCAGACTTCTTTTAAGTGGGGAGGCTGGAAAACGGGAAATTTCTTCAAGAACCAAACAGACTCCTCGCCGAGAAAGTAACTTCCACCAGCCTAAATTACATTTTCCTGGCAAATCTGTTTGTACCATAAATTTTAACATTTACACGTGGCAAATAAATTGGTTAGAAATTATTTTGATTTGATTCGGATTTAGTAATTGTGGCCGAATTACCTATAATTTAGGAGATAAGATTGTTGCCTAAATTATAGGGAAGTGTTGTTATCTATAACAAGTTAAATATAGCCGAAATTAACATGTGCTAATTACTTTGAGAACATGGGTAGTTATTTTCGGCTAGTTAAAGGACACTTGTCACTTTTTGATACGTCTTCAAGAGGATGCCGTAGTGGGAGCAAGACGTGGGGTTATGGCTGAAGATCATGGACGGTTATACTTGGAAGTTACATTTGGTCCCAGAAGCTATAAATACAAGTCATTGTGCAACATTGCGGAGGTCCACGCACCAACAACGCTCACAGCAGCAAAGTAAATTTAGTTTTTATCTCCTAACTCTCAGTTAGTCGATCGATCCCTTTTCTATGTCTATCTTCTACCTTTATCCCCTCTCCTCTTCTTCTTCTTCTTCCCCTTCTTCTATGTAATAGTTAGTCTTTCTTCTTTGATTGTTGAAGTCCTTGTTCAAGGCCCACGAACCGTTGTAACTTTAGTTCCTCCTTTATTCAAGTTGTGCAATTGCTTGAAGGAAGTCGGTTAATTTCAGGCGCTCATCTTTATTTCTCATTGGAGATCTGTATCTCCTGGCACGCCCGCATATCTTCTACACCACCAGGTGTTGACCACCCCCGTTTCTCCTGTCCCTTGGAGGAATTGGTGGCAACATTTTTTGGCACGCCCAGTGGGACCCATAAGACAATTGAAGATCACTCCAAATGGCTGGAAAAGACAAAAAAGGAGGAGCTAAAGGCACGGGAACTGGTGATGATCCAGTTGAAGCCGTAGAGGGCCAGTCCTTCGCGGCATCACAAGAAGATTTGTAGGAAATGGCGGTTGGCATGAGAGACATTATTCTGGAGACAAATGCTGAATTGTCTCAAGGTCTTACTGACTCTATTGTCGGTCCTCTGAAGGAGATCAAGGAGTCACAGATGGATCTCACTAAATCCATTAAAGACATGATAGTTCTTCTTAATGAAAAACTAACTCCAGTCGCTTCTGTGGCAACTGGAAATGGTGCCAGCCATGACCAACCTAAGATGCCTGGTCCTCAGGGTTTCATTTTACCTCATTACCAGGCGTCTTCATCTTCTTCTCAGTTTAATCATCCAGGTGAACAAAAGGATGTTCCAGTTGGTGGAAAATTGAAGATGGGAGCAGCATCTCACCCCGGAACAGTTCATGGAAGATGGAAGGACGCCAACCCTCTCTTCACTGGTGTTTCCAATGTTGCATCTGCTGAGGGAATGTTTCCATATCATACAACTCAGAATCCAGTACTTCTAAGTAAGGAGCAGGTTATTGAGTATGTTCAAGATCAGTTCGGACCTGCTTTGCAGAAGTTTGGGAGGCCTGTTTACAAGAAGCCTTATAATGAAGCAGTCGATCGAATGGAATTTCCTAAAGGATACAAGGTCCCAGACTTTTCCCAATTTTCTGGTGAAGATACCAAGTCAACAGTGGAACATGTGGCACGCTTTTCCGTTCAATGTGGGGAGGCAGCAAGCAATGAATTCCTTAGAATGAGGTTATTCCCGAATTCTCTAACTGCCACTGCTTTTACTTGGTATATTAACCTTCCAGCTAATTCAGTCCAGTCATGGGCTCAATTAGAAGAGTTGTTCCACAAACAATTCTACAGAACTGAACAAGAAGTCACTCTGGCTGATCTCTCTAGGCTCTATCAACTGCCTGGAGAACCAGCCGAGACATACATTACTCGGTTTAAGACCGCTCGCTTTAAGTGTAAAGTGGTTTTGCCAGAGACCGAGTATGTTCGTCTAGCCCAGAATGGCCTATGCCTTGAATTACAGAAGAAATTTGTCGATGTGGCTTTCAGGGATTTGTTTGAGTTGGCTGCAAGAGCCACTCGTTATGAACAGTTGCTGACAGAAGATCAAGATCGCCGCAATGCTTCTAAGGGTACCTATTATAGGGACCCTAACTACCAGGTGGCTATTGCAGAGACAGAAGATAATCCAGAAGTTGCAGTTGCGGAAATCGTTAACCGAAAGCCATATGCCTGCAAAGCTTTCGTCAAAGTTGAACCTACTAAAGCCCAAGGATCCATGGCTTCACCCAAGACTACCAGGTCTTATACGTTTGACATTATGAAGGCGGAAAAAATTTTTGACCAACTCATGGCGGACAAGCTTCTACGCTTTTCGTTGGTCACAAGATTCCATCTCTGCAGAGCTCAAAGGCAAGGAGTACCTGCAAATATCATAACTCCACGGAACCACACTCATCAATTGTATCATCTTCGGGAATGCCATTCAAGACAGGATTGATAAAGGGGATTTCAAATTCCTCGAAGGCTGCGAAGAAGGGAATGGCGGTGGATCGGATCCATTTCCCGCCGATTTTGGGGCTAATATGGTTCATGTGGACATGAGAGGAGCACCGGATCTGCTCCAAGACAGAAAATTTCTCGGGTGCGCCTTCACAAGGTTTGCCAAAGGAAAGCAGATCCTTCATGACTACGATGATTCTCCCGATGACCACCCTTCTCCTATATGGTGGGATCAAGAGGTTATTAGAAGTCGGAGAGGATCTTCTTCCATACCAAAGAAGCCATCGTCCACCATTCTTTGTGATTGTGGAAAGCCCGAGAAGCCAAAGCGACGCAAAGTGTTGTTGTCAAGCGCCCAAGGGAAGAGACTCCATCACTTTCCCCTCGACGATTTCCTCAGAAGCGTGTTTCGGTGTTTAATCGCCTGAAACCCACAACCAATGAAATTCATAAGCAAATGTCATCTTTGGTCATCACAGCTCCACAGGAGGGAAGGCCTAGGATGGTTAAGCCGCTGTTCTGTTTCTCCTAACCATTGGTTTAAAGTGAAGCATCCTAAGTTCCCACAGCCTGAGAATCCTTTGTCAAAATCCCAGAAACAACGTCGACAGAGAATTCGTCAGGCTGAAAGGTTGGAACAGGGGATTCCGACTCCTCCACCTATTCCCCCAAAGCGTTCTTCTGCTCGTCAGTATGTGCAGAAGAAATATCGTATGGAGTATCGACCAGTGCAGAAACCAACACCTCAACATGTGGAACAACCTTCTATTGATGCTCCAAAGGCTCGCAAACCCGCTTGGAAGGATATCCTCGCAAAGCCACGTCCTATCAACATTCGTTCTTCAGAGGAGATGTTGGTTGTGCAAGAAGAAGCCCCTGTTGCAAAGGTTTCATCCTCTTTGGCTAATCTTTCTTGCAACATGGTATTTGTCCTTCCTTCTGCTTTTATGGCCAAAGAAGGACAACCGTCTTCTATGGATGGTGATGTAGAGGTTTCAGGCGAAACACCAGAGATTAATCCTAATGTACCTGATGCCGCTATACCAATGCTACAAGCGTCAACTCTAGAAGCAGATGATTCCAAGATTCCTTCCATTGTGGTTCTGAAGGATGAGCCCACTGCATATTGCCCATCTCCTGTGGCGAGTGTCTTATTCGAGAAGCCAGACCCAATGATGACTCAACATCTTCGTCCCTCTTTATATTCAAGGTCATCTGGATGGTATTCCATCGTAGTGTATTGGTTGATAATGGGTGCGGCTAACCTCATGCCACGATTCATGCTCGTCAAGTTGGGCAAAGGAGATCAAGATCTACTACCTTCTAGCGCCAAAGCATTTCGACTTTCTTTGGAGGCATCACTACGGCCCAAGGTATTATTATTATGAATTTACAAGTTGGAACGAAGACTTTGACTACCCCATTCTTTGTAGTTAATTCACGTTCAAGCTACAATCTTTTGTTGGGCCGTGATTGGATTCATGTTTGCATGGTGTCCTTCTACTCTTCATCAATGCTTAATCTTCGGCGTGGTGATGATGTGGAAGTGGTTTGGGCGAGACAAGAGGCCTTTCTTGGCCTCTTCTAACCATGCAGATGCCAAGTTATACGACAATGAGATTAGTCTGTTAAGTTCGGATCGATAAATATGGCAAGCCTATGGCGATTACTTTGTCTACTCAATCTTTCAGAGACGAATTCAAAGCCATCTACAAACAGTTGGTCGGCCCTCTCCTTAAGGAGGTTAAGGGCCGAGCACTCAACTTCTTCAAGCTCTTTCCCATGGATCAAGCTCCAACGGCCCGGTGAGAAGATGGGCTTTGCAGCCGCCTTGGCTCGATTGATCGCCTATATGAGAGGAAAGCCTGCGTTCTTTGGATTGAGAAGATAATTCGGTCTTGACGACCGAATTGTTTTTGAAGGGGGCAATACACCTCGACGACGTCATCCAATTAGAAGATTTAGAAGCACCACTAAAGAAATTTGGATGATTTGAAAGTGATGTTCAAGATCCTCTGGAGGAGATAAATTTAGGCTCGAAGATCGACCAAAGCCTATTTATGTGAGCCAACGCCTTCCCGAGGCGGTTAAAAACGCTTACATCGATCTCCTCCATGAGTATAAAGATTGCTTTGCTTGGGAATATGAAGACATGCCTAGGTTACAAAGAGGTTTTGTGGAACACAGAATTCCTATAAAGGAAGGATTCAGACCTTATAAGCAAGCGCCTAGGCGAATGTCAGAAGAATTGAACCTTCGGGTTAAAGAAGAGCTGGAGCATCTACTAAAAGTTGGATTCATCAGCCAACCGAGATACGTGGAATGGCTATCCAATACTTTGTTCAGTCATTAAGAAGAATGGGAAGGTACGGGTGTGTATTGACTTCCGCAACCTCAACATGGCATCTCCAAAAGACGAGTACCCCATGCCTATTGCCGATGTTTTAGTCGATGGAGCAGCCAGACACAAGGTTTTGTCCTTTATGGATGGCCATTCAGGGTACAATCAAATTTTCATTGCAGAAGATGATGTCCACAAGACGGCTTTTCGATGCCCAGGAGCTTTAGGGGCCTTTGAATGGATTGTTATGCCATTCGGCCTAAAAAATGCAGAGCAACTTACCAACGGGCAATGAATTCCATGTTCCATGACATGTTGGGCGTTTATGGAGATCTATATAGACGATGTGGTCATCAAGTCCAATTCGTTCAAGGAGCACTTGGAGCACCTACGATCCAGTTTTGAGCGTCTAAGGAGGTATGGTCTCAAGATGAATCCACTGAAGTGTGCCTTCGGAGTTTCTGCAAGCAATTTCCTTGGATTTCTAGTTCACCAAAGGGGCATTGAAGTACCTCAGAACAGGACCAAAGCTATTCTTGAAGCTAAGCCTCCATCTTGCAAGAAGGAGCTACAGAGTTTTCTCGGCTGATCAACTTCATTAGAAGATTCATTTCAAACATGGCGGGAAAGTTCAAGTTTTTTTGAGCTCACGAAGTTGAAGAAAGAAGAGGATTTCAAATGGGAAGCTCGTCATCAAGAGGCATTTGAAGCTATCAAGAGGTATCGCGCGCAACCTCCTGTTCTTATGCCTCCAATCAAGAAGAAACCTCTTCGACTCTATATTTCAAACATCGAAACTTCTATTGGAAGTTTATTAGCTCAAAATAATGAACAAGGCAAATAGCAAGCAGTATATTATCTTAGTAGATTATTGACTGTTGTAGAGAGCAGGTATTCTCCTGTGGAGAAATTATGTTTAGCCTTGTACTTCTCAGCAATAAAACTTAGGCACTATATGATGCCTGTGTTGGTTTACGTAGTGTGCAAGACTGATTTAATTAAGTATTTACTCTCTCGGCCCATCATCAGAGGCCGAATTGGTAAATGGTCACTTGCACTAATGGAATTCTATTTCCAATACATTCCTCAAAAAGCAGTAAAGGGACAAGCGTTGGCCGATTTTCTTACGGATCATCCATGTTTGGATGTTGATGAAGAAGCAATCGGCCTAGACGTTTTTTCTGCTTCGATTGCTCCTTGGCAATTATTATTTGACGGTTCCAGAACAACTTCATCTTCTGGTTGTGGAATCCTCATAATATCTCCTGCCGGAGTGAAAACCCAATTATCATTTCAGTTTGATTTCCAATGTACAAATAATCAAGCTGAATATGAGGGGATAATTATTGGATTGGAGATTCTTCGAGAAATGGGAGCAGCCACTATAGAAGTTATTGGAGATTCTCAGTTGGCAATCAACCAATTGGGGGGTATTTATAGATGCAACAGTGAAGAAATAGCCCCGTATTACATGGCAGCAAGGCAATTGTTAGACGAATTTGATGATGCCAGCCTCCGTCATATCCCTAGAAGATTCAATCAAGAGGCAAATGAATTGGCACAGATCGCCACCGGAATCAAGATTCCCCAAGGTTGGTATATGAGAACTATCACTATTCAAAAAAGGAGCTTACCTTCTGTCAAAAGAAGAAGTGCTTCTATGGAAGTTTTACTACCGACAGGGGGGCAAGAAGAGGATTGGAGGACTGAAATTATTACCTTTTAAAGTATCCAAACCTCTCTTCCTCTAAGAAGGTTAGAGAAAAAGTCATCCGGTATGTGCTAATTGAGGATGAGCTTTACAAGAAAAGTTTGGAAGACGATCTTCTGCTCAAATGCATTGGGCCTAAAGAAGCTCTGAAGGTCATGGGAGAAATTCATGAAGGCATTTGTGGAGCACATCAATCTGGAAGGAAGATGAGATGGCTTCTAAGAAGATATGGCTTTATTGGCCATCTATTCTTAGTGATTGCATTCAATTTGCTAAAGGATGTCAAGCTTGTCAAGCTCACGGTCTGTCTGAGAGGATTCCAAACTTCTTTAATGAAGTCGGTAATTAAGCCTTGGCCATTTAGAGGATGGGCCATGGATATGATTGGCAAAATTTTTCCCCCCTTCTTCTAAAGGACACACTTATATAGTGGTGGCCACCGATTTCTTCACCAAATGGGCGAAGCTATTCCAATGACTTTGTCAATCAAGAAGACATTATCACTATGATAAAGGAGAAGATCATCCATCGTTTCGGCATCCCTCAACATATAGTGGCCGATAGAGGATACATTTTCTTTGGAGATAGAATTCATGCGGTTATGTCTCAATTTGGGATAGAGTTGTCACATTCGACTCCTTATTATGCCCAAGGTAATGGACAAGCCGAGTCTACCAACAAAATCCTTAAGGAGATTATAAGCGGGATGGTAGAAGATCAACCAAGGACTTGGCATGAAGCATTGTCGACGCACCGTGGGCTTGGCTGTAACGCGTCTACGAGAACGGCCACCGGTATTACTCCCTACACTCTTACCTATGGTCATGATGCTATTTTACCAATGGAAGTAAACATTAGATCTGCTAGAATTGCATTTCAAAACGGCCTAGATTATGGGGAGTATAATCAGGCTATGTTTATGGAGTTGGAAGATTTAGACGAACTGAGACTTTCTGCCTTAGACCATTTGATAGCCCAGAAGCAAAAAGTGGCTCGGGCTTACAACAAAAGGGTCAAGGAAAAATCTTTTGCTGAAGGAGATTTGGTCTGGTAAGCAGTGTTACCATTCAAGAAAAAAGATCATAAATTTGGCAAATGGTCTCCTACTTGGGAAAGACCATTCCAAGTTTCGCAGATCTTCAGAGGAAGTACTTATCTTCTGCATGATTTAGATGGAGAACCTCACAAGCATACAATCAATGGAAAATATCTGAAGAAATGGTATCCAACTATGTGGGAAATGATGGATTCAAACAGCTATTTCCATAAGCCCGCAGAAGTTATTCAGGAAACAAAAAGTAGTTGAAACAGACGAAACCAAAGTATTTAAAGTTCAGGAAACGAGCAATAAGAAAAGATTACAGTTGATGCAGACAATTTGGTTGCCAAGACTTCAATCTGAGCCTCTACATGAAGAATGTCTACATTCAGAACATCATGCTCTTCTACCAGAGGTTGAGTAGTAGCAGCAATTTCTTCTTCCTCATGCTTGATCTTCTGCACGTTCTCGTCATAGCCGACATCTTCTGCTTGAAGCTGGATTACTTGTTGCTGCATAAGATTGATGTTGTCTTGAATCTCTTTGATCTTCTTAAGGCCTTTGTTCTTCTGGAGGGACAGTTGTTCTTTCTGATATTGGAAGTTCTCCATTTTTTCCATAGCAATGGTCAGCGCCTGCCCAAGATCTGCAAAACGAGTTTGTCTGTTTTTCATTTCCTGAATGTCAGTCATATTAGCATGATAATCCTGGATGAGGGACGGCAGAGCGACTTTGAATTGCCTTAATTGGTCTTGAGGCACATCTGGAATGACTTCAGAAGAAGTAAGAACCTCCAGAGCATCTTTTAGCCCGGCATGAATCTCGGGCTTAATCATCGTCTCAAAGTTGAAGCTCAAAGCTGTCTTCAGAGCATCTTTTGCTTTGGATACTTCTTCTGAGGAAGGGCCTTTTTGAATGCTTTCAGTAGATGTGGCAGAGGAAGACATTTGGCTGCTGCTTGTCCCTTTCTTTAACTTCTCTTTCAGACGATTAAGGAGTTCTAGAGGCTCTATTTTTGCCCTACTAGACACAGCAGTGGAGCGAGTAGGAGAAGCCAAGCTAGAACCTTTGGAGAAAGCCTGTTGATAGAGGTTGTATCAGTTTAGATGTAATTCACAAGTATTTTGGTATCATAATGCCATGATTACTTACGGGGATAGCAGAGCCCTGTGACAAGTGCCCGGTTGGATCAACGACGGTCTGGTCTCCAACTGGGAGGAAAATTGGAACAATCTCCTTAGAAGAAACCCCGATGTCAGAAGAAGCTGCTTCTGTGCTTTTCTGTCCAGCAGATGGCTTTGGGGCTTTGGATGTTGGATCAGAAGTGGTTTTATCGCCTGTCTCACCAGATTGCTCCTGGTGTTGTATCTTCTTCCTTTTCAACCTCTTGCTGTCCACAGCCTGAAGAAATGACATGATCAGTTATACTCAAAGGACAAAAGGAGGAGATTGGGAAGTTCCAATACCTCCCCTAATGAAGCAAAGATAGGTGCATCTTCTGTCCTAGTACTGGATCGAGTTCTTTTGGGTTTGACAGCAGTTGTCTCCTGGAAAGAAGAGCTGCCATCAATAGAAGCCCAACCAGAAACAAGGAATGGCAAGAAAAAATAAAAGTCTTACCTTTATCAGTCTCCGTTTGGTTTTCCGGGGTGGGGCCTTCTCTGTTTTTTGTGCCTCTTCTTCAGATTCTTCATCTTCTTCATCTTCCTCATCATGATCAGACAATTCTACTAAAGGAGCAGCTTCTGAAAGAAGAGACAATAATCAGCAAGCAGATATCACAGACAGAGGAAGTACTAGAAGTTTTTTATATATCAATTTCTAACCTCTTTCAGCGGAATTTATTACCCTAACTATCCCACGCTTATAAAAATCTTCTATTTCCCATTGGGGGGCATCGGTCTTAACGACTGTGACTCTTCTATTTTCTGGTAAAAGTTCGTACATGCCTTCATACGCCAGTGTATTGGCAATAACGAACGAAGTGTTGGGTGTTGGGGGAACTGGTTTCCCAAAAGGTTTCATTAAATCTTCTAGGGGGGGCATAGGTTGCCCTGAAGGAGTAGTCTGAAACAATTTCCACCATGCTGCAGCGGCTATATCTTTCTGCCTAGTCTCAATTTCAAGCATTCTATTTCTCCTAGCCTCTTCCATCGCCTCAGGATTACGGGGGTTCCATTTGCATTTAAAGAAGGTCTCAAATTTACGAATGGATTGATAAATTTCGGCACGAGAAGGCGTACCTTTCTTCTTTGATAAAGACTTGGCCTTGACCTTCTCTGTCGCCTTTGTCTTTTTAGCCAACAACTCCAGCTTTACTTCTTTAGTGATTGGTAGTCCTTCTGCCACCGCCGATGGAGAAATTCTTCCCAGCAATAATTCTAGGGACTCTGAAGTTTGGCTAAAACTGGCCTGCTTCCACCATGTATCAAAAGCCGGGGTTGTCAGAGGAAACTCAGGAAAAGGAGCAAGTTTGAATTTCGTGGAGATCAAAGCGGCGTTCCTCTCCATGAGCTTTTTGGTTTCGTCTAGAGTAAGCAACATCCTCTCATTCAGAGCAGAATTGATGGTTTGATAAGGAGGAATGGGTATAAGCTGGGCTAGGCCAAATTGCCTGGCACATTGGGTAGGATTGTAATACTCCACCCCACATTTGTTGTTTGGCCCACCAGAGCCCATGCCGTAAGGGAGATCCCTCGCAACTAAGAAGCTGGCCCATACTGCCCTTTGAATTGAATCTTCTGGAGATAGTGCTTCTGTAGGGGTTTGAAGCCAGTTCGGACAAGTAGAGTTTCTTTCAAATGGCATCCAGAAGTCTGGACGTGGATTTTCTGCAAGGCAGTAGAAGTACTTGAAGCAATCTTCAAATGAATGCTCTTTGGGGGCAAGTGACTTCAGGTATAGACCACAGAAGACCTTATCCCCTGATTTTCTCCTCTGCTTCTGTTCCGTTGTCTCCTCAGGAGCTAAGTCAGAAAAATAAGACCAGGCCCAGAATTGCAGCAGCCATAAGGGACCTGTGCAGCCTGATATGTTATGATCCACTAATTCTTTCATGCACCTGTAGAAGTGGGCAAGAAATATTGGGGCCAAAGCGATCTCCTGACCAACGGAGAGAGCTTTGGCCAAGTCGGTGTAATACCGAGTGATCTTCAAGTGACTGCTACAGAAAACAAATTTGTTCAACCAGTAGATCAGAAAAGCTATATGCTCCATCTCAGAGACTTCAACCTTGTCGTCGGTCACAGCATTGTGCTCCAGGAAGTGGTTAAAGGTAATATCCTTCTTCTTAGGATATTCAAAACTTATTTTAGGAGGTTCTAGGGCATCGTTGGCTTCTAGGCCATGAGGACGAAGGCTGGTGATGAACGCCACATCTTGAAGTGTTGGCGTCATAGGTCCACAAGGGAAGTGAAAAGCGTTCGTGCTAGGAGACCAGAAGAAAGCTAGAGCGCTGATAAGAGCAGTATCAGGGGGTGGCATGTCATAGCTCATGAGTATGGCATTGTAGATTCCAGCTTTCTTCCAAACAGCTCTTTTCGCTTTTTCAACCCTAACTAGCCACTCGTTATACTCTGAAGTGGAGGTGACCCACACTTTAAAGGGTCTTGATTTGGCATAGTTTTTCCAATCTGGGGCCCAATCAGATCGGGCCAAGGGAAGAGGGATGTCGTGTGGATAGTACGGGTTCAAAAAAGTCCGGAAATTAAATGCGTGAAGCAAGGACCTAACCCGTATTTGTTTAAACCAGAAGAATGTTCAATTTGGTCAGGTACCTGAAAAAGGATCTCCTCTTGAATGTTGGGTTTGTGTTCAGAGATCAGCTTCTTCATCACTGTGCCGGAATTATTCTTGTCTTCAACGGAGGCTTGTGCTCGAAGCGTGGCCATGGTGAAACTTTTCTGCTACAGTAGCAAGCGAATTGGCTATGGCGGTGAAAAGGTAAAGGTAGAGAGAGAGAAGAACTTTTTACTGAGGGATGAATCTTTTCTCTCTCTCTCTCTTAAAAACCTTCTTATAAACGTATATAGAAGGAGTATCTTGAGTATCCCAGAATAACTTTCCAAACCAATTCAATCATGCCACGTGTGGGAGTTAAACGGTAACAAGAGTCCTATTTCGATTCATCTTCTTCTAGCCGTTATCTCCTAGCATTTAAGGACTCTTGTTGTGTTTATCGCCTGAAGTTATTCAATTTCTAATAAACTCCATTTTATTTCAAAATAAAGTTTATGGGGGGCAGTGTTTGTACCATAAATTTTAACATTTACACGTGGCAAATAAATTGGTTAGAAATTATTTTGATTTGATTCGGATTTAGTAATTGTGGCCGAATTACCTATAATTTAGGAGATAAGATTGTTGCCTAAATTATAGGGAAGTGTTGTTATCTATAACAAGTTAAATATAGCCGAAATTAACATGTGCTAATTACTTTGAGAACATGGGTAGTTATTTTCGGCTAGTTAAAGGACACTTGTCACTTTTTGATACGTCTTCAAGAGGATGTCGTAGTGGGAGCAAGACGTGGGGTTATGGCTGAAGATCATGGACGGTTATACTTGGAAGTTACATTTGGTCCCAGAAGCTATAAATACAAGTCATTGTGCAACATTGCGGAGGTCCACGCACCAACAACGCTCACAGCAGCAAAGTAAATTTAGTTTTTATCTCCTAACTCTCAGTTAGTCGATCGATCCCTTTTCTATGTCTATCTTCTACCTTTATCCCCTCTCCTCTTCTTCTTCTTCTTCCCCTTCTTCTATGTAATAGTTAGTCTTTCTTCTTTGATTGTTGAAGTCCTTGTTCAAGGCCCACGAACCGTTGTAACTTTAGTTCCTCCTTTATTCAAGTTGTGCAATTGCTTGAAGGAAGTCAGTTAATTTCAGGCGCTCATCTTTATTTCTCATTGGAGATCTGTATCTCCTGGCACGCCCGCATATCTTCTACACCACCACCCCGTTTCTCCTATCCCTTGGAGGAATTGGTGGCAACAAAATCATAAAAGGCTAAACCCTTGTCACCAGAACCCTCCAAAAGCCAGAAACAGTGACCATGGACGAATCTCGATCAAGACAAGACTGACAAGTGCCTCCGTCTCGTGCTCTCCTCGCGTCCATGCCAAGCTAAATGTACGTATATATATATATAACTCCGAATGTGTGTTTCTCTGTTATGTTTTGGAAATTCAGTTTTTCTTCAATTGGTTCGGAATGCGCAGCAGTGAAATACTTATAATTGCAAGTTTTAATCTGATATGGGTTGTTTGATTGTAATATTTGTGATGCAAATAATATAGAGCTTGGAAGAGAAGTTGCTGTCTAGGGTTTTGAGTAAAAGCTCCACTCCAATGGGCAACTCAAAATTTAACAATTAATTAGAGTATAAACGTATATTGTATCGGGGCTTGGAGGTGTCTAAGGTAGTTAATCTAGTATCCGAATTAACTAGTTGCTATATTGTATCGGGGCTTAAGGTCAAGCTGAGTTCGAGCATCATTGTGGGTCGTGGTACTGTAAAAATTCCCATTGAGCACCTTTCAGCTAGAGGAGTGGGTTAAATTCAAAAACTGATGGAGGATTTTATAAATTTTGGTCGTATATATGGCAAGAAAATTGAAATGTGTGGTACTATTGGTACTCTGGTAGAATATTTCCCAAGTGACCCCACTTGTTTACATGTAGATGAGAGAAAAAGAACCTTGCCTATATTGCAAATAGTTATGAAAGGAAAGCCACCAGTAAAAACAGAACGCAGGCTTAATGAAGACGACGATAAGCTTAGCCCCTTGTGTATGTCGATACATTTGTTATCATTTTCAGATCTTGTGGTAGAAAGTGATTCTAAAGAATATCAAGGGAAAAAACCTTACTCTCCTAATCATCAATAATATGATTGATTGGTGGTGATGAAGTAAAATATTGGCGGTCTATTATGGAGTAACTTATATTTAGCTTGACTAGATTGAAAATATACGCGTTTTTCGTGACTTGAATGAATTCAAAAAATAGCAAAAGCAAGCAATCTATAGTCACGCATGATGGCAATTTGTTCAAATAAATGTTCAGAATGCGATTAATTGTTCAGCCAATTGTCATCTCTAGGAATACAAGTTTGTATGTCATTCTAGGAATACAAGTTTGTATGTCATTATCCATATCGAATTACTTGGGGAAAAAATAATGGAGTACCATCTAAGACCTGTCTTACCTTCCATACAACATCCCAACAAACATAACAAGAGGGAGGTAAAGACGTATATGGCAAACAATTGTGCAAGGGAAGCTGCCTTTATTGAAAGGGAGGCAGGCTTAATAAAAATGCGAATCAACTTAGCCCAGCGTGCGCAGTTGATACATGTGCCCTTGTGGTTGATAGTGTTAATGGAGGTGATTGAAAAGAAACAAAAAAAACTCACACTCTCCCAATCGCTGATAATTTGTTGGTGTGATGAAGGAAAATATCAATTTCCCATTAATGACTATTAGCACATGCGAAACACGCGCATGTGACTAGTTTGTGGGGCATGCCTTGTTTGAATTCAAAAATAGTCAAAAAGAACAGCCAAGATGTACACATAACGGCTAATTTGTAGCCAAGTTGTCCAAATACATGTACCCTACGGAAATTGAACAAATGCAATTAATTGTCCAGCTAATTCTCATCTTTCATGTATCTCATTATCCCTATATATAGACTACTGGGGCAAGAGATGATACCATTGAAACTCATCTGTCCTTCCCAAAACCAACCATCAAATATGACGAGAGGGAAAGTGAATCTTGCCTATGTCGGAAACCATTCTGCAAGGAAAGCCATCTTCAATCAAAGGGAGGTTGGCATAATGAAGGCGGCAGACGAGCTCAGTACCCTGTGTGGAATTGATATGTGCGCTGTCATTTTCAGCCCTTGTGATCCGGAGCCATATGTTTGGCCTTCACAAATGGGAGCTCAACGTGTTATTGAAAGGTTTAAGAATTTGTCTGACAAGGAACAGAATATAAGAATGGTGAACCAAGAAACTTTCACCAGACAAATGCTCACAAAGGTCGGGGAACAAGTGGAAAAACAAAAGAAGAAGAATAGGGAGAAAGAAATGACTCATGTCATGTACGATTGCTTGAATGGTGAAGCCTTCCAGAATCTGAGTCTTGTTGATCTGAATTTCTTGAGTTGCTTGCTGAGCCAGAAGATAAGAGATATTGAAAGGAGAATAGAGTTACTAGAGTAAATTTACTTTTGTTGCCTCTTTAGTCCTTGTGATGTTGTCGTTTATTTGTTACCCACATTAATGTTTTGATTATGATGATGATTAATTGATTGGAATGTTTTATTAACTTATTATGATTTCAAATGGACAACGTGAGAAAATCACGCGCTAACATCATTTTCTTGCCATTTTTTTATGTTCGTGTTATGATGAAATAAGATTCTTTATTATTGGGGGAACCAGTGGTGGTGGAGTAAGGCGTGTAGTTGGAAAGGGGAGGTCATTCAAAGAGATGTTAAGTATTAAAACTGTGGATAAAATAGTAGATCGCTAAACGGAATTACATTTGTCTGATGGTATGGATTGAGAAATCTTCAATTTTATGATCATGTACTGAACATGCACTGTATGTGTGTCGTGGCTCAATTCATGACTTACTCAGTTTGTTGGGATTTTAGCAGAAGCAAATAAAAGCCGAGACTTAAAAATAAAATAATTCACAAAGATAGTGAATAAATGACAATGAAAAAGAAACTCAAAAGAGGGACACACAAGAATTTACGTGGTTCGGCCTTTAAACAACCTAAATCCACAGGAGAAATCCATCCGTTCTTTATTATATGAGAATAATGAGTACAAAATGTGTAGGGGTCCGGATATACCGAGCACCGGGTTCAATTGTAGAGATACCTCTTTGATAGTCACCGAGAAACTATCTTCGAGGGACTCTCCGGATATACCGAGCACCGGGTTCAATTGTAGAGATACCTCTTTGATAGTCACCGAGAAACTATCTTCGAGGGACTCTTCGGATATTCACCGAGACCTACCCCATACTTGACTCAGTGAGTTTTCAGAGTTAATATCGAAAGACCTCGGGGCGTACCCGAGGGGTGATCTAAACCGACTTTGTGGTGTGGAAATGTGCTGAAGGATTGGACGCTGAGTCAGCAGAGCAGTTAATGCGACATGTGTCCGTAACAAACCGTGATCATGACAAGTGACGTCATCCGAACGGTTACGACACGTGTAGCAACTTTACTGGAGGCATGTGCTCGCAGTATATTCCTTCGGGCTCGTCATCGTGACGTCAGCAGAGCGGTTAAGTCACGTGACGAGCACAACTGTGCTTGGAGGCCAAGCCAAGGCTCACCTATAAAAGGTAGATTTCGTCACCTAGAAAAGGTACGCACAACTCTCCTCTTAGAACCCTAGATCTACACTTCATCTCTTTCATCTACTAACTTGACCGTCGGAGTACCGTTCTGCGCTCTACGGTCCAGTCCGGTGCTAACGGTGTGTTGAGTGTGCAGGCCTAGGCACAACTCGAGAGTGAGGGTACCATCTCCGTCGCTGATCACCGCCAGGAGGAACTACCAGAGAAAGAGGGCTCCACAAAATGTATGGGCTAAATTATATAACTCAATTCCTCGTATACCTCCTCTCACCACCCAAAGAACAATTTACAATAGGATAAAAAAAAACGCCCTATTTTCTCAACTTGTATTTTTTTTTTCTTCTTTCTTGTTCTTTGGGTGGTGAGAGTAAGTGTACAAGGAATTGGGTTATGTAATTAAGCCAGACATTTTTTTACTGATTATTCTCCTATGGCAAAGAACAGACCGCGGATGTTGGTTGTTTTCTTACCGAACCATGTAAATTCTTGTGTGTCCCTCTTTCGAGTTTCTTTTTCATCGTTATTTATTTGGTGTGTGCTGAATCTTGGCTATGATTTGCTTCCGCTAAAATCTCTAACGCATTTTTCAATAATGCATTCTCGCTGTTGCTTTTGTTTCCTTGTTCGTTTCAAATATGGGAATAATTTTTTGTATAGAGGTATTGAGAGGGATTGAGACATTGAGTTTATATTGTCCAGCTTACTCTGTACAAGAGCATGCAAATAGTTTTAAGGTTGAACACAGGTTGCAAAAGAATACCCTTGTTGTGAATAGTAGTGGGCCGCACTATTTTACCCTTGTTGTGAATAGTTTTACAAGTGGAAATCCTGGTTTGAGGAGTCCTGTCAGAATTCGACATCCATTTCAAGTTCTCTCAAATTTAAATGAGAGTCATCCTCCAGTTTGTAGAACTTTGTTGTCAGCAGTTGAAGCCCGAGGATAGTGAATTAGTCCTTAAAGACAACCCCCAAACAGATAAAGTAACACATACCAGAAGTAAGATTGAATCTTTGATCTGAACATCATAGCCTCATAGGCAATGTCCTCACCATGGTGCACAATGATTTCAAAGTTCTTCTTTAAACTTTTTACCTGTGCATTTGTTTTGTGGATTTATGTTTGCATGTATAACTTCTCTCCCTCTCTCGTCATAACCAATATCTTGTTGGAAAAAAAAAGCTTACGCTCTCGTAATCAGTGATAAAGGAAAATGGTGGTGGTATATTGATACGACTTATATTTAGCTCGACTAATTTCGTGATATGGTCATGCGGCATGCCTTGAACATGAATTTGGATATTAGTAAATGAATATGAAAAAATCTGTCTAGCTCAGCCTCATCTTTCAGAATACAAGGTTGTATCTCATTATCTGCAGAAATTCTTGTGGTTAGAAATAATAAAATCTAAACATGACTTCTGTACACCATCCCTCAAACGCCAGAAGAGGAAAAGTGAACCTTGCCTATGTCACGAACCATGCTTAATGCAGAATGTGAATGGCTTATACTTGTGACATCATTTTCAGCCATTGTGATCGATAGTGATAACAGAGGAGATTGTAAAAAATCTTACGCTCTCCTAATCAATAATGTGTTGGAATCGTAGTGATGAAGGAAAATACTAATTGTCCATTAATGACTATTAGGACGTACGTAATTGATATCGGATTTTCCATATACATGTACCCTATGAAAATTGTGTGAATGCAATTTATTGCCCAGCTAATACTCATCTTTATGTAATTCATGATCCCTATATATAAGACTATTGGGCTAAGAGATGATACCACCTAAACCTTTCTGCCCTTCCCAAAACTATCCCTCAAATATGACAAGAGGGACAGTGAATCTTCCCCATATCACAAATCATTCTGCAAGGAAAGCCACCTCCAAGAAACGAAAGGCTGGCTTAATGAAGGCAGCATATGTGCTTAGCACCCTGAGCGGAATCAATAAATGTGGAATCATTTTCAGCCCTTGTTATCCTGAGCTGTATGTTTGGCCTTCACAGTTGGATGCTCATCGTGATATTGCTAGGTTTAAGAATATGTCTGTCTTGGAACAGAATAGAAGAATGGTGAACTGAGAAAATTTTCACCAGACTAAGGCTCACGAAGGTAGAGGAACAAGTGGGGAAACAAAAGAGTAAAAATAGGGAGAAGGAGATGACTCATGTAATGTACAAGTGCTTGAATGGCGAAGGCTTCCAGGATCTGAGCTTAGGCGATACTGAATTTCTTGAGTTGTTGGCTGAGCCAAAAGATAAGAGATATTGATAAAAAAAAAAATTATGTTAGTGGTAAAAAATTAGATTGCTTAACTGAATGTATTTGTATGGATTGTGAATTCTTCAATTTTATGATTCTTCACTGAATATTCATTGTATGTGTGTCGCGGCTCAGTTCATGGCATACTCATTTGTCAATAATACATACTCATTTGTGCTTGAATGGCGAATTCAAATATCTTGGCGAATTCAAGAATCAGTTGATCACATGTTTCTGCTCTGTCAACCTGAATGGCATTTATGGACTCACTTTATGGATTGGTGGGGAATTCAATGGACCACTCCTTGTTCTGTTATAGATTTACTATATTGGTGGGCAGGGAATATGCTAAGCCCAAAACAGAAACTGTTGTGGGCTTGTTTACCTTTAGCTTTCCTTTAGACAATCTGTATCCAAAGAAATGCATGTATTTTTAGAAATGCAATTCCTAATTGGACTGAGGTGTAGGAACTAATTAAAGTAAGAGTTGCCCTTTGGATCAGATCAAATGAGGACTGGAAGAATTTGGTGTGTTCTTCTTGTCTTTGGGGCTGCTTTTTTTTGTTGTCTCTGTTTTTGGTCCTTTGGGGCTGTTCGGCTTTTGGGTTTTGTGTGTCTAGTTTCTTTTTTGGTTAGGTGTCCTGCTTTTTGGTTGGGGTTCTGTGTTTGTGTGTCTTGCTCCTTGTTTTTTCTGGTTTGGGTGTTCTCTTGTGTTGCTGTGTTGAGTTGGGGTTATGTGTTTGTGTGTCCTGCTCCTTGGTTTAATTTCTGTTTTTGCTGGGTTGGATTGGGTTCTGCTTTGGATATCTGTCTGTCTTTCGAGTTCCATAGTGTTTCTCTCTTGGCATGTTTTACTCTGGGAATGCCTTGTTGGTGATCATATCTTCTTAATTCTTGATTGGGATCAACATGTTTACTTTCTTACATCTACTTAGGGTGGGATAGTTCTTTTTGGAGCTTGAACAACTTGTGCTCTACGCATTTTGGGTTCGATTCATAAGGATCATTGCTACTCAGGTGCTATCTTCATCATTTATGATCCTGGCTTTCTTTGGGAGTGAAGCTTACCTATCTGCTTCATGAGAGAATTTGTAGTTCAAGTAGTTTGCTATGGATGGAGGCTTCAGTTTAGTAACAGTGTATTTATACACTACTAGTTTAGGGTGAATTTCCCGTTTGCTAAAAACAAAACTTTTAGAACCGCTGCTTCCATTTGCTAAAAGCAACCAGGATTTTTTTAGCACTTTTATAGAAACAAAGTGGCTTTTAACAACGGTAGTTTTTAGCACTTAAAAAGTAAACAGGGATAAGGTCATAAGGTTACCAAAGAAAAGGCAGGAATATAGAAAAGGAGAGAGAGAGAGGGGAAAAAAAAAAAAAAAAAACCCTGATGGGCCGTGGGGGTTGCCTAATTGGCCGTGCTCGTGCTATGGGTTCAACTTCTGTATAGTGTTAGTGCACCGTCGTGCCAACTTCTAAACGTGTCAGTGAAATTTATGTGCACACTACGAGAATTGAAAATCTTTGCGACGGTGAGAAACTTCAATATATAGACACATGACCAGGGAAGGATTTGGTATGGGGCACGTGCCCCCACTCAATTTATTTTTTTTAAGAAGAACAAAAAGAAACGATGCATATCTAAACACAAAAATCAAAAGCAGTTCTAGAAGAGTCAACTATATCGTCATCGTCTATGATTGATTGATATTCGCCGTGTCAATAACTCGCGGATCAACCACCAATGAGTTCTCTCCTTCTCACTCTTTTCAACTTCTCTCTCTCAGTGTTAGTCGTCAGTAAATAAATACATATATGAACTATACTGATATACGGATATAGTGACAATACATATATTATACGCAGTACTCATATGTGATGTGATTATTTAACTATTGTTCCAGATTTCTAGTTGCCAAGCTAGTATTCATTTTTACTTGGATTGTTGGTTGGTTTGTCCTTTGTTATTATATAATCCAACTACCCAAGACCCAAGTCACCTACCAAAATAGAATAAGGTTACAAGTTCTTCCACTGCATTTGCACATATTAGATTTTGGGGTTTCTCTTTTGGATAAACTGAATTGGATTTTTTATATTAGGGATTTTTAATTAGGGTTTCTTTATACTAAGTTTAGGGCTTTTGGGATAGGGTTAAATATCTATTTGCCCCTTAAACTATCAATTTTTTTTTACTTCCCTCTTCAACTACCAATTGAATTCCCTTCCCTCATTCAACTACTCCCTCCGTCCCTTTTTAAATGTGTTACCTCGTAAATCCAACTTATTAAAGAAACACCATCATTACACCTTTCACATCAACTTTTTCCTCCACTTTACACTTTCCACATCAACTTTTACCCCTACTTTCCAAAATTATCCTCCACTTTTACCCATTAACTCTTTACCCACTAACTTTTCAAAGGGCAAAATGATAATTATACAAACTTTTACCCATTAACTTTTCAAACTACACACTTATTTAGGGACAGCCCAAAATGGAAATGTCTACATTTAAAAAGGGACGGAGGGAGTATCATTTTCTTCTTTACTAAGGACAAATCTTGTTTTTCATCCAAAATTTGTGACGGAATCTGTTAATGCAAAATTTTTTGAGGACGAAAATGAAACCGAGTTGAATTTGTAGGGACCAAAAAAGTAGATAAACCTTTTTTTTTTTTTTGAATTGATGAAAAAAGAGAAAGGGTAATATGGACATTTTGTACACCTACAACAATGAAGTTGACTGAGGATTTTCATTCTGTCGATCAAACCAAAGCTAGGGTTTTTCGGAGAAGAGATTTCAGCTTCCGTGAAGATATTTCCTGAGGAGAAGGATTTTTAGCTCCATTGGTCACCAAAATTAGGGTTTTAAGGATGACATGGATCTTGAGGGCTCCCACTGGAAGAAAACCGACCTGTAAGTATCGAGCAACACATTTTTATTTCAAAAACTCACTTTTGGGGATTAAAGGAGTTGGAATTGAGTTATTTTATACTGCAATTGACCTACTAATGCCTTTTTCTTTTTTCTTGCAATACTACTATGGCAAGATTGTTATGCCATTTTTCTGCTTCCTACTGTTATGGCTGAACCCTATGGATGTCCATTGATGCATTTTTTTGGGCTTCTGATTGTGGCTTCTTATTATGAGCCGTACGGAACTAATAAAAAGACTAATATAGCCTGACCTAACTTTTCTATCCATCAAGTGGATGGAAAACGTGATTTGTCCTTAGTAAAAAAGAAAATGATAGTTGAAGGGGGAAGAGAGTTCAATTGGTAGTTGAAGGGGGAAGTAAATTTTTTTTTGATAGTTTAAGGAGCAAGTAGATATTTAACCCTTTGGGATACATATGTTGATTACTGATTTTATCTTTGTGACAATATGGAGATATATATATATATATAGGGGGAGCTTCTCCTCCGGGATCCGGGACTCCGGACCCCCGTGATCCGATCATTTTTTTGACGATCCGAGCCGTCCAATGTGTTCAGAAGGTGTTTTCAAGGGTCCACGCGGAAAATCTTCAAAAAAAAATACCGGGAAGGGCTTGATCCAAGCAGTTTTCGCAAAACTGTAAAATATACAGTTTTTGCGAAAAACTGCTTGGATCAAGCCCTTCCCGGTATTTTTTTTTGAAGATTTCCCGCGTAGACCTTGGAAAACACCTTCTGAACACATTGGACGGTTCGGATTTTCCAAAAACAATTTGCAACACAAAAAAAACACAAATTTTCTTAAATCCGGGAGGAGTGGATAAGAAAATTTCCGTATATGTATATATATATATATATATATATATATATATATATATATATATATAAATTCGGTGGTGTCAACTACGAAAGTGCACATGGTAGTACTTAGTGAGAGATATTTTGTTTTTTGTGTTTATGTTTAAAAACCTATGAAAACATATATATTGCAAGTCTTATTGCATATGGTGAAGACTAGTTTGGGACCATTAATGCTAAATACTCAGAAAAGTTGCACAAAATTTACCCAAAAAATAGTAATGAGTGGTTGAGATTCACTTTCAATCCCAAGTAAGTCTGAGCCACTCATTACTATTTGCTAGGTAAATTCTGTGTAATTTTTCTGGATACGTAGCATTGCTGTTAGTTTTTTATTGTTGTGTTTGACTTTAAATTTGTGTTTAAGCTCAGTAAAAATGGGTGCTCCTACTATGAAAATTTCCTAAATCCGTCCCTGAAAACCTCAATACCATTTTAGATATTCGTGACATAAAATTGAGACCATGCATTCCCTCTCCTCTAAACTTGGATATAGCTTATGTCTTTGTCCTTCAGTTCAGTTAGACATGAGTGTCGACAAGAATGACATGGTAGTTAGCTGCCATCACTTGAACGAAAACTGTCCAATGTTTTATCCACACAAGAATGCACCCATCACTTTCTGCAACTACTTGGTTTTATCTCAATAATCAATGTTGCCCACTAGCAACTAATTAACACCACATCCATGCATGTCAAAACCTTATGATATCACTTCAATCGCGACTAGACTGTTATGTATGGTATTGTACACCGAGCAATACTTGCCACGAATTCACACACTAGTAGCCCTACCAATGGATAGTTTCGCATCAGGCAATTTCGATGTAACAGCTGCAACGACAGTTGATGTACCCCTGGTTGGGGTAGTAGTAGGATACAGAAAAAGTTTTCCCGAAATGGTTCAGGGAAAGAGAAAATCAAACGGTTCAGATTTATAATCACGTGAATCCGAACCGGTGATTTCTTTTTCTTAGACCTTTTCAAGGAAACTTTTCCTGTATCCTAACATTTTCGCTTGGTTGGGCAGTGGGGTGTACCACGTGATCGTGTTTCTTACATGATTGTTCTTTATCTTCGTGCCCGTTGTATTTAGAGTGTATATCTTGGCTAATATTTCTTACATAGACATCACATTTAATTTGGAGCATCTTGTTTGTTTTTAGAATCAACCATCTTCACAATGCTCCATCCTTATCTCTCAAGGGAACCATAATATATATCCATGCCCTGCTTAATCATGTTATGAAGAAATGGTCTTATGGATTGGATGTCTTGTCATAGTTAACTCTCTGCATGATGTTTGAAGGGTCTCTCTCCTTCCTAATGTTATCCCTCCAAAGTTCAATTTCCACGTAGCAATCTTCATGCCCTGCTTCAAAGGCAATACATTTAATATGTGGGCAGCTATGTACCAGCAACCAAACTTAACCACCAATATCCACATTGTGTCTTTATAGCATTCCCATTTCATTTTCTTATTTCTTTTTTATAGTAATTGTGTTGGTGCCATGATTTCATGGTTCAGCCTTTCCTCACCCTCTTGACCCGTTTGAACTCCTCGATCTTGACCTAGCGCCTCCGCTTGACCTTCTCTCCCCGCGCACGAAGCAACAGTGTTAGTGCCAAACCGGACCGTGGAAGTCCGGCAAGCAGGTTAGACACATAACGATCCCCAATCTACAGACTTCTATGCCTAGATGGGAATATTTCTTTGAGGCCGGATCCGGTTTTCTTGATTTTTTCTGGGTAGAGTTGGTGAAGTTGATGACGTGGCGGGATAAGAGATGGTCAAATTATGGGACATAATGAAATTACACTAGATTTCTTCCAAGTAAAATGCTACAAACAGCCCACTAAGTTGTTTTTGATATTCAAAAAGTGTATTGAAATGTATGAAAAGTACATTGAATGTGTGAAAGTATATTAAAAAGTATAAAAAGTGCATTGAAATTTGTGTTTATTTTGTCATTTTCTGAGCTTATTGATTTCCCAGTAGCCAACAATAGGACTCTTTTAGAGCATTTTAATTGCAATTAGAAGTTTGGGCATTCGTGTAATCGATTTTATGAATAGATAAAATGGAACCTGGGGGGTGCTGTGCATTCCCATGGTGCGGCCGTGCCAGCATTTTTTCGACGATCGGAGACGTTCACCGCATAGACCTCGTCGAGTACTACAAGTGTGCCAAAAACAACTCGATCGGATATCTTTAAGTGCCTTATCGGAACACAAATAACATGAAAAAGTTATTTTGATCCAGTGTTTGTGTCCATTTGCGTTCCATTTCTTTTCAAAGTATTTGTGTTCTGATGACGTACTTAAAGATATCCGATCGAGTTGATTTTTTGAATACTTATAGTACTCGACGAGGTCTGCGTAGCGTCTCCGATCGTCGGAAAGATGCCGGCGCAGCCGCGCCACGGCTGTACATGCAGCACGGTACTGTGCATCCCATGCACAGCAACCCCTCAGTCGAGATAAAATAATTAGGTATTTAGAGGCAACAAATATATGATAAATTTTCTACTGAAATAGGTAAAAAATATTACTAATACATAACGTTTTACTACGGTAAAGATGTCATATATGTGAATCAATCCAAATGAAAAGATGCTATGTTTAATACATGTTTCCTGATCGTGTAGTGCGGCTAGTGGCAGTGGCGGACGTAGAATTGCGAATTTCACCTAATTTGCAATGACCACTCTAATTTTACAAAAAAATTAAAAGTATAGGAGGAAAATTAGGAGGAGTGCCTCAGTCCGCCCCTGGCTAGTGCCTTCAAGAACGAGAGATTGAAAGCGAAACATGAAACCAATTAAAGAAACCCAATATTCATTAAAAAAAATTTGGAGGAATTAATCCTAAATTTTTATTGGGAAAGGGAAAAAGTAATTTTGTTTTGACTTTTTTTATTTATTTAATTTTTGATGTTTGGAGTTCATTTTGTTGTAGTGTTTGGGAGGTGCAATACCACTGATGCCCTCCACTTTGACGGACAAGAGGGACGGTGTTAGGGGTGGGGACCAAATTAACACACATTTTAAGCGTTGGGGATGAAATTTGATAAATGTTTAGATTGAGGACGAAATTGGCCACTCGCTAATACTTTGGGACAAAAAAGATAAATAAGCCATAAAAAGAGTGCCAAACTTTTTATTGGGAAGGGAGAGGGAGAGAGAGAATGGAAATTTCGGAACTTCCTAATTGAAAAAGGTCCTAATTTGGAGAGAGATAGTGAATCTACTGCCCGAGTACCCGGTCGAGTCCTCGACTGACCTATTTTGGTAGAGCTGTTCGACTAGGTTTTCGTTTAGCTTGTTGGCTTAGTGTCTACTTTATTTGTGTCTGGGGTATGCCCCTGAGCCCTGCAATGGGGTTTGCTTCGATAAAAAATTATCTTACACCCCCCAAAAAAGTCAAATTAAAGAGTTGGGATTATATATTCCAAATTGAAGATATAGTATTTGTTTGGATTTTGTCATACTGCGAATTCAATAAAATCTAATCATATGTAACACGGACACTATAAAAGCAATAACACACATCGAACTTATTATTGTAGCATCTCCCGAAGGTTGTTACAACAGCACAACGTAAGCTAACACTAAAACCGAAAACCATAAATATTTACTACAGTCATTACAAGTTTACAACAGCACAACGTAAGCTAACACTAAAACCATAAACCATAAATACATACTACAGCTTGTCCGGACACTCTGAGTTACACACAAAAGGACTGTCACATATGCATGATAGCTGTCGGTATGGTATTTCGAGTACTAATTTATTCAGGTAGACCAAAGGAAGGCACCCATGGCAAATTTCCTCTTCTGCTTCAAATCTCCGGTGACTGGAAGTCCGTACTCAGTGAGCAGGGAGTCGAGCTTCCACTCGGGCATGGTTTCGTAGTCGGTTTTCTTGAACCTTGGGTAGTGCAGTGGCATCTGAAATGAACAGCTGACCTGCTTCTGCTTGTCACCTTTGGTTCCATAATTTCCATTTATCATTGGGTGCCCATTTGGTTTTAGACCAGTCGTAGTTGCGTAGGCAGGGTTTAGGCAATTGGTTCCACTCATTTTTCCTAGTGTTTTTTTCTTTTGTTCTGTGCTCTCAATTTTTGGGTGAAACTCAATGCCAAGACTCCCTTTTATAAACTAGTGGGGTGGACATATTCAAAGTTGGTGTGACGTGAATTACAGTGCCAGAATAAATGTGGTCTATTAATCTTATTTTCAACGCCAACGCCAATGCTCTGGATGCTGAATGAAAGAAGCATGATAATGTGCACATAAATCAAAATGATTCTTGGGTCTGCCCTCTTTGGCTTTGATTTGAGGACATGATTACGCAGCAAACGCGACGGTATAAACAGGGACGGAGGCATTGGTTTGCTATTGGGGGCCAAGGCCACCCCCCAATAGAAAATTACCACTGAGGCTTTTTTTTTAAATTTTTTTTTATACTATTAAGGATGGGCCACTCCTACTTTAATATAGAACTTCACAAGCCAACAAATTTTCTCTTAGGTTGAGTTTCCAATATGGTATTTTCAGTATTTTTGGTATTTTTAAACTATAAGTTGTCAAATTAGTTAATGTATGTAGTCAAAGAGTGTTAAAAATACCAAATATACTGTAGTGAAAACTCATCATTATCCATTGAAATACTTTTATTTTTTTACTTTTTACTGTTTTTGGTTTGTTAAGAGCACGTACTAGATATTGTATTTTGCATTGGGTACTATTTAAACATTTACTAATTTTTTTAGATATATATTTTTGATCTACAATTGTTTCAGATGTTAAAACTTGAAATTTTAAAATCTTTTTGTTTATGTTGCGGCCCCCTGGGATATGAAATCCTAGCTCCGTCTCTGTTGGTAACTAAAAAAAAAAAAACTAGGATAAGTTACTACCTCATTTGAATTTTTCTTATACATCGGAAGTATATAAATATCGTGCAAGATGAAATCAGTTAATTTTAATTTGGTAAGAAAAATATATGTCATCCCACAATGGTCGAAAATAGCCGGAAAAATATTTGAATCAGTTTACAGTAATGATTAAAGAATCGTGCTATGGGTACCCCAATTGCACCCCACCTCATCGGGGCCGTCCAATTGCACCCCAAGTGTTTGGACGGCCCCGATGAGGTGGGGTGCAATTGGGGTACACTTGGTGGTGTACCCAAATCATTTCCGAATGATTAAAAGGCTTCTTAACAAAGAGAAGGAGACCTGTCTTATCCTTTCGAACTGTCTTATCCTTTCGAAGTCGGATGAATTTATTCAAAGATAGAATTTATAACAAAGGTTTTGCTAACGTGTGCCTAATGGGCACATAACAAGCACACAAATAAACAAAATAAACACACATTTTACACTTTTTAATACACTTTTACATATTCCTATATACTTTTCACACATTTCAAAGATAGAATTTATAACAAGGGTTTTGCTAACGTGTGCCTAATGGACACATAATAAGCACACAAATAACCCACTGGCTCTCATGGAACCCGATGCTTCAAATCCCTAGCCGCCATCGGTTTCTTCCCTTCCCACCGCCGATCTGAACCCATCTTCTTCTCTCCATCTCGTCTTCTCCCCCCATCCCTCTCCTCTCCAGTTTTATCTCTGCGCTTTTCGTATCTGTAACCCCTAGTCGGCTTCGCTTCCATTCTTGTCGGTTTTTGTACCAAAGCCATTTCGGTTTCTATCTTTTGGGGCCATACGCTTCCTTTTTCTTTCTTACCAACAAGAGATCCTGGCCTCCATCTTTTAGGTCGTTTTGTTTTTCCATTTGTTGTGGTTCCTTCTCATCTGCTCTCAAGATGTTTGTGTAAAGTCCTCAACGAATTCCGCTCCACCTGTTGCGGTGCATCATGCGTGTTTGAGGCACACTAGCTGCGTGCTGTCCTATGGAGCGTAAACAAGATATTGGATGGATCCCTGTCATCCACAAACAATCAAAGCAGAGAGGTAATTTTGATCCTGGAAAGCATTCTCTTATTACTCTTTTTGTGGATAATCTTCCTGAAGATACTAGTCAGTCATGGCTGAAGATGTTGTTCAATAAGTATGGAGTTGTCAAAGAAGTCTTCATTCCAGAGAAAAGAAGCAAAGCCACTGGTAATAGATTTGGCTTCATTAGGTATGATTGTCCTGTCTCGGCTGACTTGGCCGTTCTACGGACTAACGGCATTTGGCTTGATGACAAGAAACTATTTGTTAAACTTGCTTCTTTTGAGGCCAAAAGGAATAGGCCCTTTTTGTCTAACTCTATCAGAGAAGGTGAAATACATAAAGCTGGAATGGGACACACTAAAAATCAAGATTCAAGAGCCAAAGAGGCGTTCCAGAACCACTCTTCTTTTCATGAGATAGGTAATACAGCTCAAGGATTATCCTTTGCTCAGGTTCTTAGAGGCGTCGGGGAGACTTCTCTTCAGAACAAATTTCAGAGCAAGCAAATTCAGGCAAATGGTACTGGCTGGCTTCATAGGAGTGCGGTTGCCAAGGTAAGTAAACTAATCTCTACGGAGGAACTTGAGAAGATTTTTAAGTCTGCAGATATACCATTTGAGAAAATTAAAGCTATGGGGGGAGATTTATTGTTATCACTTTTCTAAGCTCTGAAGCTAGAGATACTTTTATCAAGGATAGGTGGATGATCAATTGGTTTGAGGAGATTAATCCTTGGAGTGGTGAAGCTGCGAAAGAGGAACGCTTTGCTTGGTTATCCTGTTATGGTATGCCATTAAATGGGTGGTCTAATCCAACTTTCAAATTAATAGGGGATGAATGGGGTCATTTCCTCAAAGTTGATGATAGCACGTTGAAAGAAATCTCTTATGAGAGAGGTAGGATTCTGATTGCTACAGAGCATATTCATAAGATAAAGGGTAACATTAACCTTGTGATACTTGGAAAACAATACAACGTTCGTGTAGAGGAAGATGAGTCCTTCAGAATTTTGAAATCCAACTTTAATCTTGTAGCTCCTTTGGTCGCAGAAAATCAAGCCCCTTTGGAGAACATTGTTGTAGCCGTTGGCAAGGATCGTCCCTTTGAGATGGCAGCCTTGAAAGAGGTTGTAGAAAATGTGGAGTCTAACGTCTTGCCTTTGTCTGATGTAGGGGTTGGTAGGAACCACATTACTGAGGAGGTGACCAACGCATTAGCTGTGGAGTATGTTGGGGGAATTAACGACGATAACTCATATTCTCCTCATGGTTTAGACTCGTTGGTGGGTTTAGAATCGTTGGTGGTGAAGTCAATTGCCCAACCCTTTCAAGGCCGGATAGCTACTGAAGTTGTGAGTAACTTTCACATGTTGGTAGAGGATACTGAAGTAGTGGAAAAGTCTCCTGGTATCGACTGTAGTGTTGTGGAAGAGACTATGGAGGAGGTGGCAGATTCAATGAAGAATGTGGCAGATCCTTTAGAGGTTTTAGTGGATGGTGATGATTGCACAACCGTTGATCTTGCTTCCGACGATCCTCTTTTTAAGTATGTGGATCTCAAACGTCAAAGGAAGAAAAATAGCACCAAGCACGGGGTTCGTAGGAAACCTATTTGGACTAAAAATCCTTTGAAAGCGGCCATTTTTTCTAGGACACTTAGCAGGGATCATAAAGAGGAGAAGTTGAAGACTTTCAAATTGGGCTTGAAGAAAGGATCTAACTCTAAGGCCCTTTGTAGTTTTTCCAAGAAGGGATCTCTCTCTTTGGGGGACAGCCGACATTAATTCTGACTTCGAGCCCAATCTTTTGTCTCAAGAGGGAGATAATAGAATGAGAAATAAAGTGGAGAAAGAATTTTCAGTTTCTTTAGCAAGGGCGAAAACTCTCGATGTTAACCTTCTCCCTGGGGATGAAGCTTTTTTAAAGGAATTGCTTGAGGAAGATTTCCATTGAAATCATAGAGTTGTAGTTGGTTTTTGGGTGTTGTATTTTTGTGGCAGCAGCTTCGGCTAATTCGAGCAGTCTGCTAGGGGCTGATTTTCGGGAGTCTTTTGCGGTGGTTTTTAGTTTGGGTTTGGCTTTTTTGGGTGGTTTTCATTTGATTGGCTTTCTTGTTTTCTTCTCCTTTCTTTTTCTTTCATTCAACCTCGGTTGGATGCCCCTCGATGTACCCTTTCGAGTTTTCTAATATATCTTCTTCTGTTGATCAAAAAAAAAAAAAAAATAAGCACACAAATAAACACACATTTCATAATAAGCTTCCCGTTGTGTTGTTAGAACTCACTAGACTTTCTTGGAATAGTCAGCGCCAACAACTGCTGGGAAACATTGTTGATTGTTGCGTGCTTTGTATTGAAACATTGTTGATTGTTGATTTACCTGTTGTTGTTTGTACATTGATGTTGCCTCTTGTGAAATTGTTTTGCAACTGTCCTGTTAGTTGTAAATGTATTTGGACTCTCTCCATTGAGGTGAGTATAAGAACCAAAAAAATATATAGAATTTGAAGCTGAGGTGTGTGTAAGTACCAAACTGCATGGAACTTGAACTTTACGTGTAAAATGGGGGCAGAAAAATGGGTTCATTATTCTTTGGAAATAATGAACATTTGTCTACACAGAAGTTATAGGGTTTCTGATGGGGTCTCTGAAATAATGAACATTATTCTTTGGAAAAAATGGTTTGGGAAATAATGAACATTATACTTTTTGTGAAGATATAGAACATTATACAAAAAAGAAAAGGTGCAACCAAATAACTTGTCCATTTGTTAAACGGATACGGATAAAAATTTCATTCATAGAGACGTTGTCTCCACTCCATACCTCTTCCACTTCTTCATCCCTTTCAATTTGGGAAGATATAGGACACATCACCGACGGTGGCGATGGTAACTGAAACATCGCCTGGAGATTAAAAATAAACAACAAGAAGTGAGTATAATACGCGTACTATAGCAAGTAACAAAATACTAAATATCCCAGGGTACAAGTACTATAGCAAGGACCAAAACAATCTGGTGGTGGCCTAAAAAGGTATTTAAAAATTGGACCTTTCTCTCAACAACTTATCCGGTCAAATTCCTATATTCTTAGGGACATTTGCCATTTGCCCTGAAGAATCTCAATTTGACTTCGATCAAATTAAGAAGGAGAGTTACAATAAATGGTGTTTTCCCAAATCCAAGTGCAATGTCAGTTGCCGGAAATCATACGCTTTGTGGCATTTCCATTTTACAAGCATATATGATCGAAAGTATTTAAGTGATGGAAAGTATTTAATGATGGCAAACCTCAGTGCTCTGGGCAAAATTAGTCCCATGAAGTATGGGCTTTGTTATAGTATGTTGAGGTTAATAAGGGCAAAGTATACATTGGATGGGATTAGTGATGGAAAGTATAAACAAACTGTTAAATACTAGAACACCCCTCAACACTGTTAACCATACTATAACAAAAATTAATCCCATACTTGTATGAAATTTGTTGATTCTGGAAACTAATTTAGGGCCTATATGAAAGTCAGTCCGACAAAATAACCTACTACTGAAACCAAATGATTTACAAACTGTGTGTGTGTGTGTGTGTGTGTGTGTGTGTGTGAGAGAGAGAGAGAGAGAGAGAGACCTTGGCGTCGAATGGCGGTGGTGGACGGGTTTGGGCTTGAGTCGGGTTGAGCTTGAGTCGGGGTTCAGTCGCCGGTCAATAGCAGTCGCCGGTGAAGGACGCGTCGGAGGGTGGGTCGTGATGTCGTCGACTGGAGGTGGGCGGGTTGGGCTTGAGTCGGGTTGGGCTTGAGTCGGAGAGTGAATGACCCGATCTTCTTCCTCTCTTCTCTGTCTCTCAAAGGTGCCGCGAAAATGAGAGTGCAACCCCAGATTTGGGGATTTTGAAAATTTCGGAATTTTGTTTTTTTGTTTTTTTTTTCCCTGGGGTAAAGTGGGTGGGCCTCCACGTGGGGCCCATGTGAACAGTGGCAAGGGTGTGGCTGGGAGTGTATTGTAGGGAGTGTATGTATTCTTTTCAGGACCGTTTAGAAGACGATCCGGACGACCCTAGTCCTAAGCAGTTTATGAGGTTCACAAGCAAAAGGGTGTGTTTAGTGAGAAGAGTAGAACCATTTGGTAACATTAGAAATTTTGGACAATTTTCGGTTTACTCCATCAAAATCTTTATAGAAATTTAAAGGCAAATTTTAAAGTGAGCCTATTGGGCTAACGTTAAGATTTAAATAAAAAAAAAGTGTTGAAATATGTGAAAAGGGTATGAAAAAATGTGAAAGTTTATTGAAATAAGTGAAAAGTGTACGAGTGTGTGATTTTTTTTTTATTTAAATTATGTGTGTTTATTGTCAGCCCACTGGGCTTAAATGTTTAATTAAACATCTCATGAAATGTTTATACATGACATTCTACAGGAATCCTCTATCTTTGGATTTAGAGTACTCGTAGTGACCTCAATTGTGGGACCTCTATAATCTGTACTTAGGATCAGAACAATTGAATATTGGTAGTCATGTATTCGGATATCATTTATATGGATGACCAATATCATTTGAAAATACACTGTAAGACAAATTTGTCTCAATTTTGTGTCTACCAATCTCCGATAATCATAATTTTTGTACCCATATGTGCTCAAAACTTCTGAAAAAATGAACTATTTTGATCTCAAATTAATGAAAATTTCAAAGGGTTCACAATTAAGGTGACTACGGAGTACGGAGATGTAGTAATTTGGGTCACTATGGGAACCCCAAATCCCCCTGTCTCTCCTCTCCTCCATTTGGATTCATATGGACATGTTTAATGCCTCTCCACGTATATGAGAATGATGGGTTTCTTTCTCTATATATATCATTATATTTTTTGGTCAGGAGACGGTCCGAACAGCCATTGCGCTTATGAAAGGAAATACTTAGGCAGTATTTCTTCCGTCATCTTTCCGTTAAAAGTCTTGCATTAGTAGAATGTTTCTGTCAAGAATCTGGGATCCATTAGTTACGTGGTTAAGAGTGATGTATATAAGGTCTCTCTGAGGCTCTTTATGATCAACGAGATCAATTCAAGAAATGAGATGAAATTCGTTTACCTCTCTCTCTCTCTCTCTCTCTCTCTCTCTCTCTCTCTCTCTCTCTCTCTCTCTCTCTCTCTCTCCAGAAGTTTTGCATTTTGATTTGATTAGAGATCTGTAAATTTCGTTATGGTATCAGAGCATTGAGACTACCGTCGTGCAGACTACGATTCTAGGGTTTTCTGTTCGTCAAATTTTCAAGGTTTTCACAGACCAAGAAGAGTTGTAGATGAAAACTGACTAGTACACGGAGAGATGGGATAAAGACCCTGGTGACAAGGACCCTTGTGAAGCACTTGGTTCGTGAGAAGATCCTGAACAATAAAACCAGTGGAATCAAATGTCATCCTACACTGATTATCTTTGGCAAATTGGTAAACAGACACAAGATTATGTGAAATAGATGGAACATGTAGAATATTAGATAAGGAAAAAGAAGCAGATGGAGTAGGTAATAGTCCTTTACCAGAATGAGTAACTGGAAGGGTGCTGCCATTACCAACCATCACACCAGTACCACCAGTGTAAGGGTGCTGAACAGAGAGATTAGACAAGTCATTTGTAACATGGGAGGTTGCACCACTGTCAAAAAACCAATTACCACCAGTAGGAGTCATTACTGAAGAAGATCCTTGCTGCATTTGTGCCCCAAATGTCACTGCAGAAGGAACATAAGATGGTACATTCTCAGTGAAGTGTACTTGAGGAAACCTTTGTGGTTGAGAAAATCCTGAAAACTGTGATGGTCCTTGCTGAGAAAATCCAGAAGGCTGTGTAGTGCCATAAGACTGTGAGAATCCTTGCTATGGAAGTGAGCCATACTGCTGTGGTAGACCTTGATACGGTGATGGAGGAATTGATGGTCTGGACATAAACTGAGTTTGACCATGAGAAGACACTTGTGAAGGTTGAAAAGGTTGATAGCCCAGATTCTGTCTGTAATAGCAAGTAGCAGCAGTGTGATTTGTCTTGAAACAAATTTGACAAGCACCTGTAACCCAAGGTTGTCCCTGTGAACCTCTATACCCTTTGCCTTTATTGAAACCTCTATTTCTATTTGGTGGATATGGATTGTAATATTGTTGATGTGATGGAACAACTGCAGCAGGGTTATAACCAAAATTTGGTTGAGAAGACATAGCATTGCCTTGAGTAGAAGAGGCAGTATGACTTTGCACTCATGATGTCTGTGTTGCAACTAGAACTGTTGAAGTATCAGGTTTCGAAATAGACTTGTTTTGGGCCTTTTTCAAGATCATATCTTCTGCCTCGAGTATAGACGTTAAATCTCCTGCCCTCATTCTTGCTGCACTCTTGATAGGATCAAACTCACTAGGCAAACCATTCAAAGCATAAAAAATGAGGTCTTCATCATCAATTGGTGAGCCACTGGCGGCCAATTTGTGTGCATAATCAGAAATTTCATCTAGATACTCTTGCATTGTTGATGTTTTGGTGATATTAAACAATCTTTGTCTCAAATCATGGACATGTGAGCGAGACAGTGAACTAAATCGTGTTGACAAACTGGTCCACACTTCATAAACATGTTCTAACCCTAGAAGATGTGTCTGAATCGATGGTGAAATAGTTGCAGTAATACAGGCTAACAAGTGTCCGTTAATCATTGTCCACTTCACATACTCTGGATTCTGAATCTTGTCAGGGCATGGCATAATTGTGGTGCCATCTAGAAACCCTAAGTATCCATTTGCACTTAACGCATTACGAACTTGATTCTTCCAAAGCATGTAATTGTGTGCATCAAGCTTGATTGTAACAAAATTTGAGAAATTGGAGACAAGAAATACCAAAGCTGTGGGCATAGTAACTGTTGATGCGTTTGATGCAGATTGTGACGTCATTGAAATCGATGTTGGTCTTGGTTATATATTAAGATATAGGGTGTGTTTAGTGAGAAATGTCTAAAAGTTTAAGTATATGTACATGTCGAGGAGAGATCGTTTCACGCTAGTCTAGCGATACAAAAATGGACGTTGATCTTTGATCTGTACTTCTATTGAGTTGGAGTCTTGGAATTTTACTTGGCTTTCCTGAATCAAAATGTTTGAGACATCAATTTTGCACTACAATTGTGTTCCTATATGCCATTAGCATGAGTTTTCCCTTTTATGAACATCAATTCTTACTGCCTTTTAAGTGCTCGACAAAAGGTCCCGACTACATTAGCCTTATGCTTTCAAAGAATTTTTAGTCTCGTATGTCAAAATTTTCTATGAAGTAAAGTCAAATTTCGCTTCAAACTAAGAATTATACTTATTAGTGGCATTTCACTAATTTTTTTTGTCGCCAAAAGTGGTACCAATACGATGGGTTTGGTGACCGAAAGCGAAAACACAAAATAGAAGGATTAAGACGAGAGAAATCCTTATACACCATGTGTTTGTTGAATTTACCATGTGTTTGTTGAATTTTCCAAGAGAAAACACAAAATTAAAAAGGTGTACTACTTACTTCCAATTCTCCACCTAATGAATTTTACACATCTTGGATACTTTGGCTAGAGTTACCAAGTTGGTTGCTTGGTGGTGACCATAAACACAAAACTAAAATTTGTTAATTTGCACGAGATTATATTTAGTGAACATAAACTCAAAATCATTTTATTTATTAACACCAAAGATGTATAAATTTGAAATACGTATCACTAGTTTACAATTAACAAAGAGTCGTTTTATAAACCAGGAGAATTCTAACAAATGTATATCTAGTGAAGTGTTACTAGGCTTTTTGAAATTATAATTTTTAAATATTGGTAAAATTTCACTAATTTTTTGGGTCGCTAGAAGTGGTCGATCGGAGGTGGGGTGGTGGTCGACCAAGAGGCAGAGTTGATTTTTTCTAAATTTTTTATGAACTTAGAACTTTTAAAAATTAGTGAAATGTCACTAATTTTTTAAGTCGCCAGAAGTGGTCGGCTGGAGGTGGGGTGGTTACCAGCCGGAGGTAGGAGTTGATTTTTTTGAATTTTCTGTATGAAATTAAAACTTTTAAAAATTAGTGAAATGTCAATAATTTTTGTTGGTCACCGGAAGTGGTCGGCCGGAGGTGGGGTGGTGGTCGGCCAGGAGGTAGAGTTGATTTTTAGATTTTTTCCAAAATTAGCGACATTTCACTATTTTATTTTATTTTTGTCTTTATGTTCGATTGCAAAAATTCATTATCTTTTCCTTTAAAAATGTCAAATGTTTTTTGTCTTTATGTTCAATTGCAAAAGTTCATTGTACTTCCCTTTAAAAATGTCAAATGTTTTGGATTTTTAGCTAAGTGGAGATGACATGAAAAGGGATCACCAATAGAACGAGGTGGTTTGTGAGGCTTCATTGCTGCTTCTTTTTTGCCCATGCTCGAAAAGCAACTACGTTTAGAATAGAGATCTCCATGCAACTTCTAGAATGGAGAACTCCATCCTAATGCAAGGACTCTGTAAGGTCCATAACCCGCGGTCTCTCTTTGTTGGCAATTCCACGACAAAACACATATTTGGATGTATCCCTATTATCGAGTTGTAATTTATTTTTTCTTTTATTTTTAGAATGTCTGTTTAGGAAGTGGAAGGAAATCAATGTGTCTTGTAATGAGGGACCGTGAGTGTGTAGTCCATCAAAATGCACGGCATCAAAGTGCTCGGTATATTTGGAAGGATTTGCACGGTATGGGCAAATTGGAAAGTTTGGGTCCTAATCAAATTGGAAGAATATTTATTTCAAGAAGTAAATTCTCCTCAACAAGGTAAGATTCTTGGCAATCATCATTTATAAAAAGGGGAAGTCATCGTTAGTAAAGTTACCACGCATTAGAGAGACACAAGGGCTGCTCGGTTTGGGTGTTATTCAATTGTTTGGGCAGTCACCATTGAAAGATGAGAGGCAAGAGAAGATGTTGAGAGGGTTCTAAATATTGAGTCTTGGAGTACAACTTATGCATCATTGATCAACGCAATTAACTCCAAGAAGTTTCTGCATATTCGTTCTCAACTTTTTTTGAGTTTTCCTTTGGTGAACTTCCGAAGGGTATTGGAAGGCTTGTGGATTCAAGGCAGCGGCAATCAAGCACTGGGTGTGGTGAACGTGGATTCGGCAAGTAGTTCTTAGGACGATTTGTGAGGATTCAGAATCGTAGGGTAAGATTACTTGTAACCGCACAATGTTTTATGGTGTTTGATTCCTTCCCGTGGTTTTTACCCGTATTGGGGTTTTCCACGTATATCTTGGTGTTCTCTGTTTTGATTGCTTTCTATTGTTTAATTAATTCTTATCATATTGGTGTATTGTTTTTTTTTATAAGAAACTAAAAATCTAGCAAATTATTAAACCTAGGCGATCTAGGATTTTTCAGACTCCAATAACCAAATTTGGGGAGTCTTTATTGAAAACTTCTTAGTTCTTAACAGTTGCTTTTAATTGAATTGAAGAGCCTCATGTTTTTGGTACAATTTGAATTCAATTAGTTAGATGCTAATTGGTTTTTATTAGGATAGGTATTTGTACTAATTGGTTTAGTTTTGAATGGAATTTAGATTTGGACTACCCAATTTTGAAAACAGTCGAAGTGAACATTTTGAAAGGATGTCTCACTATATATATCCTTATATCAAGTTCAGATACATTTATTATTATGTGAATTCCAATTAAAAATCCATTACTCCAATATTTTAAGAATAAGATCAATTAGAGAGTCAAAGTAGAGGACACTTATCGCGTTTACGGCCCTCCTCACGTAAGTCATTCTACAATACTATATAAAAAGACGAATCACTTTATTCTATTTTCTTCAGACTACTACGACACTCACATACTTATATTGTATTTATGAAAACAAATTAAAAAATGAGAACGTAAAATAACCATTTTTTTGTTAAATCAAATCACAATTATTAAGAAGCGATCACAATAATAATACTAATACAGTACTACTCAAAATTAGTAGTATCATATTAAAAAATATTTTAAAATTTAGGGGCCCCAGGGTTTTCGTGTAAAACGTAACAACAATGTTGTGTACGTATCATTTTTTAAAACGTAACCATGTTACGGAAGCACATGTTCTTATTGATTGAATGTCATATCATAGTTAACTCTGCATGATGTTTGAATGGTCTCTCTCCTCTCCTTATGTATCCCTCCAATTTCAGTTCCCACCCTACCAATGTTCATGCCCTGGTTCAAAGGCAACAAATTTAATACGTGGACAGCTATGTCCCAACAGCCAAACTTTGTTTTTATCGGTAACAAGATTTTATTAGAACTCGACAAAGGGTACATCGAGAAAAAGAAATCACAACCAAGCACAAGTGCAAGGTTACGGCACGGCAAACACAATAAGTAACTTGTCCAAAGCCTTGATCAGGGCTAATACATAAGCAAGGCCCTAATATAGCAGATCTGCCTGGCTGCACCAAAACCTTCTTCCTAGCCCTGTTAATCCTCAGAATATATTACAGCCATAAGCAGCAGCATATCCACAACATTTGAAAACTCCAAAACCAGTATCTAAATAGCATACTAAAACCATCCCGCGACACCCCATCAGTGAGTGAATACAAAATTATACTTTGATTTTCCTAATGCCCTCAAGACACCAACAATCAAACTTACTACCAATATACACATTAAACAGTTTTTATTAATGCATTTACCATTTAATTTTCTTCTTTCTTCTCCATAGTAATTATGCACAAAACGATCCCCAATCCATATGTTTGGATAAGTCAAATTAAACAGTTGAAAACAGCTCTAGTGTCTCTGAGGCCTCTTGGCAATATGCATGCCGCTGTGTTTGGTTGAGAGTTTTGAGAAGAATATTTTGAGAAATATTTTTGAGATAGTGTTTGGATGAGTTCTTCGAAAAAGTAATAATTAGAGAGAGGTGTAATAATTAGAGAGAGATAGAGAGAGAAATGAAAATAATGATTGGATGGAAGGGTATGAGTAGAGAGAGAAATATGATTGATGATTGGAGAGATGAGAGATGGGGAAGGAATCTTTTTGGAAATATGAAGTGAACAAAGGTGTGCCGTGTTTCTGTAGCTTAGGCGAGTCTGTTTTCCCGTGTGTAAGCCTTAGGTTTTTTTTTTTTTTTTTTTTTTTGGTATAGGGACTTTTTGCAAAACTTTTTATTTTGCTTAAAAAAAAAAAAAAAAAGCCTCTGGAGAAGTTTGTCCCAACTCACCGTTAATTGTGAGGTTTTCGTTTAGCTTGTTGGCCTAGTGCCTGTTTTGTTTGTGTCTGGAGTATGCCTCTGAGCACCTGTAATTGGCTTTGCTTCTATGAAAAATACTAGTAAATTTGTTCTGCTCAAGAGTTCATACAGTGGTACAGAAAAACATAGACATATATGAAGCAAATTCAATATTATAATATAATCATTTACATAACACAGACACTAATAAAAGCAATTACATCACCATCTAATGAAGAAAATTCTACCGTTAGCCCACTGGCCGGACAATAAAACTGCTCTTTGACCAGTAAAAGTATATTCTTACTGGTCAAAAGAGTAGCCTTATCGTCCGCTCAGTTGGCTGACAATAGAAAGACTGTATAAACAAAAGGATATATATGATAGCTATCGGCATGGTAATGTACCCTACTAATTATTCAGTCGTTCTGGGAAGAAGACCAAAGGAAGGCACCCATGGCAAATTTCCTCTTCTGCTTCAAATCTCCGGTTATGGGAAGGCCGTACTCAGTGAGCAGGGAGTTGAGCTGCCACTCGGGCATGGTTTCGTAGTCGGTTTTCTTGAACCTTGGGTAGTGGAGAGGCATCTGAAACGAACACCTGATCTGCTTCTGATTATCACTTCCGGTTCCATCTGCACCCATCATTTGGCGCCCATTTGGTTTTAGACCGGACGTGGTTGTGTAGGGAGAGTTGGACCATGTTGTTCCACTCATTTTTTCCTTCTTTTTGGTTCTCTGTTCTCGATTTCTTGGGTGAAACTCAATGCCAAGGCTCCCTCCTTTTATAGGCATAATGAGAGAGGGAGAGGGAGGGAGGGAGAGAAATGGTATGGTCCACAAGGCTGCACGTATTGGGCTGGGCCGGGTTTAGACCGAGCTATATATATAATAATGAGAATTGTGCGTGCCGAATCTTACCCAATTAATAAACGGGGTTTGCAAGTGGTGGCTAGCTCATGCAGTAGAGCTCTTGAATGCCCGCACTGCATCCCCGGGTCGGGTCCCATTTCCTCCCTCCCTCATTTAATAGATTAGAAATGACGAATGACAAAAAAATAAATTAAATAAATAAATAAACGGGATTTATTTTATATTGCCAAGCCTAGCCCTGTTAAAATTTAATTTTTCAAACTCGCTCCAATTAATTCGTTTATTTTTCTAAAGCCTAGTACCCCAAACTTTAATTAATTAATCATACATAACTATTACAACTTAGAGTTCACAGCCATAATAACTATATTTATATGAAGACGAAAGAATATATGCATATGTGTCATTTTAAAGCCTAATTGGGCACGGGCATGACACAAGCACAGAGCTTGGTGTGCTCATGGGCCGGGTCAAGCATATTCTAAAATTGTTGGCACGGCACGGCACCACACAACTAATTATTGGGCAGGGCTAGGCATGACACGAAACACATTTGGCACAGAATTAAACGGGCTAGACTGACACGACGGGACTCATTTGACACCTCTAGCTAGCCCGGCCCACAGGCACGCTAAACTCTATGCCTTGTCGCGCTTGTGCTCGTGTTTGTGTCGTGTCTGTGCCCAATTAGACTTTTTTTTATTAGGTATTTTAAAGACTAAAGAAATTCTTTTAAAAAATTACTGATATTTTTTAAATAAGTGACAGAAAACATTATCAAATACTTATAACAAAAATAAAACAATAAAATTTATAAATATAACATTTTATTGATAATTGCAATTTCGTAATATCATGGTTGTAAATAGGTAAGAGTTGCATCAATATAGTTTGAGTACATCCCAATTAGATTGGCACCAACTCAATTATCAATCATTTGTATTTCTTAAACCTTAAACCTTAAAGTATAAAAAATAATATTACATCCCAGCTAAGTTGGCACACCTACTCAATTATCAATCATTTGTATTTCTTAAACCTTATAAGCATAAAAAAAAAATTAATATGATACTTTCTATTAGTAGTAATCATGAACATTGTAACTCATTCTTCATTAGATTCATTGTTTACATCAAAGTTCGAAAAATATTCAGTAATATGATTCGCTTTTGAATATATATACCCAAAAATTTAGGCCGAATGAAGCCTTACATAAAACCTACTTAATATGTTTTCTTTAATTGGTGTGAAAAACCAGTTCATAGACTTCCAAAACAAATTCAAATAGTGAGGGAAAATGCTAGAATATGTTCTAGGAGAGGACAAAAGTAGAACCAAGAGAGGAATTAATGTTATGAAAGGGACACACCAAGAAGATAGTGATTGGCTTCAACCAATTCATGGCACATAGTCTCCGAGTTTGAGATGAGAGTGTTACAATTCGAAATTATATAATAAATGCCAATGGATTGATGGTTACCAATTTGGCAAGGTCACTTACATTTACATAATAATTAGTTGATCCATCTTGATCTGGTTAATACATCTTAACACAATTAAAAGCCTTTTGTGGCGGTGAAAAACTTCAATAGACACCGTGAAACTATTAGCACGGACTTGTGAAGAACATTGAGATGATGCATTCTCTCTCCTCTCAACTAGGATACACCCTATGTCTTTTGTCCTTGTGTTTGACATAAGTACGAGTTTGACAAGCTTGTCATGGTAGTTAGGCATCACTTGATGAAAATGTACAATATTTATCCACACAAGAATGCGCGCACCGCGTAGGGCCCTGGCAAGCGGCAACGGATAATGTAGCGTAGCCCCGCGTAGGGCAATTTCGATGTAACTTGTTGTTAGCACTCAACATAGTAAAACAACCGCAACGACTATGGACGTAGCCTGCCTTGGGTCACGTGATTGCATTACTATGCGGTTGTTCTTTATCGTTATGCACTCGTGTTCTCAATTATTTGGGTAAGATTTCGAATGTTTCTTGCATAGACATCACATTAAAACATTTCTTGGAGCTTCTTGTTTGTTTTCATATTCAATCATCTTCCAGATTGATCCATCCACAGTGACGAAGCTAGAATTTTGACCCAAGGGAGGCTGATTGGATAGACATATTTTTATCTAAACATATATATAATTAGATTGTCCTACAATTACTAATTTTCAATATAATATATCTGTTCATTGAAATTATTCTAGGGTGGTGTTAATGCCAAAACCGTTTTTGTTTGTGCCAAAATTGTAGTGCTTAAAAATCTTGTACCATATGCAAGGTACAACCTTTTATGCACTACAGTTTTGGCACAAATAAAAGTGGTTTTGGCATTGTCATTTCCCTTATTCTAATCTATTGCAATAATAGTAAATGAATAATTTTATTCTATCTCTTTAGGCTAACACGATAGTCACATGCTTGTACTGTATTTCTTAAACCTTAAAGTATAAAAAATAAAATTACATCCCAGCTAAGTTGACACCTACTCAATTATCAATCATTTGTATTTCTTAAAACTTATAAGCATAAAAAAAAATTAATATGATACTTCTCTATTACTCCCTCCGTCCCTTTTTAAGTGTTTAACTTTCCATTTTGGGCTGTCCCTAAATAAGTGTGTGGTTTGAAAAGTTAATGGGTAAAAGTTTGTACAATTATCATTTTGCCCTTTTGAAAAGTAAGTGGGTAAAGAGTTAATAGGTAAAAGTGAAGGACAATTTTGGAAAGTAGATGTAAAAGTTGATGTGAAAAGTGTAAAGTGGAGGAAAAAGTTGATGTGAAAGGTGTAATGATGATGTTTTTTTAATAAGTTGGATTTACGAAGTAACACATTTAAAAAGAGACGGATGGAGTAGTAGTAATCATGAACACAGAGAGGATCCAGTCAGGACTCCCTGACTTTGTTAAAATACGGACCTCCCCTCTCCCGGCCAAATGGTCGGGATCCGAACCGTTGGATGTGTTTAAAATGTGTTTTCAAGGGCCTACGCGAAGATTCGGACAAAAAAATGACCGGGAAGGGCATCATCCGAGCAGTTTTTCATACAAACCGTAGGATATATATTTCATGAAAAACTGCTCGGATGAAGCCCCGGTCATTTTTTTTGCCGAATCTTCGCGTAGGCCCTTGAAAACACATTTTAAACACATCCAATGGTTCGGATCCCGACCATTTGGCCGGGAAATGGCCGGGAGATGGGAGGTCTGGATTTTTTTAAAGTCGGGGAGTCCTGACTTCCTGACTCATCATGAACATTGTAACTCATTCTTCATTAGATTCATTGTTTACATCAAAGTTCAAAAAATATTCAGTAATATGATTCGTTTTTGAATATATATACCCAAAAATTTAGGCCGAATGAGGCCTTACATAAAACCTACTTAATATGTTATCTTTAATTGGTGTGAAAAACCAGTTCATAGACTTCCAAAACAAATTCAAATATCGAGGGAAAATGCTAGAATATGTTCTAGGAGAGGACAAAAGTAGAGCCTAGAGAGGAATTAATGTTATGAAAGGGACACACCAAGAAGATATGGCTTCAACCAATTCATGGCACATAGTCTCCGAGTTTGAGATGTGAGTGTTACAATTCGAAATTATATAATAAATGCCAATGGATTAAATGGTTACCAATTTGGCAAGGTCACTTACATTTACATAATAATTAGTTGATCCATCTTGATCTGGTCAATAATCTTAACACAATTAAAAGACTTTTGTGGCGTTGAAAAACTTCAATAGACACCGTGAAACTGTTTGCGCAGACTAGTGAAGAACGTTGAGATGATGCATTCTCTCTCCTCTCAACTAGGATACGCCCTATGTCTTTTGTCCTTGTGTTTGACATAAGTACGAGTTTGACAAGCTTGTCATGGTAGTTAGGCATCACTTGCTGAAAATGTACAATATTTATCCACACAAGAATGCGCGCACCCATCACTTTCTGCAAGAATGAGCCCTGGCAAGCAGCAACCAATAATGTAGCGTAGCCCCGCGTAGGGCAATTTCGATGTAACTTCTTGTTAGCACTCAGCATAGTAAAACAGCCGCAACGACTATGGACGTAGCCTACCTTGGGTCACGTGATTGCATTACTATGCGATTGTTCTTTATCGTTATGCACTCGTGTTCTCAATTATCTGGGTAAGATTTTGAATGTTTCTTGCATAGACGTCACATTAAAACATTTCTTGGAGCTTCTTGTTTGTTTTCAGATTCAATCATCTTCAAGATTGATCCATCCACACTGACGAAGCTAGAATTTTGACCCAAGAGAAGCTGATTGGGTAGACATATTTTTATCTAAACATATAATTAGATTGTCCTACAGTTATTAATTTTTAATATACTATATTTGTACATTGAACCTATTCTAATATAATGCAATAATAGAAAATGAATAATTTTTTTCTATTTCTTTAGGCTAACACGATAGTCACATGCTTGTACTCTATTTATGAAAAGAAGTTGGAAATTGAGAATTTAAAATAACTATTTTTTGTTAAATCAAAAACCAAAAAATTTCAGATTATAAGAAGCGATCATAATAATACTAGTGATACTACTCAAAATTTAGTATCATAGTCATAAAAAAAATTAAAATTTGGGGGGTCTGTGGCCCCGTCCGGGGTACGTTGTCGTGTAAAACTTAACCTATGTCATATCATAGCTAACTCTGCAAGATGTTTGAAGGTCTCTAGCTCTCCTAACTTATGTATCACTGCAAGTTCAATTTCCATCTAGCAATGTTCATGCCCTGGTTCAAAGGCAACATGCACATTTAATACGTGGGCAGCTATACACCAGTTGTTGTGTCAAAACTCGAAGTAGAGAATATAAGTAAATCAACAAGAAAGCAAGACACAAGATTTATATGGTTCCACCTCAAGCATGAAGCTCTAAAGGTACGCCCGCGGGGAAGAGCAAGAGGATTCACCATCAATGAGGAGAAATACAAAGAGCTGGCTATACCTGTAACTCTACTTGAAGCACACATTAGATATCTAGGAACAAATCTCTGAGGAGCGACCTACAGAGCGTCAATGTCTCACATAAACAAAAGATCAGAAGACTCCAAACCCTAGATATCTCAAATTCCAAGAAAAAACAAAATCCTAGGAGGCCACAAGGCTCCTATTTATAAGAAAATACATAAAATTATGTTAAACCCCTAAAAAACGTGCAGCCACACGTAATCTATATGGAACTCGGTCAAAACCGCCCAGTCTAGTTTGATTCCCGCCAGGGTGGGATTTTCCAGAAATCCACCCGAAGACCAAATCTGCTAAACCCGCCCGGGCGGCCCTAAATCCCGCCCAGGCGATTTTTCCAAAAACATAACCCCGGTCCAAAATTACAAACTCCTCGCGATGGATTTCTATGCATTCTTCGAAACGTCAACTTTAGGCACAAAACTCCAACACCGGCAACCAAACTTACCACCAATTCACTCATTGTGTCTTTATTAATGAATTTCCCATTTCATTTTCCTCTTTCTTCTTCATATATAGTAGTAATGCACAAAACGATCCCCAATCAGCCAATCTATATGTTTGGATAAGTCAAATTAATTAAACAGTTGATAAATGATAACAAACTTCTATGCCTGGATTGGAACGTTTCCTAGAAGGTTTTTGAGGCCTCTTAGTCTTGGCTATTTGCAGTGCCGGATCTTTTAGCATAGGAGCTCTGATGCAAACCAAGTCATTGTGGCAGTGGCTTCAGACATTAGAGCGAATGTGAGCTCTGTAGATTCTGGCTCGATTTCGTTTAGCTTGTTGGCCTAGTGCCTATTTTGTAATTGGATTTGCTTGTCAAACTAAATAGTTGGCAATCATATATTCTAACTGAAGATGTATTTGTTTGGATATTGTCATAGTATGAAGCAAATTCAATATACTCTAATCATACATAATACAGACACTAATAAAAGCGATTTACATCACCATCAAACTGGGAATGGTGTTTACACTACTAATTATTCAGTCATTCTGGGAAGAAGACCAAAGGAAGGCACCCATGGCAAATTCCCTCTTCTGCTTCAAATCTCCGGTTACTGGAAGGCCGTACTCAGTGAGCAGGGAGTCGAGCTGCCACTCGGGCATGGCCTTACATCCTCAACTTTCTAGCCTTACAACTGTAGAGTGTACACCCTTAACTTTCTGCCTAAAGTTTTGCTAAAAAAGCGCTATCTAGATAACACTATTTTTCAAGCAGGGCTTGAAGGCCTATATTCCACAAAAAAAACAGTCGAAGACATCCTGAGAAGTTCTTATTGACCAGTTCACGTAGGAAGGTTCACAAAGACACCCGTTATTTTCGAATTTAAAAATCGGATTCAATAAATACTTGACTTTGATTTTGGAAATTTTGGATAAATAACTTGCTAAATTTGTAAAAGGTGTTTTTGAAGTTAAATTTGGTGAAAATTTTGGTGCTCCTAATAAGGATGCCCTAAAAGGAGCACGACTAGTTTTTTGCACTTGGCAGCGTGCTATCTTAATTCCACTTTTTCTTTTGGTAAAAAGAACTCTTGCTCCTTGTATAAAAAGATGTTACACTTTTAGTGAAATTATATGGCACCTTTGATAATAATAACATTGAAGCTAAATGACATTGTGATGCCTTGTCCTAAACGACATAGTTTGGTTTCAGGGGTAAATATTTCCGTGTGAAATAAGAATGCCATGTACTGTTCATTATTTCCTCTTATTTTCACTTTTGTGATTTCAGAAAACCTAGAGAGGATTTAATGTCATGAAAGGGACACACCAAAAAGATAGTGATTGGCTTCAACCAGTTTCATGGCACAGACGAGTTGAGATGCGTGCACGGGCAGTACCGGAACCCCCGCCCATGCACAAGTCTAAGTATCCTCACGTATTATACAGGTTTTTAAGCTAATTAAGAAAAATTCTATGGAATTGGCCCCTACAAGTCCCTTAAATGAAAAAAATTCTTAAAATTTCTATTTGTAAGGGGTTAAAAACTCCTAAAATTTTAAGTTAATCGTTTTTAGGTTACTTTTATAAAATTTAACGGGGCTACGCACATTTATGAAATATCGTCTGTTTTTCAAACCTCCTAAGTAGCAATAAATGCTTATTAAATATATATTTTTTATGAATATTAAAAAACACGTGATTCGGCCCCTGCTTGACTCTAATCCTGCGTCCGCCACTGGATGTGTGTAAAACAATAGGCCTAGTTTTTCAAAAGATTTTATCAAAATTTGATAAAATCACCCTTGATTTTATCAAATCAAACAAGAAACTCAACCTTAGAAACTATCCAATAAGGGCCAATGGATTGAATGGTTACCATTTGGCAAGGTTACTTACATTTGGATTTAGGGCTGCAAACGAACTAACTTGCTCGATTTGGAGCTGCAAACGAACCAACCTGCTCGCGACTCGACTCATTAGGACTTGGTTTGGCTCGGCTCGTTTAGTAAACGAGTTGAACTTAGTTTGAGTTTTCTTAAACTTAACATTCTTAAACTCGGTTTGGCTCAACAAAGCTCAGTTCATTTATATAGGCTCGGCTCGTTTACAGAGGCTCATCTAGTAAATAAACACGGCTCGGCTCGTTAAGGGCTTAGCTTGTTTACAGCCGAGCTCAAACTCAATAAAGCTCGGCTCGGATCGGCTCATCTGTACCCCTTGATTTGCTACATAATTAGTTGATCCATCTTGATCTGGTCATTGACATCTTCAATCCTGCTAGAGGAATGAATATAGTGAAGCGTCCTAATATAACTCTCTACAATGGTGATCCCCTTGTCGTTTACAGATTGTTTTTATTTTATTTTTTAAATTTTTTCCAACAGACGTGCAGTTTTTTATTTCTTTGAACATGAGACTTTGACAGCAACCATTCCAGAATTTTACATTTGATACTCATCCTTAACTTGAAAATGCCCACCACTAATCTACGTTTGTTGATCCTGTAAGCAAAGCAGCATTTAAGGCATGCCCTGACTAGTAGTTTTTGGGTTGGTCCCAGGCTTTGAAAATTGAGGAGGCATGGTGTCCTCCAATTATCCCAAGAACAAGATGCGTTATTAACCCAACCATATCCACAACGAAATATCCAGAAATTCAGATGTCACAATATCGACATTGCGACAGGACATGAAAGATCAGACCAAGTGGCCGAGTCCACTCTTTCTAAGCATCTAGATCTATCTGACCTTCGGAAAGCAATAATGAATGATCTCGAAAACGGAAAATGTAAAATGTACCCAATCAGAATCTGATTCCCAGAAATTTCGTAAAACAACAAATTCAAATTCTTCTGGAATTATCGCTGCATAAACTATTGTTCAAGAATTCTCTTGGAAATCAATTAGTACTGTTCTCTCTTCCACTTTCAAATTAGTTTTCCATCCACTGGAGCTTCCCATCATAGTTAGTCCAACAATTTGAGAAACAAAAATCTAAAAACAGAACCTTAAGTCAAGTTTCCGACCCCTGAACAATTACCAAAAAGATTCTGTTGTACGATTATTCGCTGAATGACCGTACTGTTCAACTGGGAAGAAAGGCCAAATTGCTTCCATTTGCATCAACTGCCAGATTCCAAGGCATAATCCAGATATCCAAAACGTGTTGCTGATTCCAGCATAGATTTTCTCTGCATGAGACCCATTACCGACCTTGGTAATGTCTTAATAACTGCATTAATAAAGACAACAAGGGGTGGCACTAATTGACGGAGAATCTAACAGTGGCACTTCTTTTCAACTTTAATAATCAAACTCATCAGGAATCTGTTCTTCGTTCAACATATACTTCATTTAGACTCTCGGGGGATGCTTTCTCCGTGGGAGGCAAATCTAGAAGCATGTTCGGAGGAGCAAAGTACATGTGCAACGACATCATGCAGATTATTAGACCCAAGAAAAGCTGCAGCAGAGAGAAAACGATAAATTGATTAGAAACTACGTCAATAGAAAGAGTACAAGTTGCATCAACACACACACATATCCACACAAGTTGCAGAGAGATAAAAGAGAATTGTAAAATGAAAAAAGAGATTGTGGAAATTACCTGCAATGTAGGCTTGTAACTAAAGAGGTATACAGACAAAACCGTTGTAAGCAGCATTGCCATCGATGTGGAATAAACCTAAGAAAAGAAAATTTATTGGTGCTACAATAAAGCATAAAATATTGAAGTCCCTTGATTCAAGAATTGTATTCATCCTTATAAGTTAAAACAAGTTGGACTCAAGAACTCTCAATGGGTTCTAGCATAAACCCCTGAAATCCATATAATTCCATCATCAGTAACTATGAATTGAGAAGGCAGAACTACAAAAAACCTAGCTTTCACGTATTCCAACAATAGCCATTTGGCCCATTTCTAAAGAAGCCTTCTAGTCCAAATTGGATGAGCTCGAAAAAGATGTGCAAAAAAATACTACTTAAAACAATTTAATACGCAATCCAACTTTTGTAATTTCTGCCTTAGTTGCAGGAAACTTGGGGGTAGCCGACGTTTCTCGGCAAAAAACGTGTTTCTGCGTTTCGAAGGAGGAAACGCGTTCCAATGATGACGGGAACTCATTCCTTACCTATGTGGGAACTGGGAAATTAAGCCCAAAAAGGAGATTCAAATTGAGGAAATTGATCTGTTCAGTGCTACAGCCATGGTGTTTCATTGTTTGTCTACACGTACACACACACACACACACACACATATATATATATATATATATATATATATATATATATATATCTATGTGCATAGTGTTATGTATAGTAGAAGAGAAAATAAGTTTATTTTAAATTCCATTTTATGTTCTTGTGAGAAGAATGGCATAGATGGTATTGTGATATGTAATTGTGGTATGTGTTGAATTGTTATCCTTTTATGGAAATTTTTATGTTTTGTAATCTAAGTAGTAGAATAATATTTCTTTTTGACATTTAACTATATGAAAAGGGGAGTGATTTTCACACACCCCAAATTGATATCTACACCCCCTTTTCTATCTTTTAGTGAAATTTTTGTGCGTAAAAGTTGCACTAAAACATAAAAAAGGAGTGTGGATATCAATTTGAAGGGTGTGAAAATCAATTACCAAAAAAACATAAAAATATTCATAATTTCAACAATTTTCCCTAAAAGCTCCCGACGGCGCTGCCCACTTCTATGATCATGCACTCCCCCGCCCCTGCTCCCGCTTAGTGCAACTAAGGTTTCTGCTACACTCCTCCATGCATAATTTATTCATGAACTGCTACAAATAAAACAGAACTTCCTGTTCATTGAAGAAAAAGATACTACAGCTAGTAGTATCAATAAGTTAAAGTTGTAAGCAACTCATGTTAGACATGCATGAAACAAGTTTCAAGTGGAAGGAACTACCTTCACAATATTGTCAGCGTATTTCATTAACCATGAAACCAACAACCCAGTTGATCCCAGATTTATCACCACCATCCATGTTGTAATACTGTAACCATTTAAGAGGCGTTGCCACCATGGTCCATTCTCAAAACCACCCGTGAAATCATCCAGAAGAAGCCGTGCCATGTTGAAAATCACACCAAACCTGAAAAAGAATGCGATTGTAGAAATCTCATTCAGCGCAAAAACAATGTGAATGCCAGTATGCTACTAATGAATGACACGTCAGTTATGCTAAACAAGTTCATTGACTCCATTTTCATTCTTCAAGGCACTAAAAAGAAGTAAATATCTATTCAACCGCACTCTCACCCCATGCATCTAATCTAAGAAGAGCTTTGCGAAAATGTCATCAAATTTTTCCTGCTGATCATGTTATCAGTAAGCCTACGCCACTCATTTCACCTCTGTTGACGCGAGTCATTATGCTCCACTCATACAGGTATTGCAACATTAGAGGGGTTGGATAAGCCATCCACGTTACAAGCAGAAGCCAGAAATAATTGCATTTTATCAGTTTGTACAGACAAAATGATACCTACGCATACAATTGTACATTCTGCCAGTACAAACTATCATTGTTCTTCTTCATCAAAAACTCTGTGTAAACACCTGCCATTGCTGATAGACAAGCTGATAGGATTCCCAACATATACCCTTGGATAGGTGCTGAAAAAAGAAACTCGCACGAAGACTCCCCACAACCTTTTACCTATAATAGTAAAAGAAAGAATTGCTTACACAACTGCTCAAATAAACAATAAAGATAAGCTTATATATAACATCAGGTCTTAGAACAAGCTTTCTGGTCCATACCATCATACAGAACAAAATGATATCAATCAAAACATCATCAAGGGATTGGTTTCATAGTGATGTAGAAAGTGGCATGAGACTGTTGAATAGACGCATGGAAACATGGTTTGCCTATTCTTTTCCCATTTCACTATTCTGTGGGATAAAGTTGTAATAGAATAAAATAACAACTGATATATAGCAGTAACAACTATTGGACTCAAGCTACCAAATATTTCCTTCAACGAAATAATAATTCAAGAATGGAGCACCAAAAAGACATACTTCTGATTATACACACGCTGCACCTAGTCCTCACAAAAGGGCACCAAGTATAAATACAGAAATTGGGCAATAGCAAAACTATGTGTGTTGATTTAGCATCCAAATCTGGGATCCAACAGAGGCACTCTTGACTTTTGAGAAGATATAAGATCACAGAAATCCAATACCATATGTGTTTCCTATTATCACCTGACTTGTCGTCGTTCCAACAGCCAATAAAATGATTGCCATCCACTGCAGATAAGACAATTTCCTCCTGAGAAATAGCCTGCAAAATGGAGCACAAATGAGTATATGGAATCTTAAATCCTGATGGGAAGTAAGACGGGAAAACAGAGCAAGAAAAGAAATCTAACTCATGAGGTTTCATATGATTTGGCCATCAGGCAAAGACCAAGGAAGCACCTGAACAGTATGCCAGTGGTGACAATCTTCAGATTTCCCATTATTTGATATGTGGATGTATCCACATAAGTAAGGGTAGCAAACTGAACATTATTATGAATGAGATATATGACAGAAGGAATGGGGAATAAACACACGCTCTTCCATTGTGTAGTCATCCTTGTTAGAGATGATCTTTGACACTCCCTCCAAAGAAGCAAACCAGAAACCACAAGCTGCAGCGGAAACATTAACACAAGTGACAATTGTTGCTAACTGACAAAAGAAAAATGCATGAGGTCCAACAAAACCAATTCTTGAATAGACAGCTGTGGTTCAAAATAAGAGAAAATTCTAAACCACATTCTAAAGTTCTATCTGATCAACGTTTCAAATATTTAAGGTTAAGAAAGAAAACTACCTTGAAAATTTCAGCAAGAAATGGAACAGTGGCGTAATCGTACTTATAACCTCCATTGCTTTGGGAGAGTGTTGTCAAAATTCCCTGCCACGCAATGGAAAAGAGAGGCCAATATTTCAGTTGCTAGCTTGCTTTAAAAGAAGAAATCTCACTTGCAAATAGCCACCAACTAATAAAGAAATAAAAAAAAATCCAAAGCCATACAACTTATAAAGATAATATAGCCCTAAAAAATGTCATATATATAGGTTCACACAATTCAGTGTTCCAAGAACCTTAAAACCTAAAATAGCTTTCAGTTGAAAAGGAGAATCCCTGCAGACGTGGTGCATATAGAACTTGGTGTCATTGCAGTAACATGACTTCCAAGACACCCCATTTATGAAATGTTGAAAAAAAAAATTGTAAGAAATAATTTGTCAATACGGTCATATTGAGAGCGCTGAGCGTTGCATAGAATCTGCCATAACCATGTCCTAGGAATTGACGAATAAAAAAAAATCCCTAAAAAGCCAATGTCATCTTTCATTAGATAATCGCCCTACAAGGTTTCTTGGTCAACAACAATAGAGTAAAGGGAATCAAACGCTACTTTTTCGGACGCCAAAGATGATTCCTAAAACGCACTAGTTGAAAATAACCAACCAGCAGCATTGAATGAGCCTTCAAATTGCTGCAACCTACGTGTATGCCTTCCGAGGATCGCTCCAAAATGAAAAATCAACATTCATCGAAAAACACATCCCCCCAGGCCCTATATAGAGCCGCACTCTACCATCACAACCTTTCTCCGTTTTTTTTTTTTGTTTTTTACCACTGATAATTGAATCTCCAAAGCCACCTAACGAGGTTTGTTTTAATTCCAAGTTACCAAACCCTACTTTACAAGGGGTGTAAAAAGCATCTCCCAATTCCCAAACCACAAAACTATACTTAAATCTCCTTTCCTAACCAACCACAAGCAAAATCCACCAACGCATAATCTTCTTAGGAACTGAACAAGCGATCTTTACTTAAAACCTACGCTCAGATAGATAAAGTTCTTACAGGAAAACACCAAGATAAAAAGCGTGGCAGAGTTCCTGGATAAAAGCACTAGTTCACAGCTAAAAGAGAATGATACCCCTCCTCTCCTGCAGGACTCCTCCCACTTCATCCTATGGTTGATACAGTTGATAATTAATTCATACAAAAGGTTGGTGCATTTCTGCTAATTGTCGCAACCTAGGTAACAATCTCATCCTACGAGTTTTCAGCAACCACAAACACAAGTAATTGCCCTCAAGATTAAAAATGAATAAATAAAATAAACTTGGAGTCTTCAATTAAACACAAGATCCAGAAAAAGAAAAAGTGCAATTATGAGAATTGTGCTATTTGATCATCAGTTAAACAATAATGCAATTGAAATGGAAAACAAAATCAAGCAAACACTAGGATGCCTCTCAGATATCGAAATCATAAGGTCGACATTCTGCACATATAGTTTTCAGCTTAGGTTTTATATGCATAATATGTACGTATTGTATATAACAGCAAACCTGAGAACTAGTGAGAATGGTGAGGAGTGCTGCGACGAAGAACCATTTCATCCTCTCTCCTCTTTTGCTTCCTTTCTTCTACGTTTAACAGTCACCTTGTGAAGCATCAATTTTGCCAAGTCGCCATAACCGATCGGAGCTTTGCTTTATGGAGGGGGGAAAATTTCAAAAAAACCCCTGAACTTTGACCTCAATGTCTCAAAACCCCCTGAACTTCACTAAACTTCAATTTAAACCCCAAACTTTGGCTCCGTTAATCAAGTTACCCCCCACCGTCTACTTCTGTCAAATGGGAAACGGAAATATCCGATGTGGAGTTTGACGGTAACAATAAAACGTTAAGTGAGGTTTTTAGAGGGAAAGATTGCACGTGAGAGGCATGTGAGGAGTGATTGTGCATAAACTAAACCTTTTCTCCCCATTTTGGACCCAGTGGTCCTCTCCCACACAAAACGACGAACCCTAAAGGTTTCGAAACCTTCAACTGCCATCAAACTTTGGGTAATCAACTGTTAATCGAGTCATTACCGCGTTAATCGAAGATGGTTTGGAGTGTGAGGGACAAGGGTGGTGGTCCTCCTTCATACGGTATGTGTAAATTTTCCCGACAAAGAATCTTCTGGTGTAGGACCCAAAGTTAAAGTTTTTGTTAAATAATTTCAAAAAGTGTAGTCATAATCTGTTTTTTTATCACGTTTTTTGTGTTTTTCATTCTTTAGTTTAGGTTTATTGAATCAATGTTGTTCATTTACGAAAAATGTGCAGTTGACTAGTAGTGAATGAGTTTATTTTGGTTTAGTAGTCATTTACCCAAAAATTTGCAGTTAAATGTTGTTCATTTTGCAGTTGACTAGTAGTGAATGAGTTTTTTGTGTTTTTCATTTTTTTTATTTGCATGGGGATGATGATGGGATGTTTGAACAATTTGATGCAGATCGTTGTCTCCCCCACTTTACTATTAAAATGTATTATGATGGTTGCTTTGAGGGTGGAAATTATGTGGGGGGTACATTTGGGTTCATTGACTTTTGTCAGGAGGATGAGATGGGAATTATGGAAATTTGTGCCATGGCTAAAGAATTATCTGGTGGTTTTTCTAATGACTACTACTTAAGGCTAAATGGGCGTATATCAATAATTAAATCAGACACTGATGCATTAAGAATGTGCCAATTGGTGGACAGTAATAGGTTGGTTGAAGTCTATGCTGTGTCTAACATAGTGGTTCTTCCCACCCAGTGCAAACCAAAGAAAGAGGAAGGACAAGCCAACCATTGATATAGGTGTAGACTGTAATGCTAAGGGTAAGGACACATGTCTTATGGTTGAAGAAGAGGATGAAGATACAGATGATTATGACCCAGAGTCTGAGTCTTCTGCTGAGTCTGAGTATGAGGAGTTTGAGGACAGTGACTGTGCCATTGAGGAGGATGATGAATTATTTGATATAAATGTGGACATGGAGGCAGAGTATGGTGGGGTTGGTGATCAAACTATGGCACATGATGAACATGCTGACTTAGATGACACTAGTGATGACAGTGATGAGTTGGTGAGCTTGAGTAGTGAATCTGATTCAGATGGGGGTGGAAAGAAACAGAAAAACAAATACCCAGTTTTTAATGAGAAGGTAAGTGATATTTGTTGTGTTTCTTATCTATATTTTGTACACATGTTCAAATGCTTCAGTTTAGGCTTAACAAGTGTGGTTAATGAAATTGCAGAGTGGGATAACAAGTGTGGTTACTGAAATTGCAGTTGGAAGCCAGACAAGTGTAATGAATGTATGTATTTCTTTTGTTGAATAATAAGTATTTATTTCACAGGTATGTATTTCACAAGTAATGAATGTATGTATTTCACAGGTTGCCACTAGGGAAGGCAGTGGTGTTAATACCAGAGAGCAGTTGCAGAACATGTGCAACCACACGTCCAACCAGGCCCAGCCCTTGATGTGGAGGGGAAAGAGGGTGTTCCTGGCAAGTTCATTGAAGGCTGGTGCACCTTCCAGGAATGCAGCTAAATGAGGGAAGTGAATCTCTTCCAAGTGAATCCCTTCCAAGTTCATATCTAGTTGGATAGGAATCCAGTTTTTGTTAGGTAGATCAGTAGGGATATATGTAAGGCACTTGTTTGGTTTGTTTGGCCTACTACTACATGTGGCCTACTTTTGACTTGTATGGTAATTTGGCATTTGGAAAACACTTTTGTTAGATGTGCCATTTTGCATGGGGAAGCTAATGCCCTATTTTTTGTTCAATGACAGATGGGTATACCCATTTATTCCATATGAAGAATGTTTCTTTTTTGTTGAATCTGTTACTTGCTTTCATGGTTGTGGCTTCCATTTAAACATTTGTGGCAAACTGAAGCATTAGATTTAAACAAAACATTGCATCTACCATTACATAGTTACATAGTTACATAGTTAAACCATTACATCCATCCCACCTCCTGGGGAACAAAAAAGGCAAAACAAGTTGGATAGGCTTCCAACCATTACATCCCACCTAAGACACCCTAAGACACACAGCTATAGTCAAACATCAAGGAGTTTGTTCCCAAACACCACCACTGCAAGAACAACCCAACTTGCAACAAGATACATCTTCATCTTCTTCTCTCCAGCCTTAGCTCTTGCAACCTCCATCTCCAGCCTGTTGACCTTTCTGAGAAGCCCAGGAATGATCTGAACAGATCTTCTACACATGGGGGGGTCCAGCCAAGCAAACTCATCACAGCCATTTTTAGGGCACGAAATAAACCTCCTACCTGGGTTCCTATCAGTCCAAGACGTTTGAATCAGCTTCTGGGTTCCGCAAATGATGCACAACAGGTCATCATCTTTTGGCATAGATTGAGTGTTGTTGCAGCTGCTATGCATGGTGGATCTCAGACTCTGATTGCTGGAGGAGAGCAGAAGATGCGTTAACGTAGAAGAGAGATAGAGATTGACAGAGAGGATTGGTTAACGTAGAAGACAGAGAGAGAGAGAGAGAGATAGAGAGAGAGAGAGAAGACGAGAGAGGACTGGTTTAGGTTAACGTAGAGAGAGAGAGAGAGAGAGAGAGAGAGAGAGAGAGGACTGGTATATAATGTGCCATGAAATTGTATAAATGGAGGGAAATTATTAGGCTTGCAACATTTTCCCTCCAAAACGTGATGACTCATCAGACATGTAGACAGGTTAACGTCCATCCAACTCCACATCGGATATTTCCGTTTCCCATTTGACAGAAGTAGACGGTGGGAGGTAACTTGATTAACGGAGCCAAAGTTTGGGGTTTAAATTGAAGTTTAGTGAAGTTCAGGGGGTTTTGAGACATTGAGGTCAAAGTTCAGGGGGTTTTTTGAAATTTTCCCTATGGAGGGAGATCAGAAATGCGAAAAGTATGGGTGACAACTGAAAGAATCACGCCTAATAATGAAGGTTTTGTAAGGACATCAACCGAAAATTTATTTCATGTTGCACTCCCTGGAGTAATAAATGCACTATGAGGTGCACATCTAGACCCTCCATATACACAATGGAGAGTTCAGATTCGGAGACGTATTATTACCAGTAACAATTAACTCGCATGTTGTGCTAGAATAATCTGGATCACTATTTGGAAGCAGAGACGGAATCAGAATTTTATATCTGAGGGAGCCGCAACATAAATAACAAGATTTTAAAATATCAAGGTTCAAGAGTCTGAAATATTTAGAGTCTAAAATATTTAATGTCTAAATACCACACAATGCAAAACACAGTATCTAAATGCTCTTAACGAATCAAAAGCAACTACAAAGTAAAAAATAAAATTATCTCAATATGAGTATCTCAACTATAAGTTATAATGGAATGCGACGCTCTTTTACATCTCCAAAGTCATTTATCGTTGAGTCAGAACTGATTTTTAAGGAAATTTCCTTCTTGATGAACAAAACTAAAGCATTTGTGAGGAAACTCATCCTCCATTTTGTTGCGAAGCCTAATCTTGACAATATTTGTAGGTTCGGTTTGTGGTTTAAGTCAATAAATTAACTTGGAGAGGCAAACAATAGCTAACAATTGAACAGGAATAAGAGAGTGTGTAAAGGGGTGAAGGATTAAGCCGAATATACAGAAAGAGATGGCAGCAACGTTCAGTCCATTCCCATTTGGATCATCATCGTCCTCGAATCACAGTCTTAGAAGAAAGATGTGCTCGCGAGCACTAGCAAGAACAGAGTCCTTGTTTCCAGAGCTCTGAGTCACTTCCCCTCTCTAAGATTTCCGTGCTCCTTAGACGAATGAATCTCTCTATCTCTCTCTTGGATTTATGAATGAATGTCTCATATTTATAGGGATCTACACCCAATCATGGGGCTGCGGACATTTCCCCAATAACATGATGACACGTGCTCTCTCCGTATATTCGGGCGACGTGAGTGATGTCACTGGCCGTTAGGAAGCTTCCATTAGATCGTGCCAGTGCATCGTTTTCCCTTCGTCGCGACCCTTAATCCCTTAAAGCCACCAAGCCACTTGTTTCTCCCCTATTCCCGCTGTGTTGGGTATGGTCGCGAGCTCTTTGGCTCGCGCCAAGACCTCTTTCGAGCTCGTATCGACTTCCCTATCCCTGCCTTTTGGTCAGGTATAGTCGCGAGCTCGGCTCGCGTATATGTGTGAGTGTTCACTCTTTCCCGTCGCGTTGGTCCTCTTCTCGGGGGGCCTCGCGAGGGGTGAACTCCTTCTCGGTAGTACTTCCCTTGTACAGGGCATCCCTTGCTTGGGTATCTTTAGTTCTGCTATGTCCTTCCGCGAGGTCATCTCCTCGCGGTGGGGCTCTCCCTCAGTCCTCATTTTTAGTTGTGATGACGTGTCCGTTGAATCTTATCGAGCCACGTGGATAGCTATTATTGGTCGGTCAACTGCCTCGTCACCTTACGCGCTGACCTTTCCTACATATGCCCCTCGCGCGAGCGTGATTCCGCGGCGCGTGGTCTCATACGCGCTCTATCGCGCGCGTGCGACGTCAGCAGATCCCGTCGTTTTAGCATTCCCTTCCAAAAGATGGCGGTTTCCCAAATTTCGAAGTTTAGGTGCAGGCCGATTGGACTGCTGGAGCCATTCCGACCGTTGAAGGCAGGGGTACTTGGCCTATAAATACCCGTTGTAAGAGGGGTTAGAGTTTTCTTTACTCTTCCCACATTCCTCTTGTATTAATCTCAGACAGCTCTCAAGCTTTCCTTCTTCTTTCCTTCGACGAAACCCTAGTTTCTTCATTCAAGCACGTCATGACTCGATCACGAAAGCACGAGTCTGACACTGAGGCTCTTCTGGCAAAGACTGCGCTGCCTCCTGCTAGCGAATGGAGGAGGGCTCCGTTCCTGAGGCCTGAAGGCGATGTTTTCTGGGCTAACGTCCAAAATTACGTTCCTCTCAGTGGTAATCCCAACGCCCAATATCTTACGATTTTTGACGAAGTTAACGCCTCAGAGGCAGACATGGTCGACCCATCTTCACTGGTGAGGCTGAGGATCGAGAGGGGCGATTTCCCTTTCTCTCAAGTTCAGTATAAGGCCAGCATTCAACCCCCAAGGGACTGGGGTGATTGGGTGGCCACGATTCTCGACAATTCTGAGCACAGAAAAACCCTAGACGAAGTGGGTTTATTGAAGACTGTGCAGCTCTCGCGATATCTCATCGCGAGTCGCCCTCAGCGCGATCTCGACTTCGCGGTATCTCGCTGGAGCACAACTAGCCATACCTTTGTCTTCCCCTTTGGAGAGGCTGCCCCAACTCTTCTTGACACAGAGATTCTCATGGCCCTCCCCACTCGCGGCGAGTATCACTACGACCCTGCCCACCTTCCTTCTGATGTTAAGTCGGTGATTGAATTCATAGAGGTGGATTTTAAGAAGGTGGCGAGTTTGGTTCTCGCTATGACAACTTGGGGCAGCTTCGAGCCCCTCCAAAAGCTAACAAGACGACTTGGGGTTCCTGGCAGCGATTTTGGTTCCGTGACATTTCCACCGTCGAAGTGGATGGGAAGTTTGCCATGACAATGAGTTCTTATCATGGAGGTCCGCTATCTCTTGCGGTCTTCCTCGTTCAGCTTCTGTCTCTCTTTCTTTTTCCTGACCTTCCACACGAGGGACCTCGTCGCGAGATGATTCCTCTCGCGGCCCTCCTCGCGTCAGGGAAAAGGCTTCCCTTGGGCTCCATGTTTCTGGGCCACTTTTATCACCAGCTGGATCGCACTGTTCAAGATTTCGAGCGCTTGATGGGGAGGTACGAGATTACTTCCATGATTCACATCCCCTTCCTCCTTGGTTTCTTTTACGAGTACTTTCCCAAGGCTGCCCCTACTCCCCACGATCTTCCTCCGTTGAAGAGTGTTCAGGTGAGGAATGCTGCTGGTGATATTGTCCTCGACGGTAAAAACATGCCCGTCATCCGACTGAGCGAGAGACTGCCAAGGATCATGAGGTGGAGCAGGACTCCTTCGAGCCATCTGTTTGAGGACTGGTGTGACGAAGTAACTTCTTTCGACCCGCGTCCCTATGAGAAAATTGTGGATGGTTCGATAGCCTCTGCTGTCTTTCTCGAGGACACTGTTGTGAAGTTTCAGAGTAACAATATCCGATCGCACAAGCTGAACTTCCTCACGTGGGTCACCCCCAGCTATCTCCCAACTCTATCCGCTGAGGGTCCCCTCATGGTGTTGTATAGAGCTGACAGGCTTCAGCTACAGTTTGGGTACGACCAAGGCGTCCCTCGCGAGCCTCCTTCTCCGCCCGCGGACTTCGTCACGGGGATCCGTCGATTCCTAAAGCCGTTCAATAATGAGCTTTCCGTGAACTATGGGGGTGATAGGATTATTCCCAGCTCTTTTCGCAAGGCTGCCTATACCCCACAAAACAGGGTATACTGGGCGAGAAACTTGCAATCTTTTCAGGATTTTGTCGTGACCCCAGCAGTGGTGCCCTCCGCGGAACCCATCTCGAAGAGGGATTTGACCCTGCGGTCCTTTAAGCCAGGGAAGGACTCTGATTGGCGAGGCCCCGAATCATGCTGGGTGAAGGGGACCGCGGTTCCCTTTAACGTGATCAATGCCATTCCTCTTCAGAAGGTCCGTCCTGCGGATCTCTTGATTGCTCCCACGCCGTCGCGTATTACTACGAAGGACAAGAGGAAGGCTCGAACCCCTCCTCAATTAGGGCCAGCTCCGAAGAAACCCAGGGTCAGATTTTTGTTTCTCTTCTTTCTCTTTTCTTCTTTTTCTTCTAGCTCTTCATGTTTTGTTGATCCGCTATTGTTTCTTGTCTTTCAGGGTCCTCCGCGGAAGGGTCGAACAATGACAGAATCCTCCCTTTTCCTCGCGGAGCCTTTATCCAAAGCTGAGCCCTTGGCTCAAACTGGTCAAGGTGATTCTTCTAACCAGTGAATACATGCTTCGCAGTTTCACTTCTTTTTCGTGTACTAATGAGACTTATGTGTTTCCTTTCAGGCGAGAAGGCTCAATCGTCCAAAACCACCATTGATGCTGGTAAAAACGTGCCTCTCGCGAGTCCTTCTTCTCGCGATGCGGACAAACAAGCTATTTCTGAGGTTTCTCCTGCAGCGGGGGCCTCGAAAGAGTCTGAGAAGAAGGAAGCTGCGTCGAGTTTCGCCGAGGGACAGAGTCAAGCTGCCTCGCATGTTGATGAGTTCAATGCCATGGACATCGCGAGTAACATCGCGAAGGAGGTCGTACAGGAGATCGGGGGCTCTAGTGACAAACCAAAGATTCCCGAAGAAGTGGGGAGGTCAGAGGAGAAGACCGCGACCACGAACAGGGAGCCTGCCCAAGAGATTGATTCACCGGCGGGCTCTCCCAGGCTCGATCTCTTCCTTCGAGACCCCAGTCCTGTCAAGGATGTTGCTCCAAGGAAGAAGAAGAAAAGATTAGCGAAGAAGGCCGTCGTACCTTCCTCTTCCTCTTCACATGAAAGAACTCCGTCGCCCCCTCGCGAAGAAGACGTAGTGGACATACCCTCCTCGACGGAGAAAAGCATTCCTGATCCCGAACCTGTCTTCGAATCGAATATCAGTGAAAGTTCAGAGATGGATGACCTTGCTGAGAGTAGTGAAGAGAGTGAGGAAAGCGAAGACGTGTCTGGAGACTCCAAAGGTAAGTCCAGCAGTGATGTTTTTGCAGGAATTGGAGATATCGTACGCCTTCCTTCTTTTACCCCCTCTAAATTGCTAACATCGAGCCATCCTTCTGACTCAGAGCCACTTCGCGAGAGTGAAGGCCAGGGAGAGAAACTACCGCACGAGAAAGTTTCAGACGATGCTGATCAGGGGAAGAAGCTACCGGAGAACCAGGGGAATGGAAGCCAATCCCAAGCTCGAGAAGAGGGATCAGGCCCTGGAGTTTCTAAGCATTCTTTGTTCCCTGATACACAAGGCGTACCTCGCTGGAGTGTCTGGACTTGCAATGCCCCTATCCTTCGCATCATACAGGAGCGCTTTCCCCTTACCTTTGCAAACTTTTCTGCTAGTCGGCTCGTGGGTGGCACACTCCTCGACGTTCTTGGCGGGATAGTATTATCCTTGCAAGAGACAAGCGTGAGGGATTTTTCTGAGGAGAAGTATGAGGACGTGACTTCCTCGATAACCGACATTGAAAAGTTTGGCCTCGACCTTCAGTGGCTCCGCGATCGTCTAGAGCAAGTTCGCTCTGCAAAGATGTTATTCGCGAGTCTGTCCAAGATTCAAGCCAGTGAAGCCCAAATTGCTGAGGCAAAAGAGACGTATGAGAAATACAAGCAATTGCTTGCTGATGCCAAGGAGAAGGTCTCTGCCTTGGTGGAGGGTCACAAGCTGCTGGTCAAGGATCATAAAGCCCTGGAGGCCGTTCCAAAGACCTCGCTGAGTGATGCAGAACCTGTTCTTCCACCTTCTGATTTGTTTTCCCAGAAACTTTTGAAGTAGCTAGGCTTTGCTCTTTTTTTTTTTGAAGTGTAAGCCTCTCCCTTATAGGGGAAGCAAACTTTGTATTTACAACATCAATGCTAATGAAATCCTTCAGAACTTTGTCTATGATTCATTGCTGTTATTGTTTTGTATGGTCGCAGGCGATGAAGGGCAAATCTTCCTTGTGCACATCTTATTTGCTTTGTGTTTTCCCTCTTATTCGCGGACCTGTTTCCTCTGAGGGCCCTAGTATTTGGTTATACTAGGGTTTCCCTTCGTGAGGTCTTTTTGTTTTCCAACTTTTTTTTTTTTAAAAGTCAGTGATTCCAAAGAATTTACTTTGGTTCCCAATCGTTTGTGGGGATTTGGCCGTCGCGAGGGTCTTTATTCCAAAGGAAGAAACTTCCTTGGTCCCTATTTAATTCGCAACATTTAAAGGCCTTAAGCGTAAGTGAGTACTTTATTTTGTACTTTTTTCACTTCGCGAAGGGTGAAATTTTCCCCTGTGCTGACAACGTTTCGTGCCGCGAGGTCATCACTGTGGATGCCTGATTTATTCTACCATTTTCCTTTATTGAATTCTCAGTATGCTCCAATGAATATTATTTAAAACATCATTTATAGAACATATTTCCGAGATAAAAAGGGGTAGTACTCTGTCATTCATAACTTCGATCCACATTTTTTCGCCTCAAGGGTAGAGGATCACTACCCAGGGCTACATTTGATTGCAAAGAAGTAAATTCTTGAGAGAAACAAACAAAAATGACATAAGGTTGTAAAATGGACCTACTTTTATCAAAGCTAGCCCATATCACGGGTAATACTTCTTGATGTACTTCACATTGATCGGCCCTGTGAGGAATCCGTCGCTGACTCTCGCGAGCCTGTAGTGTCCACTTTCTGCAGCTTTGATCACCTCGTAGGGGCCTTCCCACTTTGGTGTGAACTTTGGCAGCTTTAGATTCTGCATGACCCCAGCAACTGACTTCCATACCAGGTTTCCTACTTTGAATTCTCTCGCGACCACGCCTTTGTTGTAGTACTTGGCCACAGACTGCCAATACTTTTCTTGGTTTTCGGCCGCAACCTCCCTTCTTTCATCCAAGGCCTCGAGATCAGCCCTTCGCTCCCCTTCAGTTACTTCGGTGGACAGCACGAGACGTGCAGAAGGCACGCTTATCTCTGCGGGCAACACTGTCTCTGCTCCATATACCAGGCTGAAGGGGCTCATTCGCGTAGACTTTCTCTTAGTTGTTCTGTAAGCCCATAAAGTAATTGGGAGGTGCTCGGCCCAGGCTCCCCCTTTCTCATCCAAGTGCTTGCTCAGAATCCTAACAATGGACTTGTTGGTAGCCTCGGCTTGCCCATTTCCTTGAGGGTAATGGGGAGTTGAAGTTTTCTGGGTAACGCCATAGAACGCGAGCAACCTCTTTACTTGTTTGTTGACAAATGGAGTGCCATTGTCTGAGAGGATAACCTTAGGTATTCCAAATCTGCAGATGATATTCTCTTTAATGAAGTTGGCCACCACATCGCCCGTTGCATGCTTCAAAGGAACTGCCTCTACCCATTTCGTAGTAATTTCTGTTGCCACTAGAATCCACTGGTTACCTCGCGAGGAGGGATGGATGGGACCAATCAGGTCCATTGCCCATGTGTGAAAAGGGTAAGGTGCTCGAATATGGTGTAGCTCAACAGAGGGAGCGTTTACTTTGTCCCCATGCTTTTGGCAGGCGTGACATCTTCTTACATGTCCTTTGCAATCCCCTTCCATTCTTGGCCAATAATACCCGAGATGGGAGATTTGCTCATATAGCTTTCTACCTCCTGGATGTTCCATCTCGTGTACCTTGTGCAAAACCTCCTCTGCCTCATTATTGGATAAGCACTTGAGGGGAATATGGTCAAGGGTCCTTCTGTAAAGTGGTCATCTTTGACAAAGAATCTCTTCTCGCATCGTTGCACCTCTCGAATGCCGCCGCGATCCATGGGCAGGGCTCCTTCCTTCAAGTAATCAATGTATTTCTGCCTCCAATCTGTTTCTTCACTAGAGAAGTTGCACTCATGCTCGATTTCGTGAAGTGAACAATTGGGGCATTCCCTGAGCAGGGTCGCGGCGTCTCTCTTCATCGAAGGCCAGTAGTACCCTTGACGTTGAATTCTTCTGTATAGCGCTATGTCATTCTCTCCACAGGTTTCTTCATGGATTTGCTTCATTTTTTCTTTGGCTTCTACATCATCGACGCACCTCGCGAGCCATCCCTGGGGGCCGCGAAAGTATAGCTCCCCCTTTAGGATGGTAAATTGTGATAGAGCCATCATAGGAATTGCTTCACTGCCCGTCGCAATCTGCGTTTTAATGGGATCTCGCCAATCTTTTTCCTTGGAACTTTCTTTTTCTTCAACAAATGAGGGCTCAGTCTTTCTTATGATTTCAATGGCAACAGTATTCCCTTCGAACTCTGTCTTGGCACCCAAAGTGGCTAACGCATCAGGAAATCTGTTCTCAGACCTGGGCTTGTGAATGATGCTGATATCATCGAAGTCTTTTCTGAGTCTTTGAACAGTTGCTCTGTATGGCGCGAGATTAGCTTCTTTTAGGGCGTAGACGCCCTCGCTTTGCAAAATTATAAGTTTTGAATCCCCCACAATTCTGAGTCTTTTAATTCCTTTTTCTCTGGCCGCGAGCAGCCCTAGGATAAGTGCTTCATATTCAGCTTCATTGTTAGAGCATTGGAATGCCAACTTGTACGATAGGTACTCCTTCGCGCCGCTATCACTTTGCAACGTGACACCTGCCCCAGCTGCATTACCTCCTGTTGCCCCATCGAAGCCTAGAGTCCGACTTTCTAGCTCATGGGCCGCTAGTGCTTCAAATTATCTCCTGGTAGTGACTCCCCCAATGGTTCACACTCCCCACTGGGGAATTGGGCCAACAGATCCGCGAGAGCTTGACATTTGATTGCTCGCGGCACCGTGCATTCGATATCGAATTCTGCGAGGGTTAGCAACCACTTCGCGGCCCTTCCGTTAAGAACAGGGCGAGATAGCAGGTACCGCATAGGGTCATTTCTGGTCACGAGCTGCACCTTAAACGAGAGGAAATAGTGCCTAAGCTTTTGTGCTGTAAAGACAAGTGCTAGGCAATGGCGTTCAATTGGCGTATAACGTTCCTCTGCCCCTTGCACTTTTCTGCTGATGTAGTATACTGGCTTTTCAATTCCTTCCACTTCTTGGGCCAATAGTGCCCCAATTAACCTTGCGGTAGATGTTAGATATAAGACCAGTGGCTTTCCCTTCTGTGGAGAGACCATTGTCTGAGGTGAGGCCAGGACATTCTTGACTTTCTCAAATGCCAATTGGTGCTTATCCTTCCACTCGAATTTGACCTTGTCTTTCAGCAAATCTCCCAACGGTGCAGTTATTTCCGCCAGAGCAGGAATAAACCTTCTTAGATAGGAGACCTTCCCCAAGAACCCCTTGAGGGATCTTTGGGAGTGGGGAGGGGGCATGGTTGAGATAGAGCGGATCTTGGATTCATCTGCATCGATGCCATGTCTGTGCACCAAAAAGCCCAAGAATTTTCCAGCTGTGACACCAAAGGCACATTTAAGGGGGTTCATCCTCATGCTAAACTTTCTGCACCTTTTGAACACTCCTTCGAGGTCTCGCAGATGCTCCGTTCTGTATTTGGACTTCGCGACAAGGTCATCGACATAGACTTCCACAGAATGATGGATCATATCGTGGAAGATTGCTGTCATGGCCCTTTGATAGGTCGCGCCAGCGTTTTTTAGCCCAAATGGCATCACTGTATAGTAAAAATTTCCCAAAGGGGTCCTAAAAGCAGTCTTCTCTGCGTCCTCAGGTGCCATTTTAATTTGATTGTATCCACTGAATCCATCCATGAAGGAAAACATTTCGTGGCCGGCAGTGATATCAACCAAGGTGTCAATATGAGGCAATGGCATTTCATCCTTTGGGCAAGCCTTATTAAGGTCGCGAAAGTCCTCGCAGACCCTAATTTGGCCGTTCTTCTTCTTTACTGGCACAATGTTGCACAACCAGGTTGGATATTGGATTGGGCGGATGAATCCTGCACTCCTGAGCTTTTCTACTTCTTCCTTGATTTTTTCTTCCAAGTCTGGGTGGTACTTCCTCTGAGGTTGCTTCACAGGCTTGGAGTTTGGAAATACGTCGAGATGGTGACTCACGAGCTTTGGATCCAGGCCTGGCATCTCGTCGTAGTGCCAAGCAAACACATCGCTGTACTTGCGGCGCGAGCCACCAAATCGGCTCGATCATTAGGCTCCATAGATTTGCTAACAAATACGGCCTCGCGGCGCCTATTCCATCTCTTAGGTCGATTTCTTCAAGCTCCTCCGGTTGGGGTTTTGGCCCATCTTGCATACAGAGCCGCTCGGGTTTATCAATTATCTCATCCTCCTCTCCTTTTCCTTCAATATCGCGGGGTCGAAGCCTCATAAACGCCTACCCGACCCTCGCACCGTCACAAAGTGGTACACGACCTTCCCCCCTCGCTAGTCTTTGTGATCTTGCGAGGGGTCAACTGTCGAATACCGGTAGGGCGCTTCATGGGCCGGTTCGATGATCCGTCTTTGATATTTTCCCACTTCGGAATTTTTATCCCAACAAAGCCTTGGCGGTTACGGCCCGCAGCCTCCTCAACTTGTAAAAGTACAAAGTACGGCGTCGAGAAGGTGGGCCTCGCGAGACCTCGAAAGGCCTCTCGTGTTGCAGTACAGTGATTTTCTTCCCAACCCAGATGCCCTTAAGGCACTGATGATAGCTCGATGGGACCACTGCATATTTGTGCATCCACGATCTTCCCAAGATTACGTGGTAGTTGGTTGGCCCTTCAATGATGTGAAACTTTGTTGGTGCACGAATGGGCCCAACCGCGAGGTCTAGCACAATGTACCCTAGGGATGGTTTCTTCTCTCCTCCAAAGTCAACTATCCCCACCAATGACTTAATGATTCGTGGCTCCGCGATATTCAATTTTTTCAATGTCTCGAGGGGCATAATGTTGATCGATGCCCCTCCATCCAGAAATGCTCGCTTGAGCTCCATACCATTAATGTAGGCAGTGACAAACAAAGGTCTGTTATGGGGAAATGGCACTCTCCTGTCTGCATCTGAGAAGGAGATGGCGTTAGAATCCTCGCGGATGGTCCTCGCGACCGAGCCACCTTCCACCACACATGCCTCCTGGCTTTGGTTAGCCAATGCCAATATTGCCTTGGTCATTTCCACTCTCACGTTGGGGGTAAATCCCAATCCATCAAAGAAGGTTTTGAACTTGTGGCTTTTAGACAAGATCTGATGTCTTTCTTCTTCGTTTACTTCCACAGCGGGCTGATCATAGCTTGTTATCTCCTCGATGTGATCATAGAAGGAGGTCATGTAAACCTCTTCGACATCATCCTCCATGTCGTACATGAAGTCGTAATACCCACCATTATAGCATTCCGCCATCGCGGCCCCTTCCTCGTGCTGAGGATAGGGCCTGTCGCGTACGTCTCTGTTTACGCCAACCCTTAACTCGTTGTTGTCTTGCTTCCTCTTAAAAATTTCTTTGAGTGTCCAACAGTCACTCGTAGGGTGTTGCACCCTCCTGTGAAAGATGCAGTACCTCGGGTTTGCCCGATCTTGCTGAGTAGGCTGCACATTAATTTCTGGGAGTTTCAGGCATCCATCCGCGACCCATGCGTTAACGAGATCTACGACCTCTTCTACGCTGCAAGGATATGGAGGGGCATCTCGTGCTCGGTCCTTGTAATCTTTGAAAGGCCTGATATTTTTCTTGGGGTTGCCATCACCCCCCTGGGGCCTGCGCGAGGCTTGCACGGAGGCCGCAGTAGCAATCCCTCCAACCTTGTTCTTCCATGTGGTCTTTGGCACGTCCACGTCAACGGTGCCACGGATATTGAACGCTGCTTCCATCAAAGCAGAAAATGTCTGGTACTTTCCATTGATCAAATGCTTCTTGTACTCTTTAATCATGCCTAAGAGGCAGATTTCCACCAGACGTTTCTCTGGAACTGGCTCATGGCACTGAACAGCTTTGTCTTGGAACCGTTTGATGAAATCAATGATATCCTCCGTAAGCTTCTGCTTCTCGTTCACGAGGTTTAGTGAAGTGATCCTCTCTACTACTTGGAAAAATTTGGTGTAAAACAGATTCACCATTTCCTCCCAAGTGTTTACAGAGTGAGGTTCGAGGTTGACATACCAAGTGTATGCACGAGAAGTGAGGGACTTGGAAAACTCTCTCAATCGAAGATTGGGATCTTGTGAATGGACACCCAAGGTCTCAATAAAGCGGTGGACATGTTCTTCAGCACTTCCCTCCTTCCCATCAAACTTGACAAATTTTGGTGGCACGTAGCCTTCTGGATATGGCATGGTCAGAATCACAGCAGGGTATGGTGGTTGAATCTCAGGATTAGGCAGAGTTGGCAAAGTTGCTTTAGCCTTTTCTTGCTGCAGCAAGGCTTGGACATCCGCCAAGGTGAGAAATGTTGGTGGCTGTGGGATAACACCCCCAGCAACTGGTGTGCCTGGGGCTGGTACTGCTTGTGCCATAGGATTATGTCCATTTGGCGCTGCAGGTGGTATTCCGCCGAGCTGTTGAGGCTGACCCACCAGGTTTCCTCCCACGTCATTTGGCGGGGGCACTGGTGGAGCCATCGGTGCCGCGGCGGCCATCACTGCCTGAGTAAGCCGAGTTATGGCCAATAGCAACTGAGTCTGGCCATCTTGCATCTGCTGCTGTCCATCTCTAATGGTCTTGAGAGTTTCAGCATTAGCAGCCAGAATTTGCGTATTATCGAGCTCTTGAATTTCTTCTAGAACGGGTTGACGTTCCATTGCTCTTTGTCGAAGAGTTTCAATGGCACTTAAGAGATTATGGGAAGAAGAACTGTGTATTTGCGAACCACTTCGTTGATTTTGTAAACGGCTTCTTGTGTCAACCATCAGCTATGAAAGCCTCCCCAGCAGAGTCGCCTTATGTAGGTTCGGTTTGTGGTTTAAGTCAATAAATTAACTTGGAGAGGCAAACAATAGCTAACAATTGAACAGGAATAAGAGAGTGTGTAAAGGGGTGAAGGATTAAGCCGAATATACAGAAAGAGATGGCAGCAACGTTCAGTCCATTCCCATTTGGATCATCATCGTCCTCGAATCACAGTCTTAGAAGAAAGATGTGCTCGCGAGCACTAGCAAGAACAGAGTCCTTGTTTCCAGAGCTCTGAGTCACTTCCCCTCTCTAAGATTTCCGTGCTCCTTAGACGAATGAATCTCTCTATCTCTCTCTTGGATTTATGAATGAATGTCTCATATTTATAGGGATCTACACCCAATCATGGGGCTGCGGACATTTCCCCAATAACATGATGACACGTGCTCTCTCCGTATATTCGGGCGACGTGGGTGATGTCACTGGCCGTTAGGAAGCTTCCATTAGATCGTGCCAGTGCATCGTTTTCCCTTCGTCGCGACCCTTAATCCCTTAAAGCCACCAAGCCACTTGTTTCTCCCCTATTCCCGCTGTGTTGGGTATGGTCGCGAGCTCTTTGGCTCGCGCCAAGACCTCTTTCGAGCTCGTATCGACTTCCCTATCCCTGCCTTTTGGTCAGGTATAGTCGCGAGCTCGGCTCGCGTATATGTGTGAGTGTTCACTCTTTCCCGTCGCGTTGGTCCTCTTCTCGGGGGGCCTCGCGAGGGGTGAACTCCTTCTCGGTAGTACTTCCCTTGTACAGGGCATCCCTTGCTTGGGTATCTTTAGTTCTGCTATGTCCTTCCGCGAGGTCATCTCCTCGCGGTGGGGCTCTCCCTCAGTCCTCATTTTTAGTTGACTGATGACGTGTCCGTTGAATCTTATCGAGCCACGTGGATAGCTATTATTGGTCGGTCAACTGCCTCGTCACCTTACGCGCTGACCTTTCCTACAATATTCATAGCTAAAAATGTACATTTATATAGGTGCAATAGAAACCGAAAGAGTAGGCACAAGTACCAACACTCTATAGACAATTAAATCGGTGATTGATCTTCTGGTTTCCAAGCTTGGAAATATTTTCCCGATTTTTAAACTCCGGACGCTGAACGACATCATGCTCGAAATGATTAAGCTCCATCCTCAACAGTAATTATTCATGATTAGTGAAGTCTATCAGATAATACTTCTCCACCAATTGACAAATATAATCAATCCTAAAAATAAAATACAATAGTGAAAATTTTTTATTGGATAAGGGCCAAGGCCACCAGTAGCCAACTGGTGGCTCCGTTTTTGTTGGAAGTACTAAGACTCCCTCATTGGAGTGATTATTTAATGCTATTGAAGCACCAGGTGGTACTTCAAGGTTTTTCACCAGGCACTTGTGTGAGAACAGAGCAATATTAGAGCCGAGATGGAATAGAGTGTTGAGTGTTCCGTTTTCTCTTCGGTACGGTACGCCTCAACCGGTACCGACTAGTATGGGATGTGATTAACAACCGTGGTTTCATTCTCTTGAAGCAATGCTTCAAGATCTTTTCCGCCACGCATGATATAGTCACGCACTTTGGGGTGAAACCTGAACCTCTTGTGGTGGAGAGTGCGTCTCTAAAGCATTACGGTAGAAGCATGGAAGAGTAGGTTAACAACAAAGGGAAGTTTCAGTAATAACCACGGAGGATGGAAGAGTAGGTTAACAACAAAGGGAAGTTTTAGTAATAACCACGGAGGCTAAATATTTTAAACCTTGGGGCTATTGGAGTGTTTATCCGGTCATTAACTTTTAAGTCTCAAAATTAGTCGAGACATACGCTAAACGTCCAATTATCAAAAAAACAAAAACAAAACAAAGCTAATATAGTAATAATTAGTACATGCTTAAGTTATTTCATATCCAAAGCCCTTTTTCGCCACCCTAATCTAATCGCTACGTTCATTAGAATTTAGATTCCACCTCCATCTCATGGATTAAAAAGGAGTATCACAAAATAAAATACAACTTGTAGATATAAGACTCCAATTCATGCATCATACTTAACAAAATGAATGTATACCTCCTCTATTACTTAATTCTTGATAATGAGCTAGTACTAAATTTTGAACACCCATGGAAGGCCCACAATGCAGATTGTGGACATAGTCCCATTTCACTAAAGTTTATTTCCCTAATTTCCTTTGGTGGAATAATTTTGACTTTCCTTTCTTTCTTTCTTTTTTTCTTTTTTTTTTTTTGAACCATAAACATAAACCAACTTTTCCTTTCAAAAATAAAAAAGATTTAAAACTTTGACTTTTCCTTTCAAAAAACAAAAAGAAGAATATTTTTGACTTCTTTATCAAACGATTCAAACCTAACAGATGTGAAGTCCTTAATTATTGGAACAAGTCAATAGCAAGGGTACTTTTGACTACTTTCAAAAAACAAAAAAAAAGGTGGGCCAGGCCCAAGTGATTAGTTCTTTACCGCATTCCAAACAGACACAGCAAATTTTGGGTTCCGACTGGTATCACTTGAGCAGTATCAGTACGCATCTCGTCATCCAAAAGTGAATGTCCAAAACACTTTTGGACGGTCAAGATATGTGATCGCGATGTGTGCGGTACTCTATTTGCACCCAAGTTTTCCTCCAAACACCAAGAAACTTATATTTATTTTTCAAATCTTTTACCATCAGTGAAAAACTTGTTTGGGTAACGAAATTCAATGGTTTTCCGTATAGAAAAAGTCCATTAACACAATACTACACTGGTTTTCCGTACAGAAAAAGGTCTATTAACACATACTGTGGTAATCAAATAAATACAACCCCAAGGAATTTGACCCGGTGGTCAAGACGTGAGACTTAAAATTTGCTCTTACCTCTAAGGCTTCAAATTTGAAATTTCTCAGGTGTTATAAATTTCTTTCGGGTTAGTTTATTCGGAGTTTTCCTCCGCCTTTAATTAGGCTCTCCGCAAGTGAACGGTAAGATTAGACCATCACGATTGGTCAAGGCTAGCGTAAACCGGCCCGGACAAATGAGTTATAAAACAAATAACTACTTTTCAATCACAAACCAAGTAGTACCAGATTTCTGACATTGTTATGCTAGTAAAAACTTGCCCATTTTTATATTTTGAGTGGAGTTGCAGCAAAAAGCGGTTATTTCTAGAGAGAGGTTGAAAAGAGTGGAAGATGACGAAATTCGCGGGAACATGTTCAAATAGATAGTTCCCAATCCCATTGAAGGCGGAATTTTTCAACGGCCGATGCTTTCAGTTTCAAAACGAAAGCCGACAAACAAAGTGTTTTGATCAGTCAAAAAAGAAACCAATCAAAAATCAGGTAGCTTTTCCGACGGTTTTCTCTCGCAAATTTCCCGTTCCCATCTTTTTCTCGTCAGTTTCGGCAGTTTCCGTTCAATTTGTTTCTACCTCTCTATCTACTGTTTTTTTTATAGCGCCATAAATTTTGCTGCATTTTTCGTTTCTCTATCTGTTTTCAAATTGAGGGTCTGGTGAGAAAAATTTGCAATACTGAAAACTGGATTGAAAATGGATTTGACGATCTTCCGTTGGGTTTCTATGAATCCGACGGAATTCAACAATCTTCCCTTACGAAACCCGCCACCAGAACAAGAATTTTCATAGCAGGTATGGGATTTTGCTCGCGCTCTCTCCTCCTAAAATGGTAGCGTTTTTTTGGCTCAGCGAAAGTCAGGATTGTTAGAATAGTTAGATTAACACATTTTTTTTCTCCTGGCACCCGAGTACAATTCTGATGCCTGGCCCTTGAGTACAATCCTGATGCGGTTAGGCCAAACACCTCTTGGTTCCTAGAATGGTGGTTCTGTGCAATTTATCTGCCTACCCATTGAATTTTATTTTGAATGATGATTTCCATAGTAATTTCATACACAAAATATCTTGCCTGTGCATTTGCAAAACTGAATATGTTCAGGCATGAATACAGCGTCTATAGGATAACTTCCAAATCTTTCATTTTTTCTCCAAATTTGTTGCATAGCTAAGCATATCCAATGCTTGAATTTCTTCACTCATTGTTGTTGGCTTCAATTCTGCTGCATAGTTATTCAATGGCTGGCAAAGCTTTGTTGCTAGAACATCGCATGGCAATGGATTTCTTGTGATCTTATCTCTAATTGGTTCGGCCACTGCTTGTTCTAGATGCTGCTTAATTGAGGGTATTCCATATAGGTTTCAACTGCTTAAAGTATCCTATAGTGTACCCGCTTCGTGAATTTGTTTGTCAAAAATAGAAATGGATCAATTTCGACAACACTTAATCCTCGTGACCAATTGCGTACTTAAATGTATTTGATTGATGCTAAACATCTGTTTACTTATACATGTTACTTATCAGCTGTTTACTGATGTTGCGTTGTCTGTAATATCTCAGGCCACCGTCTGGTCTGGTTTCTGCTGAATTGAGGGTTTTCTTCAACTTCTTCCACTATTCTGTAGGACTCCCACGTCTCAAAATTGTTTCCCAGAAATTAAAATGGAGCAGCTTCGGCAGGTTGGAGAGGTTTTGGGAGGTATCAAAGCCCTTATGGTATTGAAACACGATATTTCGATCAACCAAAGGCAGTGCCGTTTGCTTCTCCATATCTGGGATTTAGCTTTCGAAACTCTCTCAGAGGAAATGACACAGAACCTGAGGTTAGAAGACAAAAACACTAAGTGGAAAGCACTCGAACACCCTCTGAGGGAGCTTCATAGGATTTTCAAAGAAGGTGAACTCTACATAAAGAATTGTCTAGATATCAAAGACTGGTGGGGCAAAGCAATGAGTCTCCATCAGAACAAAGACTGTGTGGAGTTTCACATTCACAATTTGCTCTCTTGCTTTACCATTGTCATCGAGGCCATTGAAACGGCTGGAGAAATCTCTGAACCTGACCAGGACGACATGCAAAAGAGGAGACTTATGCTTATGAGAAAGTACGATGCGGAGTGGAATGACCCGAAAATTTTCCAATGGAGATATGGGAAACAGTACTTGATTCCTCGTGAAGTTTGCAATCACATGAATAGCGCTTGGAGGGAAGACAGATGGTTTCTCCTCGATAGGATAAAGGAGAAAAGGAATTCACAATCTCTCAGTATGACAAAACATGAGCAGAAGCTAGCAGACCTATTGATCAAGAAACTAAATGGGTTGGAGCCGCTTGAGGGAAAGCTTTTTCCGGCTTGGATCTTGATAGGAGGCAAGGATTATGAAGTGAAGCGACGGTTGGGATCAGGGGGAAGCCATTACAAGGAAATCCATTGGTTGGGGGAAGGTTTTGCTATGAGGAATTTCTTTGGGGAAATCAATGAACAAATCCAAAAAGAGATCTCTTTGGTACTCTCTCTTTCCCACCCTAACATATTGCAGCACCTTTGTGGGTTTTATGAGGAGGAAAGGAAAGAGACGTTTCTAGTTATGGAGTTGATGAACAAGTCTCTTGCCAGTCATATAAAAGAGAACTGTGGCCTGAGAAAACGGATTCCGTTCTCTCTCCCTGTTGCAGTCGATATCATGCTTCAAATTGCAAGGGGCATGGAGTATCTCCACTTCCAAAAGATCTACCATGGGAACTTGAATCCATCTAACATCCTCCTTAAAGCAAGGACTTCCTCCCCAGAAGGATACTTCTTTGCAAAAGTTACGGGTTATGGCTTGACCTCTGTTAAGAGTTACACTGCACGATCTCAATCAAACCAAAACCAAGATGACCAAATTATATGGTATGCCCCCGAAGTTCTAGCAGAACAAGAACGGCAGGGTGGTGGTAAAGTGAGTTCAAAATACACCGAGAAATCGGATGTTTATAGCTTTGGGATGCTATGTTTTGAGATTTTGACAGGGAAAATTCCGTTCCAAGAAGGGCATCTTCAGGAAGACAAAATCGGCAGGAATATAAGAGCTGGGGAGAGGCCACTCTTCCCTTACACAACACCAAAGTTCCTGGTAAACTTGACCAGAAAATGCTGGCAAGCTGATCCGACTCAGCGCCCATGTTTCTCAGCCATATGCAGGATTTTACGGTACATAAAGAAGTGCCTAGTGATAAACCCAGATCACGGTAAACCAGAATCACCACCACCACTTGTGGATTACTGCGAAATAGATTCAGGGTATTCAAAGTTGTTCCCTTTTGACGGCAGTCCTTGTTTGGTTTCACAAATTCCCTTTCAAATGTTTGCTTATAGGCTTGTTGAGAAAGAGAGGATTTCTGGGGGTTCTAAAGATAAGATTTGGGATTTGGGTATCGAAGGATCTTCTCTTTGGGCAAATGAGGACCCCTTTCTTGTTCCAATGGATCAAAGATCGGTTTGTTCTGAGGTTCAAGAGAGGAAACCTTTACTTAGAGTAGGAGGCGACGACAGGTCAGTTTGTTCTGAGACTCCCTGGTGGAGAGTTCCACCGAAATCAGTGAATTATCAACAGTCTGTTTCTTCCGAGTTCCTGTGGAGGAAAATGGATCAAAGATCAGTTGGTTCTTGGACTCCTGATAGGAAGTTTTTGGCAACAGCAGTGGCAGCTGATCAAAGGTCAATCGGTTCTTGGACTCCTGATGGGAAGTTTATGGAAACAGCAGTGGCAGCTGATCAAAGGTCAATCGGTTCTCAGACTCCAGATAGGAAGTTTTTGGCAACAGCAGTGGTAGCTGATCAAAGGTCAATTGGTTCTCACACTCCAGAGAGGAAAGATTCCGCAATTGAAGCAAGGTCTGAGGGTTCTGAGACACCACCAGAGACAGAAATAATAATGAAAACAGCAGATGATGAGACTTCAGGTCATTTGGAGAATGGAGAGAGGGAAAATTTGCCACAAACAGCAACGGATGAAAAACCCGTTGCCTCTGATATTCCAGAGAAGAAACCTGATTCAACAACAGTGGCCATTCAAAAGTCAGTTGGTTCCAAGGTAATAGTAAAACACAAAAGTTGTCCGAGTAAAGTAGTTGATCAGAGTCGTCATGAGATTCAAGGGAGCAAAATTTTGTCAAGAAATGTGAGCGCTTCAGTTGGTTATAGGACTCCAGAGAGGAAAGTTATGCCGCCAATAGTATCTGATTCGGAGTTTTCTTCAATTCATTCTGAGAGTCCAGAGAAGAGAGGATCAAAAGGAAAATCGCGTGATGTGAAGTTGGTTTGCTCTGAAATTCCGGAGAGGAAAAGTTTGGCGAAAAAGAATGGCATTGTTGCAAAGGCCGGCAAGGGTCCAGGTTAGTTAACTGCCTAAGTTGTCTTTTGTTTTTGTCATTTGATTGTTGTACTCCTTTTTCCTGAAAGTTATGCTATTTGAATTTGTGGAGGGATTTTAAGTGGGGGGCTCTTCCCGTCCCACAAGGCTACTAACTCTCCATTCGAACCGTCTATCTCCGTAATTAACTGTTTAGATTCACTGACGAATTCTTACCGGTAATAATACATTTTTCATCTAAACCATTGATTGTCGAGATGGACGCTTCGCAAGGATGGAGCTAGAAGGGAATAAGTGATAGCAGCCGCCACTACAAGATTTTCAAAAAATGCGATTATTATATAGAAAATAAAAATTTATCCCTGAATTATATAGATTCGCCACCACTAAATTTTATATGTATATATATTTTCGTCACCACAAAAGTAAAATCTTGGCTCCGTCCCTAACGCCTCGGATGGGTGGGCAGGGCCTGCGGGCCCTAACGGATAGCACAGCCCCCGGGTTCAAATAAGTCAGGCCTTGTTCCAATTCCTAGCTTAAACTCAAAATTGACTTATTACGCTTTACGAGACAGATCATTTTCTCACAATACATTGACTTAAAAACATAAGCCAATTGGTACAATAAATCAATTTGTTTCGTTTCTCAGTTATTGCCGTTTCTCTTTTTAAACACAAATCCAAGCTAGAGACAGCCATACATATTGTTTTCATTTGCTTATTGTTTTCGTTATCTGGTTCTTTTGCTTATTTGTTGAAACCTACAAATTGTGATCTAGAGTAATCTTGAACGGAGTAGTATCACTAATCCAAGGATGTCAACTTCATTGTGTAGGGAAACAGATTGTACAGTCGCCAGGATCATCCCCAATACGGACTCCGAAAGCGAAATCAACAACATCATTACCAACACGGACACCGAAAGGACATTCACCGCAGTCATCGCCAGCGTCATCAAAACAATATCCGTGTGCCCGTTGTTCCAGGTTGAACAGAGAGTGCAGGGTACCATCGATGAGCCCGAGCAAACACCCAAGAGCTCACACCTCAGACTCCGAGATAGCTTAGTCTTCTTCGTCTCACCGTCGGTACCAAATGGACAGCCGTGGGACTCTCACAATTCCTATGCACAATGCTGGTTCTTCAATATGCAAGTCCAATACAGATTATTGTATGTGTTTTTCATCCATTTAAAAATCTTGTTTTGTAGTAGTGTTTTTCCTCCATTTAAGAATCTTGTTTTGTAGTATCTTACAGTGAGGTAGAAGAGCCATGATCAATAGGTTTTTTTTTTTGGCATAATATTTCAAGAATTGGTGGACATCATTTTAGAAAATCAGTTATTTCATATTTCCAGATTTGACATTACTAACTGGGGTTTCTGCCAAATTACAATATTTGCTCAATAACAGTAAATGAATCCGCAAAAATTTATAATACCTGTTCAATAACCAGGAATATCAGAATTGGACTGTCATTTTTCTTGGAAGGGTGGCATAGCCGTTCCTTTTGTCTTTGAAGAGTTTTCCTGCGCTCAAGTGAATCTGTGGAGGACTTACAATCATCATCTTGTCCTGTTAACGATATCAAAATCCGCAGGGTCATTTCTATCGTACCCTAATCTCTATGAAGTAGGTACAAGGTAATCCCTGGTGCAAAAGAGTTCACTTCAAAATATGACCATAATCAGCAGTTCCAAAAATAATCACAGAGATTCGGAAAGAGTTTACAGCCATAATACTCACCTATATCCGACTAACCAAGATTTAGCATGTGCATTCAACACAGTATTTATTCACAAGTTACAACAAACTACACAACATCGCCATGACCTTATAATTAACGTACTTAACCTAAGAAAAGTATAATTAAGAGTCTACCATGAGAAACCCATTGAACCCAAGTCAAAATGAATATGTATTGTCATTCCTCCACCATGATTGGATCAGGTGAGTCTTATGGAGGGAGGAAGAATGCATCTTGTTTTTTCTGATAAATCTCGTACAACTGATCCGAATAATGAAGGGCAAACTTTTTACAGTCCTTAAGCCCGTTCGAATCAAATTCCTGCAACTCCGAAACAGATCTCTTCAGTTTTCCTTGTGGATCGCCACCAGTCAAATACTTTCCCAAATTAGTTCCTCTGTCGAAAATGTGTACAAAATAATTAACATAGGGAAGAGCAAACAAATAACAGGTATTACCTTTAAAATTGATGTTAACAATACTTAGAAACAAAACCAAGGAATCTTTGGAAACAAGATTGTTGAACTTCCCTAGTTATACGGCAAACTCAACAAACATGGCAGAACAGGACTGGATACATGGCAAGTGATCGGGCACACGCACAGAGAGAGAGCATGAGAACAAATAGGTTGTAATGCACAGAATCCCTTCAAACTGGACAAAAACATTTAAGGGGAACGTAGGAACAATTTTTTTTTTTTTTTTTTATTGGCAAGGCTGGAACATATTATACAAATGTTATAAAATAACCTCCAGGAGATCATGTTAAATTAGAACAAGCAATCCTGGAAATTAAGCAGCAAAAACATTCTGCTGGTTCCGGGTTCAGAAGTGGTGGTGGTGTTCCTTGATAGAAACTTAGAAAGTGTTCTTTTCTTTCCTTTTCATTCTCCTAGAAAGAAAATCACCACCAATAAATAGTGACTAACACAAAATCCAGCTCTTGCCAGTATATCAGTTCATGCTCTCTTTTTTCTACAGAAAACAAAAGGTGTCTTATAATAAGTACCACAAAAAAGAAGTCTTAGCACAGCTTCCATGCCAGCTTGAAGAACAACCCAACTCTTTATTTCAAAAATGACATAGCTACAGAAACACTTGTAGCCTTTCTCTCATAAGAAACTGACAAAAGTTTTTCTTGGTTTGAATCAATTTTATTGGGTTGGGAGAACGCTAACACAAACATCACTCCTCGGATGTCTATGCCGGGGACAGAAAGCTTGAATACCAGATTGCTTTTCCCAAGCAGAACTTCATTGCAATCATAAAAAGAAACCAAGGTATAGATTGGGAAGAGTCGTCATAATTCTGTAGGAATAGGGGTTCTTGGGTTTGTGAAGCCATTTGATAAATGAATATGCATGGACCAAGCGAATAGAAAAGCTGAACCATCACAGGCAAAGTACATTGAAAAGGTTCAAGTTAGAATGTGCTAAACAAGTTAGCACAATCAGGGAAAGTCACTTCAGGCAACCTAACAAACAGACAGCAGTCTCAGCAGAAGGGCAATACGACATGGCTAGAGTGCCCCATGCTTCATCCATAGGCATCTTGATGTATGCTGTGGTCTGAAAGAAACATTGCTCAAGCAGTGGGAGTTGTGAGCATATTTATGCCAATTTAGGCTAGGAGCATTGTGAAACTGTCAATTAGATTTTGAGGCATCTTAGAGGCAACAAATATATATCAGGCTTTTTCCCTATGAAGATTCAGAAATTTGCGTGCAGCTTAGTGCATCGAATCAGGTGTTGAAGGAGCATATTAAGCCAGGATATCTGTTCTTGCAAAAACTGGCATCCTTTATTTCTTTACGCTTTCTTCAAGTACATATGAAACCATAACTCTTATTATTCTTCCTTTCTTCTGAATAAAATTTCCTTTTTATTCTTTCCATACGTCACACTCACAAACATTAATAACTTTCCAAATAGAAACTTGTTTATTAGCATATAGGCACAGAGTAACAATTTAAAGATTACCATACTGTGCAAACTCAAGAAGAAATCACCAATTCAATATAAACGATACAAAATGAATGCAAAAGCATGAGAGGAAAGAACAAAAAAATAAAAGATATATTAGGTAAGGAGGCCATGCTTAATAAAATAGCAGTTGCATAGTTGTATATCAGTCACAGCTATCTTTCATATGCTAGATGGTGGGTGCAGCATGCAATGACTGTATTGAATTTTGTAGCAATGGAATCTATCTATTTACAGATTTACTCATTCTGGTAACTGAAAGATCAAAAAATCAGCTAGCTTCTGTTAGTCATACCTGAGTGCATCAAACGGATTAAACCCTTGATTAATGTTGAATGAAGAGCCACTAAATGATTCCACCTTACCCAACTGTTTCCGATAAAGAGCGCAAACAGCATTCATGCAGAGCTCAGGCTCCCTCTTTAATGCTGCCATCATGTCAGCTTTAAATGCCCATGTTTTATCCCCGGCCAACTTTCTATTGAGCCTTGCAATCTCACTCTTGCTGTCGATGAAAGAATCAGAACTGGCGCTGTCTCCACTGTCGGAAGAATCTGAATCATCAGGCATGTTCAACTGTTGAATTGGCTTCGTGTGACATTTCTTATTAGGTTTTACATCATCATTGTCATCAGTAAATAGACCTCTTTTCCTAGTGGGCATCTCGTCATCGCTATCATCTATCTCGATGATAACCGTAGGTCCTACAACAGAAACAGAAAACTTCCTTCTGAGAAAAAACAATGAAAGATACAGATAGAGCTTGATCTCAAAAACATTCAGGGTTTACAGCTTATTTGTAGGAAAATCCAGTGTGTTTGGTAAACATGCTCTAAAATTGATTCATTAAATACAAATTTCTTTGAGCCATGACCAACTTAATTTGTGATGCCAACCTCCAGTGGCAAGGGCCACCATCACAAAAAGAATTATATGGAGTATAATTTGTAGGACAGCCTAATCAGCCCCCTGTGGGCTACAAGTTTAAAGCCCCAGGATTCCAAAAAGAAACTCAACAAAGCAGCAAAAGACGGGAATAATTTCAGCCCTACACCCTTTTGATGTTACAGTAATCAGAAAGTCACAATGAAAAAACATCACCCATAACCATGAATCAGAACAGCAAGAACTACACAAGGGCACATCCCCATCTTTGGCATTCTTTTTTTTCCTTTCTTTTGTTGATATACCACCAAAAACTCTTTCGAATGTGTTGGAAAGTCTGCTCGACCAATGTTCTGGTACCTCTCGACAAACAATAGGGTAGTGTAGTGGTACTGCCTACTTTCAGTCCCAAACTTTGCTCTAAGAGGGAACCTGACACACTTGGTATGTCAGAATTCCTAGAAGTAATTTCCAAAAAAGCCTGTCTCATATAATCCCCAAAACATTGAGGCAACTTCTCAATTGCTCATACGAAAAGTCAGCCCAATCTTATATAAGATTGAAAGCCAATTGACCCCTCTGCCCAAATTTAGAACCAAACAATAAATATGTTCAGTGGACATTTTCATTCTTGCGACATACAATGAGAAATTTTCATCATAATTGAGATTCCCATCAAATAAAAAATTTAGATTACCTCAACTTAAAGAGTTAAGAAAAGAAAATTTATAATATTGGCTTACAGTGAGAAGTAACCAATTCCCTCTTAGCCCAAGTAAATCTGAGACTATAACGTCAAAGTGCCCCACGACATGACAACCATCGCCAAAGCCTCTCTTGATATCTATCTAAGTATTGTAAGCATGCATGCACATATACGTGTATGTACATTTCTAGATGGTGGAGGGGGTTGGTTGTAGTGCCTATGATTTATGGGACAGTGGAAGAGAGTGCGAATAGATAAGAAGAAGTTTAAGGCAGATTTAGTTCTTACAGGGTAGAACTCTGTTATGGGACATATCTCTATAAAATTTGTAATCTCGAATAACCTTCGTTTATTTTGGACACCCCCATATTTGTCAAAGTGTGTACTCATTTTTGGAAAAAAAAGGACTTTATGAGTTAACAGCCTAATATGGTATTTGACTATTTTCTGATTGTTTGACTCGGCCCACTCAGGGATAGGATTTTTGGGTAATTATTTGCTTATTCTTTTTCCTTTCTATGCCATTAAACTACTATTTTCCGTAAGGAATGAATATCATATTCTTACTACTTACACAAAATTTCCAATGATTCATTTCGTTGACACTTCGGCTCATGAAAGTACTTTTTTGTTTTTCCAAAAAAACATTGTCAAAGTTTCTTCGCAGCTTCTTCTAATAAACTCCAGTATCATGGAGTAACTTTTGTTGCTTCCAAATTCCCCTAGTACCTTTGAACCACATACACGGTTCCCTTTCACTTTCATTCCTTAATCCCACCTTACCATTTAGTGATGGGAATTAATCAATAGGCTACTAGCTCATTCTCCAATATATAATCAATAGTAATGAAAAAAATTGACAGAACAAATGAAACCAATGATGAAATACTTCATTCTCATTGTTCCTTCAAACATCTTACAAGTTTACAATCTTGCCACTATCAGTTTACACTACACTAAAACAGGAAGTTTCTGTGGTTATGATGGAGCCACGGTGATGGTGTTGAAATAAAATATCATAACTATATACGAAGAGCCTTCCCATAGTAGATTTGGCCGGATAAAAACATGCGCATCAACAAAAATATCTTTTTAGTTTTCAATTGTTTTCCTCCCCACCTATTAAACTCACTTTATCTTCAAAAAAACAAGTCAAAAGTAGTAGTGCTGCTAAATATATCATATATCAACATCATGAAAATATACAAACACCCTTCCCATAGTAGATTTGGCTGGGTAGAAACCATGTGTGTCAACGCAATATCTTTTTCGTTTTCGACAATTTACCTTTCCTGTATTAAACTTTCTTTAACCAAAAAAGCAGCAAAAGTGTTAGCTCTAGTAAATATATAATACACCAAGATCTCGGAATGCATAACAATCCTGGAACTATGCAACTAAAGTTAGAGCAAAACTAATTTAGAGCTTCAAAACACACCATAAGCACTATAATACTGAATAAACGCAAAATTCATGTATATAGTATAAAGAGCTCTACCATTCTCCCGATGACTACTTCCAACCTCCCCAGTACCAGGAGCAGAGCCGCCTCCACGTGACAAAGACTCCGCATTTTCACAACAGTTCAATTCACCTTTTACCAGTAACTCATTCACGTTCTCATTACCACTTCCTTCACCATTACTCACCCCTTCATTCCCATCCGTCACCAACTCATTAAAAATTTCATCAGTCGTCTCGGCCACCGGCCCCATCTCCTCCCCTCTCCTCTCCTCCAGCCCGGCACTCATCAACAACGCCGCATCCTCCTCCAACTGGAATATCCTCCGGTTCAAATCCTCAAGCCGCCTATTATACTCCTCCGCCCCCCGCTCCACCTTCGCCTTCTCAAACTCCAGCGCGGAGACCCTACACTCCAGCTTCGCCTTCTCCTTGTCAACCTTCTCAAAATCCTCCCACAGTTTCTCGTACCTCTCCTTCCACTTCCTCTCTCTCTCCGCACTCTCCCTATGATCCTCCCTAAACCTAGCGACCCTCACATTCTTATCCTCCTCCGCCTCCAGCTCGGCCTTCTTCTTCTCGCACTCCAACGCCGAAACCCTACACGCCAACCTCGCCTTGTCCATCTCCACCTTCTCCAAATCCTCCCGCAGCTTCTCGTACATCTCCTTCCACTTCCTCTCTCTCTCCTCACTCTCCCTCTGTTCTTCCCTAAACCTAGCAGCCCTCAACTTTTCATCCTCCTCCTTCCTTTTCATCCACACCCGCCGGTCGGTCTCCTCGCGTGCCAGCTGTTCCTTGAGCAGATCGAGCTCTCTTTTACATTTCCTTAGCTCGTCTTCGGCCATGATCAGCTTCTCGAGTGTGGCTTCGCCGTTTTTCTTCTCCATGGATGAGAGTGTGTGTAGACGGAATGTGGAGGTGGTGTGATCTGGACCGTAGTTGATTCGATTTGCAAGCCCTAGTTTTTCTTCTTCTGGTGGAGAGAGGTGCATCCCTATTAAGTACTCTCTTGATTGTTCTTGATTAGATTATTCAGAATACCAAAATTCCTATTCAATTTTAGGGGTTCCAATTAATAATTATAATGTTTGAAACCTTAAAGTTTTGCTATTATATTATAAATTGTTGGTACAACATAAGAAATTTTCAATTTTTGGGGTGTCATCGCTCCCATTTCCCTTGGATTAAAATCGGGAATGGCCCAAGAAGAACATACCCAGAGGTATAGCAATAGTAGTAGTGGTGATGGTGGCGGCGATAGTGGTAGATTGTTGTGGTGGTGGTGGTGGTCGTAGATTCTAAAAAAATTGAAGGATAATTTGAGATTTTCGTGAACAAAAAACGGATCTCATAATAGAAAAATCTAGCAACGAAAAAATGTAATAGGCCTAAGAGCGTGCATTTAGTATGTTTATAATAGAATAGAGTGAGGTTCCGTGTAATTTTTTTTTTTTTTTTTTTTACTTGAATGTTTTTTTATTTTCATTACTTAATAGTAAGGGGCAACCAAGTTCGGTCTCGGGTTTGGGCAACCCAAACATTAGGACCGGCTCTGATGAGTATGAGAATATTAATTTTTTATTTTTAGATTAAAGAAGAGAAGTCATAACTATGGGGTGTTTCACAGGTACCCTTTTGACTTTTCATTTTTCCATTTTCAACTTATGGGTGTTTCATAGTCTCTTTACAAAACACATTTTAGGATAATGAATTTTCAATTTCGAGACTTAGGTTGATGAGCTTTTTGACTTCTTCTTTTCTATTATTCTCATTTTTATTAGAGAAAACATTCTTTACACCGGCGGTGTAAATCAAAGTTTCCTCCAAAACGATTGCATTGCACCATGTGTCAACATTCTACATTTTTGGACCACTATTTGGACACATGGCGCAATGTAATAGATTTGGAGGAAACTTTGGTTTACATTGCCGGTGTAAAGAATGTTCTCCTTTTGCATTAACAAGAAGACCTATAAAATATATTATGTACATATCTCTCAAACACTACTCTTGTTGCGTAACGCATTCTACACATTTTCTCAAACACTTCTACCAAATTCAAAATCCATTATGACCATAATCAAAAAGACCAAAAAGTAAAAAATGAAAAGCTGAAAATGAAGATCCAAAACACCCTCTCAGTAGAAGGGTATTTGGCCGCCACATTTTCACGTTTTCAGCTTCTCCTTTTTCACATTTCAACTGTTTGGCCAAACCAACTCAGAACACATTTAGGCAAAACACGTTCTCAAATTTTGGCAATAGAGAGAAGTCAAAAGTGGGGTAGAAGGAGCTTTTTGACTCTCATTTTTCATTTTTCACATTTTGATTAACAAAAAGACCTAGCAAAAGTATTCTATACACATTCCGAACACTACTGTTATGGTAAAATGCATTATGTTCCTTTTTTCCAAACACTTCTACTATAATCAAAATACATTCTAATCATAATCCAAAAAATCAAAAAGATTAAAGTGAAAAGTTGAAAACGAGATTCTCAAACACCCCATCTAACTTTTCAATTCTTTTTTTTCTCATTTTAGTTAACAAAAAATCTATAAAATATATTGTATATATCTCTCAAACACTACTTCTGCTTCAGCCGCAAAACACATCTCTCGAGCACTCTAATGACTATAAATTCAAAATACATTCTGATCATAATTTTCAAAAATTAAAAATGTAAAAAGCAAAAGGGAAAAGGGAAAAAAATAATAATAATAAGGCTCACGATCACCACTTCATTTATAGTGTATAAATAACTAAAATATTAAACTCCTTTAATTTAAAAAATTTACCTAAAAGTGCTAAAACTCCCATTACACACATGTTAGATGTCAGTTAAACATTAGGGTCCAGAATAATTGCACAGATTCGGAAAGATGTCATACCACCATAATGCTCGACTACATCCAAACCAACCAAAAGATTTTACTCCTTGCGGCATTAACGGAGAACATGAATTCGCAAGTTACAATAAATATTAAATACACACAAGGCAGGTGTAGGTATATCCACATAATTAACCTAAGAAGATAGGAGTTTCAAAACCATGAGAAAATCATTGAACCCGACTCAAAATGGATCTGTATCGGTGTCATTGCTCCACCATGTTTTCCCTTAGCAAATCTCGAACAACTGATTACATATTTACAATACCAAAGGGCTAACTTTATACAGTCACCAAAGACCGTTCGTATCAAATTCCTGCAACTCCGAAACAGATCTCTTCTATTTTCCTTGTGGATTGCCATCGGTCAGATACTTTCCCAAACTAGTTCCTCTGTTGAAAATGTGAACGAAGTAAGAAATAAATAACAGCCAAAAAAAACAAATAATGTGTTACCTTCCAAAAGAGATTAACACTACTTAGAGACAAAACAAAGGAATCTTGGAAATAAGATCATGAAACTTCCCTAGTTGTAGTGCATGCTTAACGAACATGACAGGACAGGATTGCATATAAAGTAAGTCATTTCTTAACTCCACACACACGCACGCACACACAGCATGAAAACAAATAGGTTGTAATGCCCACAAACATCTTCTTAGTACCTGTGAAAAACAGGTAACATCTCTGCACAAACTATTTTCATAAACCAACAATTAAGGTATTAGTATCCCTGATTAGATCAATCATCATGCTGAGTCTCATAGAATCTACCCTTGACACTGGACTACCGTTTCAAGTATCCCATGAACACATTGAACGAAGGTTACACAATAACTTGAGGCGGTCATGTTAAACCAGAACAAGCAATCTGGGAAATTAAGCACCAAAATCATTCTGCTGGTTTCGGATTTAGAAGGTTCCTAGATGGCAAATGTTCTCTTCTTTCCTTATCATTGTCCTAGAAAGAAAATCACCACCAATAAATAGTGACTAACAAGAAATCCAGCCCTTGCCAAGTTTATCAGTCCCTAATCTCTTCTTTCTACTGAAAAAAAGAAACCAAGGTATAGGTTGGAACTTGGAAGGAAGAGTTGCAATTCTCTAGGAATAGGGAGCATTGGTTTTGTGAAGCCTGATTGATATACAAATAGCACAAACAGAGTGAATAGGAAAGTTGAATTATAACAGGCTTAGTATGTTGAAAAGGTTCAACTTTGTGCTAAAACAATAACCACAACCTGGGAAAGTCATTTCAGACCTTCTAAGGAACATGCAGCGGTCACAGCAGAAGGGCGACAAGACACGACTAGAGTGCCCCACGCTTCATCCATAGGCAGCTTGATGTATGCTATGGAAGATACAATTCGTCTTGCATTGGGAGTAGCATAATTATGGCAAATTTAGGCTAAGATCAATGTGAAGCTGTCACCTAGATTGTGAGGTATCTTATAGCATCTCTGGCCCTGACCCATTTTTTTACCCATATTTGGTGAAAATTTGGGTCAAAAGCTTCATTTGAGTATATCCCTTCTACAATGGTAAACCCTATTTTTACCCTGATCTAGTGCTCTTTTCCCTTCAAAATATGGATCAAAATGACACAATTGTAAATAATAAGAAAGTGAAAGAGGTGTTGAGAAAAAAAAGCATATGGATTTCAGGCTCCCCTCACTTGGGTAAGGAAAAGGGAAAAACTAAAAATGGGTAGGAAAAAGGGTATACCATTGGAAATGGATTTTAGTGTTTTTACTCAAATTTTGGGTTACGGTAGATAAAAAAGGGTAAGAATTCGATATGCTCTTAGAAGCAAATAGGCAATACATATACATATATATGGATTTACGTTATGATGGCTCAAATACTTGCATGCAGCTAAGTGCATCGAATCAGGTGTTTAAGGAGCATATTAAGTCATGATAAATGTTTTTTTGCAAAAGCTAGCATCATTTATTCCTTTACACTTCTTATGAGTACATATGAAACCATAATCTCTTCGGCTTCTCATCCTGCCTTTCTTTTCCATAAAGTTTTCCTTTTTGTTCTTTCCATGTGTTACAAACATTAATAACCTTCTAAGATAGACAACCTTTTTATGTTGTCTATGGGTCATATAACAATTTAAAGATTACCATGCTGTGCAACCTCAAGAAAAAATCACTTATGCTTACGACCGATGCAAGTTGAATGCAAAAGCATGGAAGGAAAGCACAAAAACATAAAAGATCCCTTATAGCACTGGAAACTCTAGTATGTAAGCATATTTTATCCTTATATCTTCCAAAGGTAAGAAGGAGGTCACACCTAATAACATAGCAGTTGCATAGTAGTATATCAGTCACAGTTATCCTTCATATGCTAGGTGGTAGGCAAGGATAAAGTGTAATACCCGGCATTGAATATTCCTTATATGTCTTTTATATGATTTTGTCTTACATGAGGGGAGGTTAAAAGATGAAGATAAGAATTAGAAGAGGAAAAGGTTATTGGTGAGAGATTTTGTACGTGGGTGTGTGCATATGAGGCACATATTTAATATCTATTTGTGTAAAATATGACAAGGAAATAAATAAAAGGTGGAAGGACAAGTGTTTTACGGAGACACATTGTGAGCTGACTCAACAGGTGGTATAAACAAGAACAAAAGGATACTCTCAGGGGTCTCTGGAGTCTGGGGGGGAGAAAAAAAAAATGAAGAGGTTTTGCGGGAGAGGATTTGTGAGGAGTTAATGGGAGTTTAGTAAGTATGAGCGGAGCAGTGGTACTGTTTAAAACGAATTGGTGGCATAACACTGTTGGTTATTGATATTGTTGTTCAGAGGTGTTTGAGTTTTCGGGTCGTTAGATAAAGTCTGCAACAAATGTGTTGAATTTTGTAGCTACGTCATCTATTCATTTTGCTTATTGCAGATGGTAGGTCAAAGAAAAACAATCAGTTAGATTCCATTAGTCATACCTGAGTGCATCAAACTGGTTAAACCCTCAATTCATGCTCAATGAAGAGCCACAAACTGATTCCACCTTCGCAACTGCTTCCAATAAAGAGCGCAAACAGCATTCATGCAGAGTCCGGGCTCCCTCTATACTGCTGACATGATATCAACTTTAAACGCCCATGTTTTATTTCTTGGCCAACTTTCTACAGAGCCTTAAAATCTCACTCTTGCTGTCAATGTCAGAACCAGAACTGGAGCTGTCTCCAGTGTCGGAAGAATCTGAACCATCAGTCATGTTCTCCATTAACTCTTCAAGTAACATGTGATGTTTCTTAGCTGGCTTCACGCCATCATTGTCATCAACGGATACAACTCTTTTTCTAGTAGGCATCTCGTCATCCCTATCATCTATCTCAATGATTACCTTAGGTCCTACAACAGACAAAAAAATAACTCTGCTTTGAGACAAAAACAAGAACAGATACAGATAAAGCTTGATCAGAGTAACATTCACAGTTATGGCTTATTTGTACGAAAATCCACTGTATGATGGTAAACAAGCTCTAAAATTGATTCATTGAATACAAATTTCTTTGAGCTAACAGCAAATTAATTGGTGATGCTAACCTCAAGTAAGCAGGGCCACCAGAATCAAAGAATAAGAATACCGATTGAGTATAGTATACAGGGCAACCTGATCAGCACCCTAAGGCTACAATTTTTAAAGGCCCAAGTTCCAAAAAGAAACTCAACAAATCAGCAAAAGACAGGACCAATTTCAGCTCTACACCCTTTCAATGTTAAAGTAATCAGAAAGCCATACGAAAGAACATTACCCCACATAACCAAGAATCAGAACAGCGAGAACTAATAACCTTCATTAATTTTGAGCAAGGGGTATATTGTCAAAATACGTCCTTATTTTTGGAGAAAAAAAAAAAAAAAACTTCATGGGTAAATAACCTTATCATGGTAATTTCCATTCAGCCCGCCAGGGGTTCTTTTTCCTTTCTAGGGACTAGGCCATAAAAATACTTTTTCCAAAAGCAATGAAAACCACATTCTTAATGCTTACACACAAGTGGAGTGGAGTGCAGTTGATGCCTCCCTTATACTCCCATGCCCATGGGCAGGGTTCAATTCCCGTAAGCACCCATCTCCCTCCCCAAGTCCCCTAGGATAGAGTAGATTAGGATAAACGAATGGCAAAAAAAAAAATGCTAACACAAAATCTATAATACTTGGCTCATGATAATACTTTTTTTTTTCCAAAACAACATCATCAAAGTTTCCTCGTAGCTTCTTCTAATAAACTCCTCAATATTATGGAGTAACTTCCTTCAATTCCAACTTCCCCTAGTACTTTCGAACCACATACACAATCCCCTTTCACTTTCATTACTTAATCCTGCCTCATCATTTAGTGGTTGGAATCAATCAATCAGCCAACTAATAGGCTAGTAGCTCATTCTCAAATACATAATAAATAGTCAGAGAATAACCACAAAAAGGAAAACATTAATAATGGAAAATTTTAACAGAATGAATGAAACCGATGAGATCGGCAATGTAAACAGTAGTACAAAGTTTCCAACTTATAAGCGGAAATGCATGTTCTTTAATAATGACACCTATTTTTACTAGTTTTTTTTACAAGTATCACACTTGTCCCCGTCCCCGTACTACCAGATAGCAAACAGATATCAAACACTAACACTTATTTTTTTCTCATTATGCTAAAAGAAATTCGCACCTCATATAACGAAAAACTAGCAGAAGTCTTCCTCTTTCCAAATACACAACTCATGATACACGTTGGAACTCTACCGCTCAAAAAGAAAGTCGATCGAGTTTCCCGTTTTTAGCACCAATTGCTAAAAGCAAATTTTCCATAAAAGGGCTAAAAGAGAAGTTGCTAAAAACCAATTTATTTTCCATTAGCTAAAAGCCAAGTTGCTAAAAACTTATTTATTTTCTATAAAAGTGCTAAAAGCTAAGTTGTTAAAAGCAAATGTGAGCTGGGGATGCTAAAAGTTTTGCTTTTAGCAAACGGGAAACCCATATTTATTAACAATTTCAATATTGCCAATCAGCCAACACTTAACAAATAAACATTACTTATTTGAAGATTATAAGAAAGAGTTTTGTTGAAGCTATAAAACAAGTGTAATAGCAAGGGGAAATCAAATTTAGACCAGCATGAAATTCTCATTGTGCTAAGATAAAGTAATTACCAAAAAAGGTAAGTCAGACAGCCAAAGTGATTAAGATCTGCACCCCAAATGGCTGAATCCACAACCGTCACTCTCTCTACTTATGGATATTATCTTGCCATCGGCCATACAACATGATAGACGAAGGTTCTGTGTATGTACACTATCATCATAAGTAAGTCGCAGTCTAGCCATCCTCGTAGACTAAGCTTAGCCACTACATGTCCACAATTATGATTCGTCGTGTAGTCTCCTATACATACCCATGCAATATAGTGATTGACACACAATTTTGTCATTTATTGGCTTGTGTAAATTCAACACCATACATCAAGTACTAAAAACATTGTAGATACATGGGGGTTTTCTCTAAATTTGCATGCATAAGTATGAAATTATGAATAATACAGCAATGCCATGCATAAGCGTTCTGATACTTAAAACCTAACAGGTTCCCTTCTAAAATATTAGCCCCCTCAAAACTAAATTTCTTTCATTCCTTCAACAAAAGAAACCACGCGCACATGACATCCACTTGTAAATGCATTCTTTGATTTTTTTTGGAAGTTGTCCTCCCTTCACATCTACATTCTATTTACACAATGAAATTTCCCTAGATAATCCATAGACACTACGAAGAAAGACGAAAATGATTAAAAAAAAAAAAAACCTGACAAGGGTATCCAAATATCCTGCAATACCTTAAACTGCAAAGCATTAGACATCTGACATCCTGATCATGAAGCTAATAAGGACCACAATGAAATCCTTGTCATTGTTCCTTTAAACATCTCACAACCTTGCCACTCTCAGTTTTGGCATTGGGGAAACCAACAATCAATGTGGACATACCTAAAAATGAAATATCATAATTTATACAAAGACCCTTCACCCTTCCCATATTAGGTGTGGCCAGGTAAAAACACGAGCATCAACAAACATATCTTTATAGTTTTCTCTGTTTTCCTCCCCAGCTATTAAACTCTCTTTGAAGTACTAGCGCTAGGCTGATAGCAAACATATTATACGTTCTCTTGGTCTTGGCATGCGTACCAATCCTGGAACTATGCACATAAAAGTACAGCAAAACTAATTTAAAACTTCAAAACAGTCATTAAACAAACCCTTAACCAACGTATATGTTAGAAAACAAGTCTAATAATATAATAATACCATTCTCCCGATGACTACTTCCAACCTCCACCGAAACAGGAGCAGATCCGCCTCCAGGTGGCAACGACTCGGCTTTTTCACCACATTTTGATCCACTCTCTTTCACCACTGGCTCAGTCAAAAATTGACAGAACAAACGAAACCAGAAATGAAATACTTCATAAGGATCTCATTGAAATCCTTGTCATTGTTCCTTTAAACATCTTACAACCTTGCCACTGTTAGTTTACGCTACACTAAAACAGGAAGTTTCTGTGGTTATGATGGAGCCATGGTGATGGTGCAGAAATAAAATATCATAACTATATACGAAGAGCCCTCCCATAGTAGATTTGGCCGGATAAAAACATGCGCATCAACAAAAATATCTGTTTGGTTTTCAATTGTTTTCCTCCCCACCTATTAAATTCTCTTTATCTTCAAAAAAAAAAAGGGGGCAAAAGCACTAGTGCTGGTAAATATATTATACATCCTGTTGATCCTGGAATGCATAAAACTGAAACATCATGGCCCTATTCGGTTTGTAGTTTTGTTTTAGTTTTGGTTTTGATGACATCATCATTTTTCTTATTTCTCTCTCTATCTCTCTCCACTCAACGCATTATATCTTTTCGTTCTTGACTATTTACCTTTCCTGTATTAAACTCTTTAACCAAAAAACCAGCAAAAGTGTTGGTGCTAGTAAAAATATAATACACCAACATCTCGGAATGCATAACAATCCTGGAAGTGTTCAACTAACAGAAAACTGTTTTTTCTAAAAACCGAGACAGGTCCTTCTCTCACATTAAAAACCGTGAAAAACCAATTTTTTCAAAAAACTGGGTTACTGGAACACCCCCTAAAGTTAGAGCAAAACAAATTTAGAACTTCAAAACACACCATAAGCACTATAATACTGAATAAACGCAGAATTCATGTATGTGGTATAAAGAACACTACCATTCTCCTGATGACTACTTCCAACCTCCACAGTACCAGGAGCAGAGCCGCCTCCACGTGACAAAGACTCCGCATTTTCACGCAATATCCTCTGATTCAAATCCTCAAGCCGCCTATTATACTCCTCCACCTCCCGCTCTGCCTTCTCCTTCTCGAACTCCAGCGTGGAGACCCTACACTCCACCTTCGCCTTCTCCTTGTCAACCTTCTCAAAATCCTCCCACAGCTTCTCGTACCTCTCCTTCCACTTCCTCTCTCTCTCCGCACTCTCCTTCTGATCCTCCCAAAGCTTCTCGTACCTCTCCTTCCACTTCCTCTCTCTCTCCTTCTGATCTTCCCAAAGCTTCTCGTACCTCTCCTTCCACTTCCTCTCTCTCTCTCTCTGCACTCTCTTTCTGATCCTCCCCAAACCTAGCGACCCTCAAATTCTTATCCTCCTCCGCCTCCCGCTCGGCCTTCTTCATCTCGCACACCAACTTAGAAGTCCACCGCACCCAACTCGCCATGTCCATCTCCACCTTCTCCAAATCCTCCCGCAGCTTCTCGTAGCTCTCCTTCCACTTCCTCTCTCTCTCCTCATTCTCCCTCTGTTCCTCCCTAAACCTAGCGACCCTCACATTCTTATCCTCCTCCGCCTCCCGCTCGGTCTTCTCCTTCTCGAACTCCAACACCGAAACCCTACACACCAACCTCGCCTTGTCCATCTCCACCTTCTCCAAATCCTCCCGCAGCTTCTCGTACCTCTCCTTCCACTTCCTCTCTCTCTCCTCACTCGCCCTCTGCGCGATAGCCATCAGTTCCTTGACCAGGAGATATTTTTGATCGAGATCTTTCCTTAGCTCGTCTTCGGCCATGATCAGCTTCTCGAGTGTGGCTTCGCCGTTTTTCTTCTCCTTGGATGAGATAGTGTGTGTGGAGTGTGGACGTAATGTGGAGGTGGTGTGATCTTCTATTTGCAAACCCTAGTTTTTCTTCTTCTGGTAGAGAGAGAGAGAGAGAGAGAGCTCTGACACGTTTTGCAGGAGAAATGAATGAAGTGGGTGTTCTGGTGCGCGAGATGATGAGTCGGACGTGAAGGGTCACAATAATGAAAAATTACGTGTGCTTTCCGGAGGTAACTTTTCATCGTGGATCTGGGACGGACGATATCGGATACACTACGGATTGGGGGAGTCCATGCAAAACTGCAAAGCGTAAGTGGGCCCACCCGGGACGTGTGGTCTAGATGATGGACTTTTGTTTAGTTTTCTCGTGTAGTTGTGTTATATACGATAGAGTGCAATTTTGTTCACTTTCTCTTAGAGCATCTCCTACGCATCTTTCACTCTTTCTCTATTTTGGAGACTCAAACAAATATTTTTTATTTAAAAATAAATATGGAGAATGAACAATTCCAATCCAAATTCTTCATTTTTCATCTCCCAAATTTTCCTTCAAAATTTTGCTCCCAAAATTCCCCTCTAAAATTTCCCTCCAAAAATTCTACTCCCTCCGTCCCAATTTCTTGGCCCCTTTTGGGGAAGTGGATTTTTAAGGGGTGTGAAAACTTTGTATTGACTTTTCTATTTTTTCCCTAAATCCAGTCAATATTACTGTGACCAAATTTGTTAGGCTAATTTATTATATGAAAGTCAAAACATATTCAATATGGATCTTGTTTGATAGATATCAATTAGTTTTATTTTACAAAATTTTCAAAATCATAAAAACCGTTATAAAATAAAAAAATAATAGACTAGCCAATTAAGATGGGAAAAGTACTTTTTAAGGGTAAAATTGGAAAGTGACCCAGTTTTTATGGATATTTTTAGAAGTGGGACAAATATTTTGGGACATCCCAAAATGGAAAGAAGGACCAAGAAATTGGGACGGAGGGAGTACCCACTTTTAACAGTCACTTGGTCTTTTCCCGGAGCTTTTGTTTGGCCTTACTTTTCACACCCACCCCCAGCTTTTGTCTGGCCTTACTTTTCAGCTTGAAGTTACCAGCAAAAAAAAAAACCTCTTTTCTTTCCGGAATGAATTTCCCCAAATTTAGGGCTCCTTTGGCAAATAATCCGTAATCCAGATTATTGAATTATCCATTTTATCTTTATTCAATTTTTTTTTTGCATTTGTTAGTTTTGCGTCAAGATTTTGTCGTTTCTGGATTTCTCTCGACGAGACGAATCTAACAAGTATAAAATTAGGAAAATGATAATGCCAAAACCATTTTTGTTTGTGCCAAAACTGTAGTGCATAAAAGGCTTGTACCTTGCACATGGTACAAGGTTTTAAAGCACTACAATTTTGGCACAAACAAAAACGAGTTTGGCATTAGCACCACCCTAAAATTATGGTCAAAACTCAAATTTTTTTTGAATAAAGCTAAAATTAATCCAATAATCCAAGTATTTTCGACTTTATTCAAAAAATATTTGGTTAGACCATAATTTTATACTTGTTAGATTTATCTCGTCGAGAGGAATTCAGAAACCACAAAATCTTGACGCAAAACTAACAAATGCAAAAAAAAAATTTGAATAAAGACAAAACGAAAAAACAAAAAAACCAAATTAAGTTTTTTCTGCCAAAGGAGCCCTTAAGCCACCAAGTCTAAACTTCCTAGATGAAGAAATGGAAGGAATCTTTCTATGGTGCCCCAATGTGGTATTGGGGCACCGGTGCCCCACTAATTTTGGACCATTAGATCTACCATAAACGAATCTTAGCCATTGGATCCTAAAAAGTAAGTGGTTTTGACAAAAAAAATGAGGTGGTTTTGCGGTTTTCCCGCCAAAAAACTCACACTTTACTTACCATGAATACTGGAAATATATACCACCACATAGGCCAAATATTACCAAAACATAAGACAACACTTACCACGCAAGAAGAGAATACTTACCACAAAATAAGGAGACTGGACAATCCGGTAGCAAGTCACCATTTTGGGCGGGAAAATCTAACTTTTTGGGGTGTTATAACACCACACCACTTTTTACTGTTTCCAGTCCAAATTTTGTCCTTTAGCTAGGATTTTTTTGTAGTGGGCAACATTAAAAAATGAGGTAAAAAAGGATTTAGTTATTTTTTTTTAATTTGTGTAGAATATTTCTTAGAACAATTTTTTGAAATAAAAATATTAATTTTATAATAATAATAATAATAATAATAATAATAATAATTTACCTTTAAATAATTATTAAATATATGATGACCATGTGATAATTTGCAAAAATAATTTTTGTTTAAATGCACGCTACAATAATTGTAATAAAAATGTTGAATGACGAAACATAAATCAATAAGTAATAAATATTAAATAATTTAGTAGGACCTTCCACTGAATTAAGATAAAGTATTTAATACAATTAGATTTAAATGCAAAACAAGAAATTAAATTTATTTTTTCAATTGATTAACGTGATATTGTAACGATTAATAGTTGCAATTGACATTTGGTAGTGTTCGATTGACGATTAATCACAATTATCGATTATAGTCAGAGTCATTCGACTAAGAGTTTAAGTGATTGATCAAACAATTTTAAAATTGATCAATATAATATAAGTTGCAAATCTAACAACTAATAATCAATAATAAATAGGGATGATGATTGAGCAAATATTAATACAATTGGCTAATATGAATTGGTTAATATAAGTTGGTATTACCAGTGTTACTACTAAATGTAGTAGTTAACAAAATCTCTAAAAAGGAGATTTGGTCCTCCAAAATGGAGATTTTGAGATGGGTAGGAGATGCTAAAGAGAGTGAACAAAACTCTCTTCCTCATTGGTTAAAAAGGGGCATGGGAACCACTTTTAACTAATTCAACCCAACCCAGGTTACTTTTGGCCTTAAAGCGGCCCTGGAGTATCTCCTAAAAGATAAAAGTGTTTTTTTTTTCTCTGTAAACGGAGAGAATCTATTGCAGAGAGGTTTTGCCTTATGTTTCCCGTTGTTTGTTTGGCTTTTGGTTTGAGCTTGAAGATTACTCATGGGATTGGAGCTTACTCGAGAGTAAATGTTGCATGTTTCACTAGATTCAAACATATGGTTTACCTTCAACATACTTCTTCATGAGTTTATGGAGATCTCAAAAAAACTTCACGACTTCATGGAGACTTTTGTTCATTATTCACTTCACAGACAATTAAATTGGTTAAAAGCACAGTGGGCATACGATTTCCGTACAAAGAAAAATGTTTGTAGTAAAGGTTCTAAATAATTGGGAGAGAGTTGTACACAGTCCTGCCCTTTCACTCTCTAAAAACATTTTATTTCCTTTCTTCTTTAGCGGCGGCTAGGGTTTGAGGGGAGGGGCCTAGTGCCTCTTCTACCCCTTCCCCCTACCTCCTCTCCTCTATCCTCCCTCTCCCTCCCTTCGGTGTGTCCCCTCCCCACACCTGTTTTGTTTCTTTCGCGTCTACTTGGATTCTTGGCAGTCCGGTTTCACGTTTTTTGCGTAGATCTGGGTTTTTTCAAGTTTCGCCTGGCGTGGTGAGGCGGCAAGTGCTTGGCTTGGTGGTTGGTGGCTGTTGTGGTGGGCCAATAAAGGAGGAGGCCGAGAAAGGTTCTTTTCTGTTTTTCCGACGTCTTCTACCGACTGGTTTTCCCAGTCCGATTATTACCAATTTGGTACCCAGATCTGGTGGGCTGTTGGTGGTGGGTTAATAAAGTTTCATTTTTGGCTGCGTTTTTTGGTCATTCGAGCAGCTTATGTGCTCGTCGTGGTCGTGTAGTCGGCTGACTTTGTCGATACTTGATTTGAGGGGAAGCTGATTCAGATCTAGACGACCCGTAAGTAATCACTCTCCTTCCTCGAATACTCACACTAAACCCGACTTTGGTTTGGTCTACCGGCACACCCGATCTGCGTGCATCTTGTGGTATGTGTTAGAGAGCTAGAGACTCATGTCTAGACGTTTGAGAGAGCTCCTTACTTTGTACATTATTTTGTTTTATGTTATGTTTTGTTGGGTTGTTTCTCACTAGATCTTTATCGGTGTATTGTGGACGGAGTCGTTGTAAGTGCCGTTTATGGCTTTTCTATGAATTTTCGTATTCTGATAAATAAATTAAAAAAAAGGTTCTAAATAATTGTGAGCAATTATTCTGATTTCCTCAGTTCAAAAATTATTTCGATTTCCGAACAATCGATTGAAAACTGTGAATTGATCTTCTCTCGTCCCTTTACTTTTCTAATTTCGCCTTCTTTAACAACCAGAATTTGTGCGACCTAATTTTTAACCACCAAATTGAGGCCATGTTTTTTGAGCATCTGGATTTACACTTATAAATTTGGTTGGGGGAAAACAGAGCAAAGAGACATATATATATATATATATAGAGAGAGAGAGAGAGACTCAGAACGCTTTTTATCTATTCAGGGGCTGCTTTTGTAATTAAGGCCAGAAATAACCAGAGTTGGGTTGAATTAGTTAAATGTGGTCCCCATGTCTCCTCTTAGCCAATAAGTGAAAGGGTTTTGTTCACCTTCTTTAAGGGAGGGTGGACAAAACTGCAATCGTGCCGAAAGTGATCTCGGTCATTCAAAAGTGCTTTGAACAGTCCAAAATTCTCTCACTCTTTCTCTTATCTTTTTCTTTTTAAAATTTGGACCGTCCAAAATATGTTTGGATGACTAAGATGTTTGCTCAAGCACCACATAGGACAGTGTTCGCTCGGTACTGAAGAATTTCCCATATGCTCGCATTTTCATTTTTATGATTTCGAATTTTAATTGTTTGAATGGAGGTATCGGTCATGAGTTCTGAGAATATGAATTTTTATTTTTAGATTAGAGAAGAGAAGTCAAAATTATGGAGTGATTCGCAAGCAACTTTTTGACTTTTCATTTCCCCATTTTCAACTTATGGGTGTTTGGCAGTCTCTTTACAAAACACATTTTAGGATAATGAATTTTTAATTTTGAGAGTTAGGTTGATGAGTTTTTTGACTTCTCCTTTTCTATTCTTCCCATTTTTCAGTAACAAAAAAAGACTTACAAAATGTATTATGTACATCTCCCAAACAATACTTCTGTTGCAAAATGCATTCTACACATTTCTCCCAAACACTCCTATCAAATTCAAAATCCATACTGAACATAATCAAAAAGGCCAAAAGGTTAAAAATGAAAATATGAAAATGAGACTCCGAAACACACCTTAGTGGAAGGGTATTTGGCCACCACATTTTCACGTTTTCAGCTTCTCCTTTTCACATTTCGGCTTTTTAGCCAAAACAACTTAAAACACATTTAGGCAAACACACACTCAAAATTTGACAATAGAGAGAAGAAGTCAAAAGTAAAGTAGGAGGAGCTTTTTAACTTCTCATTTTTCACTTTTCACATTTTGATTAACCGAAAGACCTAGCAAAAGTATTCTACACATATCTCTCAAACACTACTTTTATAGCAAAATGTATTTTGTACATATCTTCCTAACACTCCTACCAGATTCAAAATACTTTCTAACCATAATCCAAAAAATTAAAAAGATTAAAATGAAAAGCTAAAAATGAAATTCCCAAACATCCATCTGGCTTTTCACCCTTTTTTTTTGTTCTCCTCATTTTCATCAACAAAAGACCTACATAATGTATTCTATATATCTCTCTCTCAAACACTACTCCTACTCCTACTGCAAAACACATCTCTCAAACTCTCTATAAATTCAAAATACATTCATATCATAATTTTAAAAATAAAAAATTTAAAAAGCAAAAAGGAAAAGGGAAAAAGGGGGGAAAAAAAAGCTCACGAACACCACTTCATTTATAGTTTATAAATAACTAAAAAATTGAACTCCTTTAATTTAAAAAATGGAAATGCTAACTGAAGCCCTCTGACCGGTCCTTTATCTTGTCTTGTCTGGGAAAAGAATACTTATTTCACTTGACAATTTTAACCCTCATCTTTTCTACTAACAACAAATCTAACACTAAAGTACCAACAAAATACACAACATACAAAAAAGTTAAAAATTTGGATTTTTCGAAGCAAAGCACAAGATTCAAGTAGTAGCAATTAAAATCACACATAATTAGAAACATTCAAATTACGCTTTTGAGGGGAAAAGTAGTAGCAATTGCAATCCCACGTAATTCAAGCAGTAGCAATTACATTCCCATGTAAGTAGAGAAAAATAGCACTATTGCATTTCTGAAAGACCAGATACAAGTTGCAAGTAAATTGGTTGACAATTCATCTGCAAAGAGAAAAAAAATTCCAAGTGAGAAACTATATATTGCTCTACCTTTGGAACAATTTTTATTTTAAACACCCAAAAAAATAAAAGACCAAATATTCCCAATTACATAGAACTTAGAAAAAACAAAACGGCACACCGGGTATTGGAAAACAAACTTGTAAAAGGAACTAAAATTAGTTTCAATCCAAATTTGGATTGAAACATCACGAAATTTAAGGAACTAAAATCAAATTGGAAAAGGTCAGGGATACTCATTTAAGGGAAAGAGACCATTATAGCAAAAATCAATTGCCAATCGGAAAAAAAAATATAGCAAAAATCAAGGCCATACCTGTTCACGCCGTTCTTCCTCTTTTCATCCTGAAGCTGGTGAAATGGTAAGGAAAATGGGAAAGTAGCTTTTTCAATGGTAAAATAGCTTTTTGGGGTATGTGAAAAGGTAAAAGACAAATTCGGGGAGATTTCCCGCCTCCCAGACAACATAGAAAGGTAATCAAACAAATGTCTTTTTATATTACATTGGGTCCCACTTATCTTGAGCCCATAGGGCTTCAGTTAGCATTGCCGTTTAAAAAAATGTAACTAAAAGTGCTAAAACTCCCATTACACATATGTTAGTTGGCATTTAAATATCTAAAATGCTAGGTACACAACAAAAAATGAACAACACACTCACATGATACCACCAGGGGGGTGGCCCAGTGGTGGAGGCATCCGTCTCCCCCAGCTTTGTCCCAGGTTCGACTCCTGAAAGAGTTAAAGATCCGTTCCTGGACTCGGCTGGGGGGTGTGAAGCACTCCATTGGTGCCCTGGTGGTAGGTCCCTCCAATTGGGTTGGGTTAAATCTGGCTGTCAACTGGTGACCCCAGGGCCAGGGGCTCTCGGTGCGGTGAAATCCACACTGTAACACCTTTTTTTGTTCGAAAAAAAAAAAAAAAAAAAAAAAAAAAACACTCTCACATGATGTATGAGCTCCACACATTAAGTGTGAACTATGTGTGTGGCCCACATACCATGTGAGTGTGTTGTCCACTTTGTTGTCCATTTTTGTTGTGTACCTAGCATTTTAGATATTTTAGCATTTTAGCATCAATTGTCCATTTTTGTTGTGTACATTGTTGTTTAAATATTAGGGCCCAGAATAATTACACAGATTCAGAAAGATTAACGTCAGTTTCTCAAATACTAATAAAATCTACATGTCTACCTCATTTGATAAAATCTAAGGGTATCCACAGTGGACTCCCTAAAAATGGCTCCTATGTTGACTCCTAAGGTGTACACATAAGCCTAATTTAGGATGGAATGAGCTCTTTCCCCTTCCCTTCCTTCCAAAACATTTTTCTATGATTTGCCTCATATGGAACTGCAGAGGTGCTGGTAACGGTGCTTTTAAGAGAAACATGGTGGAGCTTATGGATAATCACCATCCCGACCTGCTTGTTTTAGTTGAAACCAAGGTCCCCTTATCTGCTCTGAATAACTTCTTTACTAGCAAAGGTTTCACGGCTAGTTCTTTCTCGGACCCTATAGGACGTTCTGGTGGAATTTGGGTGCTTTGGAACCCTACAAAGGTTGCTGTGTCTGCAGTAGAGGTCACGAACCAGGCCATCCATGCTACGATCACGCGTGTAGATCATCGTGAGTGGATTTTCACAGCTGTTTATGGAAGCCCCAATCCTACTAGCAGAGACCTGATGTGGTATGACCTCCAAGAAAGGGCAGCTCATGATAGCAAAGAATGGCTTGTGGCTGGGGATTTCAATGATCATGCTGAGAGTTCAGAAAAAAGGAGCTTCCAACGAGGTACCTCGTATAATAGATGTAATAAATTTTCTAATTTCCTGAATTCTTGCAATTTCATTGATCTGGGCTGTATTGGCCCTAAACTTACTTGGACTAATAACAGAGCAGGCCTTGCTAATACCATGGTTAGACTTGATAGGGCTGTCTGCAACAATAATAGGAATCTGATGTTTCCTAATGCAGTGGTTAAAAACCTCCCTAGGGTTTACTCGGACCACTGCCCTTTCCTCATTTTTACTGAAGGCCTCCCTTCCTCTAACGTTAGAGTGAAACCTTTCCGTTTTGAGGATATGTGGACTCACCACCCAGATTTTATAAATGTTGTGCTAGCCTCCTGGAATAATCCCTCAGGCCTTTTTGCTGATAAGTTAATGGTTTTTACTGACCATATTCATAACTGGAAGAAAGAGGTTTTTGGAAACATTTTCTTTAAGAAAAAACATCTTCTAGCTAGACTGGAAGGAATTAAAAAAAGTCAAAGCCTTTCTTACTCCCATAATCTTTTCCTTCTTGAAAAAGAAGTTTCCACTGAGTACCAAAACATTTTAAAACAGGAGGAGCTCCATTGGTTTCAAAAATCTAGATCCAAATGGATTCTTGAAGGGGATTGTAATACGAGATTTTTTCATTTATCTACTGTTATCAGGAGGAGAAGGAATAAAATTCTGGCCCTTAAGGATGGGAATGGCATCTGGATTGATAATGAAGATGGTATTAAAAATCTGATTAATAATCATTTCATTGCTCTATTCTGTGATTCCACTAACAATACTTCCATGCACTGGAGTAATTGGGTTCATAATGTGATATCCCCTGAGGATAATGATATTTTGGATAAGAGCCCTTCTAGAGAGGAGATTTTCATGGCTGTTAAACATATTGGAGCTTATAAAGCTCCTGGACCTGACGGATACCAAGCCTTGTTCTATCATAAATATTGGGATATTATAGGGGATTCCCTATGCAATCTTATTAACTCTTGTTTTGTGAACAGAGCTATCCCCAAAGATATGAATCGTACCAATATTGTGCTTATTCCCAAAGTTGATAATCCTGAATCTATTACTCAATTTCGGCCTATAGGCTTGAGTAATGTTTCCTATAAGGTCGTCTCCAAAATTATTGTCAATCGTATTAGACCCCTTTTGGATAACATCATTAGTCCTTTTCAGTCTAGTTTTATTCCTGGTAGACAAACTTCTGATAATGTTATCATATGTCAAGAAGTTATCCATTCTCTTAGGAATAGCAAGGCTACTGTTGGTGGTATGATTTGGAAGATCGATTTTGATAAAGCTTATGATAGAATATCTTGAGACTTTTTACTTGATTCTCTCAGATATTTTCATTTTAATGAAGGTTTAATTGCTTTAATCATGAGTTGTGTGACTAACATTGAATCTTCTATCCTTTGGAATGGTGAAGCCCTGCCCCCTTTTAAACCTGAGAGGGGATTGCGGCAAGGGGATCCTCTCTCACCTTACCTTTTTGTTATTTGCATGGAGAGACTCTCTGCTAGAATCAACCAGAGAGTTTCTAGTAATCATTGGAAAGGTATTAAAGCTTCCCCTGAGGGACCTTGTCTGTCTCATTTATTCTTTGCTGATGATATCATGCTATTTGGTGTTGCCACTGTGGATCAATGTAATGTTATGAAGGAGACTTTAGATTTTTTCTGTGAGGAGTCTGGACAATTGATTAGTGCTCACAAGTCAAAACTTTTTGTCTCCCCTAACACTAATACTAGAACTGCCAATAACTTGAGTAACATATGTGGTTTTGGTATTTCCAAAAATCTAGGAATGTATTTGGGAGTCCCTCTCATCCATTCTAAGGTTTCTAAAAAGGATTACCAATACATCATTGAGAGACTTAACAAGAAGTTAGCTGGTTGGAAGTCTGATTCTTTAAATCTCATGGGCAGAGCCACTCTAGTCCAATCTGTCACATCCACCATTCCCTATTATACCATGCAAACCACCATGCTTCCTGCTGCAGTTACCAATCAAATTGATAGAATCAATAGAAATTTTCTATGGGGTGACAAGGCTGATAAGAAAAAAGTGCATTTAGTTAACTGGAATACCGTTTGTAAACCTAAGAAATTGGGTGGCTTGAGTATCCGGAAGGCTAACACTTCCAATTTAGCCTTACTCTCTAAACTTGGTTGGCGCATTTCCACTGAGAAAAAGCCCCTGTGGATTCAGGTTCTTCACAGTAAGTATCTTAAAAATCATACTTTTAGAACTTGGCCCATTAATAAAAGAGCCTCCCACACTTGGAGAAGTATCATCAAAGTGAGAGATTTTGTTGTTAAGAACATTAAGTGGATTGTTGGTAATGGTAGAGATATCTCCTTTTGGCATGATTGGTGGTGTGGTAATAATGTGCTTGATGCTAGGGATCAGAATGCTCTTACTACTAATGTTAAAGTAGGTGATTTTATTACGGCCACCAAGGACTGGAATGATTCTTTAATTACTCAAACTGTGGGAGCTCCTGATGCTACTAGAATTACCAACATCCTTCTTCCTAAATATGCGGAGTTTGAAGATACGCCTCGTTGGGTTTTGAATCAAAATGGTGACTTCTCTGTTAAATCTTCTTATGACCACTTAACTGATTATGGCAACCCTGATGTGAACTGGAATTGGATCTGGAATCTTAGAGTTCCTGCTAAGCTGAAAGGTTTCTTATGGACTTGCATGCAGGGCAAATTACTTACTAACAGTCAGAGATACATTAGAGGCCTGTCTAACATTGATACCTGCCCTAGATGTGATAATGCCAGTGAGGATATCTTTCATCTCTTTTTTATCTGCCCTACTAGTGCTAATGTTTGGTCTAGATTCCCTAATGTTCAGGTTCCCACTACGGGCGAGTTGGAAGAATGGAGAGGTTGGTTGCGGGCTAACATCAACAAATCTAAAGTTGGTTCAGGGGGTTTCTCTAATTCTGTCTTAATTATGGTTGCTCTATGGAAAATTTGGATTGCTAGGAATAAGAAAGTCTTTGATGATATAAACCCATACCTAATACAATCTATAGAGAATGCCTTGTGTTTCAATCTGAAATTGTTCGCACATTTGTTGATAAATTCCCAACTGCTACTCGTCAAGTTAAACTTGTTACTTGGAAATTTCCAGGTACGGGGAAAATTAAGCTCAACACTGATGGGAGCAGTCGGGGCAATCCAGGGCCGGCTGGATTTGGTGGAGTTTTCAGAGAAGAAAGAGGCCATTGGGTGCTGGGATTTTACGGAAGACTTGCTGATTGCACCAGTCTAGAAGCCGAGCTTTGGGGTATTTTTAGAGGCCTGGAACTGGTCCAAAGCCAGGGAATGGAGGCGGTTGAGGTGGAGTCAGACTCTGCTACAGCCATAGCTTTGATCGAAGGGGAGGCTCCTGCTCACTCACCTCATAAGACTCTCATCCAAGAATGCAAGGCTATGCTTGCTGCCACCGGTTGCTTCTTAATCCATACCTATCGTGAAGGAAACAAAGTCGCGGATAAACTTGCCAATATCGGAGTGGATCAGGAGGACAAATGGGTGTCACACATTGTTCCTCCCACTGATATCATCCCCCTCCTTGAAGCCGATATGAGGGGGGTGGCGTATGAGAGAGTTTAGTTCTGTTTGTTTTGTTGTTTTCTCTATGTACCAAAAAAAACATAAGCCTAATTGGGGTCCATTTGACACTCCTAGAGTTTGCTAAATATAGAGAGCATACGTACACCCAATGGACTAGCAAGAAAATTTTCTATTTTGTGAAGAAAGTAATCAAAAAAGTGTGGGTCCCATAAAAAAAAAAAGATTAAAAGGGCTTGGGTCTCACTTGAAGCTAGCTACAAGACTAGTTAGATTTAGCTAATGGGTTGGGAGCCATGCTTAGAAGCCACCAATGGGAGCTTGTATTGGGAGCCCATTGAAGACCATAATTAATCAAATGGCTTGCTAAATTTTAGGAGCCTCACTTGGGAGCTATTTTAAAAGTCCACTGTGGATGCCCTAAGTGGTAGATTTTATCAATAGATTTTACTTCGTGCAGTATTAATGGAGAACATGAATACGCAAGTTACAATAAATACACACAAGGCAGGAGTAGGTATATGATCGACATGATTAACCTAAATATAGGAGTTTCAAAACCATGAGAAAATCATTGAACCCGACCCGAAATGGATCTGTATCCGGCGTCGTTGCTCCACCATGAGTTGATCAGGTGACTCTTACAAAGGCAGTAAGAATGCATCTTGTTTTTCCTTGGCAAAACTCGAACAACTGATTACAAATTTACAATATCAAAGGGCTAACTTTTTACAGTCACCGAGACCATTCTGATCAAATTCGTGCAACTCCGAAACAGACCTCTTCTATTTTCCTTGTGGATTGCCATCAGTCAGATACTTTCCCAAACTAGTTCCCCTGTGGAAAATGTGAATGAAGAGTCATTAACATAGGGAAGAGAAATAAATAACAGCCAAAAAAAAAAAATAGTGTGTTGCATTCCAAAAGAGATTAACACTACTCGGAGACGAAACAAAGGAATCTTGGAAATAAGATCGTGAAACTTCCCTAGTTGTAGTGCAAGCTCAACAAACATGACAGAACAGGATTGCATTCATAGGAAGTCATTTCTTAATTCCACACACACGCATGCACACATAGAGCATGAAAACAAATACTAGGTTGTAACCACAAACATCTTTTTAGTACCTGTGAAAGTCTGCACAAACTATTTTCCTAAACCAACAATTAAGGTATTAGTATCCCTGATTAGATCAATCATCATGCTCAGTCTCATAGAATCTACTCTTGACACTGGACTACTGTTTCGAGTAACCCATGAACACATTGAATAACTTGAGGCGATCGTGTTAAACTAGAACAAGCAATCCGGGAAATTAAGCACCAAAAACATTCGGCTGGTTTCGGATTTAGAAGGGGTGGTGTTCCTAGATGGCAAATGTTCTCTTCTTTCCTTTTCATTGTCCTAGAAAGAAAATCACCACCAATAAATAGTGACTAACAAGAAATCCAGCCCTTGCCAAGTTATATCAGTTCCTAATCTCTTCTTTCTACTGAAAAAAAGAAACCAAGGCATAGGTTGGAACTTGGAAAGAAGAGTTGTCATTCTCTAGGAATAGGGAGCATTGGTTTTGTGAAGCCTGATTGATATGCAAATAGCACAAACAGAGTGAATAGTGGAGTGGCATGTGATTGTCGAGGAGTTGGGTGCCAACCTAGTTGGGATGCTTCTCTCTCGTTGTGATGCCTTTCTTCTCCTTATTCCTTTAATCTTTGTACTGTTTGCTAAGATTAATAAAATTCCTTTTCGCTGTTCAAAAAAAAAAAACAAACAGAGTGTATAGGAAAGTTGAATTATAACAGGCATAGTACGTTGAAAAGGTTCAACTTTGTGCCAAAACAATAACCACAACCTGGGAAAGTCATTTCAGGCCTTCTAAGGAACATGCAGCAGTCACAGCAGAAGGGCGATAAGACACGACTAGAGTGCCCCACGCTTCATCCGTAGGCAGCTTGATGTACGCTATGGAAAGATATAATTCCTCATGCAGTGGGAGATGAAAGCATAATTATGGCAAATTTAGGCTAAGATCATTGTGAAGCTGTCACCTAGATTGTGAGGTATCTTATAGCATCTCCGGCCTTGACCCATTTTTTTACCCATATTTGGGTGAAAATTTGGGTCAAAAGCTTCATTTGGGTATATCCCTTCTACAATGCTAAACCTTTTTTTTTTTTACCCAAATGGCCAAATCTAGTGTTCTTTCCCTTCAAAATATGGGTCAAAATGACACAATTGTTTATAGTAAGAAAGTGAAAGAGGTGTTGAGAAAAAAGGAAAAAAAAAAAACGTATGAATTTCAGGCTCCCCTCATTTGCGCAAGGAAAAGGAAAATACTCAAAATGGGTAGGAAAAAGGGTATACCATTGGAAATGGAGTTTTAGTGTTTTTACTCAAATTTTGGGTTAGGGTAGATAAAAAGGGTAAAAATTCGATATGCTCTTAGAGGCAAATAGGCAATACATATACATATGGATTTACGTTATGAATTATGATGGCTCAAATATTTGCATGCAGCTAAGTGCGTCGAATCAGGTGTTTAAGGAGCATATTAAGTCATGATAAATGTTTTTTTGCAAAAGCTAGCATCATTTATTCCTTTACACTTCTTATGAGTACATATGAAACCATAATCTTTTCCGCTTATCATCCTTCCTTTCTTTTCCATAAAGTTTTCCTTTTCGTTCTTTCCACGTGTTACAAACCTTAATAACTTTCTAAGATAGACAACCTTTTTATGTTGTCTATGGGTCATACAACAATTTAAAGATTACCATGCTGGGCAACCTCAAGAAAAACTCACTTATACTTACGACCGATACAAGTTGAATGCAAAAGCATGGAAGGAAAGCACAAAAACATAAAAGATCCCTTATAGCACTGGAAACTCTAGTATAAGAGTATTTTATCCTTATATCTTCCAAAGGTAAGAAGGAGGCCACACCTAATAACATAGCAGTTGCATAGTAGTATAATCAGTCACAGCTATCCTTCATATGCTAGGTGGTAGGCAAGGATACAGTCTGCAACAAATGTGTTGAATTTTGTAGCTACGTCATCTATTCATTTTGCTTATTGCAGATGGTAGGTCAAAGAAAAAACAATCAGCTAGCTTCCATTAGTCATACCTGAGTGCATCAAACTGGTTAAACCCTCCATTCATGCTCAATGAAGAGCCACAAACTGATTCCACCTTCGCAACTGCTTCCAATAAAGAGCGCAAACAGCATTCATGCAGAGTCCGGGCTCCCTCTCTACTGCTGACATCATATCAACTTTAAACGCCCATGTTTTATTTCTTGGCCAACTTTCTACAGAGCCTTAAAATCTCACTCTTGCTGTCAATGTCAGAACCAGAACTGGAGCTGTCTCCAGTGTCGGAAGAATCTGAACCATCAGTCATGTTCTCCATTAACTCTTCAAGAGATATGTGATGTTTCTTAGTTGGTTTCACGCCATCATTGTCATCAATGGATATAACTCTTTTTCTAGTAGGCATCTCGTCATCGCTATCATCTATCTCAATGATTACCTTAGGTCCTACAACAGAAAAAAAATAACTCTGCTTTGAGACAAAAACAAGAACAGATACAGATAGAGCTTGATCAGAGTAACATTCAGGGTTTATGGCTTATTTGTACGAAAATCCACTGTATGATGGTAAAACATGCTCTAAAATTGATTCATTGAATACAAATTTCTTTGAGCGAACAGCAACTTAATTGGTGATGCTAACCTCAAGTAAGCAGGGCCACCAGAATTAAAGATTAAGAATACCGATTTGAGTATAGTATACAGGGCAACCTGATCAACACCCTAAGGCTACAAGTTTTAAAGGCCCAAGTTCCAAAAAGAAACTCAACAAATCAGCAAAAGACAGGACCAATTTCAGCTCTACACCCTTTGATGTTAAAGTAATCAGAAAGCCATACGAAAGAACATTACCCCACATAACTATGAATCAGAACAGCAAGAACTAATAACCTTCATTTATTTTGAACAGGGGTATATTTGTCAAAATACGTCCTTGTTTTTTTGGGGGAAAAAAAAGACTTTATGGGTTAATAACCTTATCATGGTAATTTCCACTCAGCCCGGTAGGGGTTCTTTTTGCTTTCTAGGGACTAGGCCATAAAAATACTTTTTCCAAAAGTAATGAAAACTACATTCTTAATGCTTACACAAAATCTATAATACTTAGCTTATGATAATACATTTTTTTCCCAAAAAAATATCATCAAAGTTTCCTCGTAGCTTCTTCTAATAAACTCGTCAACATTATGGAGTAACTTCCTTCAATTCCAACTTCCCCAAGTACTTTCGAACCACGTACACAATCCCCTTTCACTTTCATTACTTAATCCTGCCTCATCATTTAGTAGTTCGAATCAATCAATCAGCCAACTAATAGGCTAGTAGCTCATTCTCAAACACATAATAAATAGTCAGAGAATAATCACAAAAAGGAAAACATAATAATGGAAAATTTTAACAGAATGAATGAAACCGATGAGATGGGCAATGTAAACAATAGTACAAAGTTTCCAACTTATAAGCAGAAATGCATGTCCTTTAACAATGGCGCCTATTTTTACTAGTTTTTTTTTTACTAGTATCACACTTGTCCCCGTCCCTGTACTACCAGATAGCAAACAGATATCAAACACTAACACTTATTTTTTTCTCATTATGCTAAAAAAAAATCGCACCTTATATAACGAAAAACTAGCAGAAGTCTCCCTCTTTCCAAACAAAAATATTCATTATCAATATTGTTCTCTCTAAACTAGTAGTAATCCAACATGAGAAGCAAAAATCATTGGCAAATTCTTGTGCATGCTAAAAAAATGTGATTCTTTAAAGGCACCATGTTCCGGTTCTTCTACTCATTTCCCCAATGTGAAACTGGAGTTCTAAGGAGATATGCCTATTTGAAAACACTAGTCAAATATCTAAACTACAACAACTCATGATACACGTTGGAACTCACCACTCAAAAAGAAAGTCGATCGAGTTTCCCATTTTTAGCACCAATTGCTAAAAAGCCAATTTTCCATAAAAGTGCTAAAAGAGAAGTTTCTAAAAGCCAATTTATTTTCCATTAGCTAAAAGCTAAGTTGCTAAAAACTAATTTATTTTCTGTAAAAGTGCTAAAAGCTAAGTCGCTAAAAGCAAATGGGAGCTGGGGATGCTAAACGTTTTGCTCTTAGCAAACGGGAAACCCATATTTATCAACAATTTCAATATTGCCCATCAGCCAACACTTAACAAATAAACATTACTTATTTGAACCCGATAAAAAAGAAAACATTACTTATTTGAAGATTATAAGAAGGAGTTTTGTTGAAGCTAGAAATCAAGTGTAATAGCAAAGGGAAATCAAATTTAGACCAACATGAAGTTCTCATTGTGGTAAGATAAAGTAATTACCAAAAACGGTAAGTCAGACAGCCGGAGTGATTAAGATCTGTACCCCAAATGGCTGAATCTGCAACCTTCACTCTGTCTATTTATGGATATTATCTCACCATCGGCCATACAACATGACAGACGAAGGTTCTATGTATGTACACTTTCATCATAAGTAAGTTGCGGTCTAGCCATCCTCGTTAGCCTAAGCATTAGCCACTACATGTCCACAATTATGATTTGTCATGTAGTCTCCTATACATACCCATGCAACATAGTGATTGACACACAATTTTGTCATTTATTGACTTGTGTAAATTCAACACCATACACCAAGTACTAAAAACATTGTAGATACATGGGGGTTTTCTCTAAATTTGCATGCATAAGTATGAAATGATGAAAAATACTGCAATGCCATGAATAAGCGTTCGGATACTTAAAACCTAACAGGTTCCCTTCTAAAATATTAACCCCCTCAAAACTAAATTGCTTTCTTCCTTCGACAAAAGAAACCGCGCGCATATGACATCCACTTGTAAATGCATTCTTTGATTTTTTTTTTAGAAGTTGTCCTCCCTTCACATCTACATTCTATTTACACAGAGAAATTTTCCAAGACAATCCACAGACACTTCGAAGAAAGACGAAAATGATTAAAAAGAAAACTGACAAGGGTATGCAAATCATCCAGCAATACCTCAGACTGCAAAGCATTAGACATCCTGATCATGAAGCTAATAAGGACAACAATGAAATCCTTGTCATTGTTCCTTTAAACATCTCACAACCTTGCCACTCTCGGTTTAAGCTACACTAAAACGGGAAGTTTATGCGGTTACGATGGAGCCATGGTTATGGTTTTGGCATTGGGGAAACGAACAATCAATGTGGACATACCTAAAAATGAAATATCATTATTCATACAAAGACCCTTCCCATATTAGGTGTGGCCGGGTAAAAACACGAGCATCAACGAAAATATCTTTTTATAGTTTTCTCTGTTTTCCTCCCCAGCTATTAAACTCTCTTTGAAGTATTAGCGCTAGGCTGCAAGCAAACATATTATACATTCTCGTGGTCTTGGAATGCGTACCAATCCTGTAATAACTATATCAGCAAAACTAACTTCAAAACACAGGCATTAAACAAACCCTTAACCAATGTATATAGTAGAAAACAGGTCTAATACTATAATAGTACCATTCTCCCGATGACTAATTTCAACCTCCACCGAAACAGGAGCAGATCCGCCTGCAGGTGGCAACGACTCGGCTTTTTCACCACATTTTGATCCACTCTCTTTCACCACTGGCTCAGTCAAATTTTCATCACCACCTCCCCCTTCCTTACCATCCATCACCAACTCATCATCAGCAACAACACCACCACCCATCTCGGCCACCGCCACCGGCCCCAACCCCTCCGTCCTCTCCTCAACCCCCGCGCTCAACAACACTGCGTCATCCTCCAACCGCGATATCCTCTGGTTCAACTCCCCCGCCTCCCGCTCCGTCTTATCTTTCTCCAACTCCAGCGCCGCAACCCTACGCCCCAAACTTGCCTTCTCCATCTCCACCCTCTCGAAATCCTCCCCCAGCTTCTCGTACCTCTCCTTCCACTTCTTCTCTCTCTCCCAACTCTCCTTCCGGCCAGTTTCCGCAAGTGCCAACTCGCCCTTGAGCAAATCGCGCTCTCGCTTGAGCTTGTGTAGCTCGTCGTCGACGATGATCTTTTCGAGTGCAATCTCGCCGTGCTTCTTTTCCATGGCCTCGAATCGGGCCTTCCAGTAGGAGGTTTGTTTACGAGCGTCCTCGTCGCGTGCGGTGAGGATGTGTGTGACCCGTTCGAAGTCGGAGAGACGGAAGGATGATTTTAGGTTGGAGATGAGTTGTGAAACGGTGACGTTTAGCTCGGCGGTGGGCTCCTTTGGCGACGGCGGCTTCGTCGAAACCGCTGTACTCATCGTTCAGAGAGAGCGAGAGAGGAGGAGGAGCAGACAGAATGCGAATATGCGATCTGGACTGTGGGTTGGTTTTGATTTCGAAACCCTAGTTTTCCTTCTTCTGGTAGAGGAAGGGGGATAGAGAGAGAGTTGCAGGAGAAATGAAGGAATGGGTGTTCTGGACCGCAGGCAATGATGAGAACGACGTGATGGGTTACAAAGATGAAAAATATTGGGTGCTTCGGAGGTCAAAATGGACCCTGCTGTCGGGTTAGAGCATCTCCACTTAACTCAGATTTTACCCAAATTTTAGTAAAAATTCGAGTAAAAACTTAGGGGGTGTTTGGGAGACTCATTTTTAGTTTTTCATTTTCAATTTTTTTATTTTTTGAATTTTTGGATTATGGTCAAAATGTATTTTGAATCTGGTTGAGTGTTTCGGAGAAATGTGTAGGATGAATTTTGCAATAGAGGTAGTGTTTGGGAGATATGTGCAGAATACATTCTGTAGGTCTTTTTGTTAAGCAAAATGGGAAAAGTGGAAAATGAAAAGTCAAAAAACTTCTCTCCCCCTATTTCTCACTTCTCTTCTCTAAACCCAAAAATCAAAAACTCATTTTTGGAGAATGTGTTATGCATGTTGTGCTCCAAACACTCAAAAGTAAAAAATGAAAAAATGAAAATGCAATAAGTAGCTCCCAAACACCCCCTTAATTTGGTATGGAGCACTGTAATGGGAAAAATAAAATCTAGACATAAATTTGAGTAAAATCCTCATTAATGGCATTATTGTAAATTTGAATGAGAGAAAATGGCCTTCAAAATTTGATAGTATTGGCTTGGTTTTCACCAAATTTGGTGAAGAATTTGAGTAATACTCCATCCGTCCCAAATTGCCGGTCATTCTTTCTATTGTGGGATGTCCCAAAATATTTATCTCATTTCTAAAAACATCCATCAAAACAAGGTCACTTCCAGTTTTACCCTTAAAAAATACTTTTTCCATCTCAATTGGCTAGTCCATTATCTTTTATTTTATAACGGTTCTTATGATTTTGAAAACTTTGTATAATAAAACTAATTGATATCTATCAAACAAGATCCATATTGAATATGTTTTGAGTTTCATATAAAAAATTAGCCCACAAAATTGGTCACAGTAGTATTGACTAGATTTAAGGGCAAAACAGAAAAACCAATTCAAAATTTTCACACCCCTTAAAAACCCACGTCCCCAAAAAGGGGCAAGCAAATTGGGACGGAGGGAGTATCAAATTTTGTGAAGGATTTGGCAAGGAGTAGAGTGAGATTTTTTGTGATTTTTACTCAAATTTGAGTTTGATGTAGGATTTGGGTAAGGAGAGGAGATGCTATTATATTCTGCATAAAAAGTTAATTTTGTAAATTTTTTTCATAACTACTCTTAACAATAAAGCTACAGGCACAACCACAACTGAACAACCAAGGCTCCCTTATTCAAAACACGCGGGCTTTCTTTGCTTCTTCACAGCAGATCGATACAGAGACGAAAGCAACCACCACCACGATTTCCACCTCCACCAATGCCAACCACAGCCAACCTCCAGCGGCTTTCCACCTCCGACGACCGCCATCATTTATGAGCTTTCTTTACAGAACACTTCGAACAGAGACACCACTAAGGTCGGTCTGTGTGTGTGTGTGTGTGTGTGTGTGTGTGAGGCCTAAATGGAGTTCTTGTGTTACAAAAAAAAAATCCTAATTTGAAACTAACCCGTAATTGAAAAATCTCTAATTTTTGAAACCCTAAATTGGAGTGCTTGACTGTTGTTGTTTGATTTCTGTCTTGTGCTTTAGACTGTGTTCTTGACTTTTGCCTTGTGCTTTGGGCTCTATTTGTCACTTGATTTGTGACATACATACAATTTTAGGGTTATTTTTAATGTTGGGTAGGACTTGCCTTCTTGGTTTGTTGTTCATTATGAGAATTGAGGCGTGTTTACTAGGTTTAATTTGAAGTTCCTAGCACAATGTTGTTCATTGCACGTACACATTACATTGATTATTTTGTTATGTAACTGATTAATTTCCTTTGTTTTCTTAACCAGTAGATGATGTCGCCGGAGTTTCGTTTTGTCGGCAATGCCTCCAAACAAAGAGTGTAGAGAATAAGAAGAGGTGTGGAGTGGAGACTCAGAAAATTAAGACGAAAATGAGGTAGATACTATTCAGGATAGGAAGGAGGCGACAGAAAGTTGTGAATATAGACTTGAAGAACCAAAGGAAGGAATGGCATTCGAGGCATCGGAGGATGCTTATCAGTATTACTTGAGATAAGCTAAAGAAAGTGGGTTTGTTGTGGCAAAAAGAACATCGAGAAAGGGAAAAGATGAAAATTTGAAGGATGTTACTCTTTCATGCAGTCGCGCAGGAAAGCCAAGGGTAAAATCAAGCAACCCGGTCAAACCACGACCACAATAAAAAATTAACTGTCCAGCTCATGGAAAGTGGAGGTTCAACCGAGTTGATTTGGAGCATAATCATGAACAGAGCCCGGGAAATGTAAGGTATTGCAAGAGCAATAGGGTACTGGATAAAAATGTAAAAAGAAAGCTTGAATTGCATGCTAAAGTCGGGATCAAATTGCACCAGAGTTATGACTCACTACAAAGGGAGGCTAGAGGACCTGGTGAGGCTCCATATCTTGAGAAGGATTGTCGAAATTATATGGACAAAGTTCGACGTTTACGAGTTATGGAAGGAGATGCTGAAGCGATGCATCATATTTCACGAGAATGCAAGCCAACAATTCCAACTTTTTTTTTTGCAATGGGTTTGAATGAAAAGGGTCGACTAAGAAATGTATTCTAGGCTGATGCAAGGAGTAGGACAGCTTGTAAGGAGCTCGGTGATGTTGTGACCTTTGACACTACGTACTTGCTAAACAAGTATGACATGCCTTTTGCTTCATTTGTAGGCGTCAATCATCATGGTGATGGTTGCCGGTGGCATCTCGTGGTGATGGTCGCCGACGGGGTCTCGATCGGTTTGTCGCCCTCTCTCTCTCTCTCTCTCAGTCTGTGTGTGTGTGTGTCATTGTGTAAAACGAAAGAGGGGAAGTTGAATGTTTTAAGGGTTTTTTTTATATATAAAAAAAAAAAAAAGAGAAGCAAAACGATGCCATTTTGCACTTGGTTGTGTATTGGTAGTGTAAGTTGGTTGTATGTGTAGCATTATTGTACTCTTAAATATTACTCCGCTGCAAAATTTATTGTGAGGACATCTCTCAAGTACTCTATAAATTTATACTTTCTTCGTCCTGATTTGTTTATCTCTCATTCTATTGTAACCAGATAAAAATTATTGATATCTTTAAATTAGTAAGTAATTATATGTTCAATATGTATCTTGTTTGATATATCTCAATTAGTTCTATAAGACAATTTTTTTAAATTACATAAAATATTATAAATTATAAGATATAATCATTTAAATAGTGACACAAACTTTCAAAATAAATTAACAAATTCGGACAAAAGGAGTAAATTATTTTTATAATAATTCAAAAATCCACGATTCACAATTTCAAATGTTAAATGCAAAAAATACTACTCCTATAGACTGCCAAATGGATTGTGTGTTTCATTGGTGGCCCCAAGGTTCTGCATGGGCTAGGAAAAAAGCCAACATGGCTGGAAACCTTTTTGAATGACAAAGGTAAAGACAATGAAAACGATAATGTCAAAATTATTTCTATGCTTAATATATCAAGCCTTGTCTTGCGTGCAGATAAGAATTAGAAGGCTCGTATAATCAAAATTTGGCATGTGGTAGGTTAATTCGTTAACCACCACGAGAATTGGGTAGAAAGTTTTTGCTGCAACATTGGGCAACTACAAGTCTAGCGACAGGAATATAGGGTTTGAGAGATAGGCTACAATGAACAAAAAAATTATGAACAAAATTTGGAAGTCGAAAACGAATTCTATGATCATTATCCACTAAACTTGCATCACTATGCACAAACACAACTCAGTGTATTGCTAATTTGCAGTAAAAGTGTTAGAAATCGAAGGAATGTGCAGCAACTTGAATTGAAGTATAAATTTTTAATAGAGAGCTTTAGGCTTACCAGCTTGGCCGGTAGCTAGGTAAGGTAAGCGCGGAAGGTGTTGAGTTGTCCTTCTATGGTGCTCGCTCCTAGGAACTCTTTCCCCCAGTACAACGCTCGGGAGAGTACTCGGTGGTCGTGGTGAGTAGACTGTAACCCCAGTACCTCGCAAGCCCAGAGCTGGAAAACAAGCCAAACATTGAACCAAACATTAGTCCAAGTGTAGAAATCGAAAGCAATAATTAAGCGCAAGTATTGAAATTCTAAACTTGAAAGAGTTTTTTTTTAAAGTTTCATACTCCCAAACGCACCAGAGCCCTGCTATGCTATTCCCCTTCTTTCGGGAGACGGCTCCCATGAAGGCATAGCAAGTGGCCAGGGCCATGCCTCCCCAGTCGTAGCGAGTGGCCTGCTGGAAGTCTCGCAACGCCGTTAAGTAGGCAAAGTGCACCATGTTACGCCTATTCGGGTATAATGTTTCCCCGAATAGGTATGAAAGGTAGCACCTAGGCTTTTGAGCTGCCACCTCCTCCGTTGCTGGCTCTCCAAGACAGTGATCCTCGAATTGCCTGTAGAGGGCAGAGTCCGCCTCTGTCTTGGGCTCAAAGCCTAGGAACCATCGTAAAGCTGGTTTGTCATCTCCCCGCCCATAATCGAAAAGGATTGGATCCCATCCGACCCTCCACCATGTCAAAGCCGCGAAGTCTAAGGGCGTCATCGTTGCCTCTTAAAGCTCAGGTGAAATGAATTCATAAAATCTTGTCACCACGGCGTGGTCGTGCATCATCCTCGTCAGGATCAGTATAAATTTACCGAATCTTGTTGCACCAACCAGCCTCCTCACATCCTCGTGGAGCTGATCATAAAGCTCCAAGCTCCATGTTGAACTCCCGTGGCCCTTAATCCACTTGTTCTCCTGTTAAAATTAGTTGTTAGTCCGATAATCAATCATTAAATCATTAAAAGAATTGGAGTGCAATAAATGAAAATCAAGTTGGTTTGACTTACATCTAATCAATGTCGGGAAAGATGGAACTCCTGGTCAAACATCACCTTGTCCTCCTTATGTGTCCTAAATTGGCACATGTCTGTCTAGTCTTGAGGGTACAAACAAGTGTGTCGGAGGGTCGTAGGTCACTGGGTCAAAAGGAAGTCGCTCCGTCAAGGCAAGGTTGGCCTCTTGTACAGCTGACACAGCTCACTCGCTCCCTCTTCCTCCTCAAACTCTCGACCCCGCTCTCAATCTCCCTTCTCCTCCTCTTCGGCCTCCTTAACCTCCCTCAATGTTGCCAGCATAGAGTCTAGCACTGCATGATTCTCCCGCGCCACCTCCAGAACATCGCCCTTTCGGGCTATCTTGGTAAAGTCAAACATCGTCACGGGTGCCTCCCGCGACGAGCCTACCCGTCTTGCAAAAGCGATAGGCGCAGCAACATGCGTCTCCTCCCTCCTCTCCGCCGACTCCTTGGTAACCACGCCCTTGTTCGTGGGCACACCACTCGGCCTCCTTCAAGTCTTGGTCAAGACCACCCTTACCAGTGGTGTCATATCCTCCACAACTACCTCATCCGCCCTAGTCTCTTCCAGCGCCTTGTCACCTCCACTGGCCACCATGGCTGCCCCACTACTACCACCCAAACCACCCAAAACCTCACCACCACTAAGGACCGCTATTTCACCACCTTCCTCGCTGCTAGGAACCACACTCTCGGTCGCCGCACTCTCCCACTCTCTCTTGGCCACCACCGCACCACCACCTAGACCACCCAATACATCCTCACCCCATTTATCACCACCAGCCCCATCATTGCCACCACCCGAACAGCCTAAACCACCGCTACTACCACCAACCACTGTTGCTGCCTCTCTCACTCTTTCACCACCACCAATCGAACCACCATGAGCCACCATTGCACCACTCTCCTCTTTCTTAGCCGCTATATTATCACGACGACCAGAAACTTCCTTTCTACCACTGCAAAACCACCATCCACTTATTCTTCTCCATTTTTCCCATCACCTCCATAGCCGTGGGTCACCTTCGTGGTCTCCCGAGGCATCTAAACCTCTATAGTAGCGTCATCCACTGCTGCCACCTCTTGAGAGCTAAGCTCAGCTAGCGGTGGGGCTTTTGTCGCCCTCCTTTCGCTGTCGCCTACCCTTGGTAGGGCCGTGGGTCGCCCTCCTTCGCCGAAATCCACCATGAAAACCAAGATCTATGAGAGAATTGAACTTCAAACGAGTATAGCTAAACCCTAGGTGTAAAATTCGGACTAAAATCAAGAAAAATTTGAGAGAGAAAGAGAGACTAGGGCTCGAATTGCAATGGAAAAAGAGAGAGCAGTATTTTTTTGCAGTTTTTGAACGTTGTGGGAGTTGAACGGACGTGGAACGGAGTAAAATGAAGAAGGGGGATGCGAACCATTGTGCCTAGCCAGATCAAGGTTTTAAGCGCTCAAAGGGGTCCTTTGAGCGCCCAAACCCTTTGGTGGGTTTTCGATGCTGAGCATTTTCGGGTGTTGTTTTGGTCCTTCCGGGACAGTTTTGATCCTCATCACCTTTTTTTGTCGCTGTCTTGGTTTTCTCTAATCCTTCGTCGACCCATTAAGAATTGTTTAAACTTTGCAACACGTTTGCTTGTTGAAACCAACAAAAGTTTCGTTCCAATAGACAGTTTCCCTCCTTTTGTTTCTTTTAAGCTTTTGGTAGGCCCGATAGGGCAGACCTGACTCAATAACGTGTTTCCTCAGCTTGATTTTCGTGCTTGGTAGATTTGAAATTAGACTTAAGAGTCTAATTCTTAATGACTGGCCTTTAAGGACCGCCTTGTCTTTAATCGTTCCAACATCCTCATCGTTCAGTAGGTGGTTGCATCCGATCATTTTAGCCATTGCGTAGGGGCATTCAATTATCTAATCATTTCAACCACCTCGTTTATTCAGCACGCAGTTGCATTCAATCACTTAAGGCTGCCTCACTGTCTAGTAGGTAGTCGCATTTAATCATTTTGGTCACCTCATTGTTTAGTGGGTAACTTTCTTTGATTAATACTATGAGGGATTTGATCCTGTTTACGGCCCGTTTGGATGCCGTATTAGATTGAGAGGGATTAAATAGTCATGGGGGATAAAATAGTAGGGGTGATTAAATAAGAAGGGTGGACCCACATTGATGTGACAGTTAAGAAGGGGTGATTAAATAGCCCATGGTTTGGATGAAGGATTAAAAAGGGTGGATAAAATAGTCCATGGTTTGGATGGAGGATTAAATGGAGGGATAAAGAGGGTGGATGATGTAAAATCATGTAAATAGACTTTTTTGCCCTTGGTAATACATATATAAGATTATGTATTTATATAATTATATAAATACCAAAATTACATAATTTCATATAATATTCAACATTTAAGTTATTATACTTAATTGTAATATTTATTATATTAAAAAAACGAAATATTATTTTTATTTTTAACTTATAATTTTATTATTTAAGTTAAAATACCCAAATTATAAGTTCACTACTACAAAAATAGTGAAAGATCTCAGTTAAAAGCCGTGATCGTTTCCTTTAATCACGCTTATAAAAGTCCTTATTTTCAATCACGATTTTTACCCGTGACTAGAAACAACATAACATTAACACTAAAAAGTCAAAATGTGTGATTTTGTTAATAAGCCAACACCTCGGACTAAGCAGCACAACCTTTGCCTATTGACTCTCAACTGATCATGACAATCAACCTCATTACCCCTTGTCAAACTGTTGATTCTATTTATCTGACTCTGGTAAAAGTTTGGATTCGGAGACAAGTGCGGCCGAGCCTCCTTATAAAAACTTGTGACGAAGAAGTACAGGCGAAACACACCTAGTGCAGTGGTAATAAAACTCTGTAATGCCACAAATGCCTCTTCATGTTGTCTTCTTGTCAGCTGTGTGTTGTTTAATCGTGCCATCCTATAATTAATTTAATAGATTAGATAGGTGGCTTCATTTGTTTAAAAAAAATTCACCGACGTTTCATCTGAAGATCACAAGTGCATTTCGACCAAACTCTTATTGTTTTTAACAAACGAAGTCCACGACATTATTTTGAAGGAGACAAGAGACTATACTATAACTCAAATCTCATAAAAAAATTCACCACGTACAAACTTTTACACATTGCCGATATCAGCTCCAATTCAAGGGTTAGTTTTGAATGTCAAACTTTTACACACAGGAGACTTGATATTACTACCGAAGTATTTCAAAGATGGTATAGCACTACACTAAATATAGGCCTACATGTAAGTTTCATATGAACAATGCACACAAATTTCCATCACAAAAACCCAATACAAAGAGCACATCATGACAGGAGAAAATTTTAGGTGCCAATAGGGTACCAAGCTGTCAAGTCCACGTGGTACCCACAGCCAATGAAAACTTGCCACACGTCATCCAAGTCGGGGAGTGGCAGTGGGTTGCCTATTGAGTACAAGACTTTGGTTTTAAAAGTGAACGGAAGTTCACTCCGTTAGTGCTCTCTCTCTCTCTCTCTCTCTCTCTCTCTCTCAGCATAAAGCATAAGTGAATATTCTTCTCTCTCCTACTTTACTCCCTCTCTCACCATTTCTATTTTCTACCAAACCCACAAATCTTCTTCAAAATCAATTTCCCTCGAGACTGGAAACTCCCTCTCTCCAAATCCACAACCCCCCAAACCCTGAAACCCAATTTTGCCAATCAAATCAATCCTTGCGTTCATGATGAAAAAGTTGGAGAAATAAGGATGCCAAAAACAGAGCCTCGGTAAGATTAAATCTCTTATTAATCAATCAAAAGATGAAATGAGTGTCTAAAAGGAAATGAAAACCAGAAACCTCAACAACTCAAGTTCTTAAACCATAAGCACATCAAAAATCTTTTCGGAATATTGGACTATGGTAGAACCAAAAAAGAGAAATGCAGAGGATGGATTATTATTCGAGGGTAGCAAGCTGCAATCTTTAGCAACTTTGAAGATTTGCTTGATATCTTCAAAATCTAACCATGAACGTCTTAGATAATACCAATGCCGGAGTAACAGGTTCAGAGTGTTCGTCGCCGTACACCATATTTTCATTCTCCGGGCTTGGCATTTTTTACGAACCGTTGAAAGGAATTGCTGAATTGAGGAAGACAGTGTTTTTATTTTATTTGAACTAGAGAAAGAGAGAGGTAAGAGAGGAGACAACACACTGCAAAAAAACGTCTGGGGAGAGAGTACGGGTCAACGGACGTTTTGCTGAATGGGTGGAGTTCTGATTCAATTTTACTTGGAGGACATGTGTCAAGCTTTCATTGGCTATGGGTACCATGTGGGATTGACAGCTTGGTACCCTATTGGCACCTAAAATTTTCTCTCATGACAGACATAAGTTTTCACACATACGACTGAACAAAATCTGCTACAATGAAACCCACAGGTAGACTAATACAGTGAGGCCAATGCAAGCACAAACAATTTTCCTCTGAACCGCATATATAACATCACTATAAACAAGGTAATCGCAATAACTCCACATTATCTTGGATTGAAGTGTCAGAACATGTTCATTACTCCACCAGGGTTTAGTTTAGGGTTTGCATTTGAAAAAAATTCACATGAACGAGATACAAAAACTCAGATCGGAAACATACCTGCCGGAGTTAGGTCGCGTACTCGCCGGATTTAGGTCACAAAGTCGCCGGAGTGGTAGGTGCAAATCGATCTGACTAGCAACTGGTGAGAGTCGCCACAGTCGCCACAACCCTTTCTCTGCCTCCGTTGTTTTAGATTAGGGCTCCACAGATAGTAAAAAAGGGGGATCGAAGGGTACCAACGTAAATCGACCAAGCCCCAACAACCCTAACTAAACATAGACACACCCCCCTGCTTCTATTTGCTCAGGGAGAACCCTGACTATCTGGGAAGAGAGATGATTTAGTCGTGGGCACAAAAACCTTGCCAAACGATGGATATAGGCGCAGAAGAGGGATGAGGGGAAGAGAGATGATTTAGTCAGGGAATATAAACACCATCCAAACGAGCTCTTAAATCTTGTTTGAGGGTTTTGAGCCTGTTTAAATCTTGTTTGAGGGTCTTGAGCCCATTTAAATCTTGTTTGAGGGTATTGAGCCCATTTAAATGTTCTTTGACGGTCTTTAGCCTGTTTAAATCCTCTTTGAGGGTTTGGATCCCGTTTAAATCTTGGTTGAGGGTCATGCGCCCATTTAAATCTTGTTTGAGGGTCTTGAGCCCGTTTAAATCTTATTTGAGGGTCCTGAGCCCGTTTAGATCTTGTTTGAGGGTCTCGCGCCTATTTAAATCTTGTTTGAGGGTCTCGTGCCCGTTTAAATCTTGTTTTAAGGATCCTGAGCCCATTTAAATCTTGTTTGAGGGCTTTGCACCTGCTTAAAATCTTATTTGAGGGCTTTGAGCCCATTTACGCCTAATTGATGATTAACGTATCTTCATATGCCCCAAAGAACTAAATACTATTGCCCTTTTATAATAATATTTGGCAATTGCAAGCCTCTCTTTTTGTACAATGTGCCACACATACGGCTCTCAAACAATCAACAAAATCACATTGGAACCAAGGGAAAATTGAACAAAACTTGCATGTTAGAAAGCATCTAGTAGTATAATTTATACTTTCTAAAGTATATATTGTGAAACTATACTCTTGGCTATGAAGGGGAATCTGGAGGAGACACAACATTGTAGAGCTTTGTAGTTGACCTTGGCCATCTAGTTACATGACGTCTAACCATGCCGCAGAACTCTCGACTATAGGTGTGATAGACGCTTGGTTTTGTATTGGTCAATTTTTGTATGGAAGCTTCGTCAACAATGGAACTACCGTGGCAGCTGAACATATATTGACAAAGAGCATGACAATCAATAAACTCAATTAGTCATTACGCTGGATGTGCTCCTCCAGTTAATTTAGCTTTGTTTTTCTATCTTTCCTGTTTATATTTTGTCATTTTTCAGTTGTATTTGCTTGTACTCGGTAGCATTTGATTAATGAATTTCTCTTTCTTGTTTACATCTATTACACTGGATGTGCTCCTCCAGTTAATTTAGTTTTGTTTTTCTATATTTCTTGTTTATATTTTGTCATTTTTCAGTTGTATTTGCTTGTACTCGGTAGCATTTGATTAATGAATTTCTCTCTCATTGTCCCCCCAAAAAAAGAGAACTCCTTTTTTTTTTCCTTTTAAACTTGATAAAATAGGGATCGCTTTCTATATTCAAAGCTTAATTGAAAGCCCAAGCTCCCTCGGCCCATTGGAAGCCTAAGCTCCCTCGGCCCACTGGGAGCCCACTTCAAAGAAATACACCGGCCTTAGCCATTCTTTTCGGCCCATTAGAAGCCATTGAAATACCTCAATTTCGAGCTTTTTCCTGTCTTGCTATCAAAGAAAAGAAAACAAGTTTGGATCAGGGAAGAAAAGCAGAAATCAAGAGAGAGGAACCAATGTCTGGGATGGAGAGATTGCAGAGAATGTTCGCCGGTGCCGGAGGCGCGTTGGGACACCCGCCGCCGGACTCGCCGACTCTCGATTCATCGGAGCAAGTTTACATCTCTTCACTCGCCCTCCTTAAAATGCTCAAGCACGGTATTCATCCTCCTCCTTTCGATTTTTAGGGTTTGCGTTTATGAATGCTGCTAATGATTCAGTTAATAGGTTTAGATCTTAGTCACATAATCCTCAGGAGTCAGGACCCTCCGCTCTTGCTCTCAGTTCTCGTTTTGTGCTGGCACTCTTATCCTTGCTCTCTGGAAATTAATTACTTTCATATGTTTTAAAAGTCGCTTTCATGTTTCACGCTCGTGCTCATGCACACGGATTATGTGACTTGGGTGTACGTGTTTGAATCTAATTAGGGTTTTTGTATTTTGTTGGATGGGGACTGATGACAGGAAGGGCTGGAGTGCCGATGGAAGTGATGGGGTTGATGTTGGGGGAATTTGTGGATGAGTACACTGTTCGTGTTGTTGATGTATTCGCAATGCCGCAGAGTGGTACTGGTGTTAGTGTTGAAGCCGTTGATCATGTTTTTCAGACTAATATGCTTGATATGCTCAAACAAACTGGAAGGTATCTTCTTCGCTGTATATATGATGCATTTTATAACCAACCAAACAAAAAATCATCAGGGATAACCCTTCTACACAGATGAACTGTACAAGGCAAAGCCTACAACAAACTACGAGCAACAAAAAAACACATCATCTACTAGGATGGACTGCCCAGAATTCTAGTTGAAATATTCCAAAGCTGGCAGAGCCTTTGGTTCTCTGCTGACTTTGGGAGAAGTCTCCAAGTGCAGGCTCGAAGTCCCATGCTATCCTCTATGCACGCAAAAATACCATTAGGACTCTTTGGTCTTCCACAAAACACCCTAGAATTTCTCTCAAGCCAAATGTGGTAAACTCCAGCAGCCAACATAAGTTTGAAAAGCAAAACTCTATAGGAGTTTACCTTTGCAGAAACCCATAGCCCAATTCAATTCATCATCCCACTTTCCAGCACTTCTTTGAATCTGAAATCTGTTTAGAATTGACTCCCAAATCTGTCTAGAGTAATGGCAATCGAAGAAGAGATGATTGATAGTTTCTTCATGCTGTGAACAAAGAACACAGTAAGGGTCAATAGGCATAACCCACCTCAGGAGCCTATCTTTAGTGGCAAGCTTTCGAAGACATGCAATCCAAACTATGAATGCCCATTTGGGAATATTTTTTGAGAACTAAACAAGAGTAGACCATTGCACCTTGGGATTCCTGTTCCTTAAAGCTTTGCAAGTGTGTTTGGTCGAATAATTGCCAGAAGGTGAAATAGACCAAATTATCAAGTCCTCACGGTCCCCAAGGCCCAAGTGAAATAAGAGAAGCAGGGGTAGAGGGTTGAATTTGTTGAATGATATTGTTGCGAGGTCTAGGCCAGTGCCAAATCCCATTCTCAATGACAGAACTAACTTTGTCAAAGAGTTTGTAAAGAGGGCCTTTAGGTTGCCAATTATCTAGCCAAAGGAAAGTGGCCTGCCCATTACCAATTCTATGCTTCACAGATAATTGCCACAAATCTCTAAACTTCATAAGCTTTTTCTTATAGTCCATGAGCAGTCATGAGGAATAGGCATGTACCAAAAGTTTTAGCTTTTAATAATGTAGCTGTGAATCGATTGAACCCATAGAGTGTCTTCCTTTTTGCTTAGGGCCCAAAGATGCCTCATCATGGAGGCCTTGTTCCAGATTTTTAAGGACTTGAATCCCAAACCACCTTCAGACTTTGGGAAGCAAACAGCCAGCTACTTTACTTTAGCCCCTGTCTTCTTGAGGGTAAGACTAGACCAAAGGGACGCCCTAAGCAAGGCTTCCACTTCTTTGATAATTCTTTGAGGAAGGATAAACAAAGAGCACCAATAAGTCTGCATGCTGAAAAGAACAGATTGGATTAGCAATGCTCTCCCCCCAAAAGAGAGAGATCTGTTTGTCCAACTAGCTATGCTGCTATCCTTTGCTGGGTTTGTTCTTTTAACTGTACACAATCCTCATATTTCAACCTTGTAGATAACAGGGGCAATCCTAGGTACTTCACAGGTAATGAGCCCTGAGGGATTGGAAGAATCCTAAGAGTGTCAGCTTTCATCTCACTACTGACCCCAGAGAAGAAAATTTGGGCTCAAGATAAGTAATAGAATTCATCCCAGCCCTCCTTAATGATCTCAAGAGAAGGGCAGTCAGCTCCAGCCAACAGGAATAAGTCATCAGCAAAGGCTAAATAATATATGGAAAGGTCACTACATTTTGGATGAAAATTGAAGTGCCCCTGAGATATTTTCCTTTGCAATGTAGCATGCAGTCCTTCCATAACTAGCAAAAACAGATGAGGAGATATTGGATCACCTTGACGAAGTCCTTTTTCTCCTTTGAAAAAGCCTTCAAGCTCACCATTGATTACAACTGAGTACATAGCAGTAGAAATGCAAGACCTAACCCAAGTGATAAATTGAGATGGAAACTCCATAGCTGTCATAACTTCGAAGAGAAAATCCCAATCCACTGAATCATAGGCTTTCATTAAGTCTATCTTTATAGCACATCTTGCTTGCTCACAGTTTCTTTGATAATTTCTAACTCACTCTTACATCAACAAGATGTTGTCTAAAATTGATCTTCCTTTAACAAATGCAGCTTGAGCTTTGTTGATGAGAAGGGGTAAATAGGCTGAATTCTATTAGCCAGTATTTTAGTAACAGTATTATATAGGACGTTACAACAAGCGATAGGTCTGAAATCCTTCATAGTTTGAGGGCACAGAGGTTTTGGAATCAAAGTAAGAGCAGTAATATTGACATTTTTAAGAAGATAACCTGATTGAAAAAAGTGAAGTACAGCTTTTGTTACCTCTTGACCAACCAAACTCCAATTCTTCTGGAAAAAGCTGGCATTGAACCCATCAGGACCAGGAGATTTGTCCCCATTAATTGAAAAAATGGCCACTTTAACTTCTTCAGGAGTTACAGGAGAAACTAACTGAGGCTGAAAGGAGGAAGGTACTGTGTTGTTAAAAATCAATCTCTTCCCTTGACATTTCTGATCGAACTTAGTACCAAGCATATTATGATAAAACCTCAAGATTTCTCCCTTAACATCATTAGTATCCTCCAATCTGATGCCTTCCTCATTGCAAATTGATAAAATTTTGTCCCTCATTCTGTGACGAGCAACTTTTTTATGAAAGAACCTTGTGTTATTGTCTCCCAACTCGAGCCATTTAACTCTAGATTTCTGCTTACACCAAGCTTCTTCTGCTACACTTGGTTCATTAAATTTCAGAAGGCAGAGTCTCTCATATGCTAGAAGGATGGGGTCAACAGAGGAATTGGAAATATAGTTTTGAATAGAAAGTAGATCCTCTCTAGCATGCTGAACCTTCCTTTGAATATCCCCATAAAATTCCTTATTAGAAGAACTTGAACAAGGTTTCAGTCTTCTCAACTTTTTATAAAGGATAAGCATAGGAGAAAGACAGTCCTCCAGTTGTAGCTCCCAAGATTGAAGGAGGAGGGAGGCAAACCCCGTATGATTCATCCAAAAATTGAAAAATTTAAAAGGTTTCTTCCCACCACTGTAAGGAAGAACTGAAACAACTACTGGACTGTGGACTGTGGTCTGAAATACCTGGAGCAAGAAAAGCAGCCTCTGATTCTGTGAACAGGTTTATCCAGTAGGAGTTGACAAGAGCTCTATCCAAACGGCTACTGCAATGGTTCAGACCAGTCCTTTTATTTGACCAAGTAAACCAGTCCTTTTGAATTGAGGTCTTCCATTTCAATATCTTCCAAGCAACAATTAAATTCTGAAGCAGCATTTGCATCAAAGTGATTAGGATCAGATTTTTCATTCTGCCTTCGAACAGGATTGAAATCACCAATAAGAATCCAAGGATGAGCCCCTACCAAACCAAAACAACTTCTAAGATCCACCCAGAGCTGCCTCCTTGAGTTTACTTGATTAAAACCATAGGTAACTGAGATAAAGAAGCATTTCATATCTATTTCAACTGAAAGGAGAATCATTTGTTCAGAAGCAAACAGCTTTCTAACCACTGACCCATGTGCTCTCCACGCCACAACCATCCTAGCAACAGGCCCATAATCACCATTATGCACAAAATCCCAATCAGAAGGAAGACAATTCTTCATAGTAGCAACCGCATTTTCCTTCCTAAGTTTGGACTCCACAATCCCTATCAAGGACAAACTATTAGCATGGATAAATTTTCTAATTTCAACCTGCTTAATGGGGTCATTCAATCCCCTACATTCCAGGATGCAAACTTGATCATTTTTTCCTGGACTTTTTGGCCCTCTTACCTGCACCTGGCTTTTGCTCCTCACTAGCCTTCTTTGAGTTAGCAATTTCCAGCGCTGTTAAGGCTTGAAACACTGCTTCAGGGTTCTTCATGCCTTCACCAAGGACATCTGGAAGGAAATCAAAAGCTGCATTACCTTCATGAGTCGAACTGGAACTAGGGAGGTCCACACTCACAATCAAGGGATCAGAAGTGTCCTCAGAAACTCCAGATAGTACTTGAGCATCAGACTCCTTCATCTTAGATCCAGAAGTACCCAAATTATTCTTAGGATAGCCAGGGGAACCAACTCCAATGTCAGAAAAACTGCCTTTCACAGAAGTCCCAATAGTAGGAACCTGGTTATCCATACTTTGCAGGTCTAGGAACTGATTGGCACAGGGAACAACCTCACCTAGCTCCTTTGAGGCAGTCAGAATCTCAGAACCTTGATGAACAACACTAGGGCCTATCTCAGATCTACCATTTTTAGCAACCCACACTTTATTCTTTTGAGTACCCAGAGCCCATTCTGTAACGGGCCCTTGCTTTGTTGACTGCACTCAACATGGCCAAAGACATTGCATGCAGCACATCTCAAAGGTGGCCAAGGGTATTTCACCACAATCTTAACCACCTTTCCTGTTGATGTAATGAGATCACTAGTGTGAGGCAAAACTGATTTAACATCCACTTCAACACAGATTTTAGCATAACTAATCCTTTTAGAAGATTCAGTCATTTCATCCGCGTAAAGAGGCTTCCCAATAGCGCTTGCTAGGTAACTAAGACATTCTGCAGTCCAATACTGGAGAGGAACATTATAGAGTCGAATCCACAGAGGCAATTTGTTCATCCCAACCTTCTCATAATCCAAATCTTGGATGCCACTCCTGTAACACCATCAATCTACCACCAAAGTGCCAAGCACCAATCTCAGAGATTTGTCTATAAGCCCAAATTGGAAGAGGAAGAAACCCTTTTCATTTGATAGAACATCCTTAATACCATATTTAGCCCCAATCCTGAGAGCAATGGACTGTACAGACAAGAATGGGAATTTTTTATCCACAAAATGACCCACAATGCAGTTTTTCCATTTCTCTGAGCCTTGAGTCTCAACATGCTTAGGAGGGGAAACCCTAACCTGCTCTCCGTCCATCTCAGGGGGAAAGTCAGTCAAATTCATTCTAGAGTGAGCCTCACCAGGAGGAACAACCTTATCCTTCCATGATGAACCAGAAGCCAGACCATCCCCAGAAATTTTACCCTGCGCCTTCAAAGATTCAATCAAAGTGCTCTTAGTTTCTAATTCCCGACGAAGCACAGCAACCTTCTTCGATAGACCTTTAATCTTGATAACTGCAGGAGTGTCACCCTCTTGTATTTCTAGATGATCAGAGTTTGAAACAGTAGCAGCTACTAATTCATCAGAGGAACTCACCTTGCGCGAAGAATTACGATCTATAGCAGGACTTGAAATCATATCCATAAAAATCTTAGTCTTGGAGCCATCAACGATACCGGAGTTCACAGAATTCGACACAATATTATCATGTTTTAACAAAGTCGGAGCAATCGACATCGATAACCCTAAATTCGAAGCAGAAGGAGAACCAGGCGAACTTAGAGGAAAACAAGAATTAAAGTCATTACCGTAGATCGCAGAAGCCATCGAGATTGCAGAGAAGAGTATCAAACCCTAGCATGAAGACGACGAGAACTGGTTTACATGATTAGGCTTAATTCCCACCTCCACAGTTTAAGCAAAGGATTCCTCTTTGAGTCCTTTGGTTATGTTTGACAACCATTCTACTTTATGTTTGTGGGTTGTTGGAGCAAAGATTATTGATGGTTCCAAAGCAAAACAAGTCAACTGGTGCTGCAGTTTTTTGCCAATAAAAAATAAAATAAAGAACTCGTGGCTGAAGATCATGCTATCATCATGCTTAATTACAAGTGACAGGAATATTTTAAGCTAAGAGTAGATGTGGCTGGTGGGTTTTCGTTATGGTTCTTGATCAGGGTTCAAAAACGAGGAAGTGCATGTATGTTAGCTTTCATGTTACTGGAAGTTTGAACTAGTGATTATGAATTATGCCCGAGTCCCTGCCCCCTTATTTTCAAGGGAAAAGGCACACAGATGTACCCATGAAGGCATGAACTGCTAATGTAATTGGCATTGATATGCTGCTTTGATTGTTTGTTTTGCTTTAGAGACAACCTGCTTTGTTGTAACATTTACCTTTTGCTTCTGTTGTGTATTGCAGACCGGAAATGGTGGTTGGATGGTATCATTCCCATCCTGGATTTGGCTGCTGGCTCTCTGGTGTGGACATTAACACTCAACAGGTTGTTTTCTAATGCATGTTTGCTGTTTTCTATAGTAGTAGTATTATGTATTTGTCTTTGTCATCTTAGGTAAGATGTCTACCTTGTTTTTCGAGCCCATTATATTCTACGGGGGTGTTTGGCTCAGGAATTTGTGTATAGGTTTATCAAGGAAAAGTTGGGAAACCCAAACAGTCAATTTAGCTTTTTACTTAACTCCTTCATTTACTTGGTATATACCTCCACAAATCCTTGATCCAAAAATCATTAATACTTTTTTGCTCTTTTACTGGTTTGTAGGAGACGCTGTGTTCATTGATGTTATAATTGGTTTGTTGTCTTTTCTCTACTTTCGGGTGATATCTTTTTTCATCTGAACTCGACATATTTGTAGGTGACATTTTGGTATAGAAAAGTAACCTTCTAATTACATCTTCGCCCATTTGAAATTTTTTTCTTTCCATTATTCCTGAGAACTTTTTTTTTGTGTGTGTAGTTTTACATACTTCATAGTCGCCTTTCATTAGTTAGATGGCCAAAACTCAAAATATTTTTGTGTTTTTCCTTGTACATTCAATTTGATCTTCTTCTGGTTGTGATTTCCAAAATGAGCTGTCGAAGAAATGGCTACAGCCTACAATGTTTCGTTCGAAGGAATGCATTCTGGATTCTACTATTGAAGGTTTATTAGTTTATTGCTAGGGAAGATTATGTTTGATGGGACCCATCGCATTGCATAAACCTTTCTTCGTTGGTTCATGCATCATTCCTTTTCTCAAGTCTAAATCTGTAGGGATCTAAGGGAGCTGAAGGAACTGTAGTATGATGTCCAGATATACTATATGGTAGGGATACGATGATGGATGCAGTGTCGTGTACATAGGTAGGAATTAGGACTGTAGGATATTGAGTCATAGAAGATAATATCATCCCCCTCCCCCCGTGCAGACCGTCAACAAAGTTATTATCCTTCTGTTTTAGGAAAAGAGATAGGTCCTAGGCAGTATGCAAAATGCCACTAATAGAGTCAGCAAATGGAGGAGTAAATTGGAATTAAAAGCTAATTAAAGTTATAAAAAAAAAAAGTTTCTGATCACTCTGTAAAGTACCATGTCATTGAGAAAAATGGATCGCCTTACCTCTATAATTATAGTGCTTCTGGAAGCACTGTGGTATCACCTCTACCATAGATGTGCTGCATGAATACAAGATCAGAGATTAATCCTTGCAAGTAAATACAAGTGGGAAACCAAGCTAATTAATGCCACGCTATTAAAGGGTATGAGTTCTGATGGTGTTCAGGTTAGTGAAACATTGTAGACAGGATCGGAAAACCAAGCAATGATCAGCTATAGAGCCGCTTGGCAGATAAAAAGGGCTATAACAAACTTTCATTATAGATTGTGACGGAAACCTTAGCATGGAGATTGGAGGGGTATTTCGGAAGTTGGTTATGATGCTTGTGATTGGGAAACTTATTATTTCTTTCTGTTGGTTTATTCATCCTCATTTCCTATGATGCTTTTATGAGGTGAGAATTCGATTCCTCTCTCTCCCTCTCTTTTCTGTGCTTGTGTGTGGAAGTTCGGTGAAAATTCATCATCATTTAGTCCTGTGAAGACCACTTTATTTACTGATGTATGTGGTATCCTGCAGAGTTTTGAAGCTTTGAATCAACGTGCTGTGGCAGTTGTGGTGGATCCCATACAGAGCGTCAAGGGGAAAGTGGTCATTGATGCATTCCGTTTAATCAACCCACAAACTATGATGCTTGGCCAGGAGCCGAGGCAGACAACATCCAACCTTGGTCATCTGAACAAGCCATCCATTCAAGTCAGTGCTTAATTTAGCTTGGCCTTAGTGTTACTGAAAGCCATATTATTGTCACCCTTGAGTTCTTGTCCTATAATGAGCAATCCTGTTTGCAGGCATTAATCCACGGGCTGAACAGGCATTATTACTCAATAGCCATAAATTACAGGAAGAATGAACTTGAGGAGAAAATGTTACTGAACCTTCACAAGAAGAAGTGGACTGATGGATTGACGCTCCAGCGCTTTGATACCCATTCGAAAACCAATGAGCAGACTGTTCAGGTAAGTTAAACTTTGAAAGATTTTCTCTTTTGGGATTTCGTGTTTGCCTTTGGCCCTTTGAGACAAGGTGCAGAGACTGAGAGATGCCTCAAAATGCTAATGTGAGTGTAGCCATGAGGTAGGTATAGCTTCTAGTTATAGGTAAGGTATGTCCATGCATGCATGTCTCCACTATGTAATGAAGGCTAAAAGGAGAGCCTTTCCATTATGAGTCTCTAACAGATGACCCTGGAATAACCATTGGTTGCACTCTTAGTCTGGTGCAACTGCCTTGCATTTTCCACTGGGAATCAGCTTTTAAGTTTTCACTTACACTAGAAGGGAATTTTCCGCAGCTTCCCACATGAATATACATTTGTGTGACAAACAGGATTCTCCGAGGTCAAAGACTCTAACCACCTAAATGTACAGTATGTGATGTTCAAAATATTTATTACTATACATCTGAGCAAAATACTACCCATTGTGCATCTCGTTGTGTGTGTTATGTTCAGACCAAATAATTTCTCCCATATCCTTTCTTAGGAATTCCAAGTCTTGGCCTCTTCGTGTTAAGATGTCGTCTATCTCCTACCTTGCTACATGGCTGCTCCAATAATTAATCATTCAAAACAATTTAGGCATCCCTTTGTGTTGAAATCATGTGACTTATTGTTCTGTTCTGTTTGTGCAGGAGATGTTGAATCTAGCTATTAAGTATAACAAGGCAGTGCAGGAAGAGGATGAGTTGTCTCCGGAGAAGCTAGCTATTGCAAATGTGGGAAGGCAGGATGCTAAGAAACATCTCGAAGAACACGTCTCCAATTTGATGTCTTCCAACATAATTCAGACTTTGGGCACCATGCTCGACACAGTTGTGTTCTAAGGTTCAGTTTTTTATTCTCCATCCAATTGTACTTCAGCGGCAGTCGAAGTTAAACAATGTGGGTGTGATCAACTCCTTGCACTTGAAATGCTTCCTTCAGAACGAAAGAGGGTAAAGGTACCGTGAAAATGTGATACTGTTGTGAAAATAGGGGTTTGGTCTTGACTCTTGCGTAGCTCTCTTCCATTTTGAATCTCTTTTATAAAGCCACAATTAGTTGATTTCAGATGCTTGTGTTTTACGGAATCTTTCCTTCAGCATTTGATTATGCTCTTCTTGAATGTTTCTATTTGTTTGAAGAACGCGAATATATATATATATTTTTGGGTGCTTCGGAAGTTCAGAGAAGGTGGTCTGTGAGACTGACAGACTGACATTTTAAGCTTTGTTAAATTGGCTTTTGATGGATTTGATTTAAGTTGTGTATGGATGGCTTCTTGTAGTCACCGAGAAGCTCCGGTATTTCTCTTTGATGCTGGACCGGTGGCAGAATCTGGGCTTGCCTCTTTGAAGCAATCAATCCACCTCTTTGGATTTGACTACATTCACACATGCTTAGCCATGCTGGTAGTGATCTACATTCACAAGATAAGATGCAGTGTGGGGCATCTAAGAGCTCTACCGCATGAGCTAGCCACCACTTGCACACGAATTGTTGAATGTGCTCAATTCGTGCAACGCTGGTTCAACACGAGCATGTCCCGTTTATAAGTAGGTTTATCGAGTTGTTTCATGTTTATGTTTTGTATCAATATAGGATTTGGTCGAGGGGTGTCAAGGGTGGGCCATGGCATCCCTCAACTTCGTAAAAATCACTAGAATACACGGGGAGGTTTTGAAACTTTTCATTATGTATATAAAAATGTGGTCGCCTAAATTTTAGTTTTCTTACACTCTTTGAATATTGGATCGTTTCACTTTTCTTACATCGTACTGTAATAATTTAACTATATTAGTATAAAGTAATTTTCATTGTCCTTTGTTTGAAAAATATCTAATTTTTTTTATATGTTGACTTCTTTTTCTCTACCTCGTATCATCATATGCTTCGTCCCTATGTCTTGATCCTAGATAGATTTCGTAGCTTTTTTTTTTTTTGATTCAACAAGTCAATTCCATTCAAATAAAGCCCGAGGGCAGTACATGTTTCATCACAAAATACAGGAATGACCAAAACTAACAAATCTGGATGAAAGCACGTACACTAGTACACTCAATGACACCCCTGCCAGAGGCAGACCAACAACTTCGTGCTGGGCAAAGAACCAGTCTTCGATTTGAAAGTAGAAATCCCGAAGGATAATAGCCCAAACCATACCACTAAGCACAAGATGAAACCTCAATGGGAAATACAATCCGATAGCAATCGCCAGCCGACTACAAAAGCAAACCAGTAAACCAATAAGCTTCCACAGCCAATGGGTGCTTACCCCAAGGCGAGTCCCTGCTGACACTCGGGACTCCGTGCGCAAGTTAGCGGTGACGACAAAGTCGACATCCCACGCAACCATGACGATCTACGGAAAGCACACCCAAACCAGATCACAAAACTAAGAAATTCAACAACAAATAAAACAATAAACTAACAAAATAAAAAACAGACTGATCCAAGCCAGAAAACTGAAAAACCCGATTTACCCATCGCTGAGTCACCAAGTCGTCCAAGTTACACCGAGCAAAGACTATTTCATAGCTTATTTTAAAGGATTTTGATATTCTTCGCCCAATAAGTAAAGAATAATTATGTATATAGAGAATTTAGCCTAAAAAAAATGTATGTACCCTAATGACAAACTAATTACTTATTATCATCTACCATTTCGGCTGAGATTAGCATTTTCCTATTTTAAAAGTTGCTTGACTTGCAAAAGTGGACTAGGAGGAACCCTCCTATTTAGAACTTTAAGAACAAACAAAACTAACAAATACGGATTTTTTTGAATGAGGACAAAAATAAAATAAAAAAAGAACTGATTGGTTTATTTTGCCAAAGCGCCCCTAATTAGCATACTCCCTCTAATTGGTTTATTTTGCCCACACTTGTTAAAGAAAAACAATAAATAGGAGTATGCAACGATAAGCTTTTGGCTTTTATTTTTTAGTTTTTTTAATTGATGCATTAAAAAAATGATCTGTCTCGTAAACCATAAAAAGACAAGAAGTCCGATAATTCTTCAGTGGACGGGGGTCCGATTAGCCTTCCCTGGGCAAATGGCTTTTTAAGTATTAATTACTAGTACAAATACAAACCAAATGCCGAATAATTGTAATTGAACGAAACGTTTTTCACGAGAAATTCACGCAATCATTGCCGGAAATCGAACGTGCCCTGGTATCATAGGAGTAATAATCTAGAAATCAAAGGGCTCTGTTGTTACAAGAAACTCCAAATATTAAATTCCTTTGGAAGTTCTATTCCCAGCCCCTTTCTTCTCCTGTACCCCCACCCTTCTAATTTTAAAGTCCTGTATTTTCTCAGACCACAATTTGGAACCCTCCTTATGAACACTCCATTTTGCACACACCAAAGCACCACTTCAGCCACCCGCTACCTTCAATCTCCATATTATATCTACCACTATCCAATATTTCAAACCATCTCACCGCCAAGTCTCTCGCCACTCCAGGGACTCATCGCTATCAGTTATCAACTCGCACGGTCATTTCTATTTTAGCCATCCAAGCTCATCCCCATCCCTTGGTCCAATATCACCCATCTTCTAGTCAGTATCGCCTCTTGCTCCTCTTTCATATATCTAGTCCAACCACCACAAAAGCTTTTATACCCATAATTTATCTGTGACAAATTCAATCATTCTTGATCATTTCAATCATTCTTTCGCATGCCATAACAACTACAAACATATTTCCATTGTCCGTTTTTTCTATTTGTGGAATAGTTTCAAAACATTTGGTTTTTGGACGTCGAACAAAAGGAGAGTGTTATTCTTGCTCTAACTAAGTTCTATTGGATTGTATATATTTGAATATAACTAATTGTTCAAGTGGTTAAGCGAAAATTTGCTTAGTTAGGTCGATGTTATGAAGTGGAAAAACATAAGCAATTGCTCCGAAGAAAAGAAATAATGGATGGTCCACTAGAGAGAGAGAGAGAGGGTTAGGGTGGAAAGAGTTGTGTTAGGGATGTTGCAACGATAAAGATGCACATAAAAGAGTAACGGCAAAAAAATTTAGGTGAAGGACTTCAATGGGTCTACAATCTAAACGAGTGTTAGCAACAAATGGCTAGGATGGGCTGGGGAGCGTACGTAGACCTTGGGATTAGTCAAGGTGCGCGTAAGCTGGCCTAGACCACCTAGTTATATAAAAAAAAAATGGCTAGGTTGGGTTGTGGACCTTGTGGTTGGATAGGGTAGGCTTAAATTTATGAGATTAAAGATAGGGGTAATTTGAAAATAAGATACCGAGAAATATGTCATAAGAAGAATAAGTGAAATAGGGTAGGTTTAGAACTTGGGGATAAAAATGGAAATGAAGGAAAAATAATGAAGAGGAAAATTGGAGAACAAATTAAAGAAGAAAAAGGAGAGAAAATTGAACTTATTTTCCAAAATTTTCCTTCTCTTTCTCGATAAACCAAATAATTGGATGGTGTGCAAAGGATGGAGCCAGGGGGTGACTAGTAGGGGCTGCTGCCCCTGCTACAATTTGAAAAAAAAAAAACCTATTATTACATTGAAAAAATATTTATATCATCAAATTATATAACCCCGCCCCTCCTTAACATATATAGCGCCCGCCCCACTATGCAAAAATTCTAGCTCCGTCCCTAATGGTGTGGTGAGAAAAGTTTGGGTATTGAGAGAAGAAGTGCGTGGGAATAGAATCACACCCAAATCTCTTCACAACACTGAAGCTTCCAAATCCAGTGCTTGCTTTCCTGTACCAGACAAAACCACTTTTCGGTCTTCATTATTCAATCAAATTCATCCTCACAAGTCCCTCTCTCTCTCTCTCTCTCTCTCCCCATTTTCATAGACTAACCGTGCTCTCTTCGTTGAACTCCCTGGATCATCGTTCTCCCTCACGAAGGCCAAACCATTGAGCTCCGACTGACAGGTACCCGTTGATTTCGACTCTCGTATGCTTATCTACATGATTTATGTATACATGTGTCTGTGTCTGTACACCTGGAGCTATAGACACTGGTTGTAGATTTTGTAGCACGAGCTTTTGTGAAATCAGATTGGTTGATAAAACTTTGTGTTGCTCCAATTCAGTTGTCCTTCGAGTTCTGATCTTTTTTTATTGAAGTTCCAAATTCGATGAACTAAGGTTTTGAAATTCGACTATAACTGAGTTCAATGGACTACTTGTATCGTTTACGTTTAATTTGTGATCATTTGAAGTTCAGATTTGGCTGTATATGATTAGAATCAATTTCTCATCGACTTCAAAATTAATCAGATTGAGGTTTTGTCGATGAAATTGGATTGTTTCTGAATCATATATCTGATCGATTGAAAAATTGCATTATTCACTGATTTCTGCACAAAGTTGGTTTCTCCGTTACAGATTGTTCGATTAAAATCTTCAAAATCACGAGAGAATATTTTTTTAAGATGAATATAGTAATTTCACTGTTCCAAATAGATACGCGTATGATATCTGCCAGTCTATATACATCTGTAAATATTTTATTGGTAAAACTTTCATTGATTATCGATGTAGAAATAGTGGTTTTTTTAACGGAATAGTATAATAAAAACTTGCCTTGGTGGAGTCGCAGTCATACGGCATTCGAAATTTGTTTTTTCCTTTTGTTTTCTGTTTAATTATATTTCTATATTTGAGTGGACCCGGGGCGCTGGTGTGCGCATCTGAGCTATCCAGCTCAGCAAACAATGGTCCGGAATTAAAAAAGACTCTTCCAGCGAGTCTTTTTTAAATTCAACAGTTCGGATGTGCACTATATGGTGTAGTACAGCCGTACAGGGTAATATGATAAATAGTTATTCAGTCAATTTTTGGTGGATGTTTTGTTGTCAAATTGTTTGGGCTTTGAGAATGTCAAGTTTTCAAATGTCTTTTCTCAAGACAATTGAAATTCGCCAAAATTTGAAAACACCTAGTAATAGTTTGTTGCTTTACTTTTGAATTTTGAAATGATGATGTTTGTCTTTTCTTTTATGGTAATCCTCACAAAATGAACAGATCACTTCCTTTAATCATCTAGCTGTCCTTTGGGTCACTTAAATTTGGACAGTCTAGAATTTGTCATGGAGCCAGATAAGATTTTGCTGTTCTTTTTCGGATAACACTAAGTTGGAAATATCATGCTGATCATTGAGTTATCAACGGGTTAAGTTCATTTGTAATTTTGTGGACGCACTTTCTTCGGGCCAGACCAATGTCTACGAGGATTAAGTATAATTTAAGATCACTAACATCACACGTTTCTTTTGGGTCACTGGGGAATCATGAGGTCCCCTTGTTTTGGGACGGACATGCTTTAGTTTGGAAGAGGAGGGCCCCCAATTTGATCGGAACTGTTCAGTGGTTTGAGCTAACTGGGCTGTTGTCCATGCAGAATATCAGATCGATCGGACATTAATTGACGCTTGATCGGAAGTACATTTGTTTTTGAAAAAATGAACGCCTCAGAGAAATTTGATCTGCTTTTTTGCAGGAGTTAACTACTCAACAATCTCAACAAAATTGACGTTTCCGATTGAGTCATGGGACCTGAGGTAGCTTTTGTTTTCCGGTACCCCAAGTGTGTTTCGACTTTGGAGGACATGACTGACAGTCCTATTGTTTCCTAGCTGTAAGAATCAATCTCCTCAAGTGTCCAATTTCTCCTTGGGAATAATATGCCAACGCAGGCAAACAAATATGGCCATGTAGGAAAATAAGCCAAGGTAGGAAAAACTACTAGTACCGTTAGTTACAATCTACAGAAGGTGATGGCGAATACGCAGTTCGTAGCTGTGAGACTAAAATCAAAATATTGCACCTTCATCAGTGAGGGGAGCACCTCATCTTTTTTCCACAACCAATTAAGTTATTTCATTCTTGCTATTGTCATGAATATAAAAGAGGGATTCTGGTAAGGACCGCCTCGCCAAACTGGTTGTCACAATTTCCACCTGGAGATGCGTCAACGCAACAATTAATTGCACTTTGATTTTCAACAATGAATAAATACCTATAGGATGGTCCTTACCTCCTTTTGCAGCTACTTTTTTTGTTGTCAATTTTGGTAATACCAAAGATTTTTTCTTTAGGCTTTATGTTGTGGTGACTGTATGCATTTAGTTTTGCGTGAGTTCTTTCTTATTCATCCTGAAAGCCTTTAACAGAGAAAACTGTGGCAACCATTAACCTTACAACTTGAAATACGATTTCAGAAGTTTGTACGAGAAAGCATCACTTGTTCCTATAGTTCCCAGCTAAAACCTCATTCTTGTCAACATACCTCTTGGCTGATGCTTAATAATAGCTCGTAATTACAGAATCTTCTCATGATTCACTCCCTTATTGGTGTATTATTCTAATGTCCATGCCTGGGAGAATTGTGTCATTTTGTACTTTGAAGCTGTTACAAATGGATGATTTACAGTTTTTGATGTTTAATTCCTCAATTGCTCTTAGGGTTGGAGCACATGCTATTAGGGATAGAGATTGCGTTGTCCTGATGCAGAACTAAGCAGAATTTGCTGTCAAGAGCAAGGTAAAGATGCCGAAGCATCGCTGGAGAGAATCAGTTAAGTCCTTCTTTGGAAGTCACATTGATCCTGAAAAAGATGAAGAGCTAAAAGGAACTAATACAGGTACCATTCTCTCAGGGAAACAAAACAGGAAACAAGGACCTTGAAAGAGTTATATAATGCTAAGTGATTCTGATTTCTGATTCAGCACCACAAAAAATGCATCCTGCATTTTATTATCTATTATTAACCTTCCAAATAGTTGAATGCTTTCGTACCATGAATCTGCAATGAGTTGATGAAGCTTAGATGGTATATGTCAACATACATAGCTGTAAAATCTGTAGCTTGAGCAAAGTAAATCCCTCTTGTGTCTTGGCTGCTCAAAAAGCAGGAAAAAACCCTCCAACTGAACAAACAAAGCTTTAATTGCCGAAAAAGTCTAATATAGAGCTAAGAAATTGAAGCAAAGGGTGATATTGTTGCAGTACTTTCTGATTTCTACCTACGCAAACATGTGTGCTTCAGCCAGAATTGCTAGTGTGGCAGTAATCATGGGTGATTGTATCCTTTTTCTGAATGCGTCTTCAATAATAGGAACCTAAAAATAGATGCAACTGCACATATTCAGGAGTTTCTTGTGGTTTGCAGAAATGGAGGACAAAGTTCAGAAGATTTTGAACCTTATCAAAGAAGAAGATGAAGGTGAAAAACATGGGAATACCGTAGGAAATGCGAAGAAAGAGCCAGTTGTTGAATTAATTGAGGATTTCCGCAAGCATTACCGACAGCTTTATGCTCGCTATGATCATCTGACTGGAGAGCTACGGAAAAAAGTTCATGGGAAACGACAAAATGATAACTCTTCTAACTCTAGCTCGGACTCAGATACAGAATATTCATCGAAGGAAAGGGGCAGTAAAAATGGGAAAATGGAAAACGAAATTCAGAAGGTAACAGATGGTATTAAGCAAGAACTTGAAACTGCACGTCTAGAAGTGGCTGACTTGAAGAGGAAGTTGACAGATACCATAGAAGAAAAGCAAGCTTTAGAAGTTGAATACCGAACAGCTTTGAACAAAGTCCAAGATGCAGAGAAGATAATTAGGGATTTAAATATTGAAGCTGAAACTTTGGACGGTGAAAAATCAAAACTTCAACTTGAGATTAGGGACCTGAATCTAGGACTGGACAGTGCAAATACTTCAGCAGCTGAAATGAATCAGAAACTGGAAGAAATAACAAGAGAGAGAACTGATCTAATGACGGAAAAAGAGACGGCATTGCAAAGGATTAAAGAGGGAGAGAAAATCAGTGAAGAATTGAAAGTCGTGACTAATGAGTTGAAGGATGAGAACAAAACACTGCTGGTAGAACTCTCTACAGTTAAGGAGCAACTTGAGTCCTCAGAACGAGAAGTAGCGAATCTAATTCAGACACAGAAAGCTACTGAAGAACAAAATAACTCTCTATCCTCAAAAATTTTAGAGCTCACAAATGAGATTAGCGAGGCACAGATCAAAATACAAGATCTTCTGGCTGAATCTAGCCAGTTGAGGGAGAAATTGGATGAAAGAGAAAGGGAATTTGCGAGTCACAAGGAGATGCACGAAGCCCATAAGACTGAAACATCCGTTCGGATGAGGGGTTTGGAACTGGAGCTGGATTCTCTACACACCCAGAAAAGAGAAACGGAAAAACAGAAAGATGATGAGCTTTCCATTCTGCTGAAGAAACTTGAGGATAAGGAGGGAGAATTGTCGTCTCAAATTGAGGATCTGATGAAGAAGAATAACGATCTGAATCAGGAGGTGGAATCATTGTGGATTCAGAAAAGTGTAATGGAAGAGCAACTGGTACATGAAAGGAATGAAGCATCAGGTCAAGTGAAGGACCTAATGGAAAAGGTCAATGAAAAGCAACAGGAGCTGGAGTCAATAAATACCCAGAAAATCAAACTAGAATCTCAACTGGAGAGAAAGATTCAAGAGACTTCAGAGTACGTATTGCGAACAGAAACTCTGGAAGAGGAGTCAAGAAACAAGATTGCAGATAAACTGAAGATGCTTGAAGAGAAAGAGGGTCTTATAGCACAGGTGAAGGGCCGAGAACAGGAAGTGGAATCCTTACAAGACCAGAAAAGTGAACTGGAAGATCAAATTATCGAATTGGAGAAAACATTGGCAGAGCATGTGAATGAAATCTCTGAACTAAGGAAAAGTTCCGAAGATAAAGAGAATGAAACATCTGCTAAAATTGCAAATTTAACAGCACAAGTCAGTAATCTTCAAACAGAGGTGGATTCCTTGAATGCTCTTAAAGCTGAATCGGAGTCTCAACTTGAGAAGAAGGCTCTAGAAATAGCACAGTATCTTGATCAGATGGAAAAGCTGAAAGAGGATTTAGCAAGCAAGACCATGGATGGGCAGAAAATTCTGGAAGAGAGAGAGGGTCTGGAAGTGCAGGTGAAGAATCTGGAAAGGGAGGTTGATTCTCTACTCAACCAGAAAAGCAAACTAGAAGAGCTGAGAGAAAATCAAATCCAAGACATTGAGGGGTTGAGAAAAGAAAATGAGGGTTTACAGGACAGAATTGCCGAATTGGGGAAGACATTTACAGAGAGAGAGGAGGAGTTAATAAATCTCCAGAAGAGACATGAGCATGTGGGGAACGAATCAACATCTCAAATTATGGCCTTAACGATGCAGGTAAATGAAAAGGAGGATGCTTTCAACGAGTTGAGTGAAGAGCACAAAAAACTCGGAGTTCTGTTTCAAGAGTGCAAGGAAAACCTTGATGTTGCGGAAAGGAAGGTGGAAGAAGCCACAGAAGAGATACGTTTGAAAGATGCAAAAATTGATGAGTTGGAAGCAACAGTTGAAGACCTGAGAAGGGATCTGGAAATGAAAGGAGATGAAGTAAGCACATTGAGTGAAGAGCACAAGAAACTCGGAGTTCTGTTTCAAGAGTGCAAGGAAAACCTTGAAGTTGCGGAAAGGAAGGTGGAAGAAGCCACGGAAGAGATACGTTTGAAAGATGCAAAAATTGATGAGTTGGAAGCAACAGTTGAAGACCTGAGAAGGGATCTGGAAATGAAAGGAGATGAAGTAAGCACATTGAGTGAAGAGCACAAGAAACTCGGAGTTCTGTTTCAAGAGTGCAAGGAAAACCTTGAAGTTGCTGAAAGGAAGGTTGAAGAAGCCACGGAAGAGATACGTTTGAAAGATACGAAAATTGATGAATTGGAAGAAACAGTTGAAGACCTGAGAAGGGATCTGGAAATGAAAGGAGATGAAGTAAGCACATTGAGTGAAGAGCACAAGAAACTCGGAGTTCTGTTTCAAGAGTGCAAGGAAAACCTTGAAGTTGCTGAAAGGAAGGTTGAAGAAGCCACGGAAGAGATACATTTGAAAGATACGAAAATTGATGAATTGGAAGAAACAGTTGAAGACCTGAGAAGGGATCTGGACATGAAAGGAGATGAAGTTAGCACATTGGTAGAAAATGTCCGCAATCTCGAAGTTAAGCTTCGGTTGTCGAACCAAAAACTTAGGGTAACAGAACAAGTTCTGACAGAGAAAGAAGAGAGCCAGGGGAGTAAAGAAGAGAAGTTCCAACAAGGACAAAGGTTGCTTGAAGAAAGGATTGGCTCCTTGTCTGCATCAGTTGCTATTTACAAGGAAGCTCAAGCCAAGATTATTAGAGACGTTTCCGAAAAAGTCAAGAACACGACGAACGGAGTCGACACCCTTACCCTCAAGTTTGAAGAAGACTACGGGCACTTTGAAACCCGTATTTACGAAATCTTGCATGAGATTCAGGTTGTGAAGAATTGGGTGAAGGGAAGGAATTGCGAGAAGGAAGAACTAAAGAAGGAAGTTGGAAGCTTAGTCAAGCGACTGGAAGATAAGAAAGAAGAGGAATCAGTCTTGAGAGAGAGAGTCGGAGTGTTGGAGGCGAAGTTGCAGAAGGTTGAAGAGGAGAAGTCGAGTCTAACGGAGGCTCTTAAGCAGCTTGAGGAGAAGACTGGAGCATTGGAGAAGATGATGTGTGAGAAGGATGAGGGTATTTCGGGCATAAGTGAGGAAAAGAGGGAGGCTATAAGGCAGCTGTGTATATGGACCGAGTATCATCGTAGTCGTTGCGATTACCTCAAGGAAATCCTGTCAAAGCGTTCCGGTAGAAGGCCAGTAGCAACTTGAGTGTTGAATATTTTTGGTTTTGGTTCTTCTGTCTTGTTTTTCATTGTGTTCATTTTTTGGTTTTAGATTTCGTGATCCGCTGCCGAACTTATTCCAATTCCGAGAGGTCGGCTCGAATCAGTATTGATGGTCGAGTGTGATATTTGATTGGTTTATTTGCCTACAAGACAGGTCACTCGCTGGTGGTGACTCTTTAATTTTTGGTGTTCGTTGCGCATTTGCTAGTTGTGTATTGATTACACCCTTTGCAGTTTGTGGTATAGGAAACCCTAGTATTTGTTTATTTGCTTTTTTTGTCTTCAACAATAAGATTTTCCTGAATCCATCCTCTCTCTCTCTCTCTCTCTCTCTCTCCTTTGGCCGGAAAGATCTCCAAATGCAAACATCTCGGAGTTCACCATGGTTATCGAAAGGGAGAGTACTGGTGTGCGCTCACTGGTATGCAGCCCTAGTGTGCGACATCCGAGCCGTTGGATGTGTTTTTGGTATGCGGCCCACCTAGTGTGCCGCATCCGAGCCGTCGGATGTGTTTTTAATGGTCCTGATTTCATCTCGGCACTTTGCAGATCCGAGCCGTCCATTGCCAAGATAAAATCCAAGCCGTTGATTGCCGATATCAACGGCTCAGATTTGCATAACTAGGACTGCACATCAGCACCCCCTGAGTGCTCCGTTTGGATCATGGTTTGGTTTGACGGAGGAAATCAAAACAGGAAATTAAGATGAAAATATGACGAAAATAAATCAAAATCGGTCAAAACTTAAAATTTTCCCGATTAGTTGCTAATTGCTAAAAACAATCAAGAATCAGATAATTTCATTTCATTTCATTTCCAATGGCAGTCCAAGAATCAGAAAAATCATAAAGTGGGAAGCATCAGCAAAATAGAAAAAGCAGATGTCCAAAGACAAGCACCAAATTATTCATTTCTGTTTCATAACAAATCAAAATAACTCTCCACTTGAAAAACAAGTTACAGGACTAACACGGAACAACGGACACGTTAAAAGTTTCTGAAATCTACAAGAGGGCGTTCAGCGCAACCTTCTCGACGACTTATTGGCAATGCATACAAATAAAAAGACTAAAAACAAAGGGAGATGGAGAAGATAACTTGGAAAATATCAACATGTGCTATAAATTGTTTTCTAAACTTCCTCACAATCTGGTAAAGACTAAAAGAAGATAATCCCATAATTTACCTTCTCCGTTCCTCGCAAAAATACGCGCGGAAGTCCAACAAATACCCAAACTTGCCTGCGGTTTTTTAGTCAGATATCCTTATCTCAACTCCAAGAATGTCCTTTACCACCTCGTACGTCACAAATGCAATCGCTATTGAAGGGACCACCTAAAGAGTGGCAAACACGTCAAAAGGTTGATCTAAAATTTCTTTCGTAAATGAATGACATGCTCCAGATAGAGAAAATGAAGCAGCCATACAGAGTGAAATCCAATAGCTGAGGACATGGATTTCGATAATAGCTTAAAGATTCTATGGTAGATGTAGATTTTGAATTCTAGTAGAAACTTAAAAACTTCTAGGTACAGCTCTGAGATGATGAATTAAGTTGCAGAAAAGCCTAATGCGTTTGGTGGAAAAGCTGGAAACCAGTTTTTAAAATCCCTTTCGAATCCGAAATCTATTAAAAAGGCACCCCAGACCTAGCTTCTCGAAAATCAGAGTCGGAGGTCATTTTTAGCTTCTACAAATTGCTTAAGCTTCAAAATCTGGTTGAGAAGAACTTTTGACGAACACTCTAAACTTTTGGAAAAGCTAGAATCCAAAAAATTGCGACAAAAAACAAAAGCCTCCAGAATTTTACGCAAATACGCACACTATAGCTGGATATCCACCCAACAAGCAATGAAAGAATTTCTCAAGTGATAGTGTAGCTAAAACAGCAAACGAAGACAAGCATCACGATAGAAGTTACTAACCTTCACTGAATTGGGGACCAAACCCTTATACAAGGCTCTAAAACCCTCATTGCGAACTGTTTTTCTGAAGGCATCAACCATGCCAGTATATTCAAGTGGTGCCCTGCTCTCCCCCTCACCAGTAAGAACTGAGGCAGCATCTTTCCAGCCCACCATCTGCATCCTTCGACGGATAACATCAAGAGGATAGGCAACTGTCTGGCCAACAGTTCCAGCTGCAGCTCCACATGCAAGCTTTGTCGTAACACTCAAGTCAGTGTTTTCGGCCATTCCAAATGGTCTAGATTTGATCAACCAGTCCTTTAGAGACTCATATACTGCAAAGTTCAGGCCCACATAGGGAATCTACAGGGAATGATTATTATATGAATTAGGCCTCCTAACATAGAAAGAGGGGAAAAAATGATCTTGTCGAATAGAGAACAGGTGGTATCAACTCGTAACCAATTTTTATTCAACATTTTTTAAAGAATAATTAGAGTTCCATGCAACTTTCCCCCTTCAGTATGTAATCCAATCAAGATAGGGAAAGCATACAACTAACTTCAATATCCACGAGAGAGAGAGAGAGAGAGAGAGAGAGAGAGATGACAGGGTTTTTCTTTCATTTCTCCCAACTCCTATGTGACAGGTAGCTACGTCAAGAATCCAGAAAGGACCCCAAAAAATACCACTCATATGTGTTATTCAGTTATTTGTTGCTTTCGATCCCCAAACTTACATAAGTAACCACAAATGAAGGCACGCGATTATCAAGCCAAGAATATTAGCATAAGAAGTGAACTACAAGAAGATAGAAAGTCAGTCTCGACATATACCTAATGAAAGGATGACATCTTTAGCATTTGCTTGGCCAAAAGAAAAGAAAACTGATCATGATGAACCACATAATAAAACTTTCTATTGAACCAGACACAGCGAGCATGTCATTATGACTAGTAATCTTCTAATCCTCTTCTAATACATGCATTACAGCCTTATAGGTGAGGCAATTAACACTCAGACCTCAAGAGGGAAAAATTAGTTTCATCTTTCTGAAGAATCCATGACATGTAATCAGCAGATTAAATGTTTCATCTTTCAAACTAAGTTTCTGAAGCGTGGGAAAACAGGTAGCCATCTACCTATCTAAGCTGCAATGTTTTATCAATAGACCAACAAATGTAACCCATAAACAAAAGGAACTGACACCAAATCCAGGCCATCACAAAATAGATCAAGCCCAAACCAGGAGTCTCCACGTGCTTCAACCCAAACAAGCAATCAATGGACAAGTACAAGGTGACTTACAACTCCTATAACAGAAGGAAGCCATCCTTTGTACAAAGCTCGGGGGCCTTCTTCACGAAAAACAGTTGAAAGAGCATGGGCAATTCCTCTATACTGACGAGGAGACGTTGCACTCTGAAAAAATGAGCAAAGAGCGAAAAGTAAAATTATGAATTCCAAAAATAAGGACAGCCTGCACTCGGCATGGAATACCAGGACCGGGACAAGAGAGCAATGTCAAAACAGTACCTGGACAGTGAGACGCCCTCGTACCATGTCCATTGGGTAAGTCGCTGACATGGCAATGATACCAGCACATGCTCCAGCTCCAAGGCGTAAGAGAGGGGTGAGCTCAGCATCTTCTGCAAGAGAAAATTCCACAAGCAAATACGAATCTGAACTCTGAATTCCTTATAAAAGACGATAACAAAAAAAAAAAAAAATGGCCACTGTATTCTGACAGATGCATGAAAAGAGATTCTTAAAAGAAGACAACTGCAAATTATCTTCCAACTTAAAACAATTTAGATTGGATTACTTTGCAACCACCAGTGAGTCCAAAATACAAAATGTACTCAAGAGTCAAGAAGGCGCCAGTAATGAGTCCAGTGACTACAGAGTGTGAGGAATCATATCAAGCATGGAGTTTTTGAAGGTTAAAAGATCTGCACAGTAATATGATGGGGAAAAACATAGGGAAGGGTCATACCATTTCCAGTTTGCTGTCGATAAAACCATAGAATTCCCCTGTTAGATGTCATACATTGAGCAGAAGTAAGTCCATCATTTCATAACCAAACAAAAGATATTACATCCATTTCTAGTTTCATGTTCAAGGTTGATGATTAACCATATGCAAATCTATAAATTTATAAAGGGAATACCAATACTCCTAGCACACAGATTAACTTGGTGATATAGCAACTCTTTCCTAAAAAAAAAACTTGGTGATATAGCAGAAGTTAAGGTCTATGTCTATTACGACTATGTTTTCAGCATTTTCCTTCTCTGACAAACAATTGCCGAGCAAGACTTTAACCATGTTCCACTAACAAAAAATTAGATTTGTTTTAAATCAAAAACTACTTCATTCCACTAAAAAAACCATAAAAAACCATAAAAAAAAACCACTTCATTCCACTAACCTAAAAAAAACCAAACCACTATAATCATGTAAAATTACGAATCTGCCCTCCCTTCAAATTATTATTATTATTTTTTGCCGTGGCTTTCACTGCAGCCTTGTAAGGATAAGTTTTTGAACAAAGGCTTTTTGGAGTTGAAAGTTCCAAGTCCCATTTGACCAGCAATGACAGGGCTAGTAGGCCCCACTCAATTTTTTTTTTTTTTTGTTTTCCGAGTAAAAAGATGAATGCAGTCACATTCTAGTGGGCCCCTCTAAAATCCAATACCTCTCTCTTTTAACTACCAACGCCTCTGATTGTCCTTTAGTGGGTCCCCTGCTGACGTGTGACCCCATTTCTGCAGAACTCATCCGAACAAGGCTACAAGGGTAGGTTGGTAATTTGGTAACACAACTCAAAAAACCAAAAAACTAAAAAACTACTTTAGTGGAACAAGTGAGTTTATTTGAAAAACCAAAGATCAAAAAAACCAAAAAACTAAAAAACTACTTAGTGGAACATGGCCTATTTTATTTGATCAATCCAGCTTTTGTCTGTAAGGAGAACAACTGGACTACTTCTAGACAATGGATTATTCAAATTATGCTGGTAAGGGGCATATGAGAATTCCAAAACTGAATACGAAGATGTCATTCCAATTCTTAATGTTTCAACTTATTTTTGTAGGTCAAAAGGTTCTGCTTGGCGATGGCAAAGAGCTTCTCAACTTTTCCTAGCTTATTCCGTCTTTTTTTCCTTCAGATTTTCACACCTAACCGTAGAAAACAAAACCAGGCATTGTGCCTCTAATTGCCATCAACATATGCGCTTCCAATTTTTTTGGTTTCTAGAGCCAACATTGGCAATAAATGTGTAATGCATGAGCCATCAAGCTCTAAATGTTAGTAACATAACAAAGTGAATGGGCACAAGTAGAACAACAGGGGGCATTGTAGCATACTTAGACGCTTCCTCATAGCTAAAGAACTTGACTGCTGAGTTTGGGACAATGCGAGCACAATTAGTACCATTGCCTTTAAATAATCCTCGGAAACCTTCAGTTCGCCAGATATATTTCAAGCCCTGAACTGTTCCACTGTACTTTATACTATGGGGATTTTGAACCTGCATTTTTCGAGACCAGATCAATGCAAACACTCTTTTCCACGCAGAGTACAATAAGAAAACAAGACAAAAGCAAAGGACGGAAAGTATACTATCTAGGGACAGCTAGTAGCCTCAGAAAATACTAGGGACATTCAGCCTTTAACATGCTTAAAACTGATTATGGCTAGGGTGCTAAGTATGTGGCAGCACAAGGATCATTCCTTGTGCCATCTGAATGCTCCCACACATGAGGGCAGAAAAAATGACTTCTGCAATCGTAATAGCTGAATCTCATAGCCCACTAAACTTTCAAACTAGCCACTTGGCTTCAATTTACACGTGACACAGGGTTTTGTTCCCGACAAAATCAACTTTAATCATGCAACACGAGACGTACATGGCCAACACAAATGCACACCCTCCCAAATCTTTAGACCATATCAGTTTTTACCTTCTATGTCCTTTGATATGCCAAACATATTTTCATTATAATCAACTTCAAACAATTTTCTACTGCAACATTTGTAATAGGAATATTCACATAAACACTCTTTGAGAGTTGAGACCTCTATTCAAGAGCATTTTGTAAAGGTGACATACAGCTCACCAACATAAAAACATGAGAAACAGAGAAAGCTTGGAAGAAGTATGACTTCAAAGAACACTTTAAGATGGTAGTTGGTACCAATAGCAACGTATTTAACAAAACCAAAGCACTCCACTGGGCACAAAACCCCTACCTGGAGCAAAATCTTCAAGCGTTCCAATGGAGCAACAGCAGTACGTGACCTGAAACATGAAGTACATGGGATAGATTCAGCATAAAGGGAAAATTCCCACAGATGCAATTCGTATCAACAAATGTTTTATGTATGTACCCTGTAGGCAGTAGCAATCAGAGCTGGACAATAGTATAGAGACAGATCTACATGGTAATTCCAATATCTACAAATGAACTAAAGCCAGAGAATCATAGATTACTGAACCAATGCAGACTCCAGAGTACATAATAAAGCTTTTTTCAGCTTTAGGACTGGAGGAAAAGGTTCAGAGTCCCACGAGAACTTGAAAATTTGAGCCAACCACATCACAACATGACATTAGAATTCATTTCAAAGTTTTTGACATAGCTAGCCACAGTTCTTACAACAGGCAAGAAAGTGAAATAGAAAGAAGAGACCTGGATAATGATATCTCAGAACAAAATAATATCTTCGACGGTTTCGCATTTCATGCTATGAAGTTGGCTACAATTCTATACTTCTATGCATCAGGCTACAGACAAGCAAATAAGACAGAAACAAACAAAAACTGAAGAATGATATTTTAAAACAAAGAACATGTATGCACTATGCACATATACATATACAATGCATAAAGATAACCCATAATCCCGGCCTTGCGCGAGTCAAAGTATCGGCCCAACTAAGCTGATCACTCGGGGCATAAGGGCCTGCGGTGATTAATAACATGCTTTTCATATAGCAACGTAGCTTCCATCATTAGACAGAATAGATCTGAAAATTGATACTACCGCAATAAAAAAGCGGAACCACTGAGTCACTGAAAACGCTAGGGATATCGGAAGATGAAATTAGGGTGAGAATGAAATTAGCAAAAGAGGAGTAAGAAACTGACACTCCTCCGGCAACGCCGCCTGCGACGAGGGACTTGCAGATGCTTAAGAGAGCGGCGTGAGAGGGAGCCTTGACTCCTTCACTGGCAATCTTTGCTTCCTCCGCCAGATTGACAATCGTCGACACCGCCGTCTCGCCCGTCTTCCCTACCACATCCTCAGAGGCCATTCAACAAACCCTAACTAACCTAGCGGCGCCGCCGACGGGACTTCTCCGGCGATACCCGATCGAAGGAGATATGCTTGTTGGTTCTCTCGTGAGAAATGGGCAAACGCAAAAGGATACGTTGATGACTGTTGTATATATAAATGGTAAATGTAGTGAGGGAGTATGGAAGTGTGTGCTTGCTGATGATACTACTTTGGGCTCTGTTCGAAATACTCTACAATTATTAACGGTTTTTGATGATTTTCGTTTGCGTCGTTACGGTATTGACTTATTTTAGGGCTGATATTGGGTCGGGCTGGGTAATGCGAATCCGAGTCCAATCTCATGAAATCATTCAACCTTGGTTGTGACTAGGGCTGCAAACGAGCCGAGCTTTAGAGTGTTCAAGTTCGTTCATTAAGGCCTCCTTTGGGTAAAAAAACCATTGTGGTTTATTTTTCGTCTTTATTCACAAAACTTTAAGTTTGACTAATAATTTTATACTTTTTAGATTTCTCTCGTAGAGAGGAGCCAAGAAACCACAACAAATCGACCGAAAACTAACAAATGCAAAAAAAAATTGAATAAGGACAAAACCAAAAAAACCAAAAAACCAGTTTTTTCAATTCACCCAAAGGAGGCCTAAGTTTTTTCTAGATTTGAGTCGAACTCGAACTTATTCACAAGTCTTAAAAAGTAAAAAATATTAGATGTTTATGCTCTTATATAGGGTTAGAATTACTAATAAAAAATTTATTTTGTACATAAATAAGTTCATTTGTATACAAAATCATATAACATATTAAAACGTAAGTATATAGTACTTTTAAGGGTTTATGAATGTGCAAGTTGTAAAACTTTCACTATGTACATGTAAAACTTTATACATATTGAAGCTTATATGTGAAAACTGAAAAGATATGAGATATATACATATACTCCGGGTTCGCGAGCCTAACCGAGTCGAATACTTTCAGGTTCAGGTTTGACTCATTTAATAATCGAGCCTAATAGTGAGTTCAGGTTCGGCTCGTTTAGTCCCGAACCAAACTTGAACGAGCTTTTTACCAAGTTGAGCCTCGAATAGTTCACGAACGGCTCGGTTCATTTTGCAGCCCTAGTTGTGACGGAATGGCAACGAGGCGGGTTGGGACAGGTTTTGATGATCTCGGCTTCGACCCTAGAATTCCCGAACGATCCTTAACCCGCCCGTAACCTGGTCGGGTGATAGGATGGCAACAAGGCTGGTTGGGACGGGTTTTGATGATCTCGGCCCCGATCCTAAAATTCCGAACGATCCCTAACCCGCTCCTAACCCGCCCAAGTAGTTTATAGGTACCCCCACCCCTATCGATATCGGGTTTACCTACCCCGCCCCTATTTTTTTTTCACATTTTGAGAAAGTAGTATATTTTAGACTCCAATATTAGTGAGTACAAATAATAAAAGTTCACAAAATAACTAGTATTACAACTTAACCAAAATCTACTATCTAATATTGTATTTTAATTGTAAAAATAAAATTATAACAATATAAATAAAATTAGATACATATAAGGGAGAAAATGTAATTCATATATACATATGTGAGTATACAAAGATAATTGTACATATATATGTATGTCGGGTGGGGTGACCATCCCTCTGCCCTTACCCTAATCCTGGCAGGTTTTCCAAAATTACCCCCTGCCCCTACTCGTTACCCCAAAAAATAGAAAAAATCCTACCATATTGGGGTGGGGTAAGGCGAGTTCGAGCGCGGGGCGGGTTGAATTGCCATCCCTGGTTGTGATTTTCCTTTTTTGGTAACGGATCCTCCTGATAACTAGGGGTGCAAACGAGCCGAATCGGGTCAAATTTTGTAGTGCTCAAACTCGACTCGTTTAGTATATGAGCAAAAAATTTGAGAAAACACAAGCAAAACCATTAAGGTGTTTAATCGCCCGTTTATTTTTCTAGTACTCACGAGCAACTCGATTCATGTTATAGAACTATTCAATCATGATGAATATGGAATAATATTACTTGTATTTTTATATCAATGAAAAGAGCAAATATTGAATCTGTTTTTTTTTTTTTTTCCCTAGTAGTCAAGCAGATTCGAATATGGAATAATATAGAATGTAAAAAGAAAAAGAATTCTCTTCAATTCAATCAAAACATAAATAAAAAAAATCTTAATTCTATTAGGGGTGAATAAAAATAAGTTGAATAAAATCGATTGAATAAAATGGTCTCACTCTCAAAGACATGTTTAATTAAATGCAGTTCGATAAGATCCCATACTAATAGCTAGCATAATATATCCTAATTGAGACATTGTAGAATAGGCTAAACCTCTCTTAATATCTTTTTGAGCAAGTGCTAAAGTAGCTCCTAAAAATAACGTTATTATAGCAATTAAAGAAATGCCATTTTTTATATAAGGTATGGCGATAAAAATAGGAAGAAGTCGAGCTAGAAGAAAAATCCCCGCTGCTACCATAGTGGCAGCGTGGATAAGAGCCGAAATAGGAGTCGGCCCTTCCATAGCATCAGGTAACCATACGTGAAGAGGGAATTGCGCAGATTTTGCAGCTGCACCAATAAATAATAAAGGAGCACAAAAAATAAGGAATAAAAGATTGATCTCATTATTATAGATCAAGTTATTAGATATTTCAAAAAAATCTTGAAATTCAAAACTTCCTATTATCCAATAAAAACTTAAAATTCCTAATAATAAACCAAAATCTCCTACTCGATTAGTTACAAATGCTTTTTGACAAGCATTTGCTGCAACAGGCCTTGTAAACCAAAAGCCTATTAATAAATACGAACACATTCCAATTAATTCCCAAAAAATATAAATTTGTATTAAATTAGAACTAATAACTAATCCCAACATGGAAGTACTAAAAAAACTCATATAAGTAAAAAATCTCAAATATCCTTGGTCATGAGACAAATAATTATCACTATATATAAGAACCATAATTCCAACACTAGAAATTAATATTAGCATAATAGAAGTAAGTGGATCGATCAAACATCCGAGTTCGAAAGAAAAATCATTATTAATGACCCAAGACCATATATATTGATATATAAAGCTCCTATTTATTTGTTGAATAGACAGATCAATCGACATAATCATGACTATACTTAGTAATAAAACACTTAGAAAAGCCCAGATACGCCGAAGATTTTTGGTTGCTCTTGGAAAAAGTAGAAGGCCAACTCCTATTAATAGAGGAATGGGAAGTGGAACAAAAGGTATGATCCACGCATATTGATATGTATGTTCCATAAAAGAAGCCTTTTATTTTCAATTGGTTTCGATTCAACAGATCTTATCTCTTTCGAAGGGGTTAATAAGAAAAATCAAGTAGACTAAGTCGACTAAGATTTTTTTCTAATTTTGTATTTCTACTTCCTATAAATCCTACGTCTTTCTATAAGTCCTATGTCTTTGACAAATATTTTAACTCAAACCATTCAAAAAGTTACAATTCATCAAATAATAGATTAAGTTTAAGTTAGTCATAAAACAAATTACTTAGTTATAAAATAAAAGATTTAAATAACAATTAGATTCGAAGCTATATTATTCTCTAATAAGATATATGGTCGACTTGATAATACCTATGTTTTTCCGTTCGAATAATAAATAAAAATAAATATATATAAATAGATTAAATAAAACAACTAGTTCTATTTCTGAATTAGGAATTAGATAGGGGTAGAACTATGCATAAAGAGGTGTTTAAAATGGATAATACAAAGTTTTTGATTGAAACAATGCCTCATAGAATTCTGATTATTGGTCTGGTATGTTATATAGTTTTTAGAAAAAAGGGTCAAACTCGAATAACGTATACCGTTGTCGTCATTGCCCTTCTATATTATTTCATAATTCTATGGGATAGAGTTATACATTAAAAAATAGATCGTAATTTGACTATCATTAGTAGTTATTTTTTTAGAATTGAAAACTATATTCTTTGCTTTTAAATATCACCTACCCTTTCGTATTCAACTAGAACTAGAATAATTTCAACTAGAACTAGAATAAAAAGTATTTGAAAATGTAAAAATAAAAAAAAAACTTTAAAGTGACTTTGCAAAGGATTCTAAGAAGGAATCGTGTTCTCCGTGGAGAGATTCATCTTATAAAGAGAGAGAATCCTCGTATAAAGGAAAAGTTCGACTTTTGTGAATAAAAAGTTACGATGTTTTTGTATAAAAGTTAGGAAATGCACTAAAATGTTATGAATTATATTTCTAAAAATTACAAATTTTAATATAAAAGTTACGAGATACTTACGATTGTCATAAGGTGACATGATATAGACCATAAAATAGGTGCATAAGATACACACTTTTAATGAATGTGTATTATAGTCATTCCCCACAATCTATGAGGCCAATATTTGGCACAAATCTGTTCGAAAAAATACGATAAATCCAGGGGTACCGACGCCCCTGGTACCAATGGCGTACCGACGGTGCCAGGGACCCCCTTGTGGGTCCCAATAGGTCGATCCGAGCCGTCCATTCATTCCAGAATCAAATTCCGAGGGGCCCTCACGGGAATCACCTCAATCGGACGCTCCTAAGTGCTCGATCCAAAATCACCCTATTTTGTTCCTAAATTTTTGAACGAAATGGGGTGATTTTGGATCAAGCACTTAGGAGCGTTCGATTGAGATGATTCCCGCGAAAACCCACTCAGAATTCATTTCTAGAATGAATGGACGGATCAGATCTACCGTTGGGGACTCACTTGTGGGTCCCCGGTGCCGTCGGTACCCTGTCGATACTGTTTGGTCTATACGGGTAGAAGGGTTCGAAAAAATAATACAAAATAAAACAAAACATATGTTTAACAGCAATCAATTTCATTGCTATTTGATTGATTGCGACATTAAATCCAAAAACTTATTGGATTGTCAGTGCAGTTGCCACATGTAAACCTGATCCTAATGGTCGATGAAAGGAATGGTAGGTGAAATTGTCAATAATTCAAAACTTATCCATCGGTTCAATTCTGTCCACCCAAGCTATATTAAAAAAATATCTAAATTTTGACTTAATTAGCTTCATAATTTATATATCCAACTGAACCAAAGGAGGAGGGTGAGTAAGGAATTTATTAGATCCGATTCGATAAGGAATTTATCCCCTCGAATTTTTTTTTTCTTTTCAGGAATTTATCCCCTCGAATTTATTTTCTTTTCAGGAATTTATCCTCTTGAAATTGAATTTGACAGCAAGCAGTAAATTCTTTGGCTATTGAAAATCATCTAATAGTAATTTTTAGCAGAGTTTCTGCATATATATATATATATATATATATTTTGTCTTTACCATAATGGAAAAAGAAAAAATTGTTTCCACTAATTTGTTAGGAAAATAATTTATCTTCAATATTGAACAAAAACAAGAGCAAAATATCGAAAGTACTACCATTTAGTCAATAGCGGAAACTCAACATAGGAATTCATGTATTAGTCAAGGTGTGTGTAAACATTTTCGGACATACACTTATCCTTAAAAAAATATACTCTAGAATAATAGAACTGAAATTGCACGGATGGAATATGGGGTTCCTGTATACACCCCATAATGCTCTTATTTGTGGGCCCTTTAAAATCTCTATTTGTGATTTGAATCGTTCATTACTTTAGGAACGTTGAGCATTAATGTGCCCAACAAATCATATTGATCAGACATTTGTTGACACATGATTGAGATACATTTGTCTTGCAGTTCATCATCTAAATCATATTGGCCATCCATTATTGTAAAATAAATGTATTCAACTATATGACTACCAATATCCAATCAATTTGATTTCTTTACGTGAATGATCTACTCAACATTTTCGGCACTAGAACAGTTCAGATAATAGATAAATTGTAAAGGGTTGACAATCGGAGATTCGGAGGCACTAAGAAAACCCCAAATCTGCATGGATCGACATTTTGTCTCAGAAAAAAAATACGGAGAATAATTTACGATGAGCCGTACTTGAAAGATTTTCCCAACGATGACTACAATAATAAATACAGATTATAAAGGGGCCACAAACGATGCAGTGTCTTGATATCAATGAGTTCCAAGGTTAGTATTATTCTGTAGAGACGAGGCTAAAAGTCCATGGGCTTAGATAGTGACCCAGACAAAACCGGTCCAATTTTCCCAATTCTCGCGAGCGGTCTTGGGCCGTAAGAATCGAAAGTAGTCTCATTGATCATAGCCGTATTGAGTTTGCAGGATCTTCACTTCTTCTTTTTTTGCGTATTTAACGTTTTTTTTTAAAAACAATTATCACAATTTTTGCTTATTAAATTCTTTCCGTCAAGACCAACAAAAAATAAAAAGTAAATGAGAACTGGCAAAATTTTAAAACCAAATACGATAATATTAAAAGAATCAAGACAAGCAAATGATAAGTATGTCCACACTCCACGGTATACTGTAATACTAAACAGTTGATTCAAAGGAATAAAAATACCGGAGCTTCTTTTTTGACGGTTTTTTTTCCTGTGTCTCTGTTTAAATCTAGATCTTTTTTTCTTTTTTTCATTTTTGTGTTGTTGTTGTAAGTTATTTAGATTTATTTAATGAAGATCTTGTTCTTTCGCTCAAAAAAAAAAAAAAAAAATTCAGGAGATATCAACAAACCAAAGATAAACCAAAATGACCACAATTAAAGAAAAATGATTTTTACACTTCCCTTTCTTCATTTGCATTCATTTGCTTGTTTTTTATTCACATGAAATAACCAAGTTGCCCTTCATATGTGAAGTGAATAAAAAGTAAGAATAATTTTGTAATTTTACATGAATAAGGACTAAAAGAAGAGTGAAAATGAATAAAAGGGAGTGAAAAAATCATTTCTCCTTATGAAAAGCCTTTGAAAGCCACATCCATGAATGGATTTGCGGTATCCAACATCGCAACTGTTATTTTTTGGCAAATTTTTATTTTGTTATTTTTGTTTTTCTGAGACATTCGGTGTACTTTGTTGTATTTCCACGACCACGGAGTCCTTTGTACCATTTGGTTCATGAATATTTGTTTTGTTTCCTTAAAAAAAAAAAAAAAACACCATGGACTCGGACCGTTCTATACGTACCGACCGTTCGGTACCGACCACGAACCGACAGTGACGGGTCCCCGGCCGTCGATCAGAGACATTTTTGAACGAAATGGGGTGATTTTAGATCGAAGGATGACTTAGGAGAGCGTCGATTGAGGTGATTCTGCGTGGCCCCCTTGGAATTCGATTACGAAATGAATGGGACGGCTTGAATCAACCGCCGATTGACCCCGTTGTGGGTCCCCGCTAAAAGGTTGTCGGTGCGTGGTCGGTACCCACATCGGATTTTCCGGACTCGGGCACCCACTTTATAGAGTTACAGATTCCTGATCGAGGATTTTATGAAAATCTCATAAAATCACATTAAATTTTTACTAATCGTTCTCAGAAACACTAAAAGGTTGGTAATTAAGAGAAAATAAAAGCCAATAAAGTAAATTTTGTACCGCTACAAACCTTTCTCCTCTTTTTTTTTTTTTTTTTCCATAACCGGAAGTCTAAGTCAGCTTGCACGTAACTCGACTAATTACGAGGCCGTGGAGGTAACGACCAGAAATAATCCCCAGTGACCCCAAGAATTTTCTAGCAAGAAGAATCGAACCTGAGACCTTAGGCATTTTTGCCTATCTCCTTGTTCAGTTTCTAGGAGTAGATTTTGAGATTTTTGTGAATGTTAATAAAAAAAAATAGTAGGAGCAGATTTTGAGATTTTTAATTCATGCTTAAGGTAGTCTCATTTGTCATCCAGTGGTAGATAAGAATAAAAAAAACCAGAATTAGAATACAAAATCAGCAAGCCTTATTTCCACATTCATCAATACCACAAGAAAAACGTTAAGCCAACAACCCTACCTACAGCTAGCAAAGATTACACAGGCCTAGCAAGGTTCCACAACTCCGTTAATAAGCACAAGAGAGAGCTTTTTTGAACAATATTTCCATAAGAGTTACATTAAAAAAAGATGAAGAAAGGAAAGGAAGAAACAGCTCTCATCACATGGGACTGTGGGAGTGCTTTGTATGATTCTTTTGAATTGGCTTCAGTAACCCACCTCCTTGAGCGACATATGGTGGCGTTTCCGGCCCTCGATCGATCAAGCGCGTCGAAAACGGAAGGCGGCGGTACCACCATGAACATCATGAAGGGTTCTCATCAAGTGGGTACTTTGAATAAATATGTAGACCAGAGGAAGATAGTGATCATAAAGAGTGGAAGGAAAGAGAATCAGAAAACAAGGTGGCTGAGGAATGGGTTTTATAGACTTTTTGGTAGCCTTGGGTTCTTGAAGAAGTGAAAGTGAAGATTTGAATGGAGAAGAAAGGGTAATGAGTCTTGGGGATTGGAAATAATAAGGGAAGAATAAGAGGAGATTGAAAGGTGAGTTTAGTGTGGATTTCTGATGTTTTAAGATTTCTGATGTTTATGAGTTGGTGTGAATTTAGTTTGCATATGTTTCGAGTATTTTTGTCGGAATCGGGACTCTGCTGTCCCATGGCACGGAATGCCAACCTCCTAAACTACGTTGTTTTGAGTCTTTTAAGGGGTTCATAATTGTGTTGTTAAAGCTTTGTTTGGCACTCATTTGATTTATTGACTTTTTGGCCCAGAAAAATGATTCAAAGTGCTCATTATTTTCAAAAAAAAATTCTATGGGTTCTTGCGAAAAATGAACTCGATCCAATCTCAGTGAGGACTTTTTCACCCTCCCATCAGTCCGTGTCAAATAGTGTCTGTTACTTGTTTTTCTAGTCATCATCTACTGTTGTACTCCCTCCGTTCCAAAATAATGGTTACTTTTGGGTAATTGTGTCACTCAAACAATTATCTATATTTTACAATTTATAGCATTTTTTACAATTTCAAAAAAATTATTTAATAAAAAACTAATTGAGATCTATCAAACAAGATTCATATTGGATATAAAAAGTATTATATATTAGAAGATATGGACAATTTTTGAGAGATTCTAAATAAGGAAAGATGACCAGCAATTTGGAACAGAGGGAGTAATTGATTTTCTTGTGATCAATGGAATTTGCTTCCTTGAATTGTTTCACTGTCGTTACTTGTTAGCTATATTGTTGTTTGCTTGTTGTTGGTAGTTTGAATCACAATGCTAAGCAGATTGCTTTGGATTTGTGAGAGCTTGACGTGCCTACAAGGGAGTCTTGGTAGGAAGGCACACGTGGTATCTCTTGAGCATAATAATACTTCAAGGGCCACTCCGTGACAGTTCATAAGGCGCCCTACGAATTTTGAAAAAGCCATGTCCGACATCGGGTTGAACTAATTTTTTAAATAAACTCATAAAAAAAATATTTGAAGATTAATGAGCGGTTTAAATAATCTTCATGGAATCTAAAGTGGGCCTAAAAATTCAACAAATCAAATGCTTGCCAAACGGGACTTTAGAAACCGTTGTAAAATCCCTCAAACGATGTAGCTTTAGAAACCTTATCATCTAATGGAGCAGAGTCCCCATTTCCTTTTTGTCATAAATTTTATAATTTCCATCCACAAATTCCCTCACAAAAGTGACCTCCGTTTATTCTCTAATCTTCTCCCATCGAACCCAAAAAGAGGAAACATTGGACTCAAATCTTGGCCCAATTTTTATACCGTCGGATCTTGTCGTCGTTATTACTATCCGGCGAGGTGGTGAATTACTTTCCATGGATATCCGAAATTAAAAGAGAAAAAGGGTCTGATTTTTTTAATTCTCATATGAGTTATTATTAACAATGTGTTTGAGATAAGAATATGATTAGGTGGAATTACTTTTGTTTTATTGCCATTTTCTTGTTTTGTTCTTTGTGTCTTCTAGAAGAAATAGCCAAAAAAAACAACAAAGTGAACAATAGTGAATGAGGAATTGGAAGTCAAAAGGTAAAGATAAAGTCCCTGATGGGCCCCCCCTCCCACTGCTTCCATGAGGTTTAGGCAATGGAAGGGAAAAAGGGTGCATGGACCTAGTCCTACCTCCACGGTTCCACCTAGGAATATTGTGATTAATTTTAGAATTTCCAAATACAATAGTCCAAAAGAAAGCTGTAGGTTGTCAAAGTTTAGGTGGGAAGATTTTTCCTTAATTTTATAAGTCTTGACAAGAATTTTAAGAGCTAATAATTGAAGGCATTAGGAGGCCCATTGTGTCTCTCTTTCCAGTTTTCAAAGTTTCACATGGTATTTATTATTTAACTCATGAAAATTGTTAAAAAGCAGCTTATTGGGGTTGTTGTTAAAGTTGTAAAAGTGTATTGAAATTTATTAAAAAAATGTATACCAGTGTGAATTTGTATTAAAAAGCATAAAAATTGTGTTGGGGTATGTGTTTGTATTGTCATTTTCTTAGCTCAATTGTCCGAAAATGCAAGGTGTTAGGTGGTGAAGCCTGATGGCCAAACCGACTTTGGCCGGGAGCCAGACCGGCTTTCAACCTGAGTCGGTTTCGCGGTTTATGTCTAGGGTCGGGCCGGCTTACGGGCAAGGCCGGCCCGGATGTTCGCGAAACAGTGAAGGAAGTTTTGTGCTTGGACAGACTTTATAAATGCATCTCTAAATCATCTTTTAGGGTATGAGAACTCATTATTTTGAGTGAAAAGCTGTTGTAACTCTTGAGAAAGTTCGAGAGATAAATTATTATTTTTTGGTGCAACGGAAATATTGAGAGAGAACTTGTAAGTTGTTTTTCCATCAATCATAGTGAACTAGTGTAGCTTCCGAAGAGTAGGCAGTTTGCCAAACGTCGTATATCTTGTGTCTTGCTTTCGATTTTCTCTTCGTGTTTATTCTGTGACTCGTAGCGTTCCAAATCCGTAGAGAATGTGTATTAGTGAGATTGAGCACATAGTTCAATTTAATTAATCCCATAAGAAGGACCCTTATTCATTAATCTTAAATTACCCAATCGAATCTGATGATCTGATGAAGTACTCCATGTGAATATGATTAGATGAAGCCAATGCTTAGCCCTTTCGATTGAAGTTCAGTTCCTTACCTAAAGATGTACAGAATTATTGTTAAGGGATAAAATAATAATAACTATTTCATTTCATTAAGGTTTCACTGACTGACTTCCCCATAACTCTCTGATGTATATCGAATGCCAAAGAAAAAAAAAAAAAACTAGTCCAATTCAGTTATAGTTAAATCAGTAATGTCCAATGCGAAAAAATATAGTACTACTCAATTACACAAAAAAATAAAAAAATATTACCCTGTTAAATCCTTCCAATTTAACCTAGAACCAGAAGCATAAGTTGTCAGTTTTGTGATAAAAAAGTTATATAGAGTTGGGTGAATTTTTTAGTTTTAGTCAAAAAGTAAATTCTTTTTATAAAAAGTAAATAAAATTTTTGAGAAAAAATAATAAAGACGGAAAAACACGAATGACAAACCAATAAAAAAATTTAGAGATAAGTTTTTTGAAATGAGGAAAGAGAAAAGCATTATAGAACTATAAGTTTTGCTGAGGCAGTGGGTATTTCTGAAAAATAATTTTGTTCACCCTCGCTTTGTTACCTACCTAAAGGTGTGCTCATTCTAAACCCCTCATCGATGATTGAATTGTTCATTTGTCCCGTCTCATTTATTAGGAGACTATGAAAAAGTTCAACTCAATGGAATTGCTCATTCTAAACCCCTCATTGATAATTGGATTGTTCATTTATCCCGACTCATTTATTAGGAGCTGCGAAAAAGTTCAACTCAATGGAATTTCAAAAAGTGCTTGATCTAAAATTCCAATTCCTGAGCTTGAGAATCTTGAAGAAAACAACTGAATTTCAAAATAAAGCATTTACCAATTCCAATCGAGTTGAATTTTTATATGGTCTCCTAATATTGCACGAAACAAACGGTCGCAATTATCGAAGCAGAACCCAAAATGAGCACACACTGGCCAGGAGTGTAAACAAAATTACTCATCACGATTCGACCGTCTATTTGCTGCAATCAATGGTTTGAGATACGTTAATAAACCTTTTCAATAAATAATCAACTCTTCCCTAAGCGTTTATGAACAAATCTAAACCATTGAATAAATAAATGAACGGTCCAGGTCCAGATGTAGACTGTTTTCTTTAGTCCAAAACATGGACAAAATAGAATCAACGTCCTTTCTGGAATTGTTGTTTGGTTCTTTTCGAATTGAATGAACAGTCAGGCTCTCTCTTTACACAGCATTGCTTTTCTTCAAACCCAGCTAGCACATTGCTTTTCCTTTCCAAAAGCTCTTTATTTCCACTTTCAGAAGGCACCACAGGCAAGTGGTGGTTGGTTAATGCGGTAGAACTCTTGGATATCTCACACTGCATCTCGAGATCGAGTCTCATTCCCCCCCTCCCCCATGTAATAGATTAGGAATGACGAACGAAAAAAAAAAAAGAAGGCACCACAGACCCCTTCTAACGACACCGTTTAACCCGACTAACATAACCATATACTGTAGCTAATTCAGTTTGCGCTGTGGTCCTTCCCGTGAATTTTCTCCTTTTTAGTCAAAGAAATGTCAGAGAAAATCGTCACCCTCCCTTCCCTCCAAACTTTCGCTTTTATCGGGAACCGCGCATTCGGTCGCCTTTTCTCTCTCTCTCTGTCTCTCAACAAAAACCCAAGTGGAAAAAACCCAACTTTGTTTGTTTTCCTCTGGTCCAAAGAGAGTCTCAGGGCAAGTTGAATAATGGGTTCTTGTTTTTTTGCTTCTTGTTAAGTAGTAGAAGTGCTCTGAACGTGACTGATGCATTCGTTTTTGTGCTGTTCAAAAACTTGAGATTTGTGTGGTTTCTGGGTAGTTTTTTCATTCGTTTGGTTGATTTTGTGATCTGGGTTCAGGGTCTGGTGTGATTTGAGATTGTTGGTTGAATTTTGGGATCATATGAAATTTCTCTAATGGGTCTTGTGTGTGTGGTAATTGGATGTGATTGAATTTTGTGTTTTTGTGCATTATTTCAATGGAGGAAGAACCAAATGTTCGGTTAGTTCGATGCCCTAAGTGCGAAAATCTTCTTCCTGAGCTCCCTGGTTTCTCTGTCTATCAGTGTGGCGGTTGTGGCGCTGTTCTCCGAGGTACTCCTCTCTCTCTCTCTCTCTCTCCCTCTCCATATGTGTATGCCATTAGTTCTTCATTTAGGTTACTATGGTTAGATGTATAGCCAATTCCAGTTAAGGCACTAAAACTATGAAGCACAAGGGTACCTACCAATGTCGGACACCAACACTCTCCAGACACGAGTCTGAAACTTAATTGACTCCCGGGTCGTCTCCGACACTCAAGTCAAAAGTAGCTTATTTTTCTCAACTTTTTTTTCCCCCAAGTTGAATTGTTCGGGAGACTCTAAAAATGCTTTGGAGGCTTACGGAACCCTTGCAGGACACGTCGAGGAGTGCAAATTTGTTCACTCTCACCTTAATGAGGGTGAATAAAAACCTTCACTTGTGGAAAAGATTTGAGCTCCACCACAAAATGATGTCATGCTTATTAAAAAGTGATATGAGTGATGCCATGCTTACCAAAAAGTGATGTCATTCCGTGGACTCCACGCCTTTTCCACCAATCAGAGTGAGGGTTTTGTTCACCCTCGTTAGGTGAGGGTAAACAAATTTGCACTCCACGTCAAGAGTGTTGAACCAAATAGCAAGGCCTGGGTAAACTTAGGAAAGAGTCTTCTCTTTCATATGATAGATGACAGTTTACTAAATACAAAGACACGTGTCTTTTGAGTGATAAACGCATAAACATATTCTTATAATGGGTACCCATTGTTTTGCGTCCTTCAATTTTTATGAACTTGCGTGTTAGAGTGTCGATGTTGCGTCCCGCAGGTGCCACGTGGCCCTAATACGGAACACTTCAATAGGTGATGTTCAAGCATGAATTTGAGGAAACACAAAAGAATCTCCCTTGATTTGTTTGGAAACTTAAGGCAAAATTATTTTGGTATGAGCTTGGGTAAAGGAGTGGGGAGGGATTTGACAGCTTTCCCCCCTCAAATTTGAGTCAGGATTCGAAGAAAGTTTAAAGAGTCCCTTGTTTACAAAACATGTCCTTATTTTGCCAATCCTAACATGCAATCTGTATGGATGATGATTTGCACTTGTGTTGGGTATAAACACAAATTTTTTTTTGGTCTTATGTTATGTGTGATTTCAATCAAGATATAAGACCGTTTCATATTCTTAATATTGCAGCGGAGAAGAAGGGGCCTGTAGGAGATCGCTTATCTGACAAATCTGATGGGGAGATGGGTAGAGGGGGTGTTGAGAATGGGCATGGTGGTATTTTAGAAAGTCCTTCCAAGTCTACAAGTGACGATGGGCTTGAACATGGTAGGAAAAAAGAGCAATTTCCAGAAAAATCTGTGAATTTGGTTTCTAGTTCTTCCTCCATAACAGAAAATAGGAAGTTCGTTAACAGTTTTGATCAGATCAATAAAAAAGAGGCCATGAATTTAAGGGTCGATCACATTAATCAAGATGGAGATGGTGGATATTGTAGTGATAGATATATGAAATACTCGAAATGCTCAACTAGTAATGGGGTCCATGAACAAGATGATGAGGTGAACACGAAGATGAAAAAGTCTGAATCTGGTAATCCATGTGTGAAAAAAGTAGTCGAGGAAAATAAACCACCAATTGGGAACTTTGCTGGTTCAATGAGAACAAGGCCAATTATGGACCACAGGAGTGTGGAGAGAAACGGACCTGGAGCATTCTATGGGAACGGAAGTGGTTCTGTGGAACGGAGGAGGTTTTCAACTTTGCCTTATCCTGATGAAGGGCCTTCAAGTTATCGGCATGGTTCCTTTCATGGCTACACTGAGCAGAAAAGGGGTCACCATGTTTTGGATGGGCCTGGTGGAGTTGAACATTTGGAGAATGATCGAGCTGAGCTCATTAGGAAACTTGATGAGTTGAAAGATCAACTCAGTAGATCTTGTGATGTGACAGAAAAACAAAGGGTAAAGCCTCCTGTCAGTAGGACGACTCCTCCCCCGCCTCCTCCACCACCTCCGCCACCGAATCAGTATTATAGACATGATTTTCATGTGCCACAAGGGCCAAGCAATTTCTTTTCTGCTAATGTTGAACCCTTCGCTCCAGGACATGTTCAGGAACCCCTTTACTGCAGTCATAGTTGTGGACCAGTTCCTTACACAAATGGTCGTGCTTATCCTCCTCATAGGGATGAGCCAAATGAATTTGCGGGATATGAGCAATCCTATCTCCCACAAAGGCTTAGGCAGCCTCCACATCAACTGCAACCTCAATATTTTAAGCAGCCTTTTCATGACCATTTTCCAGGGCGTAACATGGATTTTAATCTGAGTTCCCTTGTTTCGCACCAAAATGAAACCTTTTCACGCATGCCTGCATGCTCTTGTTCCCAGTGCTGCAAGAATTTTCAAGTCCCAACAAAAGTCCCATGTCCCACTGTAAGGTCGCTGGCTGACCCTATCAATCCTAGTTTCCAGCGTCTTGTAAGTTCGGCTGCATATGGCGTACAGGGTTACAATGGCAGAGGTACCAATCCTCCTCAGGCAAGAAGTTCAACTGCCTTTGATGTAGACACTGATGGCCTTGGTCTCCGGCGTCCAAGAAGGGTGGTGGTTGCCAATGGAAGTGAACAGGTTTGTTATCCCATTAGAGGTGGTGCGCCATTTATGACATGCTGCAGTTGCTTTGAGTTGCTGAAATTGCCAAGAAAACCTATAGTAACAAGGAAGAATCAACAGAAAGTGCGATGTGGAGCCTGTTCTGCCATAATCTTGATTGAGCTTGAGAAAAAAGGGATTGTTGTTTCAGTTCCCACACAATTGAAGAAAGTTTTTCCTGAGGGTGGCGCTACGGACTCCTGCTCTGATGACTATGGCAATTCTGGTTATGACTTCCATTTGACGGATAGTGAACCTAATGGTTTTTTGACAGAGCAAATGTTAAACTTTGATGATTCCAATGAGAGGCAGGATCCTCTGTCTTCAACCTCCAGTTTTTCGCAGGACGAGCGGAGCCCAGATAGTATGATTTCTCAGAGGGAAATTTCTGATTCTGCTGATACGCCTGCAAAAGATGATGTCCCTATACCACTTCCAGATTCTCATCAGAAAGATCCCGATAAAGCTGCTTCTAATTTTGTGGTTAGCAGATGTGGGATTGGAAACAAGAGTAAACGCAATGATCAAGAGAAGTTGATCCTCGACAAAAGTACCGCACGACAGAATTCTGTAAAGGATGTTTCAATTGCAACTGAGATGGAGGTTTCATTTAATGGGTTTCCAAATGGCAGCGACTCTGTGGAGGTGAGCGAAGAAGATCGACCTAAGATCAAGAAGGGGAGTGAGTCCTTCTTTGCAGGTCTCATAAAAAAGGGCTTTAAAGAGTTCTCGAGATCCAGCCAAAGCATGGAGACAGGAAGAATTAATGTTTTTGTTAATGGGCATCCTATACCCGATCGTGTGGTCAAGAAGGCTGAGAAGCTGGCAGGGCCTATTCAGCCTGGAAGCTACTGGTAAGAATGCACTCGCTAGCCTCATATCATATCATCTGTATATCTTGAAAACATTTTAGTACATGGATGGCAAAACACTAACACCTAAGTAGAAATGTGTATGCTTATGTTTTTACTTTCTGCTGTAATGTTATTGAGTAGCTTGAACATAGGGATGGAACCTTCGCTGACCAACAAAACGGCCCGAAAAGTTGGTTTGGATAGGTTTCCGTTGCTTAATCAGGTGGTTTGATCATCAGTGGTGTTAGTTTTATGAATTGTGGACCAATTCTGGTGTCAGTTTCTATGAAATTTGTTCCACCCTATGGATCTGAGCATATATAAATGCTTAAGCAGCTTTAATCAAATCATGACCATCAATGTTACTATCCAAGTGCGTGCATGGGAGACCATACCTGCTCCCACCCTAGCCCTAATCCCATTTCCATTTCACACCTGTTTTTTGTCTACGAAATATAGTGTTTTCCATTCTGTTTAGAAATTTATACCACATGGATACTTTTATAACTTGAGTATTTGCTACATGGTGTATCTGTTGTTGCAAGTAACCTGCAATGCTAATTGGTGGTTTGTACTCTTTCTGCTTGGTCAGGTATGATTACCGAGCTGGATTTTGGGGTGTGATGGGCCAGCCTTGCAGTGGCATAATTCCCGTGAGATAAATAACTCATTATTGCCTATTGCCTACTCTTCCTTGAGTTTCATTAGACCGAATAATTGATGTAAATACACAATTACCTTGCAGCCTGTCATTGAAGAATTCGATTATCCAATGCCAGAGGATTGTGCTGCTGGAAACACTGGCGTTTATGTAAACGGAAGAGAACTTAATCAGAAAGATATGGATTTACTTGCTGGCAGGGGCCTGCCTACAGCTGGAGATAAGTCTTATATTATAGAGATCTCTGGTAGAATTTTGGACGAGGACACTGGTGAAGAACTAGATAGCCTTGGCAAACTAGCTCCGACGTAAGTTCCACTGCTTCCTGCGCTAGATTATGTTTCTTAATTTCTTCCCAATCGCTTCATACTTGCAACAAGAATTCATGTTGGAAATTTTTTGGGGTGTGTATGTATATATATACGAAAGAAATCTCATTCTCTTACAATCTTAGTATGCTGTTATGGATTCATGCATTGCAAGTTTTCACAAACGTACTATTAAAGCTGTATAATTCCATGCAAATGGCATCCCAACAATATCTCTAGGCGACATTATAGGCTCCGCAATTGGACAGACCTCATAGAGCAGTGAGATGCAAACAAAAGAGAGTAACTAATAATTAAATAATAAAAAAAAAAGAGCTATGCCCAGTTGAGTCCCGAGTGTTAGGGTTTGGGCAGTGAGCTATTAGAGCGTCAAATTTTTAATAAGACCACGCTAAAGACACTGAAAGAAAAAAGACAAGTCTTTTAAGTGTCTAGAGTGTCGTCTTTAGAGTAATTTTCAACTTTTCTATACTTCTTGATTCTTCTCGTCGAGCCAAATGATGTGATGTAAATTTTTTACCTGAATCTAGTAAAAAACAACCAAAAAGACGAGGTGCCAAAAAGGAACTAAAAAGTTATCCCAAATTGGCCCTGAATACTTGTTGAAAAATGAAACTTGTTACTGCTTTCATTCTCCATTTTGCTTGTGTAGAGTAACATTTGGTAGTATCATTTTTTGTGATGATATGCATTTGGCTCTCACTTAGATGTTTTGTACAGAAGGTTGCATGTTGGCAGATTGGAGTCCCAAACATTGTCTAATATCCATTTTATGATTTCTGCTTTTGGTCTGCGTTAATTATCATCTCTCTTTCATAACTGCTAAAACTACCATCAATGGATGCGCTATTGACTATTGACCATTGGACAGGGTTGAGAAAGCAAAGCATGGATTTGGTATGAAAGCTCCAAGAACGCTTGCAGAATGACCACTTCCGGTTGAAGAGCAGCATCGTATGGTTATTCGCGAGATTAGGAACTGTCACCTGTCATTTGCACTGGTGGTACGCGTGTAGTATTCAGAAGTAGCATTTAAGCTTGAGATGTGTCGATGTTTGTGATGGAGATTTTCGTGGAAATTAATATATGCTTTGTTTATGCTCATCTACGTTATTGGGTCTGATTACGCTCTTTCTATGAACTGTTTGCATTCTTCAAGCATCAATTCCCCTGAAGATTGGATGTAGTTTCTTTTTGAAGATTGTACGTAGTTGGATTGACACACATTGGAGGACTGTTGGTATGATTGAATCCTCATTTCTTTTGCATGAGTTGAAACATGCAATATCAGTGGCGTAGTAAATGATTGTGCGTTCGGTAACCCAACACGCAAAAGACCCCGTTAGATCCTTATTATGACATGAGTCCAATTAGGGGGAAAATAAAAAAAACAGATTCATGTGACCAACACCAATAGATTGGAACTTTAGGCTTTGGTTTGATTTGGTCTTTAAGAGCAACATGTGAACTCTTTGGATATGAGATCCTCCATTTTGTTTTGTATCTGCCTTTAGGCAGCAGACAGGACACAGGAGACATATGATGAGATGTTAAGTGTGTGAGATTTCAGGTTCAAGTCGATGGAACGGTGTTGGCTTGCTGTAAAGACGCCAGGAACTCCCTCTGTCTAAAATTGTTTGTCTTGTTTGGATTTCGATGCAATTTTGAACTGTTAATATCTTTCAATATATAATATTTTTAAAGATATTAAAAACTTTGTATAAGAGAACTAATTGAGATCAATAAAATAAAATTCATATTGCACATAAAATACGTTATAGATTGAAAAACATGAACAGTTTAAAAATCGCATCGAAAAATATTATAGTTTGAAAGATATTAACAGTTCAAAATTGCATCGAAATCCGTCAGAACCAACAATTTGGGACGGGGAGTAATTTGTTTGGCATTTAATTATGAGAAGCTGATTATAATATCCAATCATACCAAACAATGATGTTAAATGGATTAAGCCAAAACAAAATTAATGTAACTTCTTTTGAAGGTAAAGATGAGTTTTGCTACTTACGCACGCACTCTATCATTATTTTGTGGAGTCCACACACTACTTATGTGCATGAGTAGCATTTTTGGGCAAAACTTTGGTTGAGTTACTTGAGTATGAGACATTTGGGTGAGTTTGAGTATATATGGGACCTAATCTATGAAAAGCTTTCTGCATCTTTTATCCCATGACATCTTACCTAGGTTTCTTTTGCTATTACTGAAGTTGCTGGTGAAGAAATTCCCTTGGTTATTTAAGGAGATAAGAAAAGCATTGAAAAAAATCATATTTCTTGGCGTAGTTGGTGTTTAGACTGTCCCAAAAATATAGAATGATGTTGTATAAAACTAGAAAGATACACAAAAGTTGGGTTTTCGATGATTTTCGCAAGATTGCAGTTGTAAAATTGTTTCCCTTCTCGAGCTCTTTCTAGTGCCATTGGCTTAAGGATTTTTTTGTGTTGTCTTTATTCAAAAAATAGTTTTCTTTTGTTAGTTTTGTGTCAAACTTTTAGTGATTACAGGTTCGTCGACGAGAGGATTTGGAATTTGGTAAAATTATGACTTTTACCCAAATATTTTGGAAAATATTTCATATCTTTTTCTTGGATATTTTCTAAATTTTTTGGGTAAAAGTCATAATTTTAACCAATACCGATTCCTCTCGTCGACGAACCTTTGATCAACAAAAGTTTGACGCAAAACTAACAAACGCAAAAAATAAATAAAAGAAAGACAACCAAAAAAATCTTTAAGCCAATGGACGGGCAAGGTTAGGAAATTGGAGGAAGTATTTTGGTATAGATTTGAACTCACAAGCTTAACAATGTGCTAATACAAATGAGGAATTGTGCACAATGTTGGATTTGGCAATTAGATAAACTTTATCCCAATGTCTAGGGTAGTTACAAAACTGAGCTTATGGGACTGCAGTTCCACAAATCATAAAAAGCCTCCACTTTTCGAATTCCATTTTTATACTTTTTTTTTATTTGTCATACCAACTCTAATAAACCACTCCACAGCAGAACGAAAGAGGCATGGTACACGTGGTGCTGAGCGCACATCTCGGCCATCTAAAAGTTTTTTGAATGACCTAAATTTTTAAGAGAGAAAGGCGAGAGAGAGGGTTGCGAGAAATCTGGGTCATCCAAAATATTTTTGGACGGCCGAGATACGCGCTTAGCACCACTTGTATCATACCCACTCGACACCCAAATTCTTCCCAGAACATAGAAGGCTAATTTTTTATTGGAAATTATATAAGTGTAAATTACTCTGGTAATCCTTATACTTTAGCAAGCTTCATTTTGTTGTCCTAATTTTAATTTCCTTAATTTACACTCTTCATGTCATTGAAGTGTCAACTAATAATCCCTGCACTGTCCTCTATTAGTGTTTCATACGCCTGTGCAACTCACTCGATTAGTTTTTAGGGTATCTGTCATCTTTTCCAACTCACTCTATTAGTATTTCATTTTTTAAGATATATTTTTTAACTAAGTTGTTTTTTAAGACATGGAGACAAAGAAGATAATTAAGTACCCAACAGAAAAAGAAGGGAGTAGTGTGTAAGAGTACCAAATATCAGTTAATTAGGGGGCTACAATCTGGCTAAGGCTCGCATCAGTGTATTTTTTCCTTTTCGTTGGTGAGAGAGAGAGGGGTAGTAAATGTATGAGAAGGAGAGGGAAACATAATGATAAGTAACTCGGTGTTCTTGTTTATAGATATCAACATTAAAACGAAAAGAAAAATACAAAGATCAAATTTATGAAATTAAAACTACGGGTACCAACATGATAAGTAACTCAGTGTTCTCGTTTACGGATGTCAACATTAAAACGAAAGGAAAAATACAAAGATCAAGGCTCTGTTTGGAAGTTAGGGAAAGAAAGGGAAAATAAGAGAAAATAATGAAGGAGAAAATTAAGAGAAATTGAGAGAAAAGTTGAGTTAGAATTTAAAATTTTCTCTCTCCTTTTTCAAGAACCAAAAAAGGATGAGGAAAATTTTAACATTTTCCCTTCCTTTCTACATCTTTTCCCAATTTTCAAATAGTGCCCAAATTTATGAAATTAAAACTACGGGTACCAACATGGAATCTTGTTGAAACCAGGGGAGTAATTGCATAATAAACCCATTATATATATTCTATTCATCCTTTCCTTTTATAATTAGCGTCATTCTCAATTTTTCAATGTATGCAATTGCTCCCATTATATACGGAAAACATAAGGGGACAGATGCATTTGCACCGACCACGCACGACGGCACCGGCGACGCCGTTGTGGGTCCCAAACGATCGATCCGAGCCGTTCATCATTCTCAAAATCGAATTCCAAGTGGGCCTACGCGAGAATCGAGGCAATCGGACGACTGTATGAGCTCAATCCAAAATCACCCCTATTTCGTTCAAGATCAATCGTTTGAGACCCACAACGGCGTCGCCGGTGCCGTCGGTGCGTGGTCGGTGCAAATGCATCGGTGCATATAGAAGGGTTCTTAAACAATTGAAAATGACGCTAATTATAAAAGGAAAAGGATCAATCTAATTATAAAAGGAAAAGGATCAATAGAATATATAATGTTATGAACCCTTGGGTACCTAAGGAAAAGGATCAATAGAATATATATATTCAATTGTTTAAATGTGAGACAGTGAGAGACTCTTGTTCTTTCTCGGCCTTAAACTTTTAGGCTCTGTTTGGGTACCTAAGGAAATGAAAGAAAGTAAAGGAAAATAATTTTTTTTCCCTCTTTATTTGATTGATTTGAACTAAACTAAACTAAACTATTTTAATTAAAAATTTCCCTCCTAACTTTCATCATTTTTCCTTCCTGTTTCCTTTATATTCTTTTCGTTTCTTTTCCCAACTACCAAACAAAGCCTAAGGGTTTGTTTGGAACATGTGGAAGGAAAGGAAAAGAAGAGAAAATATTTAAGAGGGAATATGCAAAGGAAATGGGTTTCTTTCCCTTGTTTGGTTCTAGGAGAAAATGAGAAGAAAGTAAGGAGAAAAATTCTCTCTCTTGTTTGGATGCAAAAGGGAAATGAAAAGAAAAGAAAAAATAATGATTTCTGTCATGCCACTGCCTCCCTTTTGTATTGAGTTGCTTCCATGAATAAAACTTTGAGAGCACTTACAATTGGGTGAAATGAACCAAATTTAATTTGCAATCCATCACTATCAGAGTACTTCTAATGTTAATATTGTTTTTTTGGTTGACGATCAGGGATGTCGGGGACAATTTACGTGCACCTCGACTGCGTTGGGCTAGTTTTATTATTGCATTATTTTTTTTTTGTTATACCGAATAAAACAATTGCGATCTTTACACCACTTTTTTTTTTTTTTTTTTTTTTTTATAGATTATTGATTCATCCAAGCAGAAAAAATAAAAAACAGTAAAAATATGTGAACTAAACAGGAAAAATAAGACTGTGCAAGGTTCGAAAAATACGACCCTCAGTCTCTCCCTAAAAGTTCCTCCAGATCTGAGTTTTTTTTTTTTTTTTTGGGGGGGGGAAGGCTCCCCTCCTCCTTCCGCCTCCTCCCCCTCACCTGTAGATCCCCTTCCTCTCCTTTCACCTCACCCTCTCCCTGTTAGCGTGTTCTCACAGTTTCTTCTGGTTTTCTTCGCGGCTGCTGACCCTTGGATCTCGTAGTTCGGTCCTCTCGCCGTCGTCTGTCGGTGGTGTTGATCCGGCGTACTTGGTTCTGCTTCGGCATGGTGGAGGTAACGAGGGGTGGCTAGTGCGGCGGTTTGCGGTGGAGTAATAAGGAGGGTCGGAGCAGAGGGGGGTTTTTTGCCGGCGGCTCGCGCTTGGCTCCTAGCACCGGTCTGGTTTCCCCAGATCCGGTGGGTTGTGGTGGTGGGAAATAATCAACTCGGTCTTCACCCGGTACAACTCGTTCTGACTCAGTTCAACTCCTTGAGAGATGCTCTGGGTTGCTTCGTTTTTTATAGGGTGTTTGATTTTGCTGATTTTATTCTGTTTTTACTATTTTTCTGGTAGTTGGGTTTGTTAGTTTGATTACATATACGCTGTTAGTGTCTGGTTTGAGCTGGGGACCTATTTGGGTTCTCTTCTACTGTCTTTTGATTGGATTCATCATCCCGTCCCATAGGTGTCGGGTCTGCTACGGCAGGTGTGTCTGGTTGTGGTTTCCATGCCATGCTTGTTTCAATTGTTAGTAGATTTGGTTCATTCCTGTATTTTGATGTAATCGTTGCCGGATGGCTTTGATATGAAATATCTTGACGTTTTCAAAAAAAAAAACAGGAAAAATTTTGAGGAAAGAAAAAAATAGTAACAGCCAATACATGGCAGGCTAGAGGTTTTTGATTTTTAGGTGGAGGGAGGCAGGGAGCACCGTATGTTTATTATTACGTCTCCAAGTCCAGAAGTTTCTCGGTAATTTTACTTCAAATTTTCGGCTCCCTCTCTTCTCTATCATTTTCTTCCCCTTTCTACACTTTTCCTCTTAGAATTCCTTACTCTTTTTCCCTTCTCTCCCTAGACAAAGAACCAAACATCTAACAAGAAAAATTCTTATTTTCCTTTCCTTTCTCCCATTTTCTTTTACCAAACAGGCCCTAAATAAATTAAGCTTGTGGTTATAACTAACCACTTAGTTTAATCCTTCAATAATTCTCCAAGTACACCTGAAAAGGAACAGAGTACAAGCTATTACTAACATTACACTGTCGGTTAATTGTATCTTGATCTTCCATTAATTGGGATTCTGCTAAAAACCCATGTATTTGTAGGTAAAATGGGCAACTTTTGAGTTCCAGGCTTCCAGCGGTGAGCTTTTAATAGAGAGAGAGAGAGAGAGAATGAACTGGAATTGGAAGGCGTCATGGTGGTGCGTCCGGAAGAACAATTACTTTCTTGTGAAATTTGCGGTGTCGATTCTGTTGGTGGGTCTTTCTTTTAGGCTTCTCTTCTCTCAATCAACAACTGGGTTTTCAAATGTCGAACAAACTCCTTTTATCGATGAGACAATGAGACCAGAATCAAGAAGTTCAAAAGATTTTGAAGGCATAGATAAGAGACCACCAAAATTTGAAGATCTAGATCAGATGGCAACAGATTCGGTGAATTCTTCTGAAGACAGAGATCAGATTCATCAAACAGGTGCGTAAGTTTTTTGCTATTCTGTGTTGGGTTTATGTTGTTTTGTTTAGTTTTTCTCTTTGGCCGTTCGCAATTGCTTGCCTTAATGAGTTAATGGAATCAAATCAATGGAGAAAAAGAAAAGCAAGTTCTGAAGGAAGAGATGAGCATTCGTAAACCAGCGGGGTTTTTTTTTTTTTTTTCTTGTTTAGAACAGTGGGATCTTTGTTGGGTTTTTCTTTACTATGCACTTTTACTGTTTCAAATGCTGAAATCTTTTTGTTAGCAGAAAATTTGATTGATCTGCTGTTGTCTTCCTTGATTGGGTTGTGTAGTTTTTACCTTCTTTGAAACATCTTATTGGATTGGATTATCAGTGTTTTTGTTGTTCTGGCCGGGGACCCCGGTATACTGTACTAGTATGTGTAGGTTCTTGTAATTTGAGTGAGATTGTCATGGCGCAAAAGCAGATATGGTTTGGTATTCCCTTGTTCCCTGTATTGGTTATGTTCTTTATTGCGTCTGCTGATGTCCTTCATTGTACTGAAAGTTGTTTTTGATACCGAAAACTAAATGCAGAAAAATGTGATCTTTTTACTGGGGATTGGATCCCAAATCCGGCTGGTCCTGTTTACACTAATGAGAGTTGCCACCTAATTGAAAATCATCAGAATTGTATGATGAATGGGCGACCAGACACGGGGTATCTTTATTGGAGGTGGAATCCGCGTGATTGTGAGCTGCCTCAGTTTGATTCAGAGAAATTTCTGGAGATGATGAGGAACAAGGCGTGGGCATTGATCGGTGATTCTATAGCTCGAAACCACGTCCAGTCCTTGCTCTGCATGCTCTCTAAGGTAATTTACTGTTCTATGAGAAGAATTCTGTATAGTCTTCCGATGTTGGAGCTGGATGGTCACTAGGTTGTTTTTCTTGCTTATATGTCCTTTCTATAATACTAGTACATTTAAGGAATAAAGCACATTGTTTAGGTCCTTTATCACTAGTAGCATCATTGTTTAACAATGTGTCTTGCAAAATCGCAAAATAAATAGGAATTGAGATGGGTCTACCTTTTTCTGTTGCTTTGATCCTCCATCAAATTTTGTAGAACGAGCTTTCTAGAAGCGAGGGGCTGAGCATTTTACATAATGCTTAGAATAGGTATTAGTAGTATAAAGCCTAGAATTATTGTTTGTATGATCAGTTTGTAACAATTTAGCTATCTAACAATTTAGCATTTTCCATCTTCCTATAGAGTCCAACGCAAAGTTAAATGCTGGCCATTTTATGACGTGGTTAGCATCTGCCTAACTTCTTCATCCCACTATCGGAATGCATAATTGTTCAATAGCGCCTATCACTGAGATTTGGTTATAGCTTAATTATTGGAATGCTGGAAGTCCATGACAGTTCGTATATGAAGTTGAGTAATTAGGATGCGTGAACAATTTTCTGGTAGCTATTCAGGGTTCATCTGTATTCAGTTCTGTTCATTTTATTTTTTTTTAAAATAAGAATTTGGTTTTGGTATGGTTCTTGTCAAAGCTCAACTGTACTTTCTCGGTTGAGCCTTGCTTTTACTGAAGCTGCTTAAAATTGCTGTTATGCTGGCTTAGTCACTTGTTATTTATAGCTGTTAGGAGACTTTCATGGCTTACGTTTTGGGATGTACTTTCAGTGGTTCTCATAACTTGTTTTTGATAATATATCAATCAATCAATGTGATTTGCTTGTTTTGATTGTTGTTAGAATATCAATTTGCTTCCTTTGCTCACCCCGTCTGTGATTGAAGTTGTTTTTCTAGTTCATTGTGATGTTACTCGTTTGACATTCACTTTGGCATGCGCGTATCTGTATCTATATCCACTGGTTCATACATTCCAGTACGTATGATAATAAGATGAATATTATGATTCCGTATGATCTCCAAATGGTGACACTTGCTATGTCTTTTGCATTGTTAAGTAGCTTGAATGCTTGATATTGTGTATCTAACATCCTTTACGATAAAGCTAAACCCTTTTCCAAAGTATTCGTACAATTGATCGAATTAAACTATTCCTCCTCAAGGTGGAACCAGCTGTTGAAGTTTACCATGATGCAGAATACAAATCCAGGAGATGGCACTTCCCCGTTCACAACTTCACCATATCAGTCATTTGGTCCCCATTCCTTGCAAAAGCAGACATTTTCGAAGACTACGACGGTGTTGCAACCTCCGAACTCGAGCTACATCTTGACCAACTCGACAAGACGTGGACCGACCTGTATGACAGCTTGGATTACGTGATATTCTCAAGCGGTAAATGGTTTATCAAAACTGCAATCTACTATGACAACACCACAATGTTAGGCTGCCACTACTGTCCCAAGAGAAACCTTACTGAACTTGGTATCGATTTTGCTTATCGCAAAGTCCTCAAAAACTTGTTTGACTTCATCATCGCATCCAATCACAAGGGGATGATTTTCTTTAGGACGACCACACCAAGTCACTTTGAGAATGGGGAGTGGTTCAGCGGCGGTAGTTGCCGGAGAACGACTCCTGTGAAAGAAGGCGAGTTCGAGTTGAATCAGATGATCAAAATCCTACGCGATGTCGAACTGGAGGAGTTTGAGAAGGCGGCGGCGGATGCTTCTAAAAAAGGTGTGAATCTCAAACTTCTTGATCTAATGGAGCTTTCATTACTCAGACCGGATGGACACCCGGGTCCTTATAGGCACTTCTACCCCTTTGCAAAGGATAAAAACGCTAAAGTCATTAACGATTGTCTTCATTGGTGTTTGCCTGGGCCGATTGACTCGTGGAATGATCTGATCATGGAGATGGTGGTGAGTGGTTGAGAGGATTACCAAAGCCAAATTATACTGATACGTTGGAGATTTGAGTAAATGAAGGATCTCTTCCCTAAAAACAGAGAATCAGTTTCTTTGATGGCAGAGGGTTCATCGCGACAGGAGCCTTTGCTGACGGACCTATTATTTTTTAGTGGAGATTATAATCCGGAACACAATGAGGATAAAGTTTGGCAACAATGTTGCATGGTTCTTGTTGTTGTCACGTGTCGATGTTTTTGTATCGGGTTTTAACCAGTTTGCATACAAATTTATCAGCAGTTGGGGGAGAAACTGAAGTGAGAATTGCACCCCGTTGTGTTGGTATTCCAGTTCAGTGTTCATCTCCAACTGTTACAAACAAGCCTTGTAAAAGGAGCTGTGAATGGCTTGCTGTTGTAATGCATCATGATTGGCCGTTATATTATCCATTTATATGTTGTTGCTGTCGTTGTTGGACTCGAGAGTGAGGGGGTGTTTGGGAGCCGGATTTTCACCTTTTGGATAATTTCATTTTGGAGATTCTGGGTGTTTTGGAGGAAATTGCGGAATGTACTATCTGTGAATCAGCGTCTAGCTTTTGCATTCTCCTTTTTTGTTAAAAATTGTTTGACCATTTGATTCGGATTTGTATTGCTTCTTTTTTATTCGTCTTTCTATTTTTTTGAATCAGAAATATAATGAATTCATTAAAAAAAATATCCCAGTTTTTCAAAAGATTTTAGCACCTAGTTGCTAAAGTCACCATATTTCAAATCAAAAAATGGAGTGGTTCTGTGTATCGTTTTTCAATTTTTTCCGCACCAAATTAAAGAACTCCTCAAGTACTTTAATTTGGTGCGAAAAAAAAATCGAAAAACGATACATGAAACCACTTCATTTTTTGATTTGAAATATGGTGATTTTAGCAACTGAGTGCTAAAATCTTTTGGAAAACTGGGCCGAGTCATAGTCAAGATTTCACACACTTTTCAAATTTTCTTCCTCGCTTCTGCTTCGAGTTGCAGCATGCTATGAAGCTAAATGTCCTTGCTAATTTAATTTTTTGCTTACCAATTTAAAATTCATTTCATAGTTCTAGTATTATTTTGTATTATTCTCGTCATTTGATGCAAAATTGAAAACAAATAAAAGAAGTTTAGTTCAAACTTGGTCTTAGGGGTCATTCTTTTTTCTTTTTGTTCAAATTATTTTTTTTCTTTTCGTAATTTTTGGGCTTTTCATCGTAATTTTTGGGAGTAGCTGGAGTACTTTTTTCGTCTTTAGTGAATATTTTTTGGGGTTTTGGTTAGTATAATTTTTTACTGTCAGACTCTTCTCGTCGAGACGGACGATGAAGCCAAAAACAATATCACGAATCTAACAAAGATTCAAAAAAGATGAATAAAACACAAAAAACTATAAGGACAAAAGAACGGGAGCAATTTTTAGTACCAGGCGGGAGCTACGTGTCTGTGCCCGAGCACTCATCTCGGCCGTTCAAAATACTTGGGCACGGACACCTGGTGCCCACCCGGCACCCAAATTTTTTTCAAAGAAAGGAGTTAATATGCCCAACTTGTTGGAAAGGTAACTTTTTACTGTCATCACCACCAACAACGGTTAAATTCCAAATCTCCCAATTTTGGAACTCAAACCACTCTTCAAATCTCAACAATACATTTGAATTTGAAAAACATAACCGTTGAATCCCCCTCTCCTCTCTATATAGAACCCCCTCCCTCAACAAAGAACGGTACCCAATAAACCCAACTGAAAACCTCTCGCTCTCTCACCAATGGCTGATGCTATGATCGCCGACATGTCAATTGATACCCACCCAGTCCGTTCAAAGAAAGGAGGGAGAACAAGAAAGGCATTGAAGCCAACAAACCAATCACCGAATGAGCCCACTACTCTGGCCGCAGTCATTGTGCCTTCACCGGAGGACCCTGTCACCGGAAAGGAGAATCACGAGAGCCTTTCGCAGCCGAAGAAGACTAAATCGAAGAAAAAGTCCGATCTTTCTTCTAATTTCGAGAAAGAATTGGAGGAAATGCAGGAGAAGCTTCAGCAGATGAGGATTGAGAAGGAGCAAACGGAGGAGATGGTGAAGGCTCGGGATGAGATGCTGAAGCAGAAGGATGAGGAGATTAAGAAGTTGCAGAAGATGAAGGAGTTCAAACCCACCATGGTTCGTTTTCTTGATTTTCTTGATTACTTATTTTTTGTATGTGTGCGCTCAATTTGCTGTTTGGTTTCTGAGAAAATGGTTGTTAATTCGAGACATGTGACTTGTGTGCGCTCAATTTGCTATTTGGTTGCTGAGAAAATTGTTGTTAATTCGAGAAAGAGGGAACGAATGAAACCCGTTCGAGGGTTTTGATTTATGGTACATTTGGCATATAGTACTCCTAAAATTAGTTAAGAAAGTGGATGAAGGTTGATGGTTCTTGATTTCTTGTTCTGGGGATTGATAGTTCGATCTCGGTTAGTCGATGAGAGAATTTTAGAGTAAATTAACAAACTTCAGAAAGATAACCGGAATGGACCCTAATTGATGTTAAAAATCTGATTTTCCCAAAATTTTCTTGTGTTTTCTCAGAAAGCTAATATAGGGTAGAAGATTCTTGAAATTTGGTTCTTGGCTTTGATGGGTGTTTTGCTCTTTTCTCCTTTCTTTCTCCAGACATTTCCTATTGTTCAATCTATGATAGACAAGGAGCTAGAAAAGAAAGAGAAGAAGAAAGGATGCTCTCAAGTGAAAAGGCCATCTCCACCTTATATCTTATGGTGCAAAGATCAATGGAATGAGGTAAACTAAGAGAATGAATTGTTATAATTTCTTGTATTCTAAAACTACATTGACCTGACTATTAGACACTGAATGCTTAATGGGTTCTGTTGTTTTCAGATCAAGAAGGCGAACCCAGAAGCCGAATTCAAGGACATCTCAACAATTTTGGGCACAAAATGGAAGACTGTAACGGCAGAAGAGAAGAAGCCTTATGAGGAGAAGTATCAAGCTGAAAAAGAAGCTTATTTGAAAGTTGTTGGGAACGAGAAGCGCGAAAATGAAGCGATGAAACTGTTGGAAGAAGAGCACAAACAGAGAACAGCCATGGAGTTGCTTGAGCAGTATCTTCAGTTTAAACAAGAAGCCGAAAAGGAGAACAAGAAGAAGAAGTACAGTAATTGGATTTCTATGTGTTTATAGTTGCATCACCTCTTTCTCTCCTTCTCCCTATTGATTTGTGCTTATTATGTACAGGAAAGAAAAGGATCCATTGAAACCAAAGCAACCGATGTCAGCATTTTTTGTTTTCACCAATGCGCGGCGAGCAGCTCTGGTCGCAGAGAACAAGAGTGCTGTGGAGGTAGTTGAAGAAACCCTTGTGCTCATTTCTTGACTATTTGCCAATAATAACCGTAGCCTAATTACTAAAATCGGTAACATTTCGTCTGCGCAGGTTGCAAAGATCACGGGGGAGGAATGGAAGAACATGACAGAGAAACAGAAAAAGCCTTATGAAAAGGTTTGTCTCCTGATTTTTGATTTTTCAACAGAAAAACCAATATTTTCTCTTCATGTTAAGCTTTTCTAACACTCTTTGGAAAAACTGCAGATAGCAAAGAAAAACAAGGAAAAGTATACGGAAGAAATGGAGGCTTATAAGCAGAAAAAGGAGGAAGAAGCTATCAATCTCAGAAAGGAAGATGAGGAACAGATGAAAATTCAGAAGCAAGAGGCCTTACAATTGCTCAAGAAGAAAGAAAAAGCAGAACACATAATTAAGGTTCCTGCCTGTACTGATGAACTGCTATTCATTACCTTTCGATTTTTCGGACTTCCATTGTGGCTAATTATGTATGTTTGCAATGTGCAGAAAACGAAAGAGAAACGCCAAAAGAAGAAGGAAGAGAAAAATGCTGATCCAAACAAACCGAAGAAGCCTGCTTCATCTTTCATTCTATTTAGGTGACTAATTCTAACAGTATGTTTTTAGTATATCAGACTTTAAGCAAATCAAATTTGGTTAAAAATTTCTGGTGCTATGTGATTTTGTTGATACAGCAAAGAGACAAGGAAGAACTTAATGGAAGAGAGGCCAGGAATTAATAACTCCACCGTTAATGCCCTCATTTCAGTGAAATGGAAGGTATGTGACATTGATTGAAATTTGAAGTAACTGTGGCATATTCGATGTAGGACTAACAAATTTTGGCTTATTTGTAAATGATGTTGTAGGAATTGAGTGAACAAGATAAACAAATATGGAACGAAATGGCTGCGAAAGCCATGGAGGCATACAAGAAGGAACTGGAAGAGTACAACAAAATTGCAGAAGTGAAGGAAAACAACCCCAACAGCAAATCTTGAAGAGGACCCTCTGTGGGGGATGTTCAACTGGTTCTGTTGAACATCTGTTAACCGGCATTGTTGAATTAGTTAGTTGTAGTCACTTTGCCAGCCTATCTTTCTTACGTAGAACTAGAATTTTTCGCTGATTTGTTAGTATGTTTTTAGCATTTGGATTTTTATGAGATTCAATGCTTTTGTTGTGCAACATGGTGGAAGACACAACGATTCTAACGATCACAATCAATAAACACGAATAATAAAGAAGAATGCAAGAAACCAAGCACACAATAATACAAGAAATTTATGTGGTTCGATACAAAAGTTGTACATACCTCCACGGGAATAGAGACGAATTAATCCATCATAATCAATGAGGATTACAAGCTCTAATCTCCTCTCAATGTGTGTCTCTCAGTATATCAGGGTTTCTCTCTTCAAAACAAGCTTAGGCAACCCTAAAACTGGAGTAAACAAGTTGGTCCGATGGACCAGACCAACTTGGTGTCGGTTCTGGACGGACTTGTCCACAATTCGAATCGTTTTTACTTAAACTTCAAGAAAATTGATTGCAGCTTTGACAGTCGGGCCGAAAGTATAGAACGTTGCCTTTCAATGATTTGAAGCCACACAATACAGTTTTATTTGAACGTCAAAATTCATGAGTTTTTTTTCGATATATCCCTTAAACTATCACCCATTTCTCTACTTCATACCTAAACTTTCAAAATTCTTTATGTCGTCCCTGAACTACTAATTGAAGTGCATGTGGTCCAAAATCTAACGCCGGTTAAGTTTAATGGATGGAAAAATTATTATGGTCCCAAAACAAAGGGTAGAAATGTCATTCTCTATCTCTAGACACCAATTGGCGCTAATACACTTCCAGATTTCCCTCCAAATTCTGTAAAACTAATACTCCCTCCGTTCCAAAATAAGTGTTCCTTTTGGGATTGCGTGCATTTTCAACGGCTTATATCTTTTAATTTATAATAGTTTTTATGATTTTGAAAATTTTGTATAATAGAATTAATTACAATCTATCAAACAAGATCCATAATGTATATCTTTTGAGGTTCACATTAAAAGATATAAGGCATTGAAAATGCACGTAATCCCAAAAGGGACACTTATTTTGGAACGGAGGGAGTATATATCACCTGTGGGAGGGAAAAAAAAACAGAGCCTCATAAAATAGAGGTTTCTCTCTCTCCCTCCCAAGCGACAACTTCGGTATCCCCACGATCCAGCTGCTCCTCCAGCTTGGTCACCAAACTCCTCAATTCCTCTGGACCTCTAGCCTCTTCGTTACAATCGCATTTTTTTTGTGGGGGGTAAATAATCAGCCACATTCTCTTTGGCTCTTACCAGATTCAGTTCAGCACTTTGCAATGCTTCTTCGACATTGTTAGCTTCTTGCACAAGTTCTTCCTATCTCTTTGATACCTCTCCAAAAACTGCATAATGCCCATTTCTCAATGTTGCAGTCACTAACAATTCATGATTGAAGTGAATGAACCTTCTCACAGTCCAATAGAAAGAAATGTAATCGTCCCCTTAGCAATCCAACATAGTGAAGGCTCGGTTGGCCGAGCAAATCATGGTGTTGATATCAGATTTCGAGAGCACGAGTTCGGAGACCAGAAGAGACTTGACACTTGCAATTCGTCGACAAATATCGTTGAGGCATTTAGTCGAACAACTGATGGGGGAGGCTCCAGTCGTGATAGTGGGTCATCAATTTTGGGTTTTTGGTCTTATTCCTCAAAAGGTATGTCCACCGGAACTTCCTCCGTGTACCCCCTCCACCGGTGACGGCAGCAGCGGTAAAGCTTCGGCCACTGGAAACAGAGCTAAAAGAAATGTTAACACAATTTTTGGATCATAATCACTGCTTCGTCTCTATCTAATTCCGAAATAAATATGTTGGGTCAAATGGGGATGGTGGAGATAGAGAATGACGTTTTTACCCTTTGTTTTGGGACCATAATCACTTTTCCATCCATTAAACTTAACTAGTGTTAGATTTTGGACCACATGCACTTCAATTAAGTAGTTTAGGGACGACATAAAGGATTTTGAAAGTTCATGTATGAAATAGAGAAATGGGTGATAGTTAAAGGGATATATCGAAAAAAAAAACTCAAAAAACTGTTAAGTGCACAGTTTATCCATGAAATGTTGCCTTATAGACCCCAATCCGATGAACCATGCAGAGTGAGTGTATAATTTTTCTGGTATTAGCTCTCTTAACCTTGGTCAGAGGACTCACAATCACAATTATCGGTCTAACGAATTCACTCGCGTACACACGGATTCGTGAATTGTAATTTCCCAAGACAAAAGGTGCCGAAGGTGCGAAGGTGGTGGCCGATCCCAAGTGGTTAGGGTCTTGGATGCCTCATTCTTCACCAACTCCTAACCCCTACTAAGTACTAACGATATTTTTTTTTTTTTTTGTACACAAAAAAAAAAGGAAGACCAGAGGTACTTTGAGCGGTTATCTGCACAGTACATCTGATTAAACACCGAATTAGGACCGTTCCGTTCTATTCACACCCCCTTTCTTAATTACAATTGTCACTGCTTCCCCACGTACCCACCCCCATCAATTACGTACCGGATGATTAATCCACACGTAATGCCTTGCGTACAGTAATAGACTTGTGAGGTGGAATTTCTCTATTCTATAGACTTTAATTTATTCAACACTCTTAAAGTATCATGTGGTATTTCCACGTAGCACTCCCAACAAATTATAGATGGTTAGACTTTTGCGGTTAATACATAAACACTTTTTTCGCTATCGCGAGACAAAGAATGATCCACATGGAGTATACAATATTTGTTGCGATTAATCATTGACCGTGAATAAAAACGATGACACAACGGGACCTGGAAATCCCGTAGTGTGGGGGTGTAGTACGTACGCATGCATCCGAGCTGTTCATGATCAATGGTCTAGATTCCAAACACCTTTTACATATAGAATAGTTTTAGCAAATCCAAACCGTAAAAAACACTTTTAAATGGCTCGGATTGCGCACTACAAGTACAATTAGTGCAGAGTTGCAATAGTACATGATTTTTTTATTCTGACACGATATTAGTACCACTGATCACTAACCTTTAGTGATAATTCAGACTATATTAAGGGGGTATTTCATTATTTTTTTATTTTTTTTTAAAAACCAAGACAGGTCATTCTCTCACAATACATCACATAAAAAATAGTGAAAAATCAGTTTATTCTAAAAACACCCTTAATGGAACACCCCTAATTTGCCTCGTTTACTTGCATGTACTTATAAGTTAGACTTTCTTTATGTTATTTGCTCATAAAAACCTAAAGATGAGTATTTGCTATGCTTATTATTATTATTTTTCCAGTTTATTTGACTCAAAAAAGGTGAAATTACCTTTAAGGTCATTCGTAGCTTTTTGAATTACATATTTAAATAGCTAAACTTTCAATTGATAATGAGTTATTCTAGAACTGCAACTTATATAATTAACCACACAATTTGAACTTCGATCTATTCAAGCTTATAAAATGTTAAATCAAACATATTTACAACTTATATTAACTCTTGTAAGTGAACAGTCAAACAATCTAAATTATAAGTAATAACAAATGCAATTATTTAATATTGGACTTGAGGGTGAGTTTGACTTAACTTTTTGGAGATTTTTTGGCATAATTTTTTTGACCATTTCTATTAATTTTTACTAGATTCAGGTTAAATTTTTATTTCATATTATTCGTCTCGATTAGATGAATTTCGATAAGATGAATCAAATAAGTACAAAAATATAGACCAAAATTGAAATAAATTCTTACAAGATGAAAAAAAATCCAAATATATATATGGACCGGTTTTTTTTTTAGTCTATTAGTCATCTTATATGATTTTTTTCCAATTTTAATTTACGTACTTATACATTTTCTATTTTTCTAGTCGAGACGAACATTATAACGTAAAACAGTCATTCTATTGTCAGGCTGACAGTGCGACAAACTCTTCCGTGGAAGATTTTCCACTTTTTACACTTATTAAAGGTTCTGACACATGCAGAAAAATTAACTCTTCCATGAAAGATTTTCCACTTTTTACACTTATTAAAGGCTCTGACACAAAAAATTAACTCTTTCACGAACGAGTTTTCCTTACCGTCCGCCCGTTGCGCCCGTTGGGTTACGGTAGAATTTTGTATGTAAGGACAACCTGAAGATCCAAATATGGAAGTGCCAGAAGTTTTACTGGTCCATATAAGGACAACGTGAAGATCTGCCCCTCTTTGGTCATAACCAAACGCGTTTGAACCTCACCCGCCCACCATTACATCAAGCCTCTCTCTCTCTCTCTCTCTCTCTCTCTCTCTCATAAATAACCATCTCCATTCTACACTTCCTCCAACAAAAGCAACAACAATGGAGAAGCCTCAAGAACAGAAAGACAAACAAACCCCAGAAAAAACCAACGTCGCCGACCATCACAAGCCCCTCGTATTTGACTGCGGCAGCTCACTCTACGACTCGTTCGAGCTGAAATCATTCGAACGCCACCTCGACTCCGCCATCGCCTCACGTACCCTATCCATGCCCCACTTACCCGATCGCCCATGTCCCCCAGTAGTACCCAAGCACATCTCCAAAAAGCCCTCCAAATTCTCTCGCTCTTTTCAGAAACTCCTCAAATCCGTTTTCGGCCCGAAACAAAACGTCGACTCGTTGCATCTCAAAGGATCGTCCCTTCAGGACGGGTTTTACGTTGCTTATCACCGGTCCGGTTCGCTTTCCACGATTCGTGACGTGATGAAGACGGCAGAAGAGTACGGCGGTGTTTCGCCGGATTTTGAAAAGTCGATGGCGAAGAGGGCGGCTTCTGCGCGGTTTACCGCCACTTCCGTCGGTATTTCATGTGCTTGATTCCGTCGGTATTTCATGTGCTTGAATTTTACTAGTATTTGATAGACCTATACCTGTTGACTTTGCAATATTATTATGTGTCATGTGTAAGTTACTCTATATTTTTGGGGTTTTTTTTTTTTTTTCTTTTCTGTGGTGTATCAGACTGTTAATATGTTTTTTTTTTTTTTTCTGTGGTGTATCAGACTGTTAAAAAAAATGTATTTTGTTTTTTTAAATGTCAAATTAATTTTACAGCTGAAAATATAAAAAATACCACAATGAAAACTTAACCTTACTAATATTGAAAGACTTTAGTTGCCTTATTTTGGTCGTATGATTGACATTATCTGGTCAAAATTAGGTTAAGGTTTGGTAAGAAAGAAAAAAGTTTTTCCAAGCACTACTAGAAATTACACCTATATATAGGGACCAATTTTGGTGAACACTAACGTTTTGGTCACGGAAAATCAAACAAATAATGATCAAAAATATGTTGGTCACAAAATCTTGAATAATTGGCGACCAGGACTACATTTGATCACCAATTGCTAGGTGTTATCTTTTTTTATAATCATATGTCTGAGTTAGCTTGCGCGTACCTCAACTGATTTTAAGGCCTTGATGTTAACGACCGGGCGAATCTTATAATGACCTCAAGGTTTTGAATCTTTAACCTCCGTGAGATTAAAACATGTGACCTCGTAGAGAACAAACGCTTATTGTTTTCTTTTGCCTACCATGTCAAGGTTTTTTTATCAATAAGAATAAGTGATACATGGATGAGGCGGGAACCCAGAAACCACCACCATTGCTGGGCCCCACCATGTGATGATTATGGTAATTTGAACTATTTATTTTATATGACTCACAGAGTAGTGTATGAACCAAACAAATTCGCTTAATCGAATGTCGATAGGTATATCGATGGAGTTCGCCATTGCTTTCTCAATAATCTGATTTTTTTTTTTGAACTTTAGAAATTTATTGTTCTTGATTTGGTAGTTGCAAATGGAGGGAGAAATATGATGTGGTAGCAATGGCAAGGGCCATTTTCCATGCCAATTTTGGCCACAGAAATGGCTAAGGCCAATTTTGGCTGGAGGTATGGCCTGGAGTTGGAGGAGTGTAAAATGGCATGGGAGCCAATTTTTGGGTGTTGCCCGAGGTATGGCCTCCCATTAATTGGAGTGCTCCATGAAACAAAACAGTTTTTTCAATAACGTTTTTTTTAATGACCACATATTCGGGCCAGCTTGTCTGTATCTCGACTAATTTCGGAGTTCTGAAGTTAACGGGTTAACCCTCCAGTAGCCCCAAGATTTGATTTGCGTGAGATTCAAATATACGACTTCTTGAAGGACAATTAAAGATTAATTGTTTTCTAATGTTCACTTGGCCAAACCTATTTTTGGGTTTTTTCAATAAGGTGTTTATGGTCTTTTTTTTTTCGTAAGTGTTTTCAAGACCAATTTACATTCACATCGACTACTCCGATAGAAATGGAACCATCTTTTATCTGTAAAGGAGGAAATTGTTATGAGAAATTCAAATCGTGATTTTTAATTACAGACTGTAAATTACGTTACCTACCTTGACATATCTTGTGGCCTCCAAGATTAATAAAATTCTTTTTTGTCGTTAAAAAAAATCTCGTGGCCTCCAAATTTCACTAATCTCAGGGTACGTTTGTGAGGATTGAAGTACTCAGAAACGAACTTCGTTTGTGATAGTAACAAGACACGATTTCGTTTCCGGTTAATATTAGTATTAAGATATATTTGTCATTTCCCGTACATAATCTAAATAAACCATTCGATCGACTAGCATTGACAAACGAAGTGGATCAAACTAAATACAACAATTTTTTTTTTTTTTTGGACACAAGAATGAGAAGATTATATTAATGAACGTCCAACGACACTTACAAAAACGGAATTCATTACAAAGATCTTGGACAAAGTCAAACTAATCATCTTAATAGAGAACAAGAAACACACAAGGCAATCGATGTGTTTCATCCCAACCCAGACATGACCTGATGCAAACAGCGGCATTTACAAGATTCATACCTAGAATCAGCATCTCAGAAGAGACTTAGTGCTAGTTAAAGATAAAAGACAAAGAATACCCAGACGTTCGGATGGACTCCAACCAAGCATGCTCGCACCAATGAACTCTCAAAACTACAGATCTTCAAAGCCACCACGAGTTGCACTGCCAGCGATATTACGTAGGGGTAATTAGAATACTGTTGGTACATATATTATTGTAAAGCAACCTTGCCTGAAAGTATCCGATCTGTAGACGAAAATTTGTCCGAAGACGAAACTAACAACTCTCACAAAGCAAACCGAAAAATGACTTTAACAAAGTCATGCATTAATTTAACAACAACGGGTGAACTTGCTCTCAGACATCAATATTACTGTATATTCACGAGTTGAGCTAGGTTATATGTCCTTGAGCTTAGTACAAGTCTAAAAATTTGTTTTTGAGCTAGTTAGTTTAGCGAAACGAGTCAATTTCAAGTTGGTGGTGAACTTAATGGTTCGTTTTCGGACTTATATTGGCTGTGTTTTTTTCTTTCGCAAACATGCAAGAAGCGTTAGTTGAAGTAGTACTAGTCGTTGTTATCGAGAATTAACCGTTGGTTATGTGTATGAGCGTATACCGTATATGGTACCTACGGTGGCTGTGTTTGAATTCCTTGCGGTGGAGGTCATGGCATAATTAATTACAGTACCAATTTGCAATGAGTCGTGAACGTCTGATTTTGAAGTTGTACCCGATTATATATCAATGTTGCCTGGGAAATCAGCTGCGCAATAAAATTAAAGGTGAGAGAACGACACAGCAACTGCCGATATTTAATACACCTGGGACCTCATGCTTGTGCATCACAACAAATACGTGAAAATCATAAGTGTTTTGTTTTTTTTTTATGAACGGATGTTCGGGTCAGCTTACGCGCACCTCGACTAAAAAAGTATATTCTTTTTTCTCCTCAAAAACCAATTTATGCACACATATATACCATATATGAGAGCAATTGTGACCATTAATAGGCAATAATAGCCGATGCACATGTTCAAGTACATGTCGGTCGATATGTTTGGATGTATGCGTGTGATGTTCGACATTAGCCTAATTATTTCATTTGATGTGCCAAAAGAATAAAGAATAAGATACTCTGTCCGTTCCAAATAATTTTTTTAATTTTTTTTAACAACTAAAGAGCAAATTAAAAATATCAGATTAGTGCCAAATTTTTTAAGAATGCGTACGAAAGTATTGTATATTTTGTTATAAAACAATTTTTTGAAATGAATTAAATTTCAGGACGGAGAGATTATTATATTTAATTAATGTAATAAAGGATGTGATGAATCTTGTAATTACTTACCCTTTGAAGCTAGCTCCCAACGTTTTTTGAGACAATACGATTTTTTCCCCTTAATGTTCTTTACTAGAACAAGGAACAAGAACAATGAGTAATTAACAACTTTTTGCGTAATGATATCCAGGTAATTTCTCGGGGAAACCACCGGCCGGTCCTCTTTCCAGAGGGTTCTTACTGTGCGCTCCAATCCAAAAGCAAAAAAGCACCAGCAACTCTAAATTCTCAGCTTCACCAGCCAAGACGCCACCCCAGTCAATATTCTCATAGAATTCTCTCTCTCTCTCTCTCTCTCTCTCTTTTTTGTTATACATTTTAATTTTTTAAAACTCTAGGGTACCCTATGAAAGTGTCTAAACCACTAAAACATTTTAATAGGAAAGTGCACCATATACCTAAACCCTAGGGTGCCCTATGAAAGTGGTTAAACCACTAAAATCCTATAATAGAAAAGTGTACCCTAAACCTAAACCCTAGGGTACCCTATGAAAATTTCTAAACTTAAACCTTAGGGTACCATAATGAAAGTGCCTAAACACTCAAAATCATAGGAAAGTGTCTAAACTTCTAAAACCATATGAAACCGTATGATACCTTAAGTGCCTAAACCCTTAAAAAGAGTGATTGACATTAATGGTACTTAAAAAAGAGTCATTGACTTTAATGGTAATTTATCATTTTCTTCTCTAATTCTTATACTACCATATAGGGTTTGCATCAAGTGTCTTTACTCAAATTTTTATTAAAATTTTATACTTTTAAACGATGAAGATATTTTCTACTCTTTGCTTCCCACAAATGCCCCAAAGAATATTTGTGAGTTACTATCCTATCCTACACCCCTTGTGTTGCCTTGCCTAGGGGTGCAAACAAGCATGAGCCAAGCTTTGTGGAGCTCGAGTTCGGCTCGTGAAGTAAACGAGCCAAAGAGTTCAACTTGTTCATAAATGAGTTGAGTCAAGGTAATTTACTTAACGAGCCTTCTTCTTAAAGAGCTAAACCCATATAAACAAGCCAAGCTTTTGCGAGCCGAACTGAGCTTTACCGAGCTTGCTTACTAAACGAGCCTAAAACTCAAGTGAGCTCGGCTCGATTATATAAACAAGCCAAGCTTTTTGCGAGCCGAACTGAGCTTTACCGAGCTTGCTTACTAAACGAGTCTAAAACTCAAGTGAGCTCGGCTCGATTATTAAACGAGCCGAGCAGAGCCTTGCCTTAATGAGCCGAGTCATGAGCTACTCGCGAGCAGCTCGATTCGTTTACAGTCCAGGGGCGGATGCAGGATTTATCATCAGCGGGGTCAAAAATATATAGCATATACTTCATTCGTCCTATCTTGATGGTCCCCTGCTAAATAAAGTAGGTTCAATTTTCAGATAAACAAATAAAGTATTTTCAAGCAGGATTTTTCTAGTTTTTTCTTACCAAAGATCTCGATTAGTTCTTTAATTTGGTGAGAAAAAAATTAAAAATTATGAATGGAAGTACTTTATTATTTTGTCTGAAAATTATATGTCTTTTCGTAGGAGACTATCAAAATAAGACAGAGGGAGTACATTAGAATACTAAATCAAAATAGATCTATTCAATATATATAGGCAAAAAATGGTATATCATGTTACTTGAAGTAGAGAGAAAGTGAGAGAGAACAAAAAATAAAATTATATGATGTATAACTGTGCTCCGCTTATTCACACGTGAGGGAGAGTGCGTGAAAAAATAAAATGGTGAAACCACAAAAAAAGGAAAAGATCATGGGAGATTCGTTGAACTATTTGGGCAATGTAAATATTTCATGTTTCTTGAGACAAGATCTAAAGAATAGAGTATAAGTCTTGGGGCAAAATTACCAAAATTTTCAAAAATATATGTTCATATCTGTGGAAAATCTAAATCCAGTGGTTCAGGTGACCCCCTTGCCTCTACATAGGTCCGCCCATGATTTACACCAGTAGTCTTGCCCCTTGGTAAACGTCTAAACGACACAATGCCTCATACAAATCCCGGAGAGGAGTAACAAGGTCCAGAAAAGAAAAAAAAAATTCTAAAGAGAAATAAACGGCACAGATTCACATTTTATAGATCTGAGTCATCCATCTCTAACATTTTTGGAGAAAGTTTTCATAGACACTAACATTTTCGAATTCCGGAACTGAATCGTCAACGAGAAAGTTACACACTTACACTAGGGTTGGCCATTTCCTCCGACCCATTCGAATCCGATCCGATCCCCGATCCGAATGGATCGACAATATGGAGATCTGTTTGGAAATTGGATAGGATATGGAGATTTTTTTTAAAAATGTTTGGGGATCGGGTAGGGGATGGAGATAAGCATGTCCCCGCCCCGAATCCGTTCCGAATCCGCTCCCTGATCCATCCCCGCCCCGCTCCGCCCAGTCCCCAATCCGCCCCGTCCCCGAATCCCCAAATATAGGGGTCTATTCATAAGTTATGGAATTTTTGGGTCCCACTAAATTTTCTCCAAACACATGGGGTCACGCTAAATTTTCTCCAAACATTTTACTATTATAATTGAACTTTGTAATACAATAAATGTGATTAAATAAGAAATGCATCACTATAATTTGAATATATCCCAACTATGTTGACATCTACTCAACTATCAATCATATGCATTCCTTAAAATAAACACAAAAAAATGCAAAATAAAAACAATATTTTTTCAATCGAGCCGTTGATTTTGTTGTTCCTATTGATGAAATCAATTGTGTAAACTTTCTTCTCGATCGAGTTTAGAAAGCTTGTCGATCAGGACCCAATTTGTGTTTTTTAATGATATTTTTCATCCGATTAAATGCCTACTGATACGCGATCCACTTATTTTTTTCTACGACTGATGGATACCATAATATGCTATCTTGTTTGTAGTTTCTTTAGTTTTCAAATTAGAAATCTAGTTGATACAACTTGAATTGAAGCTGGCAAACACTTACGCTTACACATGGATACCGAGCCGTACCATGCCAAAGATAAAAGTACCGTGCCTGTGCCAGCCCGACTCATTCGACACCTCTACTTGTAACTTGATTTTAACATTTAATTTGTAACTGAGATTCTAGATTTTTAGTAATCTTAAAAAAAAAATGATTGGATCCCCGAATTCCCGTGGGGATCCCCGTTCCCCATTTGGAGTGGGGATGGAGGATGAAAATAAAACTCTGTTGAGGATCGGATAGGAGATGAATATGGAGAAGGGGTTTGGGGATTGGGGGTAGAGATAGTACTCTCCGGCCTCGATCCGTCCCCGTGTCCATCCCTAATATACAACCCTTGGTAAATTGCACATACACCCCTTGGTAAATTGCACATTTGCGCTCCTTGTCGACAAGGCAGAGGCCACTTACCTTCAGGGAATGCTTCCATCATTCCATTCTCCTCCTCCGTGGAACTCCAGTTGCCAACGAGAAACTCCGAAAGCACGACCCAATCCACCTACTCCGCTTGCCGACGAAGTACTACTTCTTTTCAGAGAGATCCAACTGCCAAAATCATACCGTTCCGACTCTTACCTCCATCAATTGTTGCTGCCAAACAGAAATCTAATCTCAGGTAACGCATTTATTCGATTTTCCAACCTGCCTCAATGATGAAAACACTTCCCCTTTGCCCCCTTTAAAACACGTAGTCCAGCATCATCGTCCGCCATAGTCACTGTACCTTACGCACACAAGCTGTTCGACGTAATGTGTCTATGAGAAATACGAGGCTTTCACGACCTAGCCCATTGTCACTTCAAATGTAAAAAACAAATCGGCCACGCTATTCTTTAGAATTCTCATACTTTAAGCGAGAACCGCTATTTGGTGGGTAAACATCGACGGGAATGGAAGCGCAAATTTTCAGGCCAACCCTAAGAATGAAAAACTGGTTCAATTGCTCATCATTTCAATTTGAGGGAATTCTCGCGTCTTTTTCTCTGATGCAAATCAATTTGTGTTGATGCTTCGAAACGACTCACGGCCTTTACAAGCACCTCTTGTAAGTGATTGGTCCTGTAATTTTTTATTTATAGTAAAGGAGCTTCATAAAAGCACATATTAGTGTAAGCCACCAACTTTTGGGTACTTCCAGGAGAGAAGCAAGTGAATGAAGCAGAAGAAAGGTGGAGAATTCTACCATTTTCAAAAGTGAGAGTACTTGCCAATGGAAATCTAGGACGTGTCTCTACGTGGTTTAACAAAGAAATTGAATCACCATATTTTCAGGTAGTCAACGTAATCAATCAAGTAACTTAGGAATTTTAATGTAGAAGATGAAAACTACGCGAGCTTTATGTTGTAGCATCTATTCGTTATCACTTATGCAGTTTCCTATCTTTTTTTGTCTTTATTCTCTCTGTTCAGGTGCAGTAGTAAACCTCAGGTGCTTTCGGAGTCGTACATGTTTTGGTTAGAGAAACTGAGTAGGGAGAGTGGTATAGGTCCAATCAGATCTCGACCGCGATTATTGCATCAGCGAGTTTTCAGTAGCCAAATACATAAATGTATAATTAGTTAAAGTTGGGAGAGTGGTATAGGTCCAATCAGATCTCGACCGCAATTATTGCATCAGCGAGTTTTCAGTAGCCAAATACATAAATGTATAATTAGTTAATGTTTCTGAAAATCTCTTGGAAAATTAAAGAGCCTTAGAGTTCATGTTTGGATGATCGCTGCTCTACCATTAATCTATGGAACCCTCCTTCAGAATAAACCCTTTGACTTATGACTAGGTATGCTTCAATATAACTATAACTTAAGATCGATGAACTTGTGTATGTCATGAGTAGTTGAAAATTTTGTTTGTCACCCTTATTTGTATTGCACATGGTGAATTGGAATTGTTTTGAAACTATGAGTCATTGTCTTTTGTTTTTTCGTTCATGCATTCCTGAATGCCTGACTTACTGGATGCTATTATATTTGCAGTTGTAACATGGATTCTATTATATTTGCAGCATTGTTACCACTGTTCTTTTTTCCAAGACATAGTTCTTCTCTAGATTCCTTGTCAAATTATCCTTATTATGAACCTTGTTTGTTGCTTTTGCCGGGTCATATCACAGGCTTTTCATTTTGCCCTCCTTGCTCCAGCAAGATTGTCAAACTATCATTCAATTAGTCAAGATAAGGTAGTTTTATAAACCAGCGCCCATTTAGTGTTTGTAATGATAGCTTTATGTTGGATGTTCCTGAAAAAATACTAATAGAAAAGCTACATTGCGTAGAATAAATAATGACAAATTTTTGCTCAAAGATTAACAAAGGTTGAATTTTTTGACGATGAGATTATCTCAAGGAACAGTTGATGGTGTTTTTACAAGGAACTCAATACTCTTTCACTCCCACGGCCACCCAAGAATACTAGATCCATTGCTCCAACAACTACGTCAATATGCCTTGAAACAATTTGAGAAATTTCTGATATAAAGTATTAGAAGGCCGATTCATACTTAGCTAACAAGAAACAAAACATTGCTACTATTGAAGCATTGGCGGGTTCTTTTTGTTCTTCTGTTGATGATGAGTGATTCAGAGCAAAACAAATCCCTCGAATGCAGTTCCCGTTTGTGTTGTTATTTGGGATTTTTTTGAATTTTCATTAGAGGCTTGTTTTGGAATAAATAACACAACTTTTGTAAGTATTCTACATGCCACATGCCATGCACGTGGTTGCCACTAGTTTGAGTAAAAGTTGTAAGGGTTGAAGTGCTCTCTTAGATGAAATTATAGGGGTATAGTGTCATTAACCCAAAGTTAGCACAAACCATGGCAAAATTTGGACCCAGAATACAATTGGAATGAGAACATTAGTACACTACGTACCTGAGCTTGGCATGTAAATCAATCAACATCAAATGGCCAAAAAAGCCTCCAAGTCTCATACCTGCTTCAGCTTCTGCTAATAACCCTGCAAATGGGTAAGAGGACACTTTTTGTTCAGCTTGTTTTCGCGCTCTTCGATATGCTGATCTTACAGTTTTTCCCCTGAAAATTGATTGACGAAACTTTCCAGGAAAGTCTTGCTGAAAATGAAACCTACAGAGAAGATTAAGAAGCAAAGAAGACTCATGTCAGCTAATAAACCCAAAGCGACACCGAAGAAGAAGAAGGCAGCGAAAGTGGACGCTAAGAAACCCAAGAAACCCCCAACTGCTTTCTTCTACTTCTTGTATGTTTCTATTCATTTTTCCATCTCAATTTATGTTTTCTTTCCGTAATGTTTTATTATATGTTATTCTATTGGTATGTTTGTGTTTATGAGTTGTTTTATTATGCAAATTTGCATTCTCCAACTCGTGAACTTACCCGATGCAAAGCTATATGATAGCACCCAAATTTTCAGATTCGGCTGTTCAATCTATGATTTATCATTCATGGATTTTCAGATTCGGTTGTTCAATCTATGATTTATCATTCATGGATGTTGATTAGATACTTCCATTTAGCTCCACCTTAGGATGCATAGCCTTAAAGTGAAGGGTAAGTTCAAACTAGGATGCATTTATTACGATTTGTTCTCCAAAAGTATCATGATTCCATTAGTCTTACTACTCTGAAGAAACTAGATCGTTTCAAAAGGAAATCAAAGATTCTTCTTGTTCCTACTTAGTTTTCTAGTATTTGAATACGAGTCTATCATCGATGCTGCCTTATTTTGTTCCAAATTCCTTTCTTTTTCTTTGCAACCAATCTGAGGATTTGGCCATTGGAAAATTTTAAAAACCATTCTATCTGATCATAGTTGTCAAATCGTGAATCGAATCGAGAATCGAAATGGTCCGGTTGCGAATCGTGAATCGCTCCGATTCGGTCATTTTTTTTTAAAAAAAATGCATAAAAAGGGTAGATTTCAAGTTGGAATCAATAAAATAAATGTTTAAGAAGATAAATAGATGATCAAGTGGTCTAAATAGGCAAGACACTTGCTTTTATAGCAAGGGATGTGGTCGTGGTCTTCCCAGCAGGTGCAAAACCGTAACTTTTTCCCTTCAATCTTTTGAAAAGTGCTATGGAAGCTTCTGAAAAGAGAGTTGACCCTTTATATGCCAAAAAAATTAAAGAAAACCCCGCAATTTATTAATTATTTCATTTTAGCCCACATGCAAAACATGGGTTTAACATTGAACTGAATCATACGATTCTTACGATTCGATTCATAATTCACCGATTCAGTGTACGATTCTATTACATCTGCGATTCATACTATCGGTTCGTATCGAAAACACCCTGAATCGAACCGAATCGTACGATTCGAATCGCGAATTGCACGATTTCGATAACTATGTATCTGATTAGTGGGTAATGCATACAAAAGGGCCCATTCTTGGTTAGTGGGTAATGCGCCCAAAAGCATTCCGAGCAATCGTTGTATCTTAGGAATATGACATCATGCAACACGGTGCAGAAGGGGACATTCTTTCTAGGGAGAACGCTTCACATGTTTTTCAATCCATTAGTTTTCCGATTCTCTTATTTTTCATAGTGAAATTAGCATCTCCTGTTATTATGATTGTGTTCACATGTGACAGTTTTGACTATTCGATTACTGAGCCCATTGTCCCTTGGGACAAAGAAACAATTCATGTGCCAAACAGTAGTCCACAAAGAAAGCAAATTCTCAACTTCTTGTTAAATCGCTTGTTCTACGGAAAGCTGCATGTTTCTCAAGTTCCATTACCCTTGTGTATTCGTTACAAGTTCCACTTTCTGATTACTACTTTTATTTGCAAGGGAGGATTTTCGTAAAGAATTCCAAGAACAGAATCCTGATGTCAAGTCTATGCGTGATGTATGTATGGGAATAATCAGATAACTTGTTCTGTTTTTGGTTTTCCCTCTTTCTCTTTTTGATATATACATATTTTCTCTTTGGTATTTTCATGCATCAGATTGGCAAAGCTTGTGGAGAGAAGTGGAAAACAATGACATATGAGGTTTGTGCTTTAGTTGTAGTAAGGTTGTTCTTTAATACGATATAGCCATCAATTTGTTCCATATTTGGTCCGCAATGGACAGTTTTTTGGGGGTAAATTAAATTTTATTCACCAAAAGCCCAAAGCAAAGGGGCATACCCCAGATTCCTGAAAACAACCAGCTCAAAGAGCAACAAAAACTAACAACCAGAATCTAACCTAGCAGACACTGCTACAGCTAGGAAAGCTAAGCAACAGTCAAACAAAACTACCACAGAAAGCAACTATTTATTCTTCTCAAACATTGTGGAAGCGGACTTTTCATTGATAAACATTTCCAAGCCAAAAATGCTTTACGAAAGATAGATATGGACAAAACATGCTGTCCGAATAAAAGATAGAAAAACTCTTAGGCATGGAATTTCCTAAGGTTTTGTGCATTCCAGGGGTTTTCGACCGGAGTCCCATCCATTTCCTCGAGTTTATAGGACTCATGGCCGACTTCCTTCATGACACGATATGGACCTTCCTAGTTGGACATGAACTTTGGTTGTCACTTTTCTTTACCACCTTCTGGAAGTTCCAGATCGTCCACATTGAAAGGGTGTGTCCGGACATTTTGATTGTAACACTGAGCGATCTGTTGTTGATAGCCCACGTGCTGGATGTGAGCTTCGTCCTGCAACTCTTCGGCCAAGTCAAGTTCAACTTTTCGTTGGTCAGCGTGTCAAAGTTCTCTATGCGCCTTGGAGTTGTTCTGTAGCCCTAGAGCATTTTTGGGCGTTCTTTGAACCTTTTCCCTCTTTTTGCATCCAACCGTCTCTTGAGCCCTGCCGAAATCGTTTTGTTAGATATTTCGGCCTGTCCATTTCCCTGTGGGTAGGCAACAATTGAGTTGAAAAAACAAATGTTGTGTTCTTTGCATAATGCTATAATGGCTTCTGCCACGAACTGGATGGGGTTATCCAACACGGTAGCATAAGGAACGCCGAACCGAGAAATGATATTTTTCCAAATGAAGCGATCTACGTCAGCCGTGGTGGTATGGACGAGCGGCTCCGCCTCAACCCATTTGGTGGAGTAGTCTGTGGCTGTAATTAAGTGCTTGAAACCAGCTGGAGCAGTGGGGAGAACGCCAACAATAGCCAAACCCCATCTGGCGAACGGCCACGAGCTTTTGACTAGCTGCAAGTTGAGGGTCGGCTGATGGAGGATCGGGGCATGTTTCTTACACTGAATACACTTTTTCACTAACTCCTCACGTGTTTTTCATTTTCGGCCACCAATACCCCTGCGAAATTGCTCGGTGGGCGAGGGATCGGCCGCCCAAGTGGCATCCGCTGCTTCCTTCGTGAAGTTCCTTCAAGGTGCTTTGGATTTGGTTGTCATGTACTACTCGGAGATAGGGGCCGGAGAATGAGCGTCGGTTAAGCGTCCCACTCGATGCGATACAGAAGTGTGCAGCTCCACACCTAATCCAATGCGCTTCCTTCTTATCTGTGTGAGTTTATCGTCCTTCAAGTGAGTCATAATTTCATCCATCTAGCTCAGATGCATCTCTATGTCCATGATTCGATGATTCCTTCTTCCCCGGGCTCAAAGCTCGGCTTCTCAATTTCACCCAAGTATATTGTTCGGCTTTTGGAGGCTGTACATGCTGATGCGAGGCCTGCAAGGGCGTTTGCGTGGGCAATACTTTCCCTACCGATCTGCTCAATGTGTACATTGTTGAATTTCTTCATTTGGCTTACAACTTGACTCACATACTTGTTCATCCGAGGGTCTTTGGCTTCATAGTCTTTGTTTAGCTGGTTTACAACCAATCGAGAGTGACTGAGACCAAAACTTCGTCGGCCTTATACACTCGGCCAGCTCGTGCCCCGCAATCAGTGCCTTGTACTCGGCCTCATTGTTAGAGGCAGGGAAGTTGATGGTAATTGCACTCTCATGCAGGACCCCGTTCATGGGTCCTTTTGAAAACCAGCCAAAAATAATCGCTGTGTTTGGTTGAGAGTTTTGAGAAGAATATTTTGAGAAATATTTTTGAGATAGTGTTTGGATGAGTTTTTAGAAAAAGTAATAAGTAGAGAGAGGTGTAATAATTGGAGAGAGATAGAGAGAGAAATGATCATAATGATTGGAGAGAGGGGTATGAGTAGAGAGAGAAATGTGATTAATGATCGGAGAGATGAGAGATGGGGAAAGAATCTTTTTGGAAATTTTTTTGGAAATGTGAAGTGAACAAAGTGAATCGTAATTTGGTTTATTTGTGGGCTTGGCTCGAAGTTTACGTAAGTTTTAATGGGTCCTTTTGTGGGCCAAGTTTGGGCCTGTCCATGAGAGGTAAAAAAAAAAAAAAAAAAGAGATGCAATAGGACTTAGAATATAGCCGTCTGGGCCAGTTCATGGGTCGTTTTCTCATTAATGCTCAGCTGGAGCCATTTTGGGAAGGGAAATAGACTGAGATCATAGCAGTGAGTTCAACTTCCCCATCTGTGTGTGTGTGTGTATCTGATACCGCCGCCAAGTTTGGCCTGTTCATGAGAGATGAAAAAGGACTGAGATTATAGCAGTGAGTTCTCTCTCTCTCTCTCTCTCTCTCTCTCTCTCTCTCTCCTGGGTACTTTTAGGTTTATCCACGGGGAATTCTTTATTCGAATCAGATAATAGACTGAGATTTTGGCTTCTAATTCTGTAACCAAAAATATAATCTCTGCATTCATTTATTTAATCTGCCTATCGGCAGGTCCATCTGAGGAATCAATCTTCTAAGTTTCATACGATGCAGTCGTAATAACTTCCAAATGATCAAGAATACTACAGTATACCTTACACGAGAATTCAGACCTTTATCACTACTATTTGTTCGTAAACCCCAGAACTATTTACAATTTTACATTCGACTTGGTGGTTTTGTTTGTTCAAAATCGTAACAAGAGCAGGAAAGTGTTCCACCAAATCCATCGTTAAAGAGTAGAAACAAACAAGTACAGCTAGAGAGACAGAATTACATCAAAATTGCCGAAAAATGAGATTTAATTATTTAAGTCATAACTTTCCCCACGAAATCGCCAGGAATCGTCATAACTGCCTTTCTCTGGAGAACTCAGTTGACTAACCTCTGATACACATGTTGTGTTGTTGTGTCAATGAACATAGTTGTCGATGGATATGTCCTGCTTTTGGTTTCCGAAAAGGTGCAATCGATTATTTGAAGTGTCTTGAACTGTGCAAAAAAATGCTTGGATATGGCCCTATGGGCACCTTCCAAGTATTTCGGCCAGGGTAGGTATATTGTAAATTTTTTGCAGGTTCATTTTAAACCCTCATTGGATAGTTCTTGATTGATATAGCAGAACCCTCTCGTTTACGTGAATTCAAATCCATGTCTGTTGAGAGTATTGAGGTTAATGTTGATGTGCTGAAGAGATATAGACAAAATTAAAATTGTTGCATGTGAGATCATCTTCTAGTTAGGAATCGGTGTTTAGTCGGTAGCTTCTTGTGTTTTTAGCCAATGAATGATAGAGCATTCTAACGTTTGAAACTGGCCGTAACAGGAAAAGGTTCAGTACTATGATATAGCAACAGAAAAACGAGCGGAGTTTGATAGAGCGACAAATGAGTACAACAAAAGGAAGGTAAGCTTCTACATCTTCTTTAAGTTTCTTGGCTGCACATATACGGTAGATTATTGTGCATTGGAGTATATATAGATATACACATATGTGTGTTTATTTATTTATCTGATCGGTTAGCCAAATGTTGCAGGAAAGCGGAGAGGATCGTGAAAGTGAGGATTCAGAGTATGATGAGTAGTATCGCTAGGATTAGTTGTTCGGGAAGGGGAATTTCATTCTGAAATTAGGAATAGTAGGTACTCGATCCATCGGTTGTATATTCAGTTCATTTTTGCAACTCCATATTTCTATCATCTTTGTGTATAAATTGGTCTTTTCTTTTGGTAATTGCATTTGATGTGATCCATGATATTCAGAAATAGTATCACATTTCTATCAATTTATAGGACCCACGAGGATGTACACACGCGCACATATGTACATGTAAATATGTACATATACAACACACCAGCACAGTGATGTGGTTCAATTAAATGGAGGTGCAATATGAAAAACTGCTCAGATCAAGCCATTCACGGTCTTTTTTTTGTGTGGTTAATTTCTCATAGGGACTTTTAAAAACACCTTTTAAACACATTGGACGGTTCGAATCATCGAAATTTGATCAAGATCTGTGAGGTACGGATGAAGTTGGGTTTTGATGAGAAGGGGACTGTTCTTTAGGTAATCTTGAACAAATAACTATAAAGTGAATTATAGTCTCAATGCTCTCTATTCTCAATAAAACAATCTTGAAGTGAATTATCTCGAACTGCTGCAGAAGATTCCATAATTTTTGACAGATGGATGTGCTGACCGGTTGATCAATGTATAGGTTGGGTTATCGATGCCACTGAGAGGTTTTGTATGCCGGCCTGGGGATTGAACTGTCGGGTGCCAGATGCATGTGGCGGACGTGACTTTGTACAAAGTTTGGGCAAGTGTCAAGGGCTTTGGTTTCTATTGGTGCATATACAGGCTTGGGTTCCAAAAGGTCCACAAATTACAACTTACGAGATCATACGTCATCATCGAGCTGCACTTAAAGCGGAGGCTTAAAATATTCACCACGTCAAATCTGGGTGTCTATAGTTATCTCCATAATCTCCTTCATAAGATGTAAGATGACACAAATTCAAAAGTGGTATTGGCATCACAAGTGCTGTCTTCGTCATTGATGTTGTCTTTTAACACCGAACAAGTTGCACTAAATAAACTCATCAAACTTGAAATAGAACCAAAGTGAGAGCCCCATAGAGTACTGATAATCTCCAGCTTGTTTCAAAGTACGAATCTCCCATGCAGTCGTCGAGCAAAGCAATAACTATAATATGCTAATGGACATTCATTCATTATAGAATAAAGCATGCAAACCTTTCCTTTCCATCTCCCATGCATATTACTAGCACCATCATATTCTTGGCCACGAATTATGACGAGCAAGAACAGTACATACGCAGTTCAAAAAAAAGAACAGTACATACATGCTCTTCCACAGCTTTGACGCAATGTTCAATACATGAACTATATCGAAAAACCACTCTTGTATGAGATCATCATTGTCAACAAACCTTATTTGAGACTCATCCATGATAATGCAAAATGTTCCACCACTAATCCTCACAGATGAATCTTTGTATTTTAGCATAAAAACACTAAGAATCTCATTTCGAGTTTGACCTGAATGATTAATGGTCAACTTCGAATAACGTCATTTCACGAACGAAGTTAACCCCGTTTGGCGTAAACCAATGGTAAGGGAGGTATCTGCCTGAGTACTTGGTAAAATAAGGGAGGACAGTGAAATTTTAGAAAGTCTAAATGAGGTCTCTTTATTTGTCAAAAACCTAGGAGGATCCATCCAATATCCATTTTAAGGTTGAGCAATTTTTCAGTGCCGAGCGGTACCACGTGATATCCACGTGCATAATCTGGGCCATCAATTTCTTTTTTTTTTTTTTTTTTTTTTTTTTCTTTTTTTTCATCAATTTCTATTTTGGATGGTCCGAATTATGAGAGAGAAAGGGAGAGAGAGAGAGAGAGGAGGAGAGAGAGGGTTTTGATCTAGTTGTCCAATAGACTTTTAGACAGTTCGGATGCAACGTTCAGGTACCACGTAAACTCGGCCACGTGTTAGCCATTCGATACCCAATTTTTTTTTCCATTTTTTAAGAGATGAAAAGATGCCTTAGTCTAGGGGTGAAAGAAAAATCGAAAAACCGAAAAAACCGAAAAAAACCGACCCACCAGTTCGGTTTTCGGTCGGGAAAAAGCTGTGTCGGCTGCTTCGGACCGATCGAACCGAACCGAAAAATTATCGGTTCGGTCTCGGTCTCCTGGAAATTGGTTTGATTACCGAACCGAAAATCGAACTTGAAATCATGCCAATTTGGACCAATTACCCAAGAAAAAACGAAAAAAACGATCTTGACCCCAAAAATAATAAATTCTAGCCGTCCATCTCAATCTTAACGCCGCACCGAAAAAAAAAACCCGTAGTGTTAAAATGAATTGAAGTGGTGTTGTTAACCCGTGTCAACCGCTTCCCCCATTGTTTTTTTTGTCGGGATCCCCTTGGCTGTGTTCAAAGAAAAACCACCTTTTTCAACAAACCGATTGGTTACAGTTCACTACTGACACCCTAAAAAACCAAAAAAACCAGAAAACCTAAATCCGACCGATTTTCACCCCTAACTTAATCAGTTATAAATCTCCACGGCATCGACAAACAAGGGATTGAACAACGTTCGACAAAAACCCAGCGAAAGGGTTTTAGGATTTTCCATCAGTTTGTAGGAGAGAGACAAATCCGTACTTCGGACTTGTATGCACAGATAGAGAAAGAGAGAGATAGAGATAGAGATGGAGAAGTCAGTGGCGACGCTGGACAAAGGGACGACCTGCTCGTCGTGGAACTACTGCGGGCAGAGAATGGCTACCGGCTCTACCGACGGCACTTTGGCGATTTTCGACTCAGTCGACCCCTCTTCTTCCTCCTTCACTTGCTCTTCTAGATCCAGGGTACATAACTATAACGTTTCTCTCTTCTTTCTATATGCATTTAGCCATTGAGTATTTACTTGTGAATGCATTCCGTGTAGTTGGATTTGAATTGATGTTCGTATCGCAGTTGACTGTAATTGATGGTTAAGTACCTTTGATTTAATGCTTAGGGTTCTGCATCTACAATATGCATAAGTGGAAAGTTTATTGTCATTGTCGGATTTCGTGTAAATTGAGTTTTTATATGCCATCGAGAGAGGTCAATGGGACAAAACGGTTTGATGTAGCCGACACCTATTGATTGGGACTTAAGGCTCTGTTTGGTTTGGTTAGAGTTCTTATTTGCCATTTATAGGTTGAGAATTGGTAATACTAATGACAAGAATGCTGGGTTGATTTATAAAAGTATTGAATTAAAGGTTTGGAAGGGAACGGTATGGTATCATTTTAGACTCGGTGAGGGCTAGAGCTATTACTCTGTGTGGAAAGTTGAGTCAAGATATCTTTTTTGTTTTCTGTTAGTGTCAAACGTTAGCTTCACTTCAGAGTGGCAAGAGTGCACAATGGCTGTTGTCAGTTGTAAATTTGGAGAAGTTTGCTAAATAAGTTGGCATACTTGTGCTAAATAATGGAGCACAAGCACGATAGGGGAAAAAAAAGTAACATTGTAAAAGTCGAACAACAAATTGTCAGAGCATACCCCCAGTAACTGTATGTCAGAAAAAAACTTCACCATAAAATAACCTCCAAAATGTCATTGTTTGCACCGAAAACTCTTTTTGCACCACTTATAGTCTTTCCCATCCTATGTGGCTATGTTCTTCCAAAACCAAGAATGAGCCTACTATGTATCTGTCTAAAACAATCAGTTCTCTCACTCCAACATGTTTGACCTGAAATTGGCTTCTTAAATTAGGAAAGTGGCCTTAAGGGAAGACAAGTCTGGTCAGTGTAGCCATTTGAGAGTTATTTTTCAAGTGGTCTTTCTCCTTAGAGTCTTAGACTCTCTGTAGCAATATGGAACTTTTGAAGTCAATAGGCACAGGTGTGGTTGAGTAGTATAGTATATGATTGGATATGATTAATGGTCAACTTCGAATAACATCATTTCACCAACGAAGTTAACCCTGTTAGGCGTAAACCAATGGCAAGGGAGATATCTGCTGGAGTACTTGGTAAAATAAGGGAGGACAGTGAAATTTCAGAAATTCTAAAGGAGGTATCTTTATTTGTCAAAAACCTAGGAGGATCCATCCGATATCCATTTTAGGGTTGAGCAATTTTTCAGTGCCGACATGGTATCCGCGTGCATAATCTGGGTCATCCATTTCTATTTTGGATGGTCCGAATTATGAGAGAGAGAGGGGAGAGAGAGGAGGAGAGAGAGGGTTTCGATCTAGCTGTCCAATAGACTTTTAGACGGTTCGGATGCAACGTACAGGTACCACGTAAACTCGGCCACGTGTTACCCATTCGATACCCAATTTTTTTCTTCCATTTTTTAAGAGATGAAAAGATGCCTTAATCAGTTTAATCTCCACGGCAACGACAAACAAGGGATTGAAGTATTGAACAACGTTCGACAAAAACCCAGCGAAAGGGTTTTAGGATTTTCCATCAGTTTGTAGGAGAGAGACAAATCCGTACTTCGGACTTGTATGTACAGATAGAGAAAGAGAGAGATAGAGATGGAGAAGTCAGTGGCGACACTGGACAAAGGGACGACCTGCTCGTCGTGGAACTACTGCGGGCAGAGAATGGCTACCGGCTCTACCGACGGCACTATGGCGATTTTCGACTCAGTCGACCCCTCTTCTTCCTCTTTCACTTGCTCTTCTAGATCCAGGGTCCGTAACTATAACCCGTTTCTCTCTTCTCTCTATCTGCATCTAGCCATTGAGTATTTACTTGTGAATGCATTCCATGTAGTTGGATTTAAATTGATGTTTGTATGCAGTTGACTTTAATTGATGGTTAAGTACCTTTGATGTAATGCTTAGGGTTCTGCATCTACAATATGCATAAGTGGAAAGTTTATTGTTATTGTCGGATTTCATTTAAATTGAGTTTTTATATGCCCTTGAGAGCGTTCAGTGGGAAAAAACAGTTTGATGTAGCAGACCCCAATTGATTGGAACCTAAGGCTCTGTTTGGTTTGGTTAGAATTCTTTTTTTCCATTTATAGGTTGAGAATTGGTAATAATGACAAGAATGCTGGGTTGATTTATAAGAGATTTGAATTAAAGGTTTGGAAGGGGAAGACATGGTGTCATTTTGGACTTGGTGAGGGCTAGAGCTATAAGCCTATAACTATGTGTGGAAAATTGAGTCGAGATTTCTTTTTTGTTTTCATTCCCTCTCACCAAAATTAGTCATCAACTTTGTGTATGTTGTTTGCAGTTTGGACTTTGGCTGAATGATGGATCTTTTGGTGGTTTCTGTTATGGTCAAGCGTAAACTTCAGAGTGGCAAGAGGCCAAGAGTGTAAAAGTCGAACAACAAATAAGTTGCTAAATAAGTAACTGGCCCCATGGGACAGGAATATGTATCAGTCGAACAGCAAATTCGAACAATATGTAACTGGCCCCATGGGACATTTTGGGGGCAAGTAACATTGTAAAAGTCGAACAACAAATTGTCAGAGCATACCTCCAGTAACTGGCCCCATGGGACAGGAATATGTCAGAAAAAAGCTTCACCATACAAGAACCTCCAAAATGTCCCTTGTTTGCACCACTTATAGTCCTTCCCATCCTATGTTCTTCCAAAACCAACAATGAGCATACTATGTATCTGTCTAAAACAATCAGTAGTCTCACTCCAACATGTTCGACCTGAAATTGGCTTCTAAAATTAGGAAAGTGGCCTTAAGGGAAGACAAGTCCGGTAAGTGTAGCCATTTGAGAGTTATTTTTCAAGTGGTCTTTCTTCTTAGCCTCTCTGTAGCAATATTGAACTTTTGAAGTCAGTAGGCACAGGTGTGGTTAAGTAGTATATATGATTGGATAGGGTGTGTGGCTATGTGTCGTGGAGAATATTTATGGGAAAAATCAGGTGGTTGTTATCTCTAGCTGTGATGTTAGGTTTTAGTTCAGTTATTGTGAGAGGTGGCTTGCAGTATTTCATTGAATTGTGGCTTACAGGGAGGCATAGTTGCATAGTTTTATGTTGGTTCCCATAGAACTGCGGGTTTACGACTTTCAACTTGCTCAAGGACCTAGCATTCTTCATGTACTTTTCACAAAGTTATCACCTTTTTCTTCCCTCATCCCCAGCCCTGTTTATGGAAATGAAAAAGACTTTGTTTTGGCAGCTGGATTTAATAATCATGCTCTTGTTGAGACATTGAAGTTCCATTGAGAACACAGCTTTCAAATACTAATTGTTTGCGTATTGTTGCTTTGACTAATTTTTCATGATAAAATCTGTAATGATATATTTGGCATTGATATTCTTCTAGGTTCATAAAGCGAGCATTGTGAAAGTTGTTTGGGTTCCTCCAGAATATGGTGATGCAGTCGCATGCATTTATGCTGATGGAACTTTGTCATTGTGGGAGGAGATTGTTGAAGGTATCGGTCGCATCTTCCATGTTAGAAAGTTTGTACATGGGCCTTCATTTTTTATGGATGTTTGGTTATTGCATATTCTTTGAATGAACACATGTCTTGTTGTACCTTTTTTTTATTTTCAGATTCAAGACCCCTTCAATGGAAGCTCTGCAAAGACTTTGATAAAAGTTCAAATCAAGTGCTAGATGTGCAATTTGGAGTCTCCCCCACTGGTTTAAAGTTGGTACGTATTGGCAAGCGTATCACCTTAGTTTTATCTTCATTTAACTGCTTGTAGTTTTGAGCGAAAATGTAAATGACTGAATAATTTGATAGGTATTGGCAATGGGTTCCTTTCTTAAGTTTAACTGCATTTCTGGATAGAGCACTAAGCTATCACCATACATCGCATGGGCTGCAGCTGAGCAAAGTAATCATATACTTAGATCTTCTCCACTCCTTAGCGTTAATGATGACTGAATTGTTCACAATAACGGGACTGCTTGAGTAGCAATTTGACTAGCCTCAGATTGGGTTACGTGCTTGGAAATGGTGATGTGGCTGGAGGACAACCTGGGAATAGTTCTAGGCTCTAGCATTGCCTTCACCATTGAAATACCTCAATCAAGCCAATCCAGACTCCATAGGCCATAGATTGCAGTTTACAGTACTTACGACTGGGAATATTATGGAAATAGTTCTACATTGACTTCCCTGTCATCACATGTTACTTCTGGACCTAATGCTCAAAGGGGTTCTGTATTCTGAAGAAAAAATTATTGATTGCGCAGATGGTCACAAAAAAATTTTAGTTTTGTTTGCACAATGATTTCCAGGTATTATCTAGAAGCCATCTTAGCAATGCATAGTGGATATAGGAAAAGTTTGCTCCCTTTTCTGCTCTAAATAACTTCGGGTTTTAAATAGGACTATTTTTTTTTTGAATTCTACATCATTATCCTGTTTAGATTTGGTGCTGCATGGCTCACAGGACGATCTGGAGCTGTAAGCTATCATTTCGATGAAGGCTAATTTTTCATTTGGTGTTTTCTTTAACTCCATTCACAGGTTGCTGCATATTCAGATGGCCATGTGAAAGTCTACGAGCTCCTAGATCCATTAGAACTGAAAAACTGGCAACTTCAGGTGATATTTGTACTCCATAGCATTGTAACTGAGCAAGTAATAGCTTTGTATGGTTGCTTCTTGCAACTATTTTTTTGGTTAAAATGGAAACACCAGATCTCTAGTTTTGTTGGGCCATTTTTACTTCATTGTGTCGTTGGTCTAAAATTAACACTTTTAAGTCCTAAATAATGTCTGTGTTCCAGTGTCAAGAATTGTAATGTGAGTGGAGAGCCCGTTGGTTGTTGTTTCTTGTTTTTCACCTGTGCACTTTGATATCATGTAGGCCACGTGTATTATGTTGGAACAATTAATTGGAATTAAATGCTAGTAGGAACAATAATGGAAGAGGTTCAAATTGAAACTCAGTCTCAGTCTCCTATTTGGTTGCTGATGGAATTGAATGAATCAGTCTTGAAAGGGACAAACCCTGCACATTCGAACCCCCCTGTTCTGTTTTTTTCATGGGAATGTCCATATCTATTCCCACTTCCTCCCGGCTGCACCAGATGTGCTCTATGTTACATGGACATTGTGTAAAGTACATATGTCGGATGCTTGACACTTGGATAGGCGATCCATGTCCCACCTATGTAGTTGGACATTACCTAGCAAGGGTAGTTTGTGATGCGAATGTATCATGAACTATGTGTAGAAGAGAGAGAACTCATATGTTATGCATGACATGCCCCAAGGCCCCTTGTAGACACCATTTATTTGAGAACGTTTGAGAATATATACCAAGTATCTTAAGTATTTTGGCATGTCCCCTGTGTCCTTGAGATGAATATTAGATTAATCAGACACTTGGGCCCATACATGCACCCAACTCCAGGTCCGGAGTTCGTGTAACCTAGAAATGCGGATGTAAATTGGAAGCTGATGATGGGCATTCGATTCAGGCCCATTTTCTCTACCAAACATTGCCTTAAGTAAAGATTGAGTGTTCTTATCCTAAATATGGTGGTAAACGTGAAAATTTAGGTACCTCATCTCATTCTTCTTTTGGTTGTTGTCTCGATATTTTGCTTAACCATCTCAGGCAGCTACACTTAAGCATTACGTTGATGTGCTGTGTTGACCTAGCATTACCACCAAGATTCTCTGCTAATGCTACAGGACTTGTATGTTATGCATTTTGACTTGCATATTTTCATCTAATTCTGACAGTTGTATTGTATAATCTTTTCCTCAGGCAGAGTTTCAGAATGTTATCGATTCAGTGTCTAAATATGGAAAGGCTGCATGCTTGTCTGCTTCTGTCTCATGGTCTCCAGAAAGAGGTGAAAGCCAGCAATTGAGCTTTGTTCTTGGTTTCAATTCAAATATAATGCAACTCAATTCTGCCAAGGTACGTTAAATTTTCATGTCTTGCTTTTTGTATCATGTGAATGCACATGATTTCATGCTGAATGCATTTAAAATTACATATCCTCTGTTAGATGGGAACACCTATGTGCTTAGTGCCGTTATCGTATCTGAAGTGTCTGATTCTTCTAATTCCTTGTCACTTTACACAACATGGGGCATATGTATTCTTGCATACTAGTGTCTTGGTACCAACTACTCACGTATCATTAGGATTCCATGCATGGCATCAGATGCTTGTACATTATTATATAGTGGACTCAATTTTTAGACATACTTATCGGGAGCATGATCAACTAGACATGTTGGATGTCTTTCTCCAGAATGTTACAGAAAAAAGTTGATATCTGACCGGGCATCATCTTTGGTATAATGACTAATAGATCTCTGCAGGTTTGGGAATTTGATCAGGATCACCAAAGATGGCTCCCAGTTGCTGAGTTAGCCTTAACTGAGGAAAAGGGGGATCCTGTTTATGCGGTTGCATGGGCACCAAATATTGGCAGGTAACATTTTATCCATCTTCTGATGTAAATCTATGTTATATGTATTAGTACATGTAAAGAAGTAACAAAATAACCTTGTCCATGACTACTGCCCTTTGTAGTATTGATATTCAGGGGGCTGTTTTTGCTTCAGCGGGCCATGATTTCGGTTTCTACTGCTGTTTTCTCGATAAAATAACCAAGTGAAGAGCCCACTATTTGCTTTTCTGAAGTACCAAAAAAAGAATAGCACCATTATTTGAGTTGACTCTCATCTTGGGTTGATAATTCCTTTTGTAGGCCATATGAGCTAATAGCGACTTCAACCCACAAGGGAATTGCAATATGGCATCTTGGTTTGAACCCGGATCATCTTGATGGAAGGCTCTCGGTGGAGAAGGTTGCGTCCCTCTCTGGTCATGAAGGCGGGGTAATATTACCGAGCTCGCTTTTCTTAATTTTGTGTTTATTTTACTTGCTGACAAAAAGGGTCGCCAGTAAGGGGAGGCTGTTCTTGTTGAGTGTTACATTCCTTCATTTTATTTTATTTTTCCCTTGATCAGGTTTGGGAGATGGAGTGGGACATGAGTGGAATGACACTAGCAACCACCGGAGGTGATGGCGTGGTGAGGTTGTGGCAGTCTAACTTAAATGGCGTTTGGCACGAACAAGCAGTTTTTGAACCCACCACCTAGCCCCTATTATTCTTTCTTTTGCCATAGCTTATTGTTGTATTAGTAGCTTTCATGTTTAAATTTCAGTTGGATTGAACACTGGAGGTTTCCTTTGCTCCTAACTATGAGTTACTGGGACTCCAGGCAGATGTGTAGTGAAATGTGATCATCTTCTAGTACTATTTATGTTCACGTTGAATGTAAGGTTTTTTTTTTTTTTTTTTTTTTTTGTAATCATTATCATAGTTTTCATGTCTTTTTTTCAATGGCGAATTTGTTGATGAGAGGGTCATAGGGATTTTCGATAAGGTAAGTTGCTCGAGCTCGACTCGTGTTCGTTAAGTCATGAAATCAGGCTTGAATACTCCAACAATATGTATTTATCACTTTTATACTGTCAAAAAAATCTAGTTACTTTTAGCTCAGTTCGATTGAAGCTGATTTCAGCTTGACCCAAAGGAATAATCAAGTATATTTGATGCTGTAGCCCTATACCAAGGAAAAAAAAATGTAGTTTCACTGTAGAGAAAATGTGTGTGTATGGATCATTCACCCTCTAGTCTTCCTCAAAGCAAAGAGCAATGAAGCGCTCAACTGAGTTTCTCTATTTCCGGCCATTCGGCTTGAATAGTGGGAAAGGATTAATTGTGGTGTGCATAAGCCGAGCCGGATACCCTTAACAACCATACCCAAAAAGATTCATGTTGCAATGCCAATAGAGGTTTTCGGTTGTCAATTGTTAGCTAATTGTATTATCAAGTTCCGGCTTATGGGTCAAAAGGACAGGCCCAAAACTATTCAAATCGGGCCAGATTATGGGACCGACCAGGCCCAAAACCATCCTAAAAGCCCGTTTGATTGTTCCTAACGAATTGGAAAAAATGGTTTGGTGGTTTTAGCGGTTAGGGGAAAAAGAAGAGTGTCTTTTCTGATAGCTTTTGATGATTTCGATAAGAAATGCTCAACTGGGTTAAAGACTCAGAAAGAAAGAAGCTTCTGCTCAATGATGATGATATTTAATTGTGTCCAAAATCTTTGCAAGAACCCTACCTTTCTGGGTTTCTCTTCTTCTTCTTCTTCTTTTCTGCAAAATCCCCAAACAAATGCTCAAAGAGAAACCACACATTTCAAGTGTTTCAGAAACAGAAGAAGATATGGTGGAACGAGAGGTGGAATCGTCTGTGGTGGGCTGTTGCCTGTTGACCCATGGGCACCCTCCATTGACTCACAGAGCATAGCTTCACAGCTCTTCGCTTTCTCTCTCTTCCCTTACATTGGATTCTTGTACTTCATCACCAAATCCAAGTCTACCCCAAAACTCACTCTCTTTGGATTCTACTTCTTGCTTGCTTTTGTGGGGGCCACCAGTGAGTTTCTTCCCCATCTTCTGCTTTTTCTCCTGTTCAATGGAATTGTGCCATTTTGATTTCTAGGGTTTGTGGCCCTGCTGGGTATGAACAGAGAAAAGTATTTCATTACAGGAAAAATTCAGTGCACTGTATAATTGCTCCGGATTATCATTATATTATTGTTTTTGTGATAATTTCTGAAGGGACCTTCATTTTTAGGAGATTAGCCCGCACATTTGAGTAATTAAAAAATGTGAGAAATGATGAGACAAGGAGGGTTTTTCTTTCTCACCATATGTTACCCTCAAACCTCACTAGAGAAGGTTAGATTTGGTGAGAAAACTCACCCTGCAGACTTCCGATGTGGGACGGGGTATTACACCTTTCTTTTCTTCCACTTCTCTCAATCCAGAGGCCTGCATTGCAATTTACTTGTAGGAGTCTGAGGTATATGCTTTTCCAGGCAATAGATAGGTCTTACATTGTGTTGTTTCTCAAAATTACATCAGTCTCACGTTGCCTTTGGACAAAAGAGTGATATAGTTGCTCACCAATGAATAGCACATCCTATTTTGGATATATCTTTGGACAAAAATGCTTTAGTTTAATCGGTTACCAAAAACATATGCGCGGGGGAGATAAAACCATTTACCAAATATGTTGGCATTACCGATCTCTGTTGGTTCCCAATATCGCAACTTCCTTATTCACTATATGAAATTCTTGTGCGAAAGAGCCAAGATGATTTAGCACGTAGTGAGACTACTTACCCTCTTGTTATCTGATCGCTTAGAGCAGTCGATCTCCCCGAGCTTGCATAATACCCTGAGACAATACAATAATAATAATAAATTTCTAGAATTGAAAAACTAGAGCCACTAGAGCCAATAATTTCATCTCGGTAAAAAAGTTAGTTTCTACACCACTAGAGCCGGATCTAAATTTCTAGATAACCCTTGGATTACCCTTGCTTCCCTTCTGTTGCAGATCACAATTATTTTTCAGATTACAAATATTTTTCCTCAAAGACCCTCTTGATCGATGAAGTTTCATATGAATAGACCATTATCTTCTTATTACCACACATTCTGTGGATCACTGATTCTTCTTCTGCAATTGCCACATTTTTTTGAATCTCTTAAACGCTGAGAACTGTATTGATTCTCCATCTGGTTTTGCTGCCTTGCCTCCACTGAGCAGTCCCAGCAGGAATATACGGTAATTTCTCAACACTAGGCAAGGTTTTCTCAATAATCTAAAATAGTTGTATGTCATGAATTTCTAACGAGAAACTATTTGTTTGCAGCAAAGGTGCATTATGGAACGTCCTTGTCTAATGTGGATTGGTTGCACGGTGGGGCGGAGTCACTGCTCACTCTGACAAATTTATTCATTGTGATGGGGCTAAGGGAAGCTATTCGGAAAATTAAGGATGTGAAATCAGACACCACTGGTGTGGTTTCCAGTGTCGAAGAAGAGAAAAATTAATCCATATAGGTGCAGTGGAAACCCCCACCCCCTTGTTTCCTTTTCCCTTGTTTCCTTTCCGTTTGTTGTACGGGGCTAATGGTAAAGAAATATATAATCTATCTCATATGATTTGCAATGCCATCGAACCAATGGTGATGGGATAGATAATAACACACATCTTATGGTAATTTATATTCCACAGATGTGGAATTATATATCCGTTGCATATTTAATCTAGACCATGAACCTTTTAATTGGACATGGGATATGTTACCCCTTGGACATATTGTCCATTCCAATGCTCCTTTTAATTGGACATCGGATATGTAGACCCGTATGTTACGTGGATCCTTCAAAATGTGTAAAGTACCCGTGTCGGATACTCACCGGATAAGGGTGTGGAATCTGTGTCCGACATATTTAATTGGACATTCATCTAGCAAGCACATATTGCAATTCAAATTTACCATGAATAATCTGCAAGGCTCTTATATTATGCATGAATTGCCCTAAGGCACCTTGTAAACATCATTTCTTTTAGAAAATGAAAGATATGTACTGAAGAATATGAATATGAATATTTTGGCGGGTCCCCGTGTCCTTGATATAGAAAATGCATGAGTCCGACACTTAAGACACATACTAGCACCCGACACTCGTGCCCGAGTCCGTGTAACATAGGTAGCCCCTGGACATATTGTCCAATCCAATGCTCATATGTGGTTTAACAGACAGCCCCTTTAGTACATGTTCTTGCTTTATGCTATTCTGATGCTGATTATTCCTTCCATTTGGTTTTTGATATCCAGATTGCGCAGATGGAGTTCTTGATAATTATATTTCCTTCAGGTGACATATCTTGATGAGTTTATCTCGCGCGACTCTAATCTCCCTGTGAACGTGTTTGATTAGTGCTTTACTGTTTTGCTGGAAGTAGCCATAGCTCTGGAGTCTGGACAGAATTCCAAGTTGGCCATTTCAACCCGATTCTGATGAAGAAGTTAATGTTGTACAAATACTACAAGATTGATGACCTAGAATTCACACATTTGATTGCTATTGTTCGATGTATGTTACTTGGAACGCCACAATCTGCAATCCAAAAATTCATGACTACAAAATTTGTTTACTATAATACAAGGTTCAATTCCTATTTTCTAGGCCGGCATCTAGAAACTTGCTTAATTGCCGAAGGAAGCTTTTCTTGTCATTTCTTGATAGCAAACTAGTTTTTATTGCTTAGTTTTGATATTCCAAATTTCCAAGTGGAACTAATTGAAGAATTCGGGGGTGTTAAACGGGAAGTTTGGATCTAGATCAGCTAGATCAATTGAGAAATCCAGGTCCCCAATCGGGGAATTGGTAGCCGAAGTGTTGGCCGAGATAATATCGGATTCCGGAAAATTATGGACCATTCCAAAGTTGTTCATCTGGAACTGAGGCACTGAGTAGTAGTTTGTTTCAGATGTGGCCGGAGATATAAATGATGGAGAATAACTCCCCAGGGTATGGTCATTAACATGGGTTGAAAATCCGAGATTCTGGTTTTCGCCATTCATCCATTTGAATGATGCTGAATGAGGGAAAGTGAAGTTTGAAGCCACCCCCTTATTGTCCAATTCCTCAGTATTAACTCTCAAGTTTGTTCTTAAGTTAAAGAGCAGGTGGTTTTCGGGTGGTGGCTGCTGGTGGTTATTGGGGTTGTTGTTTTGCTTCAGTTGTTGCTTTTCTTGTGATGGGGATGTATGGTGATTCTGATTGCAGGTATGCTTCCCTTTGTATGTCATCTCGAACACGGTCGGGTCGTCATCAGACCTCTGCACTTGCTTTGTTGCCCAGCAGTTCTGAGTGCTACGATATGTGCATCTGTAGTAGCTTCTGTCAAACATAAACAATCCAGAATTAGATTTTCTTTCTTCTTCTTCTTTTTTCTCATCTCAATTCAATTTTGAATACCAGAAAGTGGAAAAGAGCCATAATTATGTCCATTTGTTCAAGTTTGTGGAAATTTATGCAGACAATTTTGGATAAGAACCTCAGTTGTGGAATACTGCATTCATTCTGGATGGGACTCATGGTTATATAAATAATACTCCATCTCCCCAAAAAATTAGTCTGACGTGTAATTTTTGAAGAAAAAAATAAATTACTTTCATATAGTATTATTTTTTCTAATTTCTTCGCACCAAATTAAAGCTTTTAGTTATTTTATTTGGTGCGAAAAATTTCAAAAATTATGAATGAAAGTGTTTTATTTTGTCGATTCGAAAATTAAACGTCTTTTCTTGATAGACTTAACTTTTTGGAACGGATGGAGTATATGCTTACGTAGAATTTCCCCATGTGATACATATGTATAATATGCATATAGAGTGAATGAGTGGCTGTGATTACTTCAAAGGAAGACTAAAGGGAATTTAGATTGTCACCTGGGATATTTGGCACCCAAAATGTCTTTCTGACCATATTTTCTCCAACTGTACCCATCATCCATGGGCCCTTCAATCCCATTCTCAGAGCAAACCCTCACATGATCAGTCCATGTAGGCAACGTCTTCCTGCAAAACCAATTCAGAAAAACAGGTTTTTCCGTTAATTATCAAAGCCAAACAGGTTCTCCATGTGTCCAAATTCACCACAAAAAAATAAAGACTCAAAATCTTTAGAAATTGGGAATTCACCTCTTCTTTGAGATATCACTCTGCTCCTGGTGATCCTTAAACCCCCTGTCGAAATCGTCGCTCCGAGGACTCCCATCACCGGAAACAGAGGATTCCTGCAGACCGGTGACCGGAGCCAGTGACTGAGGATTTCCCATTGACCCACTCCACTTGAGAATCAATAAGGCCTTCTCATATGAAGACAGAATTTTTTGAAGCAAAAGTTCTCTGTTTTCGGGAGAGGAACTTGGATTCAAATGAGTTCTTAGTTGTTTGGCTAGCTCCATCCCTTGTGTCAGCTCATTGATCAGTGTATTCTGTTCCAAATTCAAACCACTCTCCATTGCAAACTCCATTTCTGATGAATTCCCACAAAGCTATGGCATACGAGTAAAAATTCGCAATTCGAAGCAGAAGGATGAGGCAAAAGGAATGTGGAATGGAAATACCCAGATGACCAGAAACAAGAACTGGGTATTTTGGAAGTGGGAATTGGAAATGGGTTCGAATTCGGGTGGAAAATTCAGTTCGAAAAAAGAGAATTCAGGTGCAAAATTATTAGTAATTGGAGGGAGTTGTGTAAAAAAGGGAAGAGGGGAGGAGTGGAGCTGAGGAAGAAGAGACAGGGGCATTTGAATTTAAAGGAAGTCTATTTGCACTGAATTGTGAAGAAAGTGAAAAAGACTGGAGAGAGAGAGAGAGAGAGAGAGAGAGAGAGAGAGTGTTCAAGGTTTGACTGAGAAACCGAGTTTTTCTGCATAGACCAGTCTTTGGTCATAAGGGGGGAAAGTTTGTGGAAAGTCAAAGTGCTGACCCATTCAAAACTCCCACAAAGGGGCTGGAGAATTACTGGATTGTCATTGGGGAAATTCTAAATGGCAATCATGAATGATATGTTTTGGAAAAATTATTATTGATCTGTGACGAAACCCGACCCGTGTGAAGCAATATTGTCTGTTTTGTCCGCCACACATAAAATATGGTCATGTATCCATTCGTTCATGTGGTCAAGGAACGGTTGTGTCTTTTTTAAATTTTCCAAGAAAATTCTTTGTACGAGTATATGTAGATTCAAAGTCTTAACCTTTGTGACCTTAGAATTTTTCAGTTTCAACCAATGTGGAACTAGATAGGGTGTCACATGATTTATCCATTGAGTGATGTTCTTTATTATTAACAAATTTCTCGTCCTTCCTTAAAAACGCTAATACACGTGTCTTGACATTTGACTAAAATGATATTTGAGAAATCAAATGTTAATTATAATCACCTATAGAAAACAATACACGTGAATGACTCGAATGATTTGAGATAACTTTTAACGAAGTACATCTTCAACATAAAAAATGGTAATTTCAAGGAGTGAGCTTGCTTGAGCGAGGGCTTTTTTTATCAACCCACTACTCACTAGGGTACATTGGACCATTCTATTAGGATTTAGGATTTGTTAATTTTTCAGTAATTCATTTGGTAAGCTCCCGTATGCAAATCATTCATAGAAAAAGAATTTATCACATAAACTAAAGACAAAAAAATTAACCAAAAAATTTATTTTTGCCAAAGCTCTCCTTAGTTTGATCACATTTATCTTCACAAAATAGATGATAAGTATCGTGATTTAATATTTCATCCTTTTACTAAAAACATAGTACTAATTAACTATTATATGCTCACGATTTTCTCATAGTTCAAAAAAGAAGGGTAAATATCATTGACACCCCTTGAGTTTTCCCTTAAGTACAGATGTCCCCTCCAGGTTTGGGAAATGATTTTTAACCCCCTGAAGTTTGGTGTTGTATTTCACGTACACCCAATCATTAGCCAAAATTGTTACTCCTAAAACTTTTGAAATCCATATTTTAACTATAAAAAAAACTATTGGTACAACTTTTGGTGTACGCCAATTGTACATTGAATTGTATGGGACCCACCTCAAAGTTCTACACAAATGACCGCAAAGCCGCCGTAGACATGAATCCCAAGAAGCTCGGGCTTTAGGCCCACCAAAAAAAATCAAAATTTTAGGGCCCCCCAATTATTTAGGAACCCTTCTGTTGGGTTTTGTCTCCCATGTGAGGAGACGTATGCGTAGTAGGGGATTATTCCCCGGGACCTCCCCATGTGCTGACCACATGGGATCACTCCCCTTTGCCTTGTTTTTGTACAGGAAAGAGGGAGTGGTGAGAGTGGTGTGTGTGCACATTGTGAGCCAAAGAGAGAAGGTTGAGAGAGTTGTGAGCTCCCTCCTTCGGGAGGAAGGGTGCTCCTCCTCAGAGGGCTGTCGGAGCACATGGTGAGCGGAGGGGTGAGGCTGAGCGCACGGGATGCCGGTTTGTGGCTCCCGGAGAGGTTTTTCATGTATATTGTATGGATTCATGGGGGGGCTGCGCACCCCATGACCATCTTGTGATCTTTGCCGAGCGGGCAAAACTATGTAGTTTTGATTTTGTGTTTGGAACCCCAAAACCCATTTTTTTTGCTCTGGCGCCAAACTTTCTAAACCCTAACCAAAACACTGCTCTCCATCAACGTTTTGTCCGCTCATCTACTGCTGCTACTTTTCTCTCAATCTCATTGAAAAGGTATGGGCTTTTCCAATCAAAGAATAATCATTCTCGTTTTTTTCCCTCCCTTTCCGATCATTCTCGTTTATGTTTTCATTAGGTAGTGTTCTTCGTTTTTTCTCTCCCTGTTGATGTGTTTTGCAAGATGATTGATAAGCAAGCATTTTCCTCGCTAGAGATCAAATGATGATAGCTAAGGACGATGTTAAAAGCATTTCTCTCCCTGTTGATGTGTTCTTCGTTTTTTCAATGTGATTCAATCTCTCTTAGCCAGCTTACTAGAATTATGTTAGCAACATATACAATTGATAAGAATTGAATCGGGAAAAAGAAAAGGGGAAACAGATTTGGATGATGGCAATCAAAACAGAGGCTTGGCCGCTTGGGTAAGTAATGGAGCAGCAAAAAAAAAAGGGTTTTGGGGTTCCAAACACAGCCCTTCCCTCCCAAGTGTTTTAAGCCAAAAACCATCAAAACTACGTAGTTTTGCCCGCGCAGCACCGCGCACAACATGGGGTGCGCAAAGCCTCCCCCGGATCCATATTGTATATGGTTGTGAATATATACATATACGGAGTTTTTCCTCATATCTTTGGTGTGTTTGAGTGCGTTGTGTGGCCCGGGACGATCCCAACACTTACATATATATACTAGGCCCAATATAATTTTTATGTAAGTTCTCCATACAAAAAATTGGCCCAATTCAAATTTAGGGCCCAAAATTCATGTGGTGGCAATTATGAAATATAGAGTGGGTCTCATTTAATAAGTTCGAATTAGGCCTCCGGAATTTATGAGCCGGCTCTGAATGACCGGATCTGTTCAATTCTTTAAAACGTTTATCATCTCTTGGAAAAAATCAACTCAATCAAATACTATCAATAAGGTCTTGATCGACTTGTTCAATTTTTTGACACCATTAAAAACATTTTAAACACCAATCATTTTGTGATACTTTGAGGTGGGTCCCATATAATCTAGTATGCATTTGGTGCACACTAATTGTTATATCCATGTTTCTTGAAATGCTAAAATGAGCATTTCAAAGGGTTTAACAATTGACCTAACTGTTGACAAACGGTTGAGGTGTAATTGAAATGCAACACCAAACCTTTAGGGGCTAAAAATCATCTCCCAAACCTTAGGGGCTAAAAATCATCTCCCAAAAAAAGAAAGTTTTCTTTATTGATTGACCAATCACAGCAGAAATTGTTGGAGTGACTGTTGAGTTTCTAAAAGAGGTCTTTCTACCAGACACAAACACAAAAAAAAAAAAAAAAAAAAAAAAAAAGTGTAGAGAAAAGGTCCAACTGCTGACCCATTCAAAACTCTCACTCATGTGTCCTTAATGGTAACAATTATTGAGGTAAAGAAGATAACGAAGAAAAAGGAGGGTCAGAGTTGAGTAGAAAGTGATTTAGAACAAATTAATACTTAATAATCTTCAAACCTTAATCCGCGTTGCTGCATGCTTAATCTGGTAGGTGTGGACACTTCTGTTAGTTAAGTACTACTTTTTTTTTGTTATCTCCCTGATTAATTCTCTTAAGGGTCTTATCCTAATTAATTATTACAATTACCAGGGACGGAACCCAGGATAGCAACATCAAGATTTTGAAATTTCGAGGTTGAGTGTGAGTGTAAAAAGTTCGGTTGTAATTTCGATTCTTTTGACATTAATGTTTTTGGGGGGCCCCGGACATAGTAAGTATGAAAATATGTATTTAAAAAAATAGATAATTTTAGATTTTTCTAACTTGGTCCTGTGATGATGCATGATGAAAATTGTCCTTGTTGCACGCTTGTCTTTAGTTCTCATACGCTTCCCTGCATCATCCTGGCTCCTTAGCCAACTTTTAAGTTGGGTTTGAGTTCCAAGAGCGAAATCGTTGGTTTGAACTGACGGAGCAACGATCAATTCTTTGACTAATAATTTAACTTATCCACAATCTTATCATATATATGAAAAAAAAAAAATCTGAGACAAATCGAGAATATATATATATATATATCGAGTCAAAACTTAGAATTAGCAAGTCCTCTGATGTCATGGAATTTATGTAGGACTTTGTTGTAACAATGATTATATGTGCACCATACCAGACAATTAACAAATGGGCCTTCATTTTATAAATCTCTACGATTTTTGTGTTGTTTTCTCAAGTTATATATGCAAAAGTATATGGAATACATGTGGAGCTTTCAGGCCAAGCCCATTTAACTTTAAACCTACAGCTAACTTTGTACCACAAAAGACGATGCCCATTTGAAACGATGTTGAAGTGGTCAATTTCCAACGAGGACTCGTTCAGTAGTTGGAAACTTGAACTTGTTAGGACACTTTCGAGATTCAAATTCTCTTAGTCTCTTATGTGGGCTAAACATACTTCTAATATCACCGAAATGTGATGAAATCTTATTTTCGACCCCGACAAAAATGTGGTGAGACTCTCTATAAATAATGGCGTGGTGTGACGGGACAATACTCTATGATAGATGTGACGGGGTAACATTCATGTTTCCATTTTGATGTTTATGTAAGCCGTGTTTTTGTGGAAAATGATCAGTACTGATGAAAGTGATTGAAAATGATGTGTTGCAAATGGCCAAACCAAACGGGTCCTTATTTGTCCTGTGTTTCTAGATGGAGCGATTACCATAGAACTCCCACTGTCCTTGATGTCCTGGTTAAAACCATGTCTCATCAGAAATTGATGCTAGCGAATGAGTAAATCCATGGGTACCACGCCTTATGCACAGATGGGGTGCCGACAGCGTGTGAGGCCCACTTTTGGGTTCCATACGAATAATCAAGCCGTTTATTCATTTTAAAATAATTTTCGGACTGACCCCGCTGTTGATACCCCATTTGTGTGTGAATCATCGGTACCTATTGAACAGTTACGAGCGAATGGTGCTATCATGGCTTGCTTTGCAGCTTTGGCTAAATAAACCAAAATGGTTCATTTTTTTGTCTTTATAAAAAAAAATTCGCATTTGTTAGTTTTACGTCGATTTTTTGTGGTTTATTAGATCGTCTCGACAAAAGAAATCTAAAAATTATAAAATTATGATCAAAATTTTAAGAAAATTCGCTAAAGAAATAAATAATCTAATTTTTGCATTAAGAATCGGAGGAAATATAGATAAAAATTATAGAAGTTTCTGTGACTGAAATTCACACCCAAGAATTGATGCGATATAGATAAATAGGGTAATGACAGAATCTCAATTTGGTGAGTCTAGACGTTTATGTTGACCAGTCACGGATTGATTTTTTACCACAAGATCATCGCATTTGATTTTATTTGCCAAAAAAACATTGGTTTAAAAAAAAAAGGTACAGGAAATTTCAATGACACTCCGTGAGGTTTGTCTTAATGACGTAACTAGATAGGGGCTAAGGGAGGTCAAGCCTCCCTCATTTGAAATTCCCAAGAATTATTTAGTAAATTCTTTTTTATGGTATTAAAGGTTATATGTGGTGGGCCTCCCCTATAGAAAGGCAATGATATTATCGCTAAACATACTCGTAACATCACTTACACACGGTGAGACTTTAGTTCGGTCCTGACATAGGTGTGGTAGGGTCCTTTACGTAAAATGATGTGGTGTATTGACGGGGAAATATTTCCTGACATGGGTGGCGGGGTAGCATAATAATTACGCTTCCATTTCATGACCCAAAAAAAAAAATTAGTTAAAATTCAAGTGCATTAGAGCATCAATATCAGCATTTTAAAGTTAAAGTAGAGAGCAAACTCCTCCGAAACCTCAAAAATCAGGCTCACCAAACAAACTCACCAATTTGAAAATTTCTTAACTTTGCTACAGTAACTTAACAAATTTGGTGACCTATTGTTCACTCACCAAAAGAGAATGAGGGAGGGAAGAGCAAAAGTTTGAATAGAAAATCTGATTCTGTGAGTTTTTGATAAAGTAGTTTGCTAAAGTTTGAATAAAGAGTCTGATTTTGTGAATTTTTTGAAAAGTGACTTGCTAAATTATAAAATGTGTTTTTTAGGTTAAATTTGGTGTTTTTTTTGTGTGTCAGATAAGGATGCCCTTACACGGGTAATTACTACTAGTTATTTAGACATTTACATGTCTACATCCTTGAAATTTCAAAATCTCGTTATTCATACAGCACCATCGTATATATATAGAATCCTACTTCCGTCCTTGGTCGCAAACCTTAATTTGATACTGCATTATGATATCATCTCCCTCTCCGCGTTCTTTTCATGACTAATTTATATGCACGGGTTCGAATCATCAAATCTGGTTTTAAATCTGCGCCTACAAGGACCTAGCTAACAACATCCTCTAATCCATTGCAGATGGGAGAGAACTGTAACCCCTTTCTTTCCAACCCCAAGAAGTGTAGGCCTAATCGTCAAGGCTTGAGAATTGGGATTTGCTCCCTTTTCAAGTCTCTGGTTCGAAATCTCACAAGTGTTATCAATTTCTTTGAGATTAGTTCTCGTGACTAATTGAAGCAAATGAAAGCTAGCCTGTGTTAGGAAATCGGAACACAAGCAATTGTGCGTAATGGAAAAACGGAAAAGAAAAACGAGACACAAGATATACGTGGAAAACCTCAACGTGAGGAAAAACCACGGGAGCCACACCAGTCCACTATGAAATCGAAAATAAGAGTACAAGTCTTCTCGCAATTTCTATGAGATCTGCATTTTTCTCTCGCCTCTCTCAGTTTTTCTTTGAAAACTGGTAAACCTAAAATTTAACAAATTGCTAAATAAATAGGCCAGGCCCAAAATTACACCCCGATGTCCAAAAATATCGTTTTCGCTCCCACACTCCCGGGATAGACCACTGCTGAAGGTTGTCTGCACTCCAACAGCCTGAACACATGAGGTATAAAAAAAGAACGTAACCCTTTGATACTACATTACAAATTTCCAATATTATCTCTCGCGCACGCTCGCTCTTTCTCTCTCTCTCTCTCTCTCTCTCCCCGTCTTCTTTTACGTATCCACATTCTTTTCACTAGTGATTTATAGTTTTATACGGAGGGAGTCTGAATCATCGAATTAGGTTTCCGATGTGCGCCGGCAGGACCTAACAGCATCTTCTAATTCCACCCTTCAACGCTACATTCGGATATCATCTCTCTCTATATACATTCAATGATTAAAGGCTGATAATTTGAGACAAATTCAGGTCAAATTGAATGGATGCAACAAGAGAAGAAGTAAACAAGAAACAAAGAATCATAGCGAAGAAAAAGATGGTGTGCATATATGATCAGATCAAAAATGCTGTCCTACTATACTCGCTCGCTAGCTTCTTTTATTGTGTTTCATAATCCAAAACCTCTCTATTTCTTCCGGCTTGCGCCCGGGAACCCGGCCGGCGATCAAATCCCACCTGCCAATTGAAGGAGGGGAGAAGCAAACTTTATACCAAATGCAAAAATGGTTTAGCTATGATTCTAGATGATAAATTGAAGAGCGTTCATAACAAGTCCAGTAATTCAAAGGTATCTTTCAAATTATTTCACATGTATGTACAATAAATTATGTCTGCCTCAGATGGAAACCCTGAACTTTCCACCACCACAATTTGTGGGCCCCACAGTGCATTTATTGTAGGAGTAATAATTTGAACCGTTCATCTTGTACGATGCACTAAATAGTGTAACTGTGCAAAACAATCAACTTGCATAGATATCGATAAGTATATCAAAAATTAAATTTCGGTCCATGAAATGTATGGTCTAATTCAGTTAATGAAATGGATAGTCTGATTCTGTTAATAACTTTAACAGAATCAGACTGTCCATTTCATGAACCAAAATGTAAGTTTTGATATATTTATCAATATCCGATCAAGCTAAAAAAATTTACATAGATATAGATATATATATATCTATACACCGGCGATCCTGTCAAGGATCCCGGATTGAAGTTTATTCGGTGTTTTGAGGCTTTTAAAAATTGTTTTTGAAAAATCCGAGCCGTCCAATGTGTTCAAAAGGTGTTTTCAAGGGTCCACATTTACAGTTTTGCTAAAAACTGTTTGGATCAAGCCCTTCCCGGTATTTTTTTTTCAAGATTTCCCGCGTGGACCCTTGAAAACACCTTTTGAACACATTGAACGGTTCGGATCGTCAAAAAAATATCGTGAAGGTGGAGTCCCGGACTAGATCATTACTCTATATATATATATATACACACACACACACTACCCCTAAGCATAGCTAAACACGAATTGACACGACACGAACACGATACGACACGATTTCCACCCCTAGTTTTAAGCACCCATGAATACCGCTTATGACTTGAAAAGTGCCAAAGTTATTCCATGATGATTCATAATTTAAAAACAGATACTTAGAACTCGAGTTAGAGTAAACGAACTTGTAAGATGATTCAAGTAGTTTAGTGCTTGATTAGACGGAAGATTAATCCAAAAAAAACTAACGTGAATTTAGCAAAATGTCAGAAAAGAGGAACAAAAATTTAGGGAGAATTGGTACAAGAACATTAAGTAAATTTAGGAACGAAAATTTAGGTCAAAAGTTCAACTTAACCCTAACTCTCTTAACACATACTCCATATCTCCATTAAATTATTTCCTTTTTGCAAACCAAAAAAGAGAACACCAGTAAATAGTCATGATAATTGCACGCACATTAAGAGAACACCAGTATATGCGGGAGTTTTGTGTACAGGATACGCCTTTTATGTACGCTAGTTTCAACCTTAAGAGAACGCCTTGAGTGGATTTTGGTGTGAACTAATTAAACATCCTCGATACCCAAAAAGAAAAAGGAAATACTTATCAAAAACTAATGTTAATTTGTTGATAATTACCTATCTCCAACTAGTCTGTACATTTTGTTGATGATGTCTTCCTCTTGATCGGTCATTTTTGTGGATTCCCACTCAATACTGCTCACTTCTGCACAAAAAACAATGCAACAGTTTACTACATATGCTTGGGGGTGTTCCACTAACAAAAAACTGTTTTTTTCAAAGACCGAGACAGGTCATTCTCTCACAATACATCACATAAAAAACCGTGAAAAGCCAATTTTTTCAAAAAAAACCAACTTATTAGTGAGGAATTGATGAAGAAGAAAAGAGAATTGCAGGGGGGAAAGAACAGCAGAAAAAAAAAAAAAAAAAAGGAAACCAACTAGGAGTACTAGACAGCTAAAGTGGTAATCTATTCCGGTTGGTCGGTGAGTTTGCTCCCACACAATTAACCAGAGTTTGATTTTACGGGTCAGGTTGTAAGAAAGTAATTTCTTATGAATCTCTAGTTCAGACGTGAATCGATGGCCTTTTTTTGACCGGACTTAAGAGGGGATTAGTCGAAATGTGCATAGCTGGCTCGGGCACCGGAAAAAAAAAAGAAAAAAAAAGTGAGGGTTAATTACCTTCTGAGCTTGTACTTGTGGTGGTCTTGGCTTGTTTCCTGGGACGTTTGTCCATAGCTTCTCTCCTATAGCTTGACCAGCTCTCACACAAAATTTCTATTTTGAGATTTCTAGAGAGAGAAGATGTATAAATGTGAGAGGGATGAGATGGGTTGGATTAATTAGAGAGTGTTTACATGTGTGGAAAATGTTCACTTGTAAAAGCTGATGGAATGACGGGTGGCAACGACCAGACGTTCTAAAAAGACTTTGGCAGTTGACTTGTAGTTGTCGTCCACATTTTGGCTGCTCTTTAATTTATGCTCCAAATTTAGGTACATGTAGTGAGGGGAGTGGCGGACTCGGGATAAAGAATTTGACTTGGCTTACGTGGACTTCACTCTTTAATAATTTTATAAAAAAATTAAAAAGTATACTATAAATAGGAAGAAAGTTGGAACGAGTGTAAGAGTCAAACACCTCCCTCGCACCCCCTGGTCGGCCCCTGGCGATGGGTCTTTTATGAACGGAAAAAAAAAGAGGGTGGTTTCCTATACAAAACTAACCAATACATTCATGAGCATTTTGAGAGTAATGCAGGGTGGCAAGCTTAATTGCACTTGTCATAGACTAATCACTATACATTTTAATTAATGTGTGTATCGAATAAGTCAATGCGAAAATATCAGGAGTTCAACACGAGACTTCTAATTAAGCTATTTCATGGTTGCTTTAGCTGGACACTTTAAACCAACCGTTGAGCTGCCAAATAGTGTTTGGACCCTTTCTTTCTTTCTTTTTCTTTTTTTTGTTGAACACTTGGCCCTACTAAACTCAAGAACCAGTTAGTGCCACCCTGGATACTCTTCCCGGTGGGCACTCCGACGAGCTATTAAGTACTTGTTGGAGAGAGAGAGAAAACAAAGCACAAGAGATCTAAAAGTGTGTACCTCTCTTAGGGTTTTACCCTTTGGTATTTATAGGCAATAAAATGCTAACTCTCCAAGTCGATCTCTCATGCTCGGCACGAGCACACTACTTCGCTCATGTGACGTTGCCAATACTATTCTGCCACGTAGGCTTTCTAGAAGGTTCTAGAAGCATCCGTTTGGTTGCCACGTAGCCTCCTCCTAGTGCTCTGGCAACGGCCCAAACCCAAACTGCCAAACTCAAAGGACAATCAACAAGTCTTTGGGTCCACACGGAACGGTTTGGGCCATTTCATTCGGCCCAAAGTGTCCACATACTGGGCCACACTGAATGTGTCGCTCCTTGGTCTTCGGTCCAATAATCGCTATGCCCATGAGAGATTCATCAGGCCAATGGACTACACGGAACGAGATGAGCCCGTCATTTGGCCCATGGTTGTTCGGCCCAAGAGATTTAGTGTGCTGCTCTTTATCGTTAAGCCCAAAACGGTTGTCCCCAGATCCAACTATCGTAATATTCGGTCCACTACAACCAATCAAAAAATATATATTCGACCCGCTACAACCTATCCAAAAAAAAATCGACCCATTACAGCCTATCAAAAAAATATATTCGGCCCACTACTGCTGGGAAAGAGGATTCCTTATAATGTTGTTTGATATGACAATGTAATGAAAAAGGAAAGGACTTCTTATTTGGTACTATGCCAAAATGGAATCATTTCTGCAAATACAAATACTATCTCCGTCCCTTTTTAAGTGATTCCTATCGGTATACGTGCAATTTCAAACTTCTAAAAACATATTTCTTTATATAATTTTTTAATTTTTTTTATACCAAATTAAAGTACTCAATATTAAAGTGCTCATTGAGTACTTTAATTTGGTGCAAAAAAAAAATTTAAAAACGTTCTACGGACGTACATTTTTTAACGTCCACAAAAATACACATTTCTCAAAGGTATCACTTAAAAATGGACGGAGGGAGTATTCTTAGAGCCGCTTGATACACGTAACGTTATCTCCTCATTATTTTTGCAAGACTCGTATGCATCGAATGACTTAAAAGTTTGTGTACGTAACATAATTCTTAATTCTTTTTGTAATTTACCTAGCATTCAGTGATGGATGTAGCCATCAGTAGGCTGTAAATGAATTGAGCGGTTTGTGAACTATTCGATGCTTGATTTAGTAAAGGCTCGTTCGAGTTCGATTCGGGTACTTAATTTTAAGCTCGCTTAATAAATGAGCCGAACTTGATCTTGACAATTCGGCTCGCGAACTTGGAATAGATATGTATATCTCATAAAAATTTCGTATATAACCTTGACTATGTATAAACTTCCACATATAGATAATGAAAATTTTATAACTAATACATGTATAAACTTATAAAAGTATTATAAACTTAAATTTTAATATGTTTTTATAATTTTATATATTTATGGCCATATGTTTGTACAAAATAAAAAATTACTATTTGAAGTTGTAGACTTGTATATAAGAGGCAAGAACATAATCATCTAACACTTTTTACCCATTAAGGCTCATGAACAAGTTCGGTTTCAACTCAAACTTACGCAAGCTCAGCTTGAGCACGGCTCGAGTTCATTTAAAAACTTAATGAACGAACTTGAATATTCTAAAGCTCGACTCGATTCGGCTCGTTTCCAGCCATTGACCATGCTTTTTATATTTATGGGATTTGCTTGTTTGTTAAAATAACTCTTATTTTTACATCAATACATTATACATAGCATTATCTTGATGGTAAGAATTGGAAGGGACTAGATTTAACCACTAGTTTACTTGCTCTTGATGTCGACATTAATTTTACTACGTGTTAACCTCACTTAAACTCACTACTAATGGAAGACACACACAGCTGGCGTTTTCATGTGAAAACTGAAAGGTACAAAAGCAACTGAATGGGGGACCATATAATAACGCGTCTATGGGTACGTACTGGGGGGAGGCTGTGCATCCCATGCACAGCACCGTGCTGTGCAGTCCCGTGGCGCCACCGCGCCGGCATTTTTTCAACGATCGGAGACGTTCACCACGTAGACCTCGTCAAGTACTACATGTCTACAAAAAATTAATTTGATCGGATATCTTTAAAAGTAGGTTATCGGAACACAAATACTTTGAAAACAAATAGACACAAACATTGGATAAAAATCATTTTTTCATGTTATTTGTGTTCCGATGAGGCACTAAAAGATATCCGATCGAGTTGATTTTTGGCACACTTATAGTATTCGACGAGGTCTACACGGTGAACGTCTCAGATCGTCAAAAAAATGTCAGCGCAGCGGCGATATGGGGCTGCACAGCACGTACCCAAATACACACCAACGCATTCCAACCATCCATCTCAGAAATCAATGTTCTGAATCTTAAATAAACTATTTGCATGAAGAGTTTATATTCTTCGCGGGAATAGTTTATTTCAAATTCGGAACGTCGAAAATGCTTTTGAACGGTTGAAATAAGTTGTTGTGCATATGGAGTACGCGATTGTAGTGTACCCATATCATTTTCCGACCATATAATTGATCAGCGTGTCGTTATTGCATCCTTGAGAGTAAGATATTTCTGAATCATTAACAATAAACTATGTGCAAAGCTTTCAAAACTTGAAAACATTAAGATCTTGTGTTTCCATAAAATGTCAAGTGGCAAGATAAATGGGGACCGACCCCCCAATGGTTTCACATTTTCTTCACATCTAATGATACATCCTTTTGCAGGCTTATGTACAGAAAACAAAAGCAATGAGAGGAAACATGAAAATCTCCAAAGCAATGGTTGCTCACTCTCCCCCAAGGCTCAAGGGCATATCAAGAGTCCCTACATACAGGGTAATTGTGGCAGGCTCAAGGGCATATCAAGAGTCTCCGCATTGGTGGTTCGCTTATCGGTAAAATCAAACCAAAACCGAACATATACCTAAAACCGAAACCATAGTTAAAACAAACGGTTCACATTTTATCTAAACCATAACCAAAACCACCGGTTACCAGTTCAGTTTTTCACCAAAACCGGTGGTTAACATTTTTAATAGAGCAAAAGACACTAATAAATATCCAACAACAAAATATAAAAAATAGCCAACATAATAATACAGCGTGAGTTCAAAGACACCGAATTCCACTGTCCAATAACGAAATAACATAAAATGGCTACAAATTAATACATTTATATCTATATCTATCAGATTCCAGCTTTCAATTCTTAGTGAAAGTGAAAGAGGCGCTAAGTAGTTGAGAAATCCAAACTGAGGACTCCTGTCGTTAAAGGTGTATATACACAGGGATATTTTATGTAATTATCTTGCGGTTCGGTCATGGTTATCATATGAAACTCAAACCAGAACCTACCCGGTCAGTTTTTCTAATCAAAACCCCAAACCACAGTTAAAAAATAGGATAATTGCACCAAACGGTTCGGTCAAGATTGTCATCCCTTTCCTGAGGGGGTCTAGACATGCAATGTCTTGCAATTGTAAGATGACAATAGGTTTTAGACGAAGACACCTCCATTTCCGGCTCTCCCACAAAGGCTTCCGGCCTAGCTAGCTACGATGGCAAACCTGAAGTCTTTGGGGAACGTGGGCGAGAGTCGTCTTAATCATAATGATAAGTAGTTATACATTACATAGTTCCTTGTGTTTAAGTACAAATGATATCTCATCAAACTAAAGAAGTGCTGTGACTCGAGTTCTAGGGAAAATGGGCTAAAGCCCCCTGTCAGATTTGAACCCGTTAAGTTATGAAGTACTATCGGAAGAGGCTAGTAAAGGATAGAAAGATTAAACCAATTAATCCACTTCATAGTTCATTTCTCTAGTAAAAAACTTCGGTCTTTATTTCTCAGTGGACATAGTTACAAAATCATATTTACCTCAAGAAGGAACCGAACACGCACCACTCTGACTGGTGCTGGTCAATTCTGCACACGGCAACGGGCTCACCTCCACAGCACCACCTCTAACATCGGAGCACTGCCACGGAGTGTCTCTCTCTTCTACTCTGCCAGCAAGGCTAATATTATGGAGACAAACTCCAGAGAAAGGGGAATCCTTCAACCCGTGTATCGAACCCGCCTGCAGGACCTTCACTCCCCTCACATTTCGAATCGTGATGTCTGTCATCACAGGAAGAGCATTCGGGTCGTACTTGTCATCGGGGTGACCACCAACATCCCCTGCAATCTTTATCCCTTTTCGCACATTTTCCATGTACACGTCGGAGACTGTAATGTTTTTTATGAAGCCGCCTCTGCCGGCGTTTGTTTTCAAGTGGATGCCGACTCCCATGTTGGAAAGGTTTATGTGCTCTGCTAGAATGTTTTCTACTCCGCCAGAAGTTTCGCTTCCGACTGCGATGCCGGCGAAAGGGGAGGAACCGGTTATCCGTCTGATCGTGATGTTAGTGCTGGGCCGATTGTAAGCGATTCCATATTCGTCCCACCCACTCTTCACTGCCACGAGGTCATCTCCGGTTGAAATGTAGGAGTCCTCAATGCAGACGTTGCTGCTTGAATCTGTCTCAATTTATTGGAAATATATAGAGTTAGAAGTTCAATTTATTGGTCAACAGATATAACGGTAAAACCTAGCACCAACTGATCAACAGAACTAACCCAGTGATCTCTCTACTCAAAAGCAAAATGCATCTTGTTTTTATCCATTAAGATAGAGCTTGAGGCATCCCCTACCTCAATGAACCTCTGTCCTCTTAATGCACAATCAATCCCGAAATGCGCAGACAGCGGTGGGGAAGAGTAGGGGAACTGAACAGCATATATTATGGACCATTCAAGTAATTTAACGAAAAAGTCTAATGAATCCAAATACAGATAAATGTGTGAGGTAGGGTTAACTTTTTGAACAGTTAATGAAATGTGTGCTCCTAATTTAGAGAGTATTATAATTCACCAAATATATAAGAAGAAAAAGAGAGGTTAAAACTGGATTATACTGTATACCTGGATCAATGCCATCCGTGTTGGGAGAGTCTGATGGGGCCAATATCGTCACATAATGAATAACAACATTGCTGTTAGGAGGAAATTTAATAGTTAGACCAAATAACTATTCCACCATTGCATTTTTTTTTTGCTAAATCCTGCTGATATCAAGCAGTATCACAAGGAGCCAGACCATAACCAAACAAAAAAACAAGAACATTCAGAAATGGCCAACCGGGATCTTGCCCCATCTCAGCAGCCTAAAAGTGTGAAGTAAGAAGTAACCCTAATTTACGGAATCAATGAGGGGTGAAAAAGCAAAAGGAACAAATAAAGCAAATACAACAGAAGAAGAAATCGTAAGGAGGTAGCTCGAATAATAAGTTCCCAGGAATACACCACACCTTGGGTTCAAGCCCCACCAACTTCGTAAGATATTCGAGGCTTGCGGAGAATTAGGTTGCACATATTTGAGCAATCAATTCCAACAACTAATGTATGGTATGGAAAGTCCAATAACAGTGTCCAATTTTACCTGCAATAGACCGGGTGAATGTTCCAGAAGGGTGAATTCTTAAAGACAACGTTGGAAATGATAATGCTCTGGGAGTTCATGAACTCAACAAGATTTGGTCTGGTGAATTGGAGGGTTCCCTGCCTCCACATGTTCCACCAGATGTCTCCCTGGCCATCAATAGTCCCATTTTCACCTAAGGGAGGACCACTCCATCAAATCCAAACAAATTGAGAGTAGACAAAGGAAAAATAAAAACAGAGATGAAAGAAAAAATTAAAAAGGATGTAACACAAAGGGGTGAGGAGGGAGATGTCTAGGAAAAATGTTTATGCAGGTGACGATAGCATATGAGCAATTAAAGCCAATTCAAGAAATGCTAGTCCAACTATTTGGGCTTACAATGTTGCGTACAAAAATCTTAATTTTCAGTTTTACAGTTTCATGAAATCAAGAGCTATCCTTTCATTAAAACCTGCAACACCTGAGAAAACAAATATGACGGCCCTTGGATGAGAAAATTGGAAAACAAAAAAAAAAAAAAAAAAAAAAAAAAAAAAAAGGATCCCTGTTGTTGGGAACAATTATTTTTAGAAGAGGGAAAAAACATACACAAACAACAAGCATTAAGACTAATCAGAACCCATAGATGCAGAGCAGAGTCATACTGAGTTTGCTGGCCAAAAAATACAGATTGGAGAACTAATATTGGTTCAAATATAACACAGTGCAATTCATGAAGGCTTCTTCATTGATATTGTTTTGCAAAAAGCGTAGTTTGTCCTTGTGTCTATTAGTAGGTCCAAGCTTTATGGGATAACAACTTGTGGTGTAGGCATGTATTCGAAACCCATCATCTGATAATTAGAGCCATTGTACTGATTCTGACCTGTAATAATCACATCACGAAGCCCATCTCCATGGATAAAGCTCATGTATCTTCCTCCAGGAAGCTCCCTCCCTCTTCCATACGAAGGCAAGGGAGCAATCAAAGGCCAATTTGTTGTATCCTGAAGCATCAAAGGCAAAAAGGTAGTGAGTTAGTATAAAAGAAATTAACAAAAGTTTTGAAGCCGTCTCACTTAGACCAAATGCAACTTTTCCTAACTGTTTTCCACTATATGGCAAACGCCTCTCAGATGTGATGCATCAATCTAACTGCACAAATGGCACAGTGAGCCGAGAAAAACAGAACACATTAGAACTACGATGGTAACCTCCAAAGTCAAGGATATGTATTTGATTGACACCAATATTAATGAAGCATTTATGGCTTCTCATGCAACTAAGAGCATTAGATAATATTGCGCCCAAAAAAACAAACCCAGTTCCAAAAAAGACTCAGAGAGAGAAGATTATAACTAAATGGTATCATTTCTTGAAATCTATTGATATTAAGCCATTGGATGATAATAGTCCATTATGTAATGCACAGGGGATTACACAATCCAATGACCCGTAAAAACTGTCCAATGGACTTCAAACACCCCTTTCCACCTTAGCTATGGGGATTGGAGAGAAAGAATATATTCTTTCAGCCTTCACTTTCCATGTATTACTTCATGTAATATTGGTATACTGTCCAAAATCAGAAATGGAAAAATGTCTAATTTTTGTTGGTACTTAACAAAATAACTAGTAATTATCAAGAACAACTATTTGTGATTAGAAATAACAGCAAGTAAGACAACAATGTCACTTTGGTCCCTAACATAAGCATTGAATCCGCACATTATAAAATATAAGACAAAGATATCAATCATTTTATATAGCTGTCCACACCCTGGTTGACAATAATATAATTGCATCACATGCAACCAGGTCCACCACATTCATCCCTTGGACCCGCATAAGGTTATGGCTGTCCCTTAATTTCCAAATATTCTATAAAATGTCAAAAACCCAAATTGTTTCACAGATAGACACTATTTACCACTTTTAGCACACTCCAGTCCAAGAACAATTTAGTTGCAGGTTATTCATAAGAGTTCCAAATCCAATTCCTTTCTTTTTGGAAGCAAGTAGATATATGCATGATCATCAAGGGAATGCAACTCTTGTACTAATTCAACACAATGAACCTTCAGAAACAAAACTATTTAAAACACAAGAAACGCAGAATGTTTTGATGGTCTAAGACCCCTACGATTTGTGTTTGAAAGGAGTGGAGTGGTCAGTAGGCTCATTCCTGAGACTTCTAATGGGACGACCATTCGCCTAATAAATTGATCATAGAAAACGAAAAAGATGCATTACATTATATTCTAGCTAACAAACCAAAAAAATAATAATTCCTCATCGGCATTTCAGGAAGCTCAATTGCGTAAGCATGAAACTACATAAACATTGTTTGTTTTCCTAAGACAAGGATGAATCACCCATGTGTGAGCCTATGAAACTTCCACAAACAAGGTATCTCTTCAAATACTAAATCAAGTGCGTAGTTTTTAACCCTGATATCTGTAATTGAAACAAATCATTCTTCTGCTGAGCAACTTTCAACCATCTATCAATATGATATATACTAAGGGCAGGTTAGTCTAATAGCTGTAATTGCAACAAATCCTTCAGCTGAGCAACTTGCAACCATCAATTAATATGATAGTAAGGGTGGGTTTGGAATATATAAGTTCTTCCCAACCAAAGTTTTTTTTTTTTTTTTTTTTACAACCGGATGTCCGGGCTAGAGTCGAATTATTGACGTTCAGTGAATTTTTGTTTAGCTTGTCTCAAAATTTTCGAAATCAATCATTTGGTCGCACGAGGAATTAGAAAAGTCAAAAAATTTCGAACTTTTTTCATCTTCATTTTTTTAAGATTTGCTTTTGGTGATTAATTCGAAAATGCCAAGCAAAGATAACAAAATTTAAGAGATACAATTGGCTAAATTTGAACAAGTGAGAGTACCTGAGTGGCTTTGATGACAGCACCTCGAGCCAAATACAGAGTCATGTTACTAGTAAGGTTAAAGCTCCCCGTTAGAAACACCCCAGGAGGCACATACAAAAGCGTGCCTCCTCTCCGCCTCAGATGTTCAATCCGATAAACCGCCTCCCTAAACGCCGCCGTGTTCACCGTTTTCCCATCACCCACCCCTCCAAAATCCGTTATCGACACCTCGTCGGTTCTGCGCCTCGTTTCCACTATCCCAGAGCACGTTTTCACGTCGGCGGAAGCTCCGCCGTTAAGTAACGCCGCAAAACACAGGAAAATTGGGAAAACAAACCGGTGCATTTTTTTATTTTATTTTTTTGCAGTTCAGAGGAATGTATAAACCCTAGTTGGGTTTAGAAATCAGGAAGTTGTTGCAGATAGTGATGAATAGAAAGGTCCAAAAAGTGCTTTTAATGGAGGAGGATTTTAGAGAGAGAGAGAGAGAGAGAGAGTCGTAGGAGGAGGTGATTACATTGGTTGTTTTGTCGGTGGATTTGTTGTTTTACGGAAGCGTTTGCTTAAAGATACAAAAAGAGGTAAAAGGGGAAAGAGAGGTTAAAGAATGTAGTAGATCTAGAGCTGGTACAAAGAGAAAGCTCCAAAAAGGACGTCAATGGAGATTAATTTTGGAGCTCAAAAGGCCATCTGGAAAGATAGAGAGAACAGAGTGAAGTTGAGACCATGGAATCAGAAGGATAAGTAATCATGCATGTGTGGAGACTGGAGAGGGAGAGTGAGAGGGCCTTGAATTAATTAGAGGAAAGCATAGATTTGTCGACAAGTTATTGCCTGCAAATACAGTTGCTGGAATAAAATAATAGGAACAGTACACATTAATCAACTATGGAGGTCAAAAAAAGGGAGATGACAGACACGAGTAGGGGTGTACATGGTCCAGATTAGACTGATTTTGTGTAGATTAAGGAACCGAACCATATCTTACGTTTCCAAAGAATTGAGAATCAGAACCAGAGTATTACGCATATGGAACCAAACCGGAACCAAATCATTTGATCGGTCCGGTTCGGTTTCCAATTCTAAACATTGTAGAATTTATGGGAAGGAGGAGTTTTGGCATTTGGGAAAGTGGAAGGGCTTGGGCATGGAATCAGAAAATGTAACTTGGGAGCTTTGATTTGGGAAAGTGGATGGGTTTGGGCGTGGTATCTGAAAATATAACCTAGAAGCTTTGAATATTTAATGCGGATGGTTCATGCCTTCATGGCAAATGCGACCCTATTACAATTTTCATGGGTAATATTAAATTACTACTAATATCCAGTTCAAAAAAAAAAATAGAGGAAATATATATGTGTGTAATGAGTAAATGGTTCGGTTCGAATCACGGTTTGCAAATATTAAACCAATGACCGAACCATAATACACGGTTCTATCTTTTTTGAAACCAAAACCAATCCAAATAGATTGGTTCGGTCCGGTCGATCCGGTTTCGCGGTTTTTTCGGTTTTCTTGTACACCTTTGACGCGAGTCTTGTGCCTCTTTTATCAAATAGGATAGGAGCAGTAGTTTATACTCTTATCGTTCATTTTTCGTTTTTATGATAAAAATAAGGTATTCTGCAGAAATCTAAGATTTTTATCAAATCTCTCACATAAAATCAATGACTTGATTTTATCAAATCTTGATAAAATCCATTGATAAACAACCCCTAAGTGATAATGCCAAGGCTATGAAGCCGGAAAAAAAAAAAAACAACCCCTAAGTGATAATGTCAAGAGCTTGATTTTATCAAATTTTATTAATTTTTTTTTTTTAAAAATAGCCATTTCATGCCTTGGGTAAACCTCTTGAAATTTTTAATGCAAATGTCGTTGCCTGCCTTACCGAAAAACAAAACACAAGAGTAACGACTAGATTTTCAGCTTGAAAAAAGGTAATGTAAAACTTATAATACTTTAGTAAATATAACAAATTCTCCATTTGTTTTTTGTTTTTTTTAAATGTCATCTTATCATTTCATAAAGTCATCCGGCACCGATTACATCGAAAGATAGAAATGAAACTAAAACCACTAACAGTTGAAATGAGCACGGCAAAAGGTTAACAGGGTCACCCTCTCGCAGACACACATGCCAAGGCAGACCCGACACCTATTGGACGGGATGATGAATCATATCAAGTGATAGCGATAGAGAATCCCAAACAAATTCTCAGCTCAAACCATGAGACAATAACACGTAGATGTAATCAACAACTAAAAACTAATAACAGTAAATAAAACCAGCTAAAAGAAACCAAACAAAAAAAACACCTCTGAGATTGAGATTCCCCACTGATTCCACCCACTAAGTCATCGAGTGTAAATGAGTCGCCCCACTAAGTCATCGAGTGTAAATGAGTTTACAATCCAACCGCCACCCAAGTTCACCTAAGGTTAAAACCCAAGCTCCATGACCGGCCACCTATGGAATCTAGAGCTTTATTACACCGGATGGGGCCAAAACCACAAGAAGTTGAAAAAGGTTAGATTATTGGCCAAAAACCCCAAAATGGTGACGGTTTTCGGGCCAAACTACTAAGGTATGGATGGTGGGGAAGTGAAGGTGGATGGAGGTAGAGGTGGAGAGTGGTGGGTAGAGCTTGGATACGGCAAGAAGGGTGAAAATGGGTGGTGGGCTTTAAATGTGAGTTAGGCGTTTTTCTTTAATTCATGGTTGATAAGTGAGGTGGGGCGCATAGGCGGTAGCCCCACCCCTAAATCAGCAACCCAAATAAAAGAAAGAGGTGGAAAAGAGGTAGAGTGGTGTATAGAGGTGGGCAGGGGAGAGAAAATCAAAGAAAATGGAGGAGAAACCTAGTTGGAGTAAGTGATAGGCGCGCAATATCTCAAGATATAAGCGCCTAAGTAAGGCGAATTAGCGCATTAGAGGCGCGTTTTATTTCATTTTCCACTTGATGCGGTGTATCTTTTAGTTGGTCTTTGTATGTCTTGATTTGTAGGAAACAGGCCAAAAGAGCACGTAAAGCAGCAACAAGGCAACCGGACATGTTGGGAGCCGGTGGGACCCAAGCCAGGACGACCAAACAAGCTGAGGAGCAATTTAGCAGGCTCGGTATCGATACAGGGATTGTCCCGTATCGATACCGTGAGCACCATAGCTGAACAGAATGTCTGGGTATCGATACAGGACTTCTCCTGTATCGATACCGAGGGTCTTAAAAGTCAGAAGTTGACTTGCCACGTGTGTTGACTTCGGGGGAGCATAAATACTCCGTTTTTAGGAAGAATTAGGGTTCAAACTTTGCTAGGTTTTTCTTAGTTTTTGGCAGCCGTTTTTTCTTTGGAGTTGTTACTTTCCGGAGCTTGTTCGATTGAAGTTTTAGAGTTTTAGCCGTTGATTCTCGCTTTGCTTCGGTAACGTTCTGTTTATTTACTTTAATCTCAGTTCGCGGGAGTTTGTCCGCGTTCTGAGACTCGAATCTTGTGTTTTAATTCATATTCAAGTAAAATAGCATGTTTAATTTCAGAATTTTCTTATGTGTTCTGTTCAATATGAGTGAGTAGTTTCTTAGGTATGGTCGCGGGGTGATTAACACGCCGTGGCCAGGGCTGGATACGTTCTTGCTCCGATTTTCACGGTTAATAACGGTAAAAGCAATTTTAGGTTATTAAAGAACGTCCGTTGGACGAATCCGGGCATCGTCGGACCCCATGTAACGCGAGGTACGGGGGACCAAAACTCGTTCTTCGCTGTACATGGGTAAACGGCGACCACGAGGATTCGCATCTTTCGGGGTATCTTTTTCTCTCTAAAGTCAAATGTTTTCGGAACAACGAATGGAGCAGGAAATATCCGGACCTGGTCACCGTGTTATGAACCCTACGACCGTACTTCCTTTTTATTAATTTAATCAAAATCAGTTTTTCTCTTAATTTAGTTAATTCACCAATCAAATCAAAAGGGTGGCTACCTAAGAGCCGTGTTTAAACACTAGCATCCCGAGTACTTAGTCAAGCACTTTCCACCTTCTCTGTGGATTCGATTCCGGTCTTACCGGGTATTGTGCTACACCGGTCTCCGCCCTACGCTTGGGGCAACCCAGTAATTTAGGTATAGAATTTCGGTCAAGCATTTTTGGCGCCGTTGCCGGGGAAGGCAAAAGGTGTTAAGAATTCGGGTAATTAGTGTCTAGTTAATTTTAGTTTTAATTTTATCTTTCTTAATTTAATAGAAGAAAAAAACAGTTTAGGAAATCTTTAGTGTTATTTTTAGAATTGAGTCAAGATAGGTAAAGGTAAGAAGGGTTCACCAAAAGGGGACCCACTCTTCTTCCGAAACCCTTCTAAACGTCTAGTTAGGATAGACAGCGAGTCGTTAATAGAAGTTCCACTTGTAGGAAATTCGAGTCAGTTTGAGCACCAGCCACTCCAGCTTGAGTGGCCGTCCACTCAGTCCGAGTCTTCCGAGAGTCAACCTGAATCCAATCTGTTCTTAGAATTTCCCAATCCATTGTTTGACTTAGAGAGTGAGCCATCAATGGCGGAACAGAAAACTATGCGGGATTACATGCATCCCGAGAGGACTACTCCTCTCGGCTCGATAGTTCTGCCGACTGAGACTGTGGAGGCACGCAATGCCTTCACTGTGAAACCAGTAACCCATAATGCCCTCCCTCTCTTTTATGGGAGGGAGAATGAGGACCCATATGAGCATATCCGCCACTTCGAGGGGTTGGTGCGCACCCTAGCCACCACTACCCAGTGGGAAAATGCTTGCCTTAAGCTTTTCCCTGCTTCTCTGAAAGATGGTGCGGATAAGTGGCTCCGAATGCAAAAGGAGCGGTCTCTCACAACTTGGACAGCTGTTAGGGAGCTGTTTTATAGGAAATATTTCTCTGAAAGCAAGTCACAACATCTGACTCGCCAACTCCAGTCATTCAGACAAAAAGAGAGCGAGTCATTTTTGAGGTGTTGGGAGAGGTTCAAGGACTTATTGTTATCTTTACCCCACCATGGTTTTGAGAAACATCAGTTGGTGACTTTCTTCCAGCTGGGCCTAAATATTGCGACGACCCAGCAGATTGAATACCTCTGTAGAGAGGGAGATTTCCTAGATAAGGCCCCAGATGAGGCATGGGATTTCTTAGAGGAGTTGGCCGAAAAACATAGAAGTTGGGAACCTTCCGACCTAGCTGACAGGGCCATAGCTGCACAGGGACCCAGTGGGTCCGGTATTTTTCCCCTTAGTGTGAGAGAACACACTGTCCAGTCTCAGCTGGACAAATTGACCAAACAGATGGAGGACTTGCGTCTGAAGCAAGTCCAACAGGTAAATGAAGTGAGAGTTGAGGAGGTGTGTGCGCTTTGTGAGTGTCCGGGGCATTCAGTGACTGTTTGCCCCACTTTCCAGATGGTTAAGAAGGCATACCAAAGTAACCAGGCTGAGGTGAATGCGGTGAACCAACATTGGGATCCGTTCTCCAACACCTATAATCCGGGCTGGGCTCATCACCCAGCCCTGAGTTGGGGAGATCCTAAAGCACCAGTGCCACCCCAGGCACCACCTCATCAACAGATGCAACCATAACGGCCTCAGCAAGGCCAAATGTCCCAATATCGTTATCCCTCACAGAATCAGCAGGGGTTTAGTCCTTCATTTTCTGGACCACCCCCAGGCATAAATCATCCACCGAGGGATAAGCAGACTGATGATATGTTGAAGGCCCTCATGCAGTCTCAATTGAGCTTTACTGAGCAGACTAAACAAGCAATTGGAGACATTAGGTCTCAATTGCTTGATTGACAGTAGTTGGGCAAAACCAATAGGAGAGGGGAAAATTTCCCTCTCAACCTCACACCAATGCTGTCGGTACTAATTATCTGGGAGACGGTTCAGGCACAAGTAATTTGAACCCCAGTCTGGAGGAAGCTAACGCGATCACCACTCTCAGAAGTGGGAAGGTGATCGATAAGACTATTCCTTTGAAGCAAAAACCGGTTCCTCCTCCGGAGCTGGTCATTTGCACCCGATAGTTGTCCCCTTTGTGGGGAAGTGTCTTGAGGAAGAGAGAGAGTCGAGTCACTCGAGGTGGTGGTGCCGCTCCTGCGGCCCCCACGACTCCTTTGCCACCCGTTGCACCATATCCCCATCGCTTAGTGGCAAAGTCGAACGTCAATGTGAACTTCCAGATTCTTGAGTTGTTCAAGAAGGTTCGGTTTCCTATCTCTTTGATGGAAGCCATTGACGCTATTCCTCGGTTGCTAAGGTCTTTGAAAAGAGTCGTGCACGTCGAAACGGAGAACTAAGAGTCGGTGCAACGTGCTGCGGCCGGAGCAAGTGAGTGCTGCGACGGAGCAAGTGAGCTCCATTCTCCAAGCTGATATTCCGATTAAGCGGAAAGACCCGGGTTGTCCCACTATCCCTATAGCTATTGCGGGCTAGAATTTTGAGAAGGCCTTGCTAGATTTGGGAGCAAGTGTCAATTTGCTCCCATATTCGGTATACTTGCGATTAGGTTTAGGTGATCTTAAAGCCACACCGGTCACGCTACACGGTGGTGACCAGGAGTGTGAAAATTCCTAAGGGGTAGTGGAGGATGTGTTGATCCAAGTTGGGGAGTTTCTATTCCCCGTAGATTTCATTGTCTTGGACACGTGTCCAATTCCGGACATATTTGAGAAGACTCCCATTATCCTCGGCCGTCCATTTTTAGCCACTTCCAGGGCTGTAATGAATTGCGAAAACTGGACAAGTCCAATTATCGTTTGGGGACTTAAAGATGAAGGTGAATGTTTTCAATGTTGAGTCAAGGATGATGAGGAGGTCTATGAAGTGAGTCCGATCGACACGCGGTGCAAGAGCATGTCGAAAGTGTGTTGTACCAAGATCCTCTAGAGATTGCGTTGACCGCCGAGAAGGCGTCATTTTGGACCCCAGGAGGGTTGGGAGTCTAGTGGCGAGGATAAATGTTGATGATTTTGGGGGTGCATGTGGTGGGATGTGGGACCCAGGCAAATTGAGCAAGGTTAGGGGTACCCATCATTGACTTGGTATTTATAGCTTCGGCTATTAAAATAAAGATCGTGTGATGATTCCGGTTAGTAAGGTCGATTTGTATATTTTTAATTTTCCAAAAATATATATATATTTTTAATTTTCCAAAGGCCTTTTCGGTGTTTTGATGCTTTTACAAATTGTTTTGGGAAATCCGAGCCGTCCCAATGTGTTCAAAAGGTGTTTTCCAAGGTCCACGCTGGGAAATCTTCAAAAACAAATACGGGAAGGGCTTGATCCAGTAGTTTTCGCAAAAGCGTAAATATAAAGTTTTTGCAGCGCTTGGATCAAGCCCTTCGTATTTTTTTTTGAAGATTTTCCGCGTGATCCGGACTCCACTTCCCGATATTTTTGACGATCGATCCGTCAATGTGTTGAAGGTGTTTTCCAAGGTCCACGGAAAATCTTCAAAAAAAAATACCAGGAAGGCTTGATCCAAGCAGTTTTCGCAAAAACTTTATATTTGCGCTTTTGCGAAAAACTACTTGGATCAAGCCCTTCCCGGTATTTTTTTGAAGATTTCCAGCGTGGACCTTGGAAAACACCAAGACATTGGACGGCTGGATTTCCCAAAAACAATTTTTAAAAGCATCAAAACACCAAAAAACCCTTCAATCCGGGAAATCCGGGATCCTTGACAGGATCGCCGGTGTATATATATATATATATGTATATATATATATATATATATTGGTCCGGTATAGCCACCTAATTTCTAACATTAAATTTGTGTATCTGGGTTTCTAACAATCTTATTGCCGTGTCTCGGATAGTCATAAAAGACGATTGGCTCTGATCTCTTTAAGGAAAAACCTTGAGTGATTTAACCTGTTGAGTCATGACTTACCCGGGATTGTTATGATGACCTTCTCTACACAAATTTAAGTGAGAAAATTAGGGAGAAAAGTAGTACCCGTGCCTTTCACGTGACGAAAGTGGTGGATTTCAATGTTTTGCAGAGTCTGTAGTAGCGTTTCTTTTCCTTCTTTTCTTTTTCTTTTGTTTAGTGTCTTGCAGACTAACACATGCAGGTTGATTTGTCCAAGTTGGGGGGTCGTTTCTCCACCTACTTCTATCTTGTGTTGTCCGCTAGTTCGAGGTGATCTCTTTCCTCTCTCTTTATTTATGTCCTTCTCTTTTAGTGTTTGAGCAATCAATGAGGACATTGTTTTATTCAAGTTGGGGGGAGGGATTACTTTGTCACTTGTCTTATTTAAATTTAGAGTCTTAAAAAAAAAAAAAAAAGGAATTTGGATGTGTGGGTGTAACTATTCTTGGTTGATGACTGCTAATTAGCGCTATAATGGTTGTTGTGTGCGAGTCGGAGTCTCGATACGATTTCATGGATAGACTTAAGCTCGTGAACATGATGTTTAGGAAGCACTTAGTTAGCCCGTATCATCTATAGTCGGATAGCGTTTGGTAAGTTGGAAACATGCTCACACACACATTCCATTTGAGTATTCACCGTCTCGAGTTTGATTCATATGTCTTTGATATTTCAAGTATGTGTTAACTTATTCAATGGAATCTTTGGAACTCCTTCCCCAATAAAAAAAAAAAAAAGAACAAGTTATGTGT